>OY720680.1:134545632-135273814 GCA_963170755.1 Amphimallon solstitiale | reverse complement strand
AAGTTCATGTCCGGCAATATTGAAGGTATTACTTCCATTTTCATGCAATTTATATCGCTTACGAGGGTAGATTCGGAAATATTATAACGCTATACCCACATTTATAAGTCATAACTGCCTATTAGACATACAAAATTGTTCAAATTAGTAAACCGGTAGTATTTTTAACACCCAAAAAAGTAGTTTAAAACTATTTAAAACGCGATTCACTTGATAATAGGTACATATTTTATGAAATATGCACCTATACAAGTATTAAAACGTGTTCAATTATATAGATTATTATAGATATAAGGGACAGTAGTGTTTTTGGTAGAAATCACAAATTCCAAGTGTCAATCTTTTGCCGAAGAAGGATTCTATAATTAACGAAAACCTGTTATCAATGTAACTAACGAATAATTTAAAGACACCCGTATACATTTTCACCAAAACATGGCAACATACTGAGCCGGCCCCAATCATGTTGCAAAGGAATAAAATTTAAATTCTAATGGCTTCAGATTTTTTTATACACATTTCAGTTAGAAAATCAAACTTTTCTTTTTTATAATTTCTAATGTAATTATGTTAAAGTTTAATCTGAAAGAATAAGGAATGCGTGTTATAATACCGACTTCCAACTTCGTCCTAGAGTCTAGATAAAATACCAATCCTAGATCTATAGGTACACTATCTTAATTTTTAATGTAAAATTAAAAGCATTTTTAGTAGCTGCCTAGTTGATAATAAAGAAATTTGAAAGTAATTTAAGAATGTTATAATATACAACACAATAATGACAGCAGCAAATAATTATATATTTGGTGTACCGAAGCACTTACATACTTACTTTAAAACTAACACAATTTTTAAGTAAGCAGGTTATGTATATTAGTTTACTTTTATTTTCAAATCTACAACGTATCAAATATATGTATGTATATTCTCCGCGCCCGATGACACCGGTTTATAAACAAGAAGAGAGAAATACTTTCAGCCAAGTATTTGTTTTGTTTATTAGATATTTATGATAGAATATTACACAAATGCTTATACCTAGAATATAATAAATGTAAACATACCAGCTAGATTAGAAGATGCAAAGCATAGAAGTAGTAGTAATGCCAGGTAAGAAGTCGGTGCCGTCAATAAACTTTTTCTTTCCTTTTCTTCCATGCTATCACATAAATACGTTCTAATATTACACAAACTTAACATCATTCATTCAAAGTCACCAAATGAACTTTAACAGGTACTACCTCTAGTTACTCCGATTGTTTTAAAATATTACGTATCGAGAAAACACTTAACATACACACTCCATATTATTTATTTCACATATTTATACTTGGACGTTATTTCTAAATAGTCAAGTGGATAAAAACACTACTACACTGTTTTCACTATTATTGTGGCAGAGCATAATAAACCATGGCAACAACTAGTTATACTTAACAGAAGTTTCAGAAAACGAACGAACACCTGTGGCTAGCCGCTCGCGCTGCAATAAACACATGAAACCGTTATTAACTTTTCAATTTCAATACCATCCTGAACGCCGACGAAAAATTATCTTTTGCTTTAGAACACAGGAGAACATGAAGACTACCCATAGTTTCCATTTTCGCGTGTTAAACACTTCCGACGAACATGGAACCGTGCGGATCATGCATTTGAATTCGAAATGAATTCGGTCATCTTTGCACTTTCAAACCCGACCTTCTCCAAACGCAACGCGGGTAACTTTGCCGTGTGTATCGCATGTTGTTTGAAGTTTTAGACGCATGCGCACACGAAGTAACGTACATACTCTGAATGGCACAAATTAAAAAAATTACTATTGCTTGCTGTAACATCTGGTGGACAGGTAAAGAAGTACTCGAAAGAACTGGAATTTGTTATTTTATAGACATGTATGCTTAGACGAATATAATTGGAAAGATGCATTGTTTGTTGTAAATAAATTAAAAAGGAATAAAATAGATACTAACATTTATTTTAAAATAGACCATACTTAAATGAAGGTATTAGGTACCTTACCTTACCATTTGTAATCATGCAAAAATTAGTACCTATAATTATTAGGTACATTTTATGGAATGTATCAGTTACTGAATTTTCATACTTAATAAAACAATTTCCAATTTTTATTTTGCTCTGAGAGGAACCTTAACATAATGTAAACAAAGGAATAGCACAAATAGTTTACTAAAATATGTTCTGTTATTGTTGTAGATGGATATCGTCCCTTGCTGGTACATTCCATATACGAGGGAACGTTTATAAGTTCGCAAAATGAAAGGATCCCAGCAAATACAAGAGTTACATCTGTTCATTTGACAACAGTTGAGTATTGGTTGGATACAACGTTGCTAAGTAAACGATTAACTTCGGAATCAGAACGATACTACGGAATACGGATACTAACCAAGATCAACGCGATTAAGACTATTTGTATTGTATTGTAGGTACTACTTGTTCCTAAAAACTGTTGTGAATTTGTTTGTTTGTTTATAGGTACTTTGTTACAGGAATCTGTTATCGTTTATGTTGTATTCTATTTTATTTGAGTTTAGAAGTGTTTTATGTTTTTTTCAGAAATAAATGCCTTCCTACATATAAATCCTCTACTGTTTTTTAATATTAATGTTCACAATACTCATTTATAAATAAGTACTACTATTATGTAGATACAGTAAAATAAATCTGGTGATTTTTTGTCAAATTTGGAAACTTTTCATATAAAAATCTGGTGATTATTTTTTTTCACCTGGCAACCCTAGCTGGCGCATAAACGAGAACGGTTATGTGTGTTCTCGTTATGTGATCATCTTCCATTGGTACTTTGCACTTTTGCCGCTTAAAATGCTCTTCTACGGAGATGCAACGTCTTACTTTTTTATTTTTCTTTATAATAGTTGAGATGTTTTGTTTAATTTCCGTATTTAACGTTTTTTTTTAAATTCTGAGAAAGGGCGCATGTGAAGAAAATATTTTTAAATATAATCCTAAAAGAAAAAAAATCCAATGAAAATTACCGTCCGAAACACAAATAGTTATTTTCTCTCATGCTTTTTTTCATGTAGTTCTTTTTACAGCAAACGGTCGATCGGTTGTGGTACTCTTCCATTATGCGTGATTATGAGACAGAGAGGTGTGGATATGTCTACGTAAATATACCTATTTGTGGATGGATAGTTTCGTAATTCTTAAAATATACAATAGTAAAAGAAGTAAATATGGGACAACTGTCTTGAGAACAATATGACTAATGGAATTAATTTAAATTAATTAATTAAATAAATAATGAAGGAAAATAGTTATACTACGTATAAGAAAGTATTGTGATGATGAAAATGTTCGACCTCGAGATTTTTGCAGATGTCCACGTTTTGAAGTCCCCTGATACCAAAAAAGTGGTTTTTAAAAAATGTCTGTGTGTCTGTGTGTGACCACGATAGCGGTCAAACCGCTGTAGATATCAATTCCAAATTTTGTATTTACGTGTATAATCTTCCTCTTGAGATCTGATTAGTTTTTCAGTAAAATCGGTAGACCGGAAGTAGCAGTTTACTTCAGTGAAAAAATCGAATTTTGCCAATATTTCGTCAATTACTAAGTTTAAACAAATTTATAAAGAATTGAAATGGACTCAAAATTAAATTCGAGACAAATTATCTTAAAAAAGATTTTCGAAATTCCAATCGGAAGTAGGTCTTTTACTCTTATCGAGAATCAGTTTTTTGCGAATATCTCGCAAATCATGCTTTCTAGGCAGGTACATTACGAGTATAAAAGCATTTAAATTATAATTTTAAATATCTTTTGTATAAAAAAAATTTCAAAATTCGGACCGGAAGTACCACTTTTACTCTTACCGAATAGCGATTTTTTGCAGATATGTCGTAAATTAAGAGTACAAAAGTATTTAGAGTTGAATTTGCAATATTTTTTGTATACATGAAATTTTAAAATTCGGACCGGAAGTGGCACTTTTACAATTAGCGAGTAGCACTTTTTTTCGAATATCTTACAAAGTATGCATTCTATAGCGATTTATTAAGAGAATGATAGTACTTAGAATAGGATGTTGAATAAGTTTTGTATAAAAAAATTCTTAAAATTGTATAGTTTGAAATGCTCATACGTATAAGAAAGTCGTGTGGTGGCCACACCTCATTTTTTTACTTTCTTATACGTAGTATAAGGAAGTATAGTGATGACGAACATTTTCGATTTGAGACCTGGTTAGATTTTCAGTAAAATCGGTAAACCCGAAGTAGTTTTTGCCAATATTCGTCTATTACTAAGTTTAAACAAATTTATAAAGAATTCAAATGTACTCATAATTAAATGTAAGAAAAATTGTATTAAAAAAGTTTTTCGAAATTCCTACCGGAAGTATGTCTTTTATTCTTATCAAAAATCAGTCTTTTCCAAACATTTCGCAAGTTATGCTTTCTAGACAGGTACATTACGAGTATAGAAGAATTTAAAACATGATTTTCAATACCTTTTGTATAAAAAAAAATTCTAAATTCGGACCGGAAGTAACACTCTAACAAAAGTGCTCCTTTTAGCGAGTAGCACGAATATCTGAGAATACAATCCTGGGATTAGACTAATGGTTTCTAATTGAGCTCAAATGAAAAAATTAGGTGTGGCCACCACACGACTTTCTTATACGTATGAGCGTTTCAAATTATAGAATTTTAAGAATTTTTTTATACAAAAATTATTTAAAATCCTATTCTAAGTACTTCTATTCTCTTAATAAATCTCTATAGAATGCATACTTTGCAAGATATTATCAAAAAAGTGCTACACAATAAGAGTAAAAGTGCTACTTCCGGTCCGAATTTCGAAATTTCATATATACAGAAATATTGCAAATCCAGTTCTAAATACTTTTCTACTCTTGATAAATATATATAGAATGCATCACTTACGACATATTTGCAAAAAATCGCTAGTCGATAAGAGTAAAAGTGGTACTTCTGGTCTGAATTTTGAAATTTTTTTTACACAAAAGATATTGAAAATTATGTTTTTAATACTTTTATACCCGTAACGTACTTGTCTAAAAAGCATGACTTGCGAAATATTGGCAAAATTCGATTTTTTCGCTGAAGTAAACTGCTACTTCCGGTCTACCGATTTTACTGAAAAACTAATCAGATCTCAAGAAAGAGATTATACACGTAAATACAAAATTTGGAATTGATATCTACAGCGGTTTGACCGCTATCGTGGTCGCACACACACACACAGAGAGAGAGACACAGACATTTTTTAAAAACCACTTTTTCCGTATCAGGGGACTTCAAAACGTGGACATCTCCAAAAATCTGGAGGTCGAAGATTTTCATCATTACAGTACTTCCTTATACTACCTACGTATAAGAAAGTAAAAAGAAACTTGATAATTTCTTAAAAACTACTTATTAATATTGTTGCACAACACAATACACTATATACCAAAATAAGGAACAAAAAAGATAATACAAAAAACTATTTAGAATTTCGAAAATACAATCGCAGAAATATCAATATTTTTTTGTCTGTTATTAAATATATTTCTTTTATAGAATGAAATATAAAAAAAAGTAAAACGTTGTATCATTTCTAAATACATTGGACTATACATATATACATATACCATCAATAAAATGCATAATATAAAATCAGCAGACCGGAAGTAGCAGTTTATTTCAGTGAAAAAAGCGAATTTTACCAATATTTGGTCAACTGCTAAGTTTAAAAAAAATTATAAAAAATTCAAATGTAGTCAAAATTAAATTTGAGAAGAATTTTATTAAGAAAAGTTTTAGAAATTTCTACCGAAACTAGGTGTTTTACTCTTATCGAAAATCAGTTTTTTGCGAATATTTCCCAAGTCATGCTTTTTAGACAGGTACATTACGAGTATAAAAGTATTTAGAACTTAATTTTGCAGTTAGTCTCGACATGAAAAGATGAAGTAAACGGAGGCAACAAACAAGAAAAACAGCAATTACGAAAAGTAGATAGAAGTGAGTAGAGATAGTCAAGAAACACAACCAAAACCGCCAAAGAACCTTCAATTAAAAAAAAACTAAAAGAAAGACAGATACCAGAAAATGTATTTTTTTTATGGGGCACGCTGTCAAAGAATGAAAGGATCGAAGCAATTATAGAATACATTACAAATCTGGTTCTTAGTTTCTTAGTAGTAAATACTATACATGGGCGAGATAGGGGAACTGGATACGATTTCACTCAGACTAGACCGAGTCGTGTTTTGTCGGCTCTCGGGGAAACAGGTAGGTAATACGGGACCCAAGAGCCGACAAAACACGAGTCGGTCTAGTCTGAGTGAAATCGTATCCAGTTCCCCTATCTCGCCCATGTATAATAAATACAATCCAATACCTATTTATTGCTGCCTTGTAATTGTCGGAACGATTAGCCTCCCACCCCCTCCCCCGGCTGGTTAAGTACCTAAATTATAAATGAAGATCCAATGGGTTTGTTATATGTATAAGAGGTTGCCTAGATTGTGAAATTCTCTATACAACAATCTGAACAATCTACATTCGATATAAATTTCAGCAAAAATCATTATAAATGGCCTCAATCAATCGGTTTTTTAAAGTAAAAAACACATCCCAATATCTAAAAAAACAAGGCCTTTCTTCCAACCTTGACATGGGAGCGCACTTGAGCAGCATATCTGTTACTCACACAAACAGCGATCTTTCCTTCAAGTATAAAAAATTGAGGTGTGGTGGCCACCACACGACTTTCTTCTACGTATGAGCGTTTCAAACTATACAATTTTAAGAATTGTTTTATAAAAAATTATTTAAAATCCTATTCTAAGTACTTTCATTCTCTTAATAAATCGCTATAGAATGCATACTTTGCAAGATATTCGAAAAACAGTGCTACTCCCTAAGAGTAAAATTTTACTTCCGGTCCGAATTTTGAAATTTCATGTATACAAAAAATATTGCAAATCCAAATCTATACTTTAAAAGTGGTACTTCCGGTCCGAATTACATTTTTTTTTTAAAAAAAAGGTGTTAAAAATTAAGTTCCAAATACTTTTATACCCGTAACGTACCTGTCAAAAAAGCATGACATATTTGCAAAAAAACTGATTTTCGATAGGAGTAAAAGACCTATTTCCGGTAGGAATTTCGAAAATGTTTTTAAATAAAATTATTCTCAATTTTAATTACATATGAATTCTTTATAAATTTGTTTAAACTTAGCAGTTGAGGAATTATTGGCAAAATTAGATTTTTTCACTTAAGTAAACTACTACTTCCGGTATAGCGATTTTACTGAAAAACTAATCAGATCTCAAGAGGGAGATTGTACACGTAAATACAAAATTTGGAATTGATATCTACAGCGGTTTGACCGCTATCGTGGTCACACACAGAGAGAGACATTTTTTAAAAACCACTTTTTTGGTATCAGGGGACATCAAAACGTGGACATCTACAAAAATCTCGAGGTCGAAAATTTTCGTCATCACAATACTTCCTTATACTACGTATAAGAAAGTAAAATGGAGCTAAAAAATCCGCTACAATTTTGCATTGTTCTCCGGGTTGGTACAGAAGAGCCTTAAGAAAATAATAAAATATAAAACACTAGGTTTCCCCTGAAATAAATGTGGTAATCAAAACAAAGATGAGAATGTTATACATTTTTTTTTGATTTCTCACAAAAGATAACATGCTATCAATTTATATAATTAATAATAGTATATTATGCAATGAGCATTTAATGATAGCTATTAAGACACGAGTAAGAGAATTACAATACGAGGCGAAGCCGAGTATTGTAATGAATACGAGTGTCTTAATAGCCATTAAATGAGAGTTGCATACACTATTTTTTCTACGACCCCATAATAAAACATATTTTTTGAACAATCCATTTCATAAATTGAGCGTAAAATTTTCCGTACCTTTTTGTGAATTTGGCTGGTAATAAATTGTTCGTGGCTACTAAGGCTTGTTCCATAATTTGTGGTGGAGTCAAATATTACATTTCCATTTCACTGTCATTATCCCTCATTTTTACCGTTTATATTTTCAAAAAAGCACAAATTTTAAGTACTTACTTGTAAATTGCAGAGAACTGTCACATTTAATTAATTTTTATATGTCAGATATGCAGTTGCCATATTGAATATTTGAATGTCGCATTCCAATTGGATATAAACTTGTAGGTATCGTAATTAATGAAAACTCTGGATTTCTATTGGATATAAACTTGTATCGTAATGAAAATCTCTACCGTAATGGACATCATTAAAGTACAGCTTTGGCATATCTAATAATACAATTATAGTATGGGAGTAGAAAATTAGTATATTATGCAATGAGCATTTAATGATAGCTATTAAGACACGAGTAAGAGAATTACAATACGAGGCGAAGCCGAGTATTGTAATGAATACGAGTGTCTTAATAGCCATTAAATGCGAGTTGCATACACTATTTTTTCTACGACCCCATAATAAAACATATTTTTTGAACAATCCATTTCATAAATTGAGGTTAAAATTTTCCGTACGTTTTTGTGAATTTGGCTGGTAATAAATTGTTCGTGGCTACTAAGGCTTGTTCCATAATTTCTGGTGGAGTCAATTATTACATTTCACTGTCATTATCCCTGATTTTTACCGTTTATATTTTCAAAAAAACACAAATTTTAAGTACTTACTTGTAAATTGCAGAGAACTGTCACATTTATTTAATTTGTATATCTGTCAGATATGCAGTCGCCATATTGAATATTGTTTGAATATTGAAATGTCGCATTCCTATTGGATATAAACTTGTATCGTAATGAAAAATCTGTATTCCTATTGGATATAAACTTGTAACATAATGAAAATCTGTATCGTAATGAAAATCATTATAGTACAGGTTCGGCATATCTAATAATACAATTAAAGTATGGGAGTAGAAAATAGTATATTACATACCGAGGTGGAAAGTGTTTTATTACTGTCGAGAGATTAGGTAGTTAACCGAGACGCGAAGCGTCGAGGTTAACTTTATCTCGAGACAGGAATGAAACTTTTCACCGAGGTTTGTATACTATTTTATTTACAACCATAATTATATTTATTTATGATAAAAATTCCGGTAAAAGTTTTGACATATTGAGTTGTCAGATTTGTGATGATCTAGCGTAAACGTCAAATAAATATACGCCACTTTTTTTCGGTGAATAGATTATAAAAGAAATGTTGAGTAGTAAAGCCTTCCAGGTCTGCACTCCACTTGAACTGAGGGAAACTGTCCTCCCGTAGCAATCCAGATATCTTGGCTCGAATGGAGAAGGACAAGAAATCACTATTTCATCATATCAGCAATAGCAGGGCGGCCTATCCACATGTATTCAAGCTTCCAATAATTCTAATGTAACAATTAATTTTATTTACAACCATACAATTAATAATTATTTGTGATAAAAATTCCGATAAGGTTTTGACATATCGAGTTCACGGTTTTAAATTGTGATTGACATTGAGGTTAAGAAACGAGGGCAGTAATAGAGGGCGGGAAGTAAATGAGGGCAGTAATAAGAGGGCGGGAAGTAAACGTGAACAAAGTCACACTTCCCAACTTTTAAAAAGTCAGAAATGCCAACATTACGCGTATGGTTGTAAATAATAGTATATTATCGCCAACCGTCAGTAAAGTGATGCGTTACCATAGCGTTTTGCGGAGGTAAAGAAACACTTTATCGTACTGTACAATAAAGTACTTTACCTGCCGCTAATATCTGTCAGCGTAGCATGACTGATGACTTTTAAAAATAAATCGTTTGTCACTGTCATAAACTGTCAAAAGTTATTATATCTTTATTTCTTAAATTAACAATTTTAACGGTTGGCGATAAAATTTTGTATGCACCACGTCAGTAAAGTACCTTTACCGAACTCGTCTGTTACTCGCCGCGCTCGCTTCACTCGCTTGGCTCGTAAACCAGACTCGTTCGGTAAAGTATCACTTTACTGACTTGTTACATAAATAACTATTATGCACTCAGGACACAATATTTTTATGTATTCATGCAGATACAGTTTTAATCTGGTCGCCGCATATTAGTAATGTGAAAAATGAGGTGTGGCCACCACACGACTTTCTTATACGTATGAGCGTTTCAAACTATACAATTTTAAGAATTTTTTTATACAAAAATTATTCTAAATCCTTGTCTAAGTACTTTCATTCTCTTAATAAATCGCTATAGAATGCATACTTTGCAAGATATTCGAAAAAAGTGCTACTCGCTAAGAGCAAAAGTGCTACTTCCGGTCCGAATTTTGAAATTTTATGTATACAAAGAATATTGCAAATCCAACTCTAAATACTTTTGTACTCTTAATAAATATATATAGAATGCATGATTTACGACATATTTGCAAAAAATCGCTATTCGGTAAGAGTAAAAGTGATACTTCCGGTCCGAATTTTGAAATTTTTTTTATACAAAAGATATTTAAAACTATCATTTACATACTTTTTTACTCGTAATGTACCTGCCTAGAAAGCATGACTTGCGAGATATTCGCAAAAAACTGATTTTCGATAAGAGTAAAAGACCTACTTCCGGTAGGAATTTCAAAAAACTTTTTTAAGACAATTTGTCTCAAATTTAATTTTGAGTACATTTGAATTCTTTATAAATTTGTTTAAACTTAGTAACTGACGAAATATTTGCAAAATTCGATTTTTTCACAGAAGTAAACTACTACTTCCGGTCTACCGATTTTACTGAAAAACTAATCAGATCTCAAGAGGAAGATTATATACGTAAATACAACATTTGGAACAGATATCTACAGCGGTTTGACCGCTATCGTGGTCACACACACACACAGACATTTTTTAAAAACCACTTTTTTGGTATCAGGGGTCTTCAAAACGTGGACATCCGCAAAAATCTCGAGGTCGAAAATTTTCGTCATGACAATACTTCCTTATACTACGTATAAGAAAGTAAAAACCGCAATAAATGTGTTAGAACTGTTCTATCAGGTCGGTTCAATCGCGCGCATAGTTACTTTCCAAGTGAGTCGAGATGCGGCTCATTGAAATTTAGTGAACCGGCTCCCTGCTGGGATTCTGTTCACTGAACCGGTTCGTTCGCGAACGACCCACCTCTAATTTGAATAGTTTTTACCGTTGTTAGTGCTTGCTGTTCGTGTTCAAAGATATAAACGAAATTACAACATATACAGTAATTCTGATAATACTATTATAGATTATATTTTACAAATAGCAACCCATTCTATATACGTATCAATTTCTTCAATAACTTAGAAATTGGTATTAAAAACATCTCTAGCCAAATTCCTCTCAAATAAAAGATAAAGAAATTTAGAACCTTACTCTTAAGTAATTACCTACTCTAACATGAGAATATTATACGTTTGGTGTATTATCGTCATCTTATTTAAAGTATTTATACTCCTTTAAATAAGTATAAATTTGAAACAAAGTAATATTATTATTATACATAATATAACTTTATTATTAAATGCTATTAGAGAAAAATAAGAATATAATAGACATGGAAAATGTATGTTTAACTTTCAATGTAAATAAAATATTACAGAACACACATCCACATATTTAATTAAAAGAAAGTTAAGTTTATGTCTCTCGCACAATATAAAACTCAATATGAAGTATATCCCACACATTATTTAAATCTTTGTACTATGTATTTTTCTGCTATAATGAGAAAATGTTGAATGGAACATAGGATAAAATAAAGTATGTATATATATTTTTATTCAGTTCAACAAAAACTACATTCACATCGTTGTAACCACTTAGTAAGGTTAACATTGATTTCATTCTGTGAAATCTGTTTCAATGCTGAAAATGCTGCCACGTCGGCAATGGAACACTGGCTCTGCCCACATAACCACTGTGATTTTCCTAACTTCTTATTTAATATGTGCATGGCAGAATTACGATCTGTCTTTGTTTTGGCTTGAATTAAAGAGTAACAGGTGTCTAATACAGTATCTAACTCGAAAACATATGGCATTTCATAACTTAGAGTGTATGTTGTCCTAGCCAGGTACCTTAAAATATTCACTTCACCCAAGATCGGTGTTTTTGACACAAGCAATTCAGCATGTGGACCAACTGAAAATATTTCCATTTATTTGTTGTAAATATAGCTAGGTATTATAGGTATTTACCTTCTTTCCATATAATCCTTATTGTCAATTGTGGTAAGCGATCTAATGAGGGTGAGAATGATTCTAGTTTAGAAACTAATGTTTTGGCTTGTTCAGGTATATCAGTCACACTTGAGTGTAAATAGCTTTTAATACATAAATTCACATGCTGATTCCATAGCTTTTGTAAAACTGCCAAAAAATACGGAGGGTATAATGGACTCACATTAATTACTACATCATTTGAATCAAACTAAAAGAAACATCAATTAATATAAATACCTATTATTGGAAGTATATATGTAGCATTACTTTCGGAATTGGAGTATTTACTGTGGTACTTCGACTAGAGGTAGTAGCACTTAAATTTTCTTTCAACGATAACATCTGCTTCTTTAAATCGGCTAGTTGCAGCAAAATTTGTTCTTGTCTTGCGATCAGAGCAGCCATATCTGGCATTATTTGGTTCTTCTAAATATATTAACATTTTGAAATTGTTGAATATCATAAAACAGAAATAGAGAAACTCTTCTAAGTTAATTTCACTAGCTTATTATAAATAAACATGTAAATATAAATAATAATAACAAATGAATAACAGGAAGAAGAGATGAATTTCTTTTCTTTTAGTGTGTATACACTACTGTAACCTGTCAGTTGTTCACAAAAATTGATAGCTGTTGTGTCATGCAGGCAAATTTTGATAAAATAATGGTAAGTTTAGATGGTTTTTACATTGCTAAATAATATAAGAATGTGTTAATCTAATATTATATAGAATAGTGTAATGATTTAAACCTTTAAAAACTGTATAACCTGGTCGAATGTATCCAAATTTTCTTTTCTCGTTGTAGAAACGTGACCCGTATCTGTAATCACTGTACCTTTTCCTACAGTATGGATATTTTTCATTTTGTACATACAATCGGGCAACTCCACGGGTAAATCGTGTCGAATTATCGGCTTCATTATATACATTTTAAGGGGGCCGTTCATTTCTCGCTTAATTTAGGAAATATCCCACTTTTTCTCTTATTTTTTTTTATATATATTTCAAGGGATTCGTGTCGATCGTTACCTTAAATAAAATAATACATTTAATGGATGACATTTCCATTGACGTTCGTTATTTGGTAAAATTGACTTCTAATATATATTATTTCAAACGAATGTTATGCAGTAACTAAAAGATTGCGGTTTTATAAATAACGTAAATTAGTGATAATTTTGAAGTTTGCTTCCGTATGAATTTATATGTATTAATATTACCAATTAGAGTAACGAACCACCTATGCCGGCGACTTCAGAATATATCAAGTTGCTGACGCAACCTGACGTTTCATCAGTATTTCCTGTCTGGCACGGAAGTTACTGTATTCAACGAAAAAAAAATGATAAGATTAAAATTAGACTGATTTTATAATTATGTTTAATGTAAGAAATACGTATTTGTATTTTAGGAGGACAATTTAATGCTTTTTATTCAAATTAATAATAAAAAATATTGTCTTCTTGTACATAGTACTGACATCTACCGCAACGGACAGTTGTCAAGTATACAAGCGTTAGGATTGTATGTACAGCTCAATATTGAAAGACCGATATTTTTCTAAATGTATTGTGCGTAATACTAGGAACAATATTCGAAATTAAGTAAAATTAAAATACCCTCAGCGTTTTTTCTTCATTTAAAGTGCATTTTTGTTTGAGCATGTTAGATTTATAGTTGCAAGTTGTCATGGCGGCGAAATAATCAGCCAATAGGAATGCTTGTCGCTTCGTTTGTTAGGGTGTTCTTTTTCAGTTCGCGTTCGCGTCATTGGGTTATTTTATGCGTACTTATGGCGTAACGAGTGATTTTCACCTGGATAAGCATTAAATGTGAGGAGTGTCGTATGGATATCCATAATTCATGTTGAGAAACGTTGCAGTAGACTTGAAAAATGTGTTTTGACTCAATTGTCACGTGACGTAGTTTAGGCAGAATGGCGAAATGATCGGACAACGACCATGAATCGTTCTATGTAAAGTTTTGACATTCGTATTTGTATACAAGCTTGTTTTCATTATACACCACGTGTATTGGACCCTATGATTGACAGATCTATGAGACGATGTCCGCGAGAGGAGTAAAAAAACGGGGAAGACCCCCTAAAGTGCAAGTTCCTGAAAGAACTAAGAAATTTCAATATCATTTGCTTAAAAAACCAAAATATTTATTGAATTATCAGAAAGGGTCTGATTCACAGCCAAGCACTCCAACACCATCCAGACCTACTTCTCCACAGGGAAGTGATGCTGGTAGAAGGAGTAGCACTAGAATTAGAGGTAAAGATGGTCATAGATCAGGTCGAAGAGGTGGTTATGTAGGTTCTGTATATCAGAGGAGAGGTTATAATCCTCACCAAGAATTTCATGACTCTGAATATCATTACGGGTCAGACTTTGGTGATGAATCCAGTGATAATAAAAGTGATATTGAAGATGACATTGGTTTTACTGAAAGTGAAAGTGAGGAATCTATTCATGCAGGTGCCAGTAGTGACAGTGATTTTTCTCTAAGCGGTTACAGTAATGTTAGTACACCAAGACGGACTACCAGTGCACCCAGAGCCCCTACCCCAGAGCCACTCTGGCTACAAAACCGGCCCATACCCCACCTTGAACTACCTAAATCTTCAGAAGATTTGCTCGTGCCACACGAACATATCATGGCTATTGTTAGTATCTATGAGGTTCTACGACATTTTAGGAATTTAGTCAGATTATCACCATTTAGATTAGAGGATTTTTGTGCTGCACTGATATGTGAAGATCAAAATAGTTTAATGGCGGAAGTGCATATAATGCTATTGAAAGCATTGTTGAGAGAAGAGGACTCTCAGCAAACTCATTTCGGTCCACTGGATCAAAAAGACAGTATTAATATCTCTCTTTATTTATTAGACTTTATGACCTGGCCTGAAGTGCTAAGGGCATATGTCGAAGGTGATAAACATTATGATGCTACCATTCTAAATATATTGTCTAATACTGATTATCCTTTCGGCTCTTTGGAAGATAAAGTTTTAGTGTTACAATTTTTAACAGATCAATTTTTAACAACTAACCCAGTACGTGAAGATTTGTTAAGTGAAGGTAAAGCTATTCCTTGAATAATTTATTTATAAATTCCCTAGACAATTTTTCCATACAAATAGAATAAATGTTTGTTTCCAGTTCCAATGCACTATGATGATCACTGCAGGGTATGTCATAAACTGGGTGATTTGCTGTGCTGTGAGACTTGTCCTGCTGTTTATCATTTGGAGTGCGTTGATCCGCCACTGGTGGATGTGCCTGAGGAAGATTGGCAGTGCAATATATGTCGTTCACATCGGGTGTCGGGGGTGGTGGATTGTATCATGGACGTCGAGAAACAGGGCCAACTTTCGAGGCATGATCATATAGGCTATGACAGGCATGGTAGAAAGTATTATTTCTTGTGCAGAAGAATATTTGTGTAAGTTTGTGCATGCATAATCGAACATACATTTTAATCCTCGTATTTTTTCATTAAGTGAAGAGGATAACGGAGAGGTCTGGTATTACTCAACTCCTACTCAATTGGACGAATTGTTATTAACTTTAGACCAGGATGACATGGAAGCAGTACTATTTAGAGAGTTACAAGAACTTAAGGAGGAGATAATTCGACAAATGGAAATCACTGAGAAGATAACCAACCAATTCAAAGCTAATAAGAAGAGTTATTTAGAAGTCAGCACTGGTATGTACTTTTTTTTATTTTAGTTTATAATCAATTAGATGATTCTTTTCATGCTGTGTCCATAAAATTGTAAAAATTTTACATTCTAGTAGTAAATATGTCATTCTCTCAATATACTGTATCATCATAAAAATATTCACATTTAAAAAATATTACATCTGTTTTTATAGTCAAATAATTAGTATATTGTTCTGAAAATTTTTAACATATTTGAAGACATTTGATATGAATGAAATTATTTGATTAATAAGCATTTCTATTCTGATGATAGATCATTTTGAGTATTGACTAATATTTCTTGCTTATGGTCATTTTTGTATAGAGAGATTCAAAACGATTGTCTATCCTGGTTCACTAATACATGACAAATAAGCCGTTCTGCATTTGAGTTCATTTTCATTGTAGCATGATAAAAATAAATAACCAATTTGATTTATGTGGAAAGCTTGGTCAGATTTGGTGTGGGGGTTATAAATGTATCACATATTAACAAGGCGGAATAGATCATCTTTTTGAAACTCTTATTAGGTCCAGTGACAGATCAATGAAATGATGTTTGTAACCTCCAATTAATGCAGTGTAGTAAAACAACACCACCTAGATGATAAAAATGAACAGCCCGGCTGTGACGTCACTAGTAATAGGTCGATAGTCAAGTTTGTTCCATAAACGCATTACATAAGGTTTAAGATTTATTTATTGAATATTTTTTCTGCTGATTTGTAATATTTACAGAAATATGTCAAATATGCAGTGCGATGACTGATGCTATAATAAAAAGTGGGTATAACATAAATATAACATGTATTGCTAAACAAAACATGTAACAGTGGCCAATCAATACCAACTTTTTTATTTTCAATGCAACACCCTGTATATTATTCAATTTTTGGATTTTTCTCAAAATTCTAGACATATTTCATGTACATTTTCCTATACCTATCTTCAACTGTTTCGGAAATATTAAGTGTTTTCAGATTTATTGCAAAAATTATCATTAAAGAATAAAGAAAATTATTTGATTACAGAAATTCGCTACAACAAACTCAAAAACCTATAAGTAATCTGTTATTTTTCTTGATGATGTAAAAAAAACCAAAAAACCATTTTTTTTACCAATATGAAATAAACAAAAACTGTAAATGCTTTTGTTTACTTTTGTTTAAAACGCCTGCCCTTAGCAAATTGTTTTCTTACTGCATGACAGTTTAGTTGTCAGTGTTATAGTCGTTTGAATTACGTTAACTGCATATCAAAAAAATTGTTCAAATGCACAAAATAACAATTCTACAGATGATTGGTTATGGAGATAACACACGGACACAAATGAAAGTTGCTCGCTTATTTCATGAAAAATTTCCAAATTTGCCGCCTACCTATATCCGAAGGGACAATTAGTAAAATAGAAAAGCAGTTTCGCGAGCTTGAACATATAAGGCTGATAAAAAAAAAAGCGGCTGCCAATGCAATAAGTGATGATAACAAATTGGATATTATACTTGAGTTTAAGGAAAACCCACATACATACTGTAAAGGTTAATGTTTGAGCAGGAATTGTTAGAGATCATATCATAGGTCCCTTTTTCATTGATGGCAGTTTGAATGGCGATAATTATTTAGCACTGCTCCAAAATAATGTCGTGCCAACTTTGACAAACTTATAGCCTGATCCAGCAAACCCACAAGTTCCAGCGAATATGATACGGTTTCAGCAAGATGGAGCACCGCCCCCAAATTAATGTCCGCCAGTACCTCAACCGAATATTTCCGAATCAATGGATAGGGAGGCGAGCATCGATTGAATGGCCAGCGCGATCCCATGATCTGACGTCATTAGACTTCTTATGGAGATATGTCAAAAGCAGCATTGTATACAAACCAAAACCCTTTGACTTATCTGACTTAAGAAGGTGAATAACGCTTGCGAGAAGATCGTTCACGCCTGAGATGTTGAGTAACGTTAGAAGAAATTTCTATTTAAGATTAGGATGTTGCCAAGACGTTTGCGGTGATCATATTGAACATCTACATTGATATTAATTAATGGTTTCTTTTTTTTTACATTACCAAGAAATAAACAGATTACATACTAGTTTGAGTGTTGTAGCGAATTTCTGTAATCAAATAATTTTCTTTCTTCAATGTCAATTTTTGAAATAAATCTGAAAACACTTAATATTTCCGAAACAGTGGAAGATATGTATAGGAAATTGTACATGAAATATGTCTAGAATTTTCTGAAGAATCCAAAAATTCAATAATATGCAGGGTGTTGCATTTAAAATAAGAAAGTTGGTATTGGTGGCCACTATTACATCACACATCATGTATATAAAAGCTTTCTGTTGAAGATAATGCACAACTAGAGATACCAATCGACGTGTCCGTGCGTTTTTTCGAACACGCCCCCATTTATTTATTTTCGAATTTATTCCATTTGGCTGATCTGATACACAGTGTATGTAATATAGAATTTTGAAATTATGTAGTTAATTGAGCATTTGTAATTACCATTACACAATATTTACACATCATTATAAGTCACAAGCAAGCTGTACATTGAATGATACTGGATGACAATAGTGTGACAGTTCTAATTAGTCCTTTTATTGTTGCTTGCTCTATTGCTACATGACGTTGCAGTAGAACCGTTCAGCATTGTTTTCTAGGTGGTGTTGATTGAAATATATATCTATTTTCGTAGCACGTTATACTTTTTTTAGCTCACATTATAAAAGCCAAAAAGGAACACGAAGAAAAAATAGAGGAAGAGAGAAGAGAGAAAGAAAAGCAGAACGCCGAAGACATGGTGGCGAAAATGCACGAGGATTCCAACGAAATATTAGGAAAGGAAGAAGGCAATAATTCCTCAGGGATAACCAATACAGAATCTGTCAGTACCGCGACTACTACTTTCGAGACTACAAAGACGACTCACACTATAATAACAGAAACGACCACCACGACGACGACGACATCAACAACAACTCTCAACACCAACGGAAACAATACATCAAAGTCCACGTCGGAAGTCGATTTTCACTCCGATGAGCAGGACCTTGACGACGACCAAAAAGAAAAAGACATCATGACGAGATCGCGTACGGGCTCTTTAATGCCCAGGACGTTTAACATCGACGACTTGCGGCGAAGAACAACCGCGATCTTGAATCGCGAGGATTTAGATAAAAAGTCCGATGAAAGAATGACTAGATTGAAGTCCACCCAGATAGCTAACGGCACCTACTTGTACAAGCTCGGAATGGACAATCAATTCAAATCTTACGTGAATCAGTTCACCACGAACATAATCGCCCTGAATAAGCCGCAAAGGAACGAAGAACGGGACAAGAAGCGACATCTGTCCCATAAATTCTCACTAACGACCGCATCGGAGTTTAAATGGATCGGAGGAGTCACCGGAAGCAAAAGTTTGCTCTTGAACACGCTGCGACAGACGATAACGCAGTTAGAGCAATCGCTCCAAACACCCTTCATGCACACCAACTGGCATTTGATACGGAAAAATTGGCTGAGCGTCGTCGGCGTCTGTCAACACCCAAAGGACTTCGCGAAGGCTCTGGTGGTGCTGCAGGCCTGCATAAAACCGGTGGTGTTCGCGAACGTTTGGCACGAACAGCTGGGTCACACAAAACTGTCTCGAATCACGGCCGCCGAACGCGAGGAACGTAAAAAGCTGGAGAAACGGGAGAAGAAGGAACGCGAAGAGGAAGAGGAACGGAACAGAATGACGATAACCGGGTACGTCAAGTACACGATGGGATTTAAACACCAGCTGTGGAAGCAGAAAGGCGAAGAGTACCGGATACACGGTCGTTGGGGCTGGTTGTGGCTGTCGTCCGCAAGGGAACATAAAATCGTCAACTCGAAGGAGATGGGATTGTGTGCAGGTCCGCAGAAAATCATGGTACAGATACGAGATGAAATAGGATTGAAAATATTGGCCGTCGATCCTAATATGTACCGGTTCTTGTTGAAGAAATTCAAGAAAGAAAATGACTGTCATGTCGATATCAAAGTGGAGGATGGAGGAGGAGATTATGCAAGAACAAATAACGACGACAGTGAGTATGATTTCCTTTGTTTTTTCAACTATATACACATATCTACACAATAGGTTACTTGCGTTTACATAAATTATGACAAATTTTATGCTACAGTAACTATAATAATTATTAATAAACGACGAAGGAGATACATGTTGAAACTCCATTATATATATATAATAAAATACAATTGTTTAGTTTCAAAAAATTATAATGTTCACACACGACATATGTTTCGCCACACTGTGGCTTCATCAGGTGGATGAAAATACAATTTCAAAGTACATATTAGCTCCTATATATATATATTAATACAAAAATAATCTCATTTTGAGAGGGGGCGGACACATTTGAATTTTAAATAGAGTAGGGGGAAGTTATTTATATCTAGTTGGTCATTTAAAATTATACCTAATTTATTAAATTTATTAATTTCTAAACTTTCTAGAATATTGAGTTTTTTACTTTTTTCTAAAACATATGAAGTTGTAAAATTGATGTTGAATTTATGATTCTGTTCTAAGCAATGATTCGCAAAAGTTCAGTCTGTTTTCTTATCCTTTCGTGTTCTTTCATTCTAGTATCGAAGGTCCTTCCTGTCTGTCCTACATAGACTTTTTTACAGTCTTTACATGTCAACTTGTACAGCCATGAGTTTATTGTCCGTTCTATCTTCATTGTTTTGTTATTGCTTTTTATAAGGAATTGTTTGTTTTGAATGACATAGTCTCTTCCCTACTTGTTTTAATTAAGGAGCGCGAAGAAATTTTACCAATGTATGTGATGGAATTATGACTGTGGGTTCTGTTGAACAAACATAAGACAAATCCCATTATTACAATGGAACTTTTAAATTTACTAGAAATGTGTTTAGACCAGAACTAAGAACCAAGTCCTTTACTTGCCGACATATTTATGAATCATTTAGAAAACTTAATAAGCAAACACCCTTTGTACAAACGTTGCATTTACTGATTAAGATATGTGGATGACATATTAATTTGTTTTAACGGTGGTACAGATACGCAATTAAAACTTATAAAAAAGTTACATTAACATTTTTCACTCAAACAGTAAATACGGTTGAAATAGAAGAAAATAAAACTATTAACTTTTTAGATCTCACTATAACTCATATAACTAAAAAAACATGAATTTTCAATTTACCACAAACCTACACATACAGACACAACTATACACGCAAGAATATACATTATAGCGCTAAGTAACGGCTTTGCAATATATTTAATTAATAATATTTTAGCAAAACTACAGAAATCTAAAACGCTATCTCTTATTTACCCCACAGTAAAAAACATAGGACCCACAGTTATAATTCCATCACATACATTGGTAAAATTTCAAAAACAGTAGGGAACTTAATTAAAACAAGTAGGTAAGAGACTATTTCATTCAAAACAAACAATTCATTACAAAAAGCAATAAAAAAACAATAAAGACAAAACGGACAATAGATTAAACTCAGGGGTGTACAAGTTGACGTGCGAAGACTGTAAAAAAGTGTATGTAGGATAGACAGGAAGGACCTTCGATACTAGAATGAAAGAACACGAACGATATTATATAGATAAGAAGACAGACTCAACTTTTGCGAATCATTGCTTAGAACAGAATCATAAATTCAGTACCAATTTTACAACTTCACAAAGGTGAGGTATATGATTATTATATATGACAGTATTGAAATGGCTTTTGTAGGTTATATTACTTGACAGGTAAAATTTTGCAACATCTCAAAGTTGACGCTATTTTAATTTGGTGGCGCATGTCGGTTGCGAGAGCGACTCAAGTATATCCCTGTTTCATGTTGTAACCACTACCTCTCTATCTACACTCCGTCCATTAACGAAGTATTATAAGATCAATAATCTTATTGGACACTTATATTTAATGGACTGCATTTTCCAATCATCATAGCAGAACTAATTAATTTTCAGTATCTATGAATAAATGAATATGAAGGATTTCGTTTCATAGCCTATAATCACATGACTTGCTTTCTTCCATCTAAACTAGGGATCTTTGATGACATTTAATTGTTATCTTAAGAGATTCTTGAGGAGGTTTTTCCATTTTAAGGGCTCACATATACCTGGGTAAATCGGGAAAATCGATTTTTCAAAAAGGTGCTCATTCGAAAGTACTATCCTTCCAGTGTCTATCCTGAAAATTTCATAAGGAAATTCGCAATTATGACGAAGTTATAGCGTTTTGTAACTGACCGGGTAAGCAACGAATAACGGTCGGGGCGCAGTATTTTCAAAATCGGTACCAGAAATATCTCCGCAACCGATCGGGATCAAGTTTTGCACAGTTATGCTTCACACAATAATCTAGTACTTATCGAGCCGTTTTTTCGATATTTGGCAGTTTTTTTTTTTTGTCATAATTACTCAACAATTTTAAGGCGAAAAACCGCCAATTTTATTCAAATGACTGCCATGACCCGAAAAAATTGAATTCGCAAATTCCGACTCGATAAGTACTAGTTCTGTCTATCTACTTTAAGAAAATAATTTTTGTATTTTTTTTCAAATAAGAAATGGCAGAGGCACGTCAGGTACCGCGAAAGCTGTCGACAAAAACCCAACTCAGGAAAACGATTGTAATTTTTTTACCGTTCGAAATTTTCGAACCCGATTTTCACACAATTTATAATAAATGCCATACTTCAAAATGTATATTATGGTTTTTAAAAAAAATGCAGTTTTATACACGAAAAAAAATCTTAAACGTGACCCTGCTTTTAGGTGCTCAGGTATATGTGAGTCCTTAAAATTTACTATTGTATTATGGTATGATTCTTATTGGCTACTTCAAAGATATCAATCAAAGGTCAATTTCTAACATAAATATAAAATGACATCATACTTGGTTTGATGGCCATAATCTCTGTTAATAACAGGGATTAAAATTTAGTAATATGGATTTGTGATTGAGTATACTCATATTTTCATTATTTAAAATTACCAAAAAAATTGTCTCCCATTGTTTATTTCACATTGAATCTATTCATTGTAGTAGATCACTGTATACTAATACTGCAGCAAACTAATTTAAATAATATATTTTATAATAAATCAAAATAACGTTCCACTACTATTTATTTCTACTATTTTGCAATATATGTTTCGATATTTCGTATAGCAGATTAATATTGTAAGGACTTTAAACTATCTATATCAGTCAAAGTGGGAGAAAGATTGGCTTTGCAGATCATTGTATTGACAGTCTCCATTCCACTCCCTCGCCATATGAATAGCTGTTATAACTCATAACATAACTCATACGTCATGTAAACAAAGACCCGAAACTAAATCTGCTAAAAACATTAGAAATAAAGAAATTGATACAAAGGAAACAGAATATAACTACACACAAAACGAATAATAGTCATAGACACAACTAACTAAAAAAACACCTTCTTAGAACACTAACATTTAGTTCAGCTTTGAAAATGGTATAAGAATAACCGAAACATGCCGCAAAATAATACAAATAAAAATTAGTGGAACGTTATTTCAAACGTGTTAATTTGATTTAAATATTATACAATATATTATTTGAATTAGTTAGTTACTTGAAATGTTTCATCAAGAATCGCCTGCCGACTTAATTAACAAAACCATTAATGCAGTTCCAGGTCCACTGAAGCATCTAAAAATCGTCCCGCAAGTGCAGGAATTCGAGGAATTGGACATTTCGAAAGCTCTCCTCACTCCCGGTCGATTGCTCTTCCCCAAAGTCGCTAAGAAATCGAAGCTGGACGATTTACTTAGCAGGCGAACGCAGCTCAAGCTTATCGAAGAGAAAAAGATCACCAACACGAAGCCACTGGAAGACCTGACGACCGACGATGAAAATATCAACATAGACGTGGAAAACGACGACATGGACTTGGAAGAGATCGGCTTAGACAAGCAGTTGAGTAACATGATGAGTGGAAAGGTGGCCGCTCCAACCAATTCTGGCGCACAAACGTCGGTCAGCAGAGAGATGCTCAGCACGATAGCGAAGAAAATACAGGCGCTCAGATTGCATTACACGTCCATCTCGAAACTGGGCAAGGATTTGCACTGTTATTCCAGAGGATGCAACAATAACACCTCGAGCAATTGCTATTCACCGTTGTGTTTGCAGCGGAATAAAGTGCGAAAAGAACTGTTGGCTCTCCTACGCAAAGCCAACTTTCACACGAACAGCACGACGGGGATGAAAATCGCCAACATTTTGAATCCCCCACTGCAAAAGTCCACCAGTTCCACGTCGATTTTGGAACAGAAACTGAAGGAAAACGATCAGAACGATGCGGGTGCGATTAAGGAGGCCCAAAACGATGACTCGATATGTAAAGATTTGGCGACCGCGGTGTTGAGCGCCCAGGAATGCATCGAAGAAGATACCACTTCCGTCTATGTTCCGAAAAGGGTCGTGACACCACCGATAAGCATCAAAGTCGAAAACGAATGTGACATCAAACCAGAACTGTCAGAAATCAAGACGGAAGATGTGAAACCGGAAATTAAATTCTCACCGCCGCACAAAAAGCAGAAGATGAAGATGCAAAGCGAAAGCGAAAACGAAGAGGTCGACATGGACATCATGTCACCGGACGACATCAAAGAGATGATTCTGGGCTCGACGCGGCCTAAAATAGAAAAGATGAATTCTGAAAATCCCCAGGTCGTGACGACCGTCACCACCACGACCACGACTACAATCACGACTCAACAAACGTTCGTAGATGGCGTCGTTAAGTCTGTCGAGGCCAGCAAAAGCACCTCCGATTCCTATTCGGTTTCTTCCACGAACAACGCGAACGGGACCGGACGGACGATTCAAACTCTAAACTCGAAATCCGCCGTCTACAGCGCACAACAGAATCGCAGATTTTGCGCTTACAGGACGTCCAGCAAGCGCGAAGAAAAAGTGGTGAAGACCGAACGAGCCGAAGACGGCACCGAGCGGGTTTATTCCACGGTCTCTACCGAGGGTAAGATTTACTTGAAGAAAATCGTGTTGAACAATCTCGACAAGAAGAAAAAGAAGCAAATCGTCAAGTATCCGACCTGTTCGACGTTTCAAACCAGGAAGGGAGTGCGATCGTTGATGGTCCTCCCCAAGCACGACATCAGAAGACTGGCCAGGCAGGCTGGCCGGCTGCACATAAACGGATTCCACGCCCTGGCCAAGCCTAATAATAACGTGTGGCCATACCCTTGCGCGAGACCCCTGTTCAAAACTTGTTGGGTTTATCGCACTGTGAACTTGAAATCCTTGGCGGCGGCCGCGATACAACTGAGAATATTGTGGGCGTGTCTGAGATGGGACGACATGCAAGCGAAACCGCTGAGCTCCGACGGGAAGCACCAAATCACGACGGAGACCGAGATCTTATCGCTGGAGCTGCTGAAGCATCGTCACGTCGGACAGTTCCTGGAGAAGACGCAGTATCTGCGAAGGAAAGTGGTCATCCCCCTGGAACTACCCAAAACTATCAGGGGTAAATATGTCTGTTACTGGTTGCGTTCGTTCGTAATTATTGTAAAATGCTTGCAGAAGTGACGTCGATCAGAAGTGGTCTTCGCAAGCGGAAGAGACCCGAATCGCCCCAGAGCACAGATCCACAAGTGTCCGAGGAATGGGTGGACGAGGAGAAATTGGAACTCTGGGAGATCAAGCAGTATGGAGAAAAGTAAGTTGTCATTGGTTGCCAAAATTGAAATGTAGGACATTAGAAGTAACTCTTACTACAGTTTTTACTCATACACTTTACGATTTAAGGTAACGCTTTTACGCTTTGTTTTCAAGATTGAAAGGGATATTAATCGAAGCATTACTTGATTATTCAGCTTGTTAGATTTCGTAAAAATATATAATTGTTGTTTCAGGGGAATAATTTTTTGGAAGATCGTAGTAGTTTTCTACTATTAGAATAAATAATAATCGAGAAAATAGTTTCAAATAATTTTTACAATATTGTTTTGCCAAACTTTGGCTTCATCAGGTGATGACATACTTACAAAATGATCACAGCGTTATATATATATATATTACATAAACGTCGAGGTTGAAAGAGGGGGTGTTTTTACAAATTTAGAAAGACAGTAGAGGGGAGTGTCTTTCTAAATTTGTAAAAACACACCCCTCTTTTGAACCCCGACACTTATGTAATATATATATAACGCTGTAATCATTTGGTAAGCATTACTCTGTCATTACCTGATGAAGCCATAGTTTGGCGAAACAATCTTGTAGTGAGCAATAAAAATCATTTGAAACTTTTTACGATTATTATTTATTCTAATATGGAGTTTCAACAAGTAACATCCTGTTCAGTCAGCTATTTTCTACTATCGTCAGTATTGTAGTAGCCAATTTGAATCAATATGAATCCCATAACAAGTTTTCTTTGAATAGATGTTAACAATAAACTATTTTTTGTCATTTGACAAGTGGTAGATGAAACTAGACTCATTTATATAATGCCAACTTAAGTTTCTCTAAAAAAAAAATGTGCAAGTGCAAAAGATTTCATTATTTGACTTTCATTCCAAGAAAACAGAAGAGAAAAATTATAATGCTTACCTATATTCTGTTTTTTAAGAGTTTCTAAAGTTTCTCATATCATTTTACAACTGACATGTAAGACCTAACTCATTTATAATACCAACTTGAAAGAGTAAATCAGACATTCACGTGTTTCCGAAAAGTAGAAAATGTTGATTGTATGGTATTTTACTCTCATTCCAAATACATACATTTCACAGCTAAAACGAAGACATTGCAATATACCTATACTCTTGTTTTTAATTCCGCTGTTCACTGACAAAAGCCAAATTTATTTTAGAGGTTATAATCTGTATTATTTATGTACCTTACTCAAATAAGTTATTCATACATTTATTATTAAAAGAAATTAAATCATTTAATAAACACTATTTACATACAGTGTGGAAATAAAGTAACGGATAAAGGCACTAACTTTGTTAATTTTAATTTTTTGAAAAAAATCTTGAAGGGGTATAGCGATTTTAACTAACGGGAATATTTTCCTTGCATTTTCAATACCGTTGGATAGGGAATTGAAAGCACTATCGAAATCAATTAAAAACTTATAGGTTGTCATTAAAAAAAAGTCGGTGACGTCATAACATGAAAACCAAATGACGTAAGAAACTGAAAATGCAATGAAAATATTCCCCTTAATTAAAATCGTTATCCCCCTTCGAGATTTTCTTCAAAAAATGAATATTAACGAAGTTAATGCCTTTATCCGTTACTTTATTGCCACACTGTATATACATTTATACGCGAAACGTATATCCAAATATGCATGTATTGGGATACACACATACATCCAGTGTCATTACCGACAGTCAACGCACAGACACCGTGTTTTGGCGTTTAATGCCTCGTCGGTGTACGTGCGACTGCCGGTAATGACTTTTAAACTAGGATCGCAACTTATGTCGGTGTGCGTGGCAAATACCCGTGAGAACATCACAGTGACATCTGCCACCCACAAGCGACGGTTTCCGGCAGCACTCGCATGCTATAGAGAAACCTGCATGTTAGAAGTGTATCCCGCATAATAGAGCCTTTAGGCGACAGCACCAATCAAAATGAAAAGTGTTAAATACTTAGATGTTAGAGCTGACATCAAGAGCTAAATAATATTTATATATATATACATTTATATTTTACAAAACATGTATGCATGTATTGGGATACACACATACAACTAATGTCATTACCGACGAAACACTGTGTCTGTGCGTTGACTGTCGGTAATGACACTAGATGTATGTGTGTATCCCCAACACATGCATATACGTTTTGCGTATAAATGTATATATGTAAATAATATTTACCTTTTGATGTTTGTTCTAACATCTAAGTATTTAACACTTTTCATTTTCATTTAATAAACGAATTTTTCCTATTTTTTAACATGTTCTATGTACTTTTCCCACTTTGGAAGTATCAGAAACTTACTTTAAAAGCTTTAATATTTGCAGCAACATACTTTTTTTTTTAGTAATTTCACTAAAATTATATTATCTATCATCAATATTAATGATTAAATTTCGCCTACCAGTATTGCTTTCCTTTGACCGAGCATTTTTTCCATAAGAATTTAAAACCGGTTCTCTTTGCAATACCCGCAAACAAAACTTCAATTTCAGCCTAAAAATGGAAAATAATCATTTTCAGAACAATTTTTTTATACTGTTTTAGTTTCGGATAGTCAGTTCTCATTTTCCTATATGCGTTGAGAATTACTTGCTATTGCTACTCGATATAGTAAATGAAAAGGCTAGAAATTCTAAAGAGCGAATTATTTTTTGTAAAATAAATATGTATCGGAAGAAAACTGAAAAACTAGACGAAAATACACAAAATAAAATAAAATCCGTCAAAACTTTCAAATAAATTCGGCTCGGTAAATTATATTACCTATTTTTGGCGTCGTCCAGTGTTAGGTACACTCGGCGCAATTAAAAAAGAGAGTATAGAATATCTTTCAAATATATGTATATAATACAGTTTATATAAAAACAACAATGGCTAAATTATAGCTATCTACATGAACTGTTCTAAACTATATATTAGTTAAAACTTTTGCTTTGGGATGGGCACAGCGTTTGTTGTTTTCCGCCTTTGTATATTTTCATGAGCAACTAAAATATCACCAAATCTCAGCACCGTTGTAATAAGGGGCTTTTGCTTTTTTGGGTGTGTGTTTCAAATTAGTCACTAATTCACAAAATTGTCGTGTCAGAATATGCATATTGTTATCATTCTGTGTCTAGATTATACGCAAATAACGTTTGTTATACAGGATATGAGTTTGATTATATAAAATGAATTATATTTTAGTATTAGAAGACTTCTTAGCCGTTCTTAAATTTACAAATTTCTGTGTACATTGGCTGTTAAAAAAAATACAATTTTTTTTTATTTTTAAAGGAATTATTTTTAGTATAAAATATACGCCTTTTCTAATTGCACATTCTTAAGACAGTTTTTATGGTCAAAATGTTAATACGTCTATATTTCTTATGGAAATACAAGTAGGTTTTAAGATAATTCATTTTTTGCACGACCCTTGCATAATAGGCACGTTCACTCCCTTAAATGAGGGAGTGAAGTGACTCTTTTGCTCCCTTGGTATAAAAAACATAGCCAACTCAATTTATGAATTTAATCGTTTATTTAATATTAATATTGACATTAATGTTAGTACCACCATTAATAGTGAACAAAGATGTTAATGGACTAATCACACGTTGCTTAAAGCCGCTAGAATTGGACAGTCGATTTTCTTTTACATTAATATCCACTTGATTTGACCCACTGGAAGTTGACGGTCGATTTTCCTTTTCCGAGTCTTTTCCGATTAGAATTTTTTCGGAAATCAAATTCTTATTAACTAATGAATTTTCAATATATCCCTCTGCGACAGTATCAGATTTCCATCCGCCATGACGTTTTATAACTCCAATTTCAACACCTGAATCGGCCAGAAAAGATGTTGATGAGCGCCGAAAGCAGTGGCCGGTGTAGGAAGATGGATTGGGTAAATTGAGGTATGAAGCTATTTGCTTAGGCAATCCTCCAAAAGTATTCTTACCTACGGGTTGTGTGGAACATTTGTTATTTCTGTAACATACAAAAAACCGTCTATGATCTGTGTTTTCTTTCCGCAGAACCATATATTTTTTACAAATAACAACAAAATCAATTGCACAGTTTTCTTTGGAGACTATCGTAAATGCTCTATTTACATGATTTTTGGTATTGTTTACAGATACCAAAATAGTTGATCCCAAGTCTTGGACATCATCTACTGTCAATTTTACCAGTTCATCCGATCTTAAAGCCCCAGCAATTCCCATAATCATTGCTACCTGAAATCATAGTGTATAATTATCTTAAATTAGAAACATTAACTTTTTTAGTTTACCTTAACCATCAAGTACTTTTCTTCTGGAGCGTCTATTAGAAATTGATGAACTTGCTCCTTAGTAAGAATTTTTGATTTTTTTGCCTGGTATCCAGTATTTTGTCTTTTAAGGAATGCTACTAATCGTGAGTACTTGCTGATGTCGACATTATTTTTCACGCTAAGAGTAGCTTTTATCATTGAATAATGTGACCACAGTGTTGAAGCCTTAAAATGCTTCGCCTTTTCGGCAAAATATACCAGGAGCACACTCTCGCTATGAATTTCATCTACTTCTTTTACCAGACACCAATCACAAAATTCCTTGAAGCACTTTTCGTAGATCTTCCTAGATTTTTCTGGCAATAAATTCACAACTATTTTTGAAGCCGTTTCTTCAATAGTTTCGTCACACATTTTTCCAATGCTTATTTAACGAAGCGAAGAAAATACGGGCAGTTTCTCGATATTCACAAAAAACCAATATGGCTACCCTTATTTATCGGTCGTCAAGGGTTTCCATCAGAACCAGCATGATTTTTGCGTTCGACAACTGGAAACGTCATGTTGACAATTTTTAAAAAAAGTTAGATTTCTTCAATTAAAATCGTTTGGGTCGTGCAAAAAATAGTATATACACCTCGGGAGTGAATGAATTTCTCCTCGGTGCTTTGTAGAGCCCTCGGGCTACAAACTGCACCTCGGAAAAAAACATCATTTCACTCCCTAGGTGTATAATATACTATTGTCTATTCAGTGATATAGCATGCTTAATATATATGCTTTAAAATATGACAATTTTTAAGATAGAATATTTTACATATTATCGATATTGTATGTCAAAACAAATAATTGAATAAAATTAATAGAATCTACGGTTGGTTCTTGGTGAAACATTATGAATATTAAACGAATAAAACACTTGGTTATATTGTTTCACTTAAGGACAGATTTATTGTACTCTGACACGTGTTTCGACCTCTCGGTCATTAACGAAGAGTTTACAGACTTAAACTGAGTTTAAGTCTGTAAACAGACTTAAACTGAGTTTAAGTCTGTAAACTGAGTTTAAGTCTGTAAACAGACTTAAACTGAGTTTAAGTCTGTAAACTCTTCGTTAATGACCGAGAGGTCGAAACACGTGTCAGAGTACAATAAATCTGTCCTTAAGTGAAACAATATAACCAAGTGTTTTATTCGTTTAATAATTGAATAGTAAAGAAAAATGACTTGCTAGTTAATCAGTTGTTGAAAAAAGCACATTCAAAAAGAAAACTTATTAACATGATGTATATACAGTGTGCTTGCCGACGACCTGCGTATAGGGCTTACTGTGAGATAAAACGACGACACCGAGAATTTATATGAGTTAGTACGAAAAAGCAATATACAAACTGCTCCTTGGTCGAGTGTAGTGTTGGAAAAGAGGGGATTCGAGTAGATTTACGCTGAGGCTAGAACGGGCTAGGCTGACTCTCCGTTTAAGCAGGGCAACGAGGATAGATAGCAGCTGTACTGCAGTTTGTATATTGCTTTCTCGTACTAACTCATACAAACTCTCGGTGTCGTCGTTTTATCTTACAGTAAGCCCTATACGCAGGTCGCCTGCAAGCACATGGTATACAATAATAAACTATGATATATCAATTATGATAACTATAGTTATTCAATTAAAAAAAAATAATTTATTTTCTAGAATTTTGTAAATTTAAAAACTCTAATACTAATTTATCTTCCAACCAAATTAGTAGCAACAAACCACTTTCTCCCACTTACTCTTACAATTTCCTATTGCACAGCGTGTAAAAAGAATGAAGGAGGACATCCAATTTGGCGCGTAATTTGACATTTTACGCCCCCTCCCCCCCATCTATTCAATTTCTGAATATATTACGACCTCTATGGCCTGGATGGACAAAAGATTTTTGGCATTTCTAGTGTGTAGTGATTCTGTAATATTATTTAATAGTGATTCCCTGTAGTTTATATATATTTTCTGCACAACGCTACACTACCCATTATAAAAGTCGAGATACTGCTTAGATTCGCTTTGCAGCAATATCATCTTATAAGTCATTTGTAATGTCACACTTTATCGGAAAGAAGACAGTCTCTTTTGGTATAAGGATAAGCAATGATGGCATGACACTCGTTAGTGTAGCTGTGCGCTTCACACTATTTTGCATGTGTATCCCACTAACAGCCTGCCGTGTATGTTTCACTACAGGATAGAGAAGGCTAATGCTCAAGTTATCACTAGGAGTCGCACTGGAAACTTGCCGCCCGCCAGGGCTATCGTCGACACTAACGAAACGCCCGGCAAAATGTTGGTCAGCGGTAAGGCGACACCGGAGGAAATCAAGGAGAAGATGGAACAACAATTGCGAATGCAGAGGGCGGCGCACCAACAAAAGAGAGCCCTAGAGCTAAAGAACCCTCAGGGCGGACAAATTATCAAGATGGTGGGCAGTACTGCTCAAGGTAGGCGTGACAGTGAATGTTGTTTTCAATATCCCATTAGTTTAAAAAAATTTATTAACCGTTGCACTTTTTTACTATGTTTTTTTTACTATGTTTACTTTTGTATTGACCAGAGTTGAAGCTAACTCTGGTGAGTCATTTTGAAACGATGGAGTGACAAAGAAAGGTCCATTTGAAAATACTCATCAGAGTTGAAACTAGTGTAAAAATAGAAGTTGTAAAAAGCATAGTTAAAAAGTGATTTATTTGTATCATTAGTTAAAAATTTAAGATTCTTTTATCGGTTCAATTATATTCTACTTTGATTACAACGATTTGTTTTTCTCTATGTAAGCTGCAACTAGTACTACTACTTCTACTACTAAACCAACTACCGCGAATGCTACAATACAGCCAAAAGGTACGTTGAAACAGACACAATCGTTAGTTGGTTTTCTAAGGCTTCTTTATTGTGTTTCAGTTTTTGCAGTATGTGCTCTTAAATCTGTGTTGTTTTAAAGTAAAACTTATTAATTCGTACATGCTTCTGTTCTTTTTTAAGCTCGCATTTAATAGCAGGTGTGTCCAAACCTCCAGTTCTGAGATTATTTTTAATCTGTCAAGTAGTACACTCTTTTAATCCATTTTGGAGAATATTGAGAATTGAAGCCTTTTTGGTAATTTGAATTGTGATGCCTACATGATTTGGTACTTACATCAATCAGACTCTGAACGTTTTGTGTCATACAAGTTTGGGGGGTCACATTAACTTGCAATTTATTATAATTTTCATGACGTAACAGGCTGATAGAAATACATACATAGATTGTGCTCAATAACATTGTAGTAACTGCAGTAATTTCTAAAACAATAAACTACCATTTGAAGAAATTTGAATGTTTAATCACATACTTATAGCTGTTTACTTTGGCTATTGCTACATTGATATATTGGGTGTGAATAAAAACAACTATAAAAAAATTAAAAACAAGTTTGGTGAACTGAATCACACCAATACTCTAATAATATCACAAACTAAAATAAAAAACAGGAAGAAATAGGTACTTGAACGACAACTTAAAAACCAACCTACAACTCCAAACTCTGTAGTTCAACATAAATACGATAAACATAACCAGAAAAATGCGAAAGCTGATACGAATGACAATTACGCATGCTTCGGTTTTATCAGAATTTCAAATACTAACCCACCATCCAGAACTGTTCCGAACGGTTCTTGAATTACGCGTTCTGGAAGACTGAACACTGAGCTATTAGTTCTCAGAATTTGTAGTTCCAGAACTGCATGGTCCGAACAGTCTTTTTCTTAAATGACATGCGCACTAGTTCTAGAACCGTGCAGAACTGGAGGTTTGAACAAACCTAATGATTATTTTACGGAAGAGCGACGGTTCACGCGCGTTAGAAAACGAATACATGTTTGCAATATTTTTGTACAATCTTTAAAATAAATATTGTCCGTATTAATTTTCATAATTTAGTTAATTAATAATTTGAGTTGCATTTGTTATCATTAAGCTGGGTTAACGCCAGTAGTAGGTGAAAATTGTACAAGTTTCCCTTCTTCTAAGGAAAAATTAAGAGATTACTCATATGGACATTGAAAAGATGTTATAAACTGAAAATAATGTATAATTTAATAAACGCCTTTAATGCTCATACATCCTATAAACATTTTGACAAACGACAGTTCAATGCCACTACAAATTGACATAGGCCAAAATAATTTTACAACAGAGACGTTATCAAACTGATTAATTAGTACATATTAATCTTTACATGTTAAATATCCCAAATAGATGCATTAAATATAGTTTTTATAAGCCCATATTTTATTTAATACCTGGCTATTCGGTTTAGTAGGGAAGCATATAGTTGACAAATTCGTATTATTTGGTTGACAATTATAACAAGCATCAAAAGTAATTATTTCAAATGCCGATATGTATATAAATAAATATTATTGCAATGACAGTTTTGAAATGGCATTTGTAGGTTATACTGTAATATAAAGTTTCTAGGTCGAAGATGGCATTAATGTAGAAAATATATGTCTGAACTTAATCCAGGTATTATACTAGAGACCGGACACGAGAGGCCCATGACTCAGCGTTCACGGGAGCACGATTGAAAATTTGTATTTTTAAAGTTTTTAATTTTATTTATATAATTGAATAACAAGTTGGTTGTGTTTGTATCGAGTAAATTCTCCGTACTTTATTTATCTTACGAAATATAAGGTAAATAAAATGAATTTTAAAAACTCCTCACGGTTCTACCTACGCCGATGAAGAAAGGAACAGTAAAATTGACTTTTTTTGCTTTCCGTTTTCTCGACGAAAACAGACGTGCAGTTCACCATATGAATACTGTTATTCAGTAACTGCATGATGTTATACACTATTTATTTTGTCCGTCGTAGTTTGGCCCTGATACGCCCGGGCCATAATTATTACTTAACGGCTTTGAAAATTATTTGACATTACGAGGGGGTACCCAAAAGTAACCGGAATTATTTTTTAAATGCTATATATTTACAAATATTTACAAAACAACATTATCCCCTTCAAAATACTTTCCACTACAAGTAATACATTTGTCCCAGCGGTGCTTCCACTGTTCGAAACATTGTTTGAACTCATCTTTAGAGATGGCTGCAAGCTCCTGTCTCGTTCTTTTCTTGATGTCTTCAATGTTTTAAAATCGCCGTCCTTTCATGCCCCTTTTCATGCGTGGAAACAAGAAAAAGTTGCACGGAGCCAGGTCAGGCGAGTAAGGTGCGTGGGGCAGCGGAACCATGTTATTTTTAACCAAAAACTGGTTAACAGTGATGGCTGAGTGTGCAGGTGCGTTGTCATGGTGGAAGAACCAGTCACCTGTTTGTCACAAATCGGGTCTTTTTTGACGAACACTGTTGCGCAATCTTCTTAACACTTCCAAATAAAAGGTTTGATTGACAGTCTGACCTGGGGGAACAAACTCCATGTGAACAACTCCTTTCACATCAAAGAAACAAATCAACATTGTTTTGATGTTTGACTTGACTTGGCGACATTTTTTTGGACGGGGTGACGAAGGTGTTTTCCACTGGCTTGATTGTTGTTTTGACTCTGGGTCGTAACCATAGCACCACGATTCATCACCAGTAATTACCTTTGAAAGAAAATCTGGATCAGTTTCAAGCTGGTCTTTCAGCTCACGACATGTCTCCACTCGACGTTCTTTTTGATTGTCAGTCAGAGCCCGAGGAACAAATTTGGCAGCAACGCGTTTCATTCCTAAATCTTCTGTTAAAATTCGCTGAACCGAGCTCCAAGATATTCCACTGATTTCAGACAGTTGATCAATTGTCTGTCGACGGTCTGTGCGCACAAGCTCTCGAATTCTTTCAACATTTTCATCGATTCGGGCAGTTGATGGACGTCAAGAGCGAGGTTTGTCATCAATCGACATGTCGCCATTTTTAAATCGAGAAAACCACTCATACACTTGAGTTTTCCCCATAGCATCATCTTTGTAAGCAGTTTTCAACATTAAAACAGTGTCAGCAGCGTTTTTACCGAGTAGAAAACAAAATTTCACAGCGGCACGTTGTTCACTTAAATTTGCCATCATAAAAAAACGAAGCAGCAGTAAAACAGCACTAGCAAAAACGGTCACTACTGACGAACAGAACGTGCCAGGTCAACGGCCCGCGCGGCACTGAACTGGCGACGAGTTGCGCTAGGCAGGCCCTAGCGGCAGAAACCAGTACTACAAAAGCTCCACCCATGGCAATGCTATTCCGGTTACTTTTGGGTACCCCCTCGTATATGATAATATGGCTTAAGTTCAGACATATGTTTTCTATTTCAATGCAATCTTAGACCTAGAAAGCAGATATCACGGTATTACTTACTTGACAGGACTATTTTGCAATAGTTCAAATTTGATGCCATTATTATTTATTGGCGTATGGTTGTTGCTAAAACGTTTGTACTGCATAACGAAACTAAAATACGAAATTGAAAAATGTTCATTACTTTTTAGAAAATCTATAAATTTTCAATTTCGCCAGACATTTACAACTGCGTAGACACGAAGTGTTCTTGCAAAAATCTCCTAAATTTAGAACTTTGTACATGCGCGTAAGATGACGCTAGATTAGATCGTTTTCAGTTTCTTATAGGAAAATCGTTTTAGCGATAGAAACTGCGAAATTAGGAACTAAACATAAACAAGTGGCTAGGCATACCAATCCACTTTGCGCGCTCATAGTTTGCAATTTGTACTGCCTGTTCAATTTTCCTTTCCCATTCTCAATTTGGATTTAAACCTTCGATTTAAGTCGGTAATGTGCCTATAATTGATTTACGTCGCCACCATTTCCATTTTAGCGATTTTTAGGTTGTACAATTTCCACCTCTGAATTTAAATTGTCAAATTTGAAATTAGAATCCCATAAGCAAGCGCTGTTAAAGGGCTTTTCAGAGTGATTTTGAAAATTATTCGCAATGTAATAGTTGTACGTGCATATGATTATAAGGTGATGTTTATTTTGGAAATTGAATATTTAGACACGACTCTGGTGGTGGAAAAAAATGAAGGAAGACGTTTACAAGTTATCGATTTACGAACATGAAAATTTCTAAATCGCAATGCGTATGTCAATTACAGTTGCTTTGAAAGTAGACTATTACAAATCTCTACTAACGCACACAATGTAGATGATGAAAATTAATAACTTAAGAAAGCGTTTGTTCGCGATATAAATTTTGTTGTTGGAATAATATTGTGAAAATGGCGGAAAGTGTCGAAAGTAGATTGGTTGCTTAGACGCTAGTGTTTCAGTAATAACGAGTCTGTGATTACAGATTTTGGAAATATATTAACTGACAATTGTTGAGTCACTCTTTAAATGAGATACTCTAATACAGTGAAACTTCCCATAGGCGGACACTGTTCGTTCCAACAAAACTGCCCGTTTAAGAGAAGTGCCCGTTTATCAGAGAAGACAGAAAAATTAAGTAGAAACGCAAAGCTAAACGTTCATTTGAACACACAGTGTAAAATATATACTTATAACTTTATTTGCTAAATAAAACTCAAACGGCTATGTGCACATTTATATATACATACATATAATAGAAACATATGTAGGTAAGGTACATATACAATTTATATACTATCTTACAAAATAATCTAAAATGGAAGTTTGCTTGTGTGTATTACATGCCAATTTTGCTTAAAAATGTAATGATAGCTCACTAAGCATACCAAACGCTTGTACATCATCTTTTTCAAAACAAAATTGTTTTAGTTTTTTCTAGGGATTTCTATTTCATCATCACTGTTTTGACTTTCGTTTTCTAAATTATCGGGCAAAATATGGTCTGGATTATCGTCCGTCTTCTGTATACAAATTGGCGTCAATATTTATAAATTCCTGTACAACATTACTTCCTAATTTTCCCATTAGCGTACACATTTCAGCCACTTTAGATAAAGGAATTTCATCTTCAGGATCATATTGATCACTTTCAAACTCCTCATTTACTTCTTGAAACATCATCCCATGCTTTTTTAATAAAATAAATCGCATCTAATACGCTAATATAATTGGTTAAATTATGTACAGAATCAGAACTCTCAAATTGCGATAAGATGTGTTTTGTTTTACTATTAAAGCAACGCGAATATTTTTAAATGCGCGAGGACGTGCTGATTTTCCGATAACCAACAGTTTTTCTATCTCTACTGCCATATTCACACAGTGCACTATAGTAAATCTTTCTTTCGATAACATGTCGCCCATATATCTTTCGCCTCTTAATGCCATCGTCTTTGTTGGTAGTGCCCGAAAAAATAACCCTGTTTCGTCCAAATTATAAATATCGCAGAGTTTGTACCCTTTAATTATTAACGGCAACCTATTTATGAAAGCTTCGACATTTTCTTGATTTGCGCTAACGGCTTCGCCAGATATCATGCGGTAATGAATGTATTCAAATACAAATCCGTCCGTTTAATGGAAACTTTGCGGTCAAAAAGCAGCTAAATAACTGTCCGCGCCCGTTCAAGGGAGAGTCCGCATAAGAGAAACCAATTTATTAGGAATTCCCTACTCTTAAATTCGGGACCGGACAAAATGCCCGTTTTAGGGAAGTGCCCGGCTAATAGAAGTGCCCGTTAAGGGAAGTTTCACTATACTAAAAAATAAAAATAAGAATGCTACTTTATAAAGACTGAATAATTGTTAAAATCAACATGACATATCTCATAATAAAAAGTATTAGTTTTTTTATTTATTATGGGATTTTTTTATAAAAATTTTAATCATAAACGCGAAGTGTAAATAATCTTTGAAATGAATGAACCAGCATATTGAGAAATCTAAATTGGCAACAATTAACAGTTTTATTTTATTTCAAAGCATGGAGGATTTTTAAACTGGTAGTCATAATCAAATATATTTAAAAATGAACAAATAAATTTTAATAATCATTATGGCGGTGGTTGATTTTTAATAAATATGTATTATAATGAAAATACTGAAAATCTAAAGTCAAGATGCGATATTAAAATCCAGCTACTTCCCATTTCCTCACAAAATAATTGTTATAAAATCAACTTCATGCAAGCTCTCTACGACATTACATTAGGTCTATATGTGTTGTGCATTTAAATTTATCTCACAGTATTAAAGAAGTATATTTATAACAACTATTTTCTTCTATTCATCTTTTTCTCTTATATATCAAATATATATATTTCAATTTTTTATTTATCAATAATTTTTGGGTGGATTCGGTATTTGCAGAGAGAATTGATTCTTTTATGCAATTTAACCCATCATTAATTTCAATGCAGCCAAATAAATGTTGTGTTAATGTTCCTCCTAATGCGATGCATAGATTATTTGAAATTAAATAGCTTGATAGTGAGGCACTCACTCGATTCTGTATGTTATTCATATCCCATAACTTTAATTCACATTTATTCCACAGTTACAACAGCGGATGGTCAGATGAAAATTGTCAAGAACGTGGTGGTACCGAATCAGACTGTCGGTAAAACGACGTTAACTTCTCTTCTAACTGCCAACAACAATGCTGTCGGTAACAAATTCGCGGGAAGAAGAATATTCATGACGAAAGCGCCCGACGGAACGACTAGAGTCATAACTGCCGGCACCGCCATCTTACCCAAGGCAGTTTCGAATGCCCAACAATCGCTCATTAAAGTTCAAACTACAACCGGACAGGCAGTCCAACAAATACAGATACAACAACCAAGTAATTATTTTCTTTTGTACTTTTTTAATTTACTTTTGTCTCTCTCTCGATAGTCGTATTGAAAAAATGTACTTTTAAATCCGGTGTTTATCAAAATATCCGTTTCGTATCTTCTACACAGTTCTCTTACGTAATTCTTATATGTGTACGTAGCGACCACAGCCGCAGCACCAATCAAACCAAACGAAATTCCACAACGTGTTCAAATATTACGTGGTCCGGACGGTCGGCTCACCGTCAAAGGATTGATGCCCGGTCAACAGCTCGTCCAAATGCCGGACGGCAAATTACAAGTTCTCACCACCACACAGATACAGCCGGCTGTGCAGCAGCCGCAGCAGCCTGCGGCCACGGTCGCGGCCTCCACAAAAACTCAAGTCATCACACAGAATAAAACAGTCATAAAACCTCCTCCCAATACTCCGACAGGTAAAGTGGTGATGCAGGGTAGTCAGGTGAAGGCCATCCTTCAGCAGACAACTCAGAGCCCGGTGAAAGGACAGCACGTCATCATTAAACAGCAGGCCCCTTCGGTAGTGCAGAAAATTACCGCCGCCACAACGGGCAACGTTGTCGTCAGTGGTGCTCAAGTGTTTCCGCAGCAGGTAGTCGTCAGCGGAAATCAAGTTCTGGGCGGAACGACAACGCAACAGGTATTAGTAGTCACTCATTTTCGAGGGGAAACACTCGGCTAAATCTTAACAATTTAGGTTGTCACGAGCCAGATCGTCGTGAATAATTCGAATTTAGCTCAGCAAATAGCGTCCGGCAAAGTGCAAGTGGCCACCATAAACGGTCAACAGGTGCTGATACGTCCAACTGGCAACAATCAAGCGCAGATCGTGGCCCAGTTAACTCCCAGCTCAGTCTCCCAAGTGCAACAGCAAGCGATCCAGCAGCAAACTCAACCCACGGTCACGAATTCCCCCATCAAGCAGATCCTTCAACAGCAGGATAGTTCAGTGGTGTCTGCTGCCACTGGCACCACCACTGTAATGAGCGCGCAAGCCCAAAAACCACTCGCGCAAGACAATCAAGTGGACCACGAACAGTTACTAGTCGGACAACCGCCCGGTACGGTCATAAAGTGCGTGACCGCCCAGGTAATACAGACGCAGCAGGGACCGAGGATCGTGTTGCAGGGTCTCACGGGATCCGATTTCACACCTCAACAGCTGGGAGCTGTCCAGCAGCAAGTCAAACAACAATTATTGAAAGGTAATAGCCACAATTATTGCGAAATTCACTTCAAACACAAGACGCAGCTATTGCTCTTATTTTTGTTGTGGTAAGACTTCTAGACACTTGGAACATTTTCTTATGTATAGGTTCAAATCGTCGGGTTGGCAGATTGAATGAAAATTGTTAGTTCGCAGATCGTTACCTCTTGATAGCTCGACATTTAATCGACAGTTTGCGACAGTTTTTTCCCCTTAAACGGCATTGAATTGAAATAAGAATCCCATAGCTTTGATTACATAATCTCTAGATAAACAATTACTGTTAGTTCAGCAACTACCAAAGAGGGTTATCCAGTGGGATGTGTCCATTCATATATTTTCCCAATTAATCTGTCATTAGAAACAGTAATCTTCTATTTAATAGTAAAAAGAAGCTGATTGCATTACAAAGGAAATAATTCATTTGGAGAAATAATGTGTTTTTTGTAATTTTTGCATGGAGAATTTTAAAAAGGCAAAAGCGAGGGCACAAACAATACTATACAGACCAACTGTCCTTATGCTTTATTAGGCAGCGGTAAAAAGAATGCTAACGTTAGACATTGCCACTGTATTTTTTAAATTCCAATAGCAAACTTTAGCTGGCACCACCAAAGAAGATATGCTGACTTATTACTTTTAACCGATAGATGTCATTTTGTTTTAAGATTAAAAAATGAATATTTAAATTTAATGAAATATAAATTCAAATATTTCGTTTTAGGCACTTTTGAATATTACCCAATATAAATATTTAAATAATATTTAATTAAGTACATAAATATTTAGCATTTTTAATCGGCAGAATAACAATAAAATAATGTATGTATGTAGAATGAGTGATTGAAGTAAACGTATATTCATAGAAAAAGAAGACATATACACATTACGGACGCATACTTCTTCGGGGAATTCCCGACTGAATATGTTCATACACATTTATAAATATATACAAAATATATAAAACCATTTATTTCTGGCTATTTTTTTGTTTCCAAATAAATTAAGGCTATAAAATTTCAAATACAAAACGTTCTCTTAAAGATTTTCATACACGGAAATAAATATTGCTGGAAATGTTTTACACATACATACTTGATTGATAATTAAACATTGGCTATAATACTTACCAATATACCATATTTTAATTTATACTGAATTACTATACTGGCTTAAGTATATACAGCGTGTTACACAGAAAATGTTATTGCTTATTTCTTGAGAACTATCTATCATGATTTTGATATGCTCATAAACGTAATCCAACGACAAGCAAAATTAAAATATTTAAGTTTAATTCGTTCCTATAAAATATGTACTTGTGTTTCCTTTTAAGTTGTTTGTATAAAAAGTAATTTGAATTTATACATTTAGTTTAGTTTACTTGTGTAGTATTTATAATTATGAATCTTGGTTTAAATAATATTCCAAAATTTAAACACCGCTAGCAGTTGCGCTGTAAATACTAGGCAAACATGCCCGAGGTAAAAATGTCTTAGAATGCAGATATATTTAGTAATATAATCAAGAATTTTGACTTACATTATGATGAACAACCCATAATTTTTTTGTATCTATTTTAATATCAATCAAATGGTTAACAATCATTTTATTCCTTTATTTTTCTAATTCTGATAATGTTCAAATACATTCACAATCATTCTGAAAGTGCTAAAGAATTATTAAAATTTCTATTATTCACAATCGACACTGATATTAATTATCGACATTTAATTTTAAATAGTTTTCTGTCGAAAACATGCAAACCTACGCCTCAGAGGTTTGCCGGAGGCTTCGTATTAACCAACTGTTTCACAGGGGAGACATAAGTACGAATCATTTTTAACGTCTAAAATTGTATTAAAAACAAATGTTCGAATCTTCCTGGCGGCGACAGTTTTATAATTTTCCTAATTAACAATATCCGTGCTGATTGGGAAGAATATAATTTTCAATAATTCCAAACATTCCTTTTTAAAGAATATAATAAATTTTATAATTCTGGCACTGTTATTGTTTCAACACAACATTATTTTTATCCTATTTTAGTTTTCTATAAAACATTACAAGAAATAATAAGTAACAAGTCATAAAATGTAGTAATAATAATAATAATAATATATGTATATATCAGAAAAATAATGTATATTACAGAAGAAAAATATAATGACTAAATATATTATGGCAACATCAATATAAATAATTACAAATTCCATAAAACCAGATCTAAATAAGGCATCCGTTCTCGCCCTTGAACAACAAAATATATGCATTGGGAAAGCCAGAAATATTTGTGGAACAGCAAAAAAAAATCTTTATAATATTGACACATCGTAAGGCCCGGGCGTATCAGCCCGAGAATGCGACGTACAAAAGAAATAGTGTAAACATCACTTAACATCACGAAGTTACCGAATAGCGCTATTCATATGGTGAACTGCAACATCTGTTTTCGTCGAGATAACGAACAGCAAAAAAGTCGATTTTACTGTTAAATTTCTTTCATCGGCATAGGTAGAAGCGTCCGGAGTTTTTTAAATTTTAGACACAATAGGTTTGTTCATACGTAGTAATACGGGATAATACGTATTGCATAGTATGCAAACAAATATGTTAGTACAAGTCTTGTATGTGTTTATAAGCGTTAATCGTAGAAAGCAACTGAGATTCTCCGTTAATAACGTCATCTCGTGTGTGATAGAGCGAACTATTTCAGTGCAGAAATTTACCAAACTCGACGGCATCGTAGTATTAGAATTAATTTTACATTGCGTGTCGCACTGTTAGTGGCCTCTTTTGGCGTATTTTTAAACCAAATATAGAGTTGCCATATGATGCATAAGGACGGTATGTCTCTACAGTATTGTTTGTTTGAAAATTAATTTCAAGTACCACATATAAATTGCAAGATGATGTGAAAAGAAAAGCCATTTCTCCCATCTCTGGAACTTTATCTTATAATTGAAAGTGATATTCCGGTAACAATTAAGAACGGTTAATATGGTAGCCATTAATAAAAACTTTTATTCTTTGTGAAAATTAGTTTGTTTGCATGTATTAAAGGATTAATGAGATTGCTGTTAGATAGTTAGTTATTGTTAGTATTTTTACCTTTCAAATATAAATACCAAGTATAGTAGCTATATTTACAAAAATTTACTGTGTAGTTTTTGTAGTGCTTGAACCACTACTGACTTTTCAATTTATTTATCGCTTATATATTAAGTTGATTTTAGATAGTATAACTTCGTCAACCTTTTTTGCTCAACGGATAAGTTTTTCATGTTTTGCTTTCTAACGTCCTGAAAGCTTGACGTAAAACTGCTATTTTTTTTTGGGCATATTTCTCTCCTGCAAAACCTCTTCAAGCGCAGCCTTAAGACGAATTGGCGGGCTGCGCGCAGAAAAAAAAGTCATCCTCAAATATTTATACTTACTCATTTTGTGACAGCTCAAGCATCAACGGGAAAACAAGGTGTATTGGGTCCCACCAAAATATATCTTGCCGTTCAACCCAGTACGGGAGAGATCGATAATTCGCAACCGCCACCTTTAGCGCCCGTACAACAGCCCAACGTGATGCACACTGTCATAACTAACAACGTCATTACGCAACAACCAAAGACTGTGATTAATCAAGTACAAACACCAACAACGGGAATATTACAAGTTCACAATGCGTCATCGGCAGTCCAACAGCAGCAGCAGCAGCAGCAACAACAACAACAACAGGTATGCAACATGAATCCTATGAAAACATCCAAGCCCAAAGTGATAGTGCAACCTGTTAACCAAGCACTCTATACATGACGTATGTTGTAAATAACAAAGTGTTACTGGTTATTTTGCTGCTAGTTATTAAAGAGCATGTCACCTCACGGTTTAACTATGCATATTTAAAAGAAGGTTATCATCGATTGCCTGACAAATAACACATTTAACGCTTACATTCATAATATAATAGTAGTAACAATTTATGTGTTGTTTTAACAACGTTCTAAAACGAATGGTTTAATTAATGCTCTAATTGTTACCATTACTGTATTGCCTCTAGTCAAAACCTGAATTATCTTGAGTATTATTAGATGTGTGTAAATATGTACTTTCTTTTGAAATGTAATGCAGAACAATGGATTTTAACATTATGGTCGCGTCTGATACTACAAAACTATACTCATCTTTGATAATCAGGATGGTACAGTTTTCACATAAACTTGAATTGAAGACTGATTTAATAATTTTAATTTCCTGCTTTTTCTTAATATTATATTTAGGTATTTTTAGATGTGCTGCTTATTTATTACCTTCTGGGAATAGGTCCACTTAAATATTTGTTAGATTTTAAGTTACTTATCTTTGCAAATGACAGAAAGTCAATTTTTTGTCATAAAATTGTACAACAGGTTTCTAATTGCAGAGAATGATCAAACTATTATAGACATTTCAGGAAATATTGGTTTTTCCTAATCACTAAAGGGAATTGATAAATTCTCTTAGATATGTGTTCAGTATATTTAATTTTTCTGCATGTAAGTGTTGAAGACCTAGCGTGAAGTCATATATTAGCATTTATTTTAGCTGTTATGTCATAATTCACTCAATAAAACAAATAATATTATAACCAAAGTTTTAATCAAGAACTTTCATAGCTTTCCTTTTTAATTCTAAAAGCAGTATATAAATTGAAATATTCAAAAAGTCTTGTATAATGTTATTGTTAAGATTTCCTTCTATAAATATAAGATTCTGTTACTCATACATTAATTGTTTTACCTGTTGAAAAAGAAAAGCTTATTTTTTATATCACCATGTAAACAAATTCTGGAACCTAGGTGATAAAATATTCTAAAGACGTTACAATAGGCACATAGAGAACTAATGCTCGAAACAACTAGAAAGCTTTTATGTGAAATTCCAACAAGATATTTATCTATATTGAATAAAAATATTTACATATATACATTTATACGCAACACGTATATGCATATTTCGTGTCTTGGGATACACACACACACACATCTAGCGTCATTGCCGACAATCAACGCACGTACACTGACGAGGCCTTAAAGGTCGAAGCACGGTGTCTGTGCGTTGATTGTCGGTAATGACTAGATGTGTGTGTGTATCCCAACACATGTATATATATGCATATACGTTTTGCCTATAAATGTATATATGTAAATAGTATTTACCTCTTGATGTTAGTTGTAGCATCAGTATAACACTTTTCATTTTCAAAAATATTAGTTTTTAAATCATTTATTCTCTGAGGATTTCACTGGAATATTTAAATTGCACTGTGTGTGTGTGAGGTTCTTAAAACTGACGTCATAGTAGACAAAACATATCTATAAATACACATTATACACAATAAACAAGTTAGAGTAATACTTCGCTTTATAATGTTGTTTTTGTATATTGAATGATATTTGTTTATTATCTCTTTTTTTTTATGTAATTTAAAAGGTATTCTTTGTAGCTGTTTATGTTAGCTAATGTTGTTCCTTCTGTACATGAACGTTTGCTTTTTGTCATGTAATTTATTTTCGCTTATTTTTAATTACCATAAATAGGATCTGTAGCAAATCACAGAAGGTCGGTTAAAAAAGAAAACCAAATCAAAAGTTCATGTATAGCCCAGAAGAATCGTTCACTGCCTGTTCTCTTTATTTTAATATTTTTTTAAAATTGCTTTTGTAATATAATGAAAGTTAGAAATAAAAGTTTTACTACTAACATTTTGGTTTGGTTTTGCTTCTTCACCCTTTTCGTTAACTTAATTATGGACTTAGTTTCACTTCAGCCAACTTATCGCAGCTCTCATTTGCACGCTCAGTTAAATATTATATAGAAATTCACGAAAAAACAAGTTTGTGTTTTTAGTGCACTGCATTCGATATAATAATTGAATGAGCTTGCTGATGGACATAATGCTACTTGCTTTAAATATGTTCATACATACATTGAGCCGGGTGCAAGGGGCTTTTTCTTAATTTTTATGTTTGAATTGTGGTGCATGTTTTATGTTAGACGGAGTATCAATCAGTTTGACTGCTACTTAACTGACAGATTATCATATATGTATATATATATATATATATACAATTAGAATGAAATGGACAAGCAGGAATTTCCATAAAATGCATAATTAGGTTTTAGGTATTAATCAGTGTTGTACTCTCAAGATATATTCACTACCTAAAAGTCACACCATTTTCTCATTCACTTTTAAAAATAAATGAAACAGTCATTTACCGAAATTATATAAGTGTCATATGGTTAAATTGCTTTGGAACTGACGTGTGCCCGTAAATTAAAATGGCGTCAAATTTGAGGTGTTGCAAAAGTCTATCTGTTAAAATAATATACCTTACAAAAGCCATTTGGACTATCATAAATAATATTCATACACCTCTTAACATTTGTCATAATTATCTTTTGACGTTTGTTACAACTGTCATCCAAACAATATAAATTTTTAACAGTGTTTTCCTACTACACAGAATAGCCAAGTATTAAATACAATATACACAAGTGATATTTAATAACTTTAGATATAGAATTAATTAGTTTAAATTTTATTGTTCTCAAGTTGCTGCGGTCGATGGGAATTTGTAGTGGTATTGAATCGTCGTCTGTAGTTCATACTTTGACCGTGTCGGTTGCCAAAGCGATTCAACTATTATCTTTTAAATGCCATTAAAGTATTTGACATAACGCCGTATATGCCCGAATGAGAGTGACAAATATATAAATATACAATTGTTCCGCTTGGTATACCTTTATGCAGGTAAGTTAAACTTACAAATACGTATTATAAAAGTGAGGTCATCGACAAGGAGTATATTATTCGACCTTCATTGATGGTGTAGTATAATCAGAAAGTAATATAATGAAGAAATGTTAGAGAATATATTTTTCCATACTATTCAGAGGAACAAATGTACAAATTATGCATGCTTGTAAAAGTGTTCGTGAAATGGTCGGTTTTAGTCAATATTTGCTAATTGTGGTTCTGTTAGATAGTAGTCAGCCTCCACAGAATAAAGAACATTATCTAATGTAATATATCGTGCTTAACCCAACTGTTAAGTGGTATTGTAAGTTTGCGTTATGTAAATTTGGTATGTAACGAAGTAAAATTCTATATATAAAGAGTATAGAAATTTATATACAGCGCGTCCCACAAACTTAAGGGGCAGTTGGGGACATCAAAACAAACATTTTTTTTGTTTAATAAACATATGCCCGCAAATGAGCCGTTTGTGTTGTAGAGCAATAGTGTTTTAAATCATATCTAAAGTAATTCTTGATTTAGTTGGGCGCCACTGTCTTCGCTTAACATTTTTATTGTAACTATGGTTTTTGTTGGACGGCAGATACACTTCTTTATCACAAAAAACATTCCACAAAAACGATGTTGAGATCGTAGTAGTTATTTGTGACAAATAACATTTACATTGTTGGTTGTTAATTTAAAATTTAATTAAAAGTGAATGCACGCAAATGAATTGGAAGAAGAGGTCCCGAGGCCTGGCCCGCGCGTTTTACTGATCTCAACCCCCTAGATTTTTTCCTTAGAGGTTATCTGAAATCTTTAGTTTACGAAACACCTATTCGTAATGAGGAAGATCTCCTAGCAAGAATAATGGCGAGTTGTACAGATGTAGAAGCTATTCCCGGATTTTGCATAGAGTCCGCGAGTCAATGAACCGACGGTGCAATTTTTGTATTGAAGCTAATGGCCGACATGTACAACAATTTTTCTAAACCATCATTTATTTGTCAATAAAACAAAGGCTAACATGAGCAAAAACTGATTTATTAATGTCATACTATTTTTTTTTTTTTTTTGTAAAATAATACCGAAAGAATTTTTCCTCTTTTATGCTAATATGGCTCATTTGCGAACATATGTTTATTGAACAAAAATGCTTGTTTTGATGTTCCCAACCGTCCCCTAAAGTTTGTGGGTATGTTTTTGGGACAGCCTGTATAGAAAAGATATTTAATTTTGAACAGCTCTTTTTCTAGTCACAAACAAATGTCTATACAATAATAATTTATATATGTTTTATATACACAGACACGGGTGCTTTTATACTCGTTAAATAGACATATGACTTGTTGTTTCATTTTGCATATAATTTTGGCAAAATTACAAGAAAATAATTGCATTTGTTGTTTGAGCATTAAGCAGGGCCGTTTGCGCTAGTTGTGCGCAAGCGCAATTATATATAGAATTATGTATGCAACAGTATACATTTATTTGTATATATTTTTTCTAGAATTGCACATACATTACATTACATACGCACTTAAGAGTAATTTGCTTCATCAATTCAGTAGCTGTAGCGTGCATGTTTTCGCTTTAAAATTATTTACAGTTAAATACCGTCTATTAAGAAAAAACTTGTCTAATTGAATTTTTATGTTTATTATTTAATTAGTAAGTAGTAAATAAATATCACTATAGACCGTCTCAACCTTAGTATTCAGTATGTGTCTTATGGAGACAGACAACATAGTTGTCAGTTCAACAATGACAGGTTAGGTTGGTAACTCATTATTATGACATGACATTTGAAATACTTAATATTTATTTGACACTTGACAGGAAGGTTATGTTGTGATACTTGCACCAACCGTAAAGATAATAAATCAAACTGACAACATTGCCTTGAAATAAAAAAAGACAGTTTATTACAAATTGCTTACTGTAGTAAAAGAGGTATATATCCCATAAGAGTCTGTACTGAATACTAAGGTTAAGACGCTCTATAGAATGTACAATTGCGCGCTACAGCGGCTTACAATATTTTTAAAAAAGTCAAATTAGATTGTTTGTCCTTTACAGGGCAACGAAAACGTAAACACCTCAGGTCGTCAAGTTTTAGTGAACGGACAACAGACGTCAGTTCTGCTACAAGCGATGAAAGCCAATATGGAATCCAGTCATGCCGTGTCGCAGGCCACAGCTACACAACCAATACAGACCACAACCGGTCAACAACATAACGGCGATCAACATAACAAACAGTTTGTCGTCACTCCTGACTACATACAACAAAGTATGTTTGTATATCAGCCTTCTGTTATAGTGTACAATCCGAATTGTGCGTACCCATTGCAAAACGATTACATCAATTAGTTTTTCTTGTTCATGAGAAAGTGTAGATCTTTTCATTTTCTCGAGAGGAGAAAAGGGCAATATTAAAACAACCTGTCGTAATCCGTTTATCAATATAATTGTTGTTTATTTATTTATTTTTCCAATTTACTACAAATTAGGTACAAATAAATTAAGTACATTTATTTTTATCTGTGATATGTATATTGCACGTGCAAAATAGTGGGTGCCCCAATCCTTTTTATAACTTTCAGAGCGTTTGAGATAGTGCTGTAAGTTTTTGACAAACCTTGGGATGATGAGAAGCAAAATTATTCGCTCAGCCATAAATAATACCAAATTATAGTAATGAACTGACTTGTAACTCGATAAAGTATGTGTGTGCTTCTTGCTGTTGAAGTTTTCAAAAATTGTTGTTTTTTCCCTTTTGTTAGCATAACATACCAAAAGTAGGCAAGCGACTAATGCAGATTTTGCAGCTCTATTTGAAACGGCTCCAATGTTAAAAAAAGCACCTGAGACACGTTTTGTATCGTACTGTATACTTTATTAGACTGAAAACAATTGTTTGTTTTTTATTTCTTTCTTTCTTTTATTTTATATACAATATTTATTCGCATATAGACGTGTTATATATAGTAATATTACAAAAATCAGTATTATGACTTGAAGAAATTAATTTTTATGTGTGTTTCACGCAAAAAAGGAATTTACAAATTACGAAGAGACCACCATCTTATTTATGTTCTGTAATGATAAGAAAATAATGTAATTCAAAATTTATATATGTAATAAAGTCATGTTTAAATCGAGTTTTGCGAGTTTTTCTTGTTGCCCAGATCTCATCATTTTTTCATTATTGTCTTTAGTTTTTGAGTCGTTTTGCTTTGGGTATCTCTATTTTCTTATTATTGTCAAGCCCACTTCTTATTGCTATGAATGACCCTATTATGATCCGAACCCAAATTAGTTTTTTTTTATTTCATTTTATTTTGTTATTTGTTTATTTTTTTTTTATATTTTTACGTATTTATTTTATGTTGTGTTTTCCATTTACTCTTCTCTAAAACGACCAATTCCACCAGCTATTAAGACCGCTCTCAAGCAAGAGAATTTGAATCCGGAGATCGAGGAGAAACTGCTGCAATTGCAGCGCTACCAAGAGAAACAGATGAAACAGGAACCCGATGTGCCCATCCATCCGACCAGGGTGGCCGTCCAAAATGCATTTAGTGGCCGAAACGCCGTCCAGACGTCGCGAAAACGACCACCAAGTGCCTCCAAGAATGAAGATGACGAGTGGATTATGGAAACGCCGAAACGAAGCAGACCCAGCAGATCGGGCGAGATAAAGAAGGAAGAGACACAGTAAGTATGTCGAAAGTTTGAGAAAGAGTTCCGTAGTAAGCCTTCAACAAACAAATAGAAATTATATAGAAAACGTTAAGTAAGGTGTCATTATCCGCTGTGCCGGCCGACCTCCATATTGAATTCTGACATTTATAGTAGGCTCTAGAGGAAGTAGAGTCTCCTTACGAGAAAAAAAAAACAGATGCAGCGTAATTTACCGAAGGTCGGCTGAATTTAAACATTCTTTCCGGACTTCGCCCATCCTTCGAAGAGATGAAACGGCATAGTCTATGGCACGTGGGAACAGTACCGCAATCAGATCATTCGCTCCTCATTTTCGCAATTTTAGCCTATAGCTGCTCCGTGTTAATGGCATAATGATTGTTATATCCAGGGAGCTTTTTTTTTATGTAATGAGTGTCTTGGTACCTATACTAGAGAGCAGAGGGGAGAAGTGATACAGAGTCACAAGGTTTCCGCTAAATATTGATAAGCGTGTCAGCTGTCCAAAATAATACAATACAAGTGAGCTATGTGAGGGAGTCTGTTTTTATATAAGTGTGGTAAGCACAGAAACAGGCTAAAACAAGATCAAACATTTATTTTTAGGTACACCTTCCTTTTTTTTTTAATTACCTCTTTTACACCGTATCAATAACGCGAAAATGTTTTTTGCGCATTTCTATATTGTATTTAAATTATTGCCTCCTCAATTTCATTGAAATGTGGAAACAAATCTGGACTAAAAGGCGGATGTTTAATTTTCTCGAAGCTACCAATACCACCTTCAACAGGTTATATAATGTATGAGGCACTGTCTATGACATTTGACTCACAGTTTGTACCACCTCTCAATGTATTGGATTTACTGGGCGAATGCGGAGAGGCTTAAACTGAAGTCGCATCTCAGGCGCATAATAACTTATGGTCGGAACGCACTACATAATTGTTGGAAGATGTTGAGCTATGGGTTATTATTATCTTAATATATCTAAATAATGTTGTTTTGTAAATTATATAAGTTGCAAAATTATATAAAAATTGAAAACAGTTCATTGTGGGTACTTAAATATATAGAAGTATTAAAGGAAATAAACTTAATTGCTGATTATTAATTTAAAAATAAGATGGAAGCAAAGTGATATGTGTAATGTAAACGCCAAATTAGATGGCGAGCATCATTAGAAATAGTGTGAAGCTTTGTATTTGGTTTTACATAAAGTTGCAAGAAACCATAGGCGACGCAGCCTACACATCTATCACTTAATAAATTAATAATTTATTAGAGTAAAATATATACGAACTTATTTTTCTACCAGTATAGATTTATTGTGACATCAATTAGACGTTACAGAAATAATTAGTATATATATAATGAGATATTTGCATATACATTCATTACCAAACGGAATGATGTAAATAATGAGATTTTAATGTATAAACAGGTGTTTAATAATATTTTTAAAACAGTATAAATATACAGAGAGGGCAATTTCATGTTATAATTAATAAAACAATTTACATATTTAATGAGATTTGAATATACAGACAGGTAGTTAAGAATATCGCATATCACAATCCATTTGCTTTTATATGTATAAAGAATGTTTAATTTATAAATGGTTTATTCCTTTATTACAAACAGTACAATAAACCGCATTTCTTATAAATATTTGTAATAGTAAATTACAGTTTTAAGTAAACAAATTAATCTTCTTCGGATCTGAAATAGTCGTCACCACTGTCACTCTCATTATTTACATTAATAATTAAACTTTCTGTCGTCTCATAGATCGTTCTTTCTCTCTTACCAGGACTTCTAAAAAAATTTTCATCGCTTCATGAACACATTCTTTTATTTCACTTAATGGCACTGATGTACTTTTATGTTTATAAGAATAATTGTAAACATTAAAAACCACTACTTGCGTTTGAGCGTGATTACTTTATGATCCCCTAGCAAAGACATTATGATCCGCCACTGTCAAATACAGTCTACTACTCAGTAAGTGGGCGTACGCGTTTTTAAAACGACTACGGCGCGCAGAAAGTTTTACAAATGAAACATATCGTAGAAGGCTTATCTATCGTTACGTTTAATTATCAATAATAAATATGCAATAAAATGTTGTTTTCTTATGGCTAATTTGTATTGATATATAGTCCTATTCAGGAAAGGAGGTGCCTATGTCAACATTGTGTGATTCAAATATGTATTCGATTCTCCATACACAGACGATTCCAATTGAAAGTCTGGCGAAGTAGTTGTAGTTTATGTATAATTAAATAAAAGAAATTGTGAATACTTAAAGAATACGCAAAATGAACAATTCGATCAAACACCAACGTCAAAGCGTGATCTCAAAGATAAATAGCACAATAATGACGGCAAACGGCAATGTACGAACCTATCATGGTGTATGTATGTAATAACTGCATCCTTGAATCTAAGTCACAGGCTCCCAGAGTTGTTGTTGATCCTTTTTTGGTTTCTAAGTTGAATCCGCGTCTCTGCTTCTGCTATGACGTTATGCCCACTATCCTATGAGACATCTTCAGGGTGTCTATTACTGCGATAACCTGTGGAACAGTTTGTTTTAGGGCTTCTACTACTGAGATAACTTGAAACAATCTATTTCAGGTTATCGCAGTAATAGACGCCCTGAAGATAGGCCTTAGGATAGTGGACGAAACGTCGGCAGTAGAATCAGAGACGACAGCGCGGTTTCAACCCAGAAACCAAGGAGGTAACTGCATCTTTGTCTTACTAAAGTAAATTCAGTGAATAGTATATTTGTGCTAGGAGCATTTGTTCATATTACCAGTAAATACTATTTGTTTTTCCGATGTAGATATGTTATTTTTTGATAAAACTATATTAGTGACGCAAGGATCATCTTTACTGAATAGGACTGTAAAATGCGTATGTGAATCTACATTTGACGTACAATTTCAGCACCGAAATTATAAAAGAGAAACTGCCAGTTTCACCGAGGGCGCGGGTGAAATTAAAAGAAACTCAGGAACAAGAAAAAAAGGTCGGCCTTCAAACGAAACATATACTCGCATTGTTGCGACACAAGGAACTTTTGAAAAAAGACATCTTAAGAAAGAGAGCTCTGCTAGAAAAAGAATTACAGCACGAGATTCAAGTAAGTAATTTAACATCGTGTCAGAAGAAAATTTTTATTTTACATGAAAATGAAAAGTGTTAAATACTTAGATGTTAGACATCTAGTGTCATTACCGGCAGTTAATGCACACACACCGGACAAAAATCTAAATTTTGAATATCTCGGGTGTCTATGTGTTGACTGTTGGTAATGATACTAGATGTATGTGTGTATCCTCATCACATGCATATACGTTTTGCGTATAAATGTATATATGTAAATAGTTAGTTCTAACATCTAAGTATTTAACACTTTTCATTTTCATGTTGCTTGGTGGTGCCGGCTAAAGGCTCTATTATGCGGGATACACTTCTAACATGCAGGTTTCTCTATAGCATGCAAGTGCCGCCGGAAACTATCGCTTGCGGTGTCGCTTTTGGGTGGCAGATGTCGCTGTGATATTCTCACGGGCATTTGCCACGCACACTGACATAAGTTGTGATCCTAGTTTAAAAGTCATTACCGGCAGTCGCACGTACACTGACGAGGTCTTAAAGGCCGAAACACGGTGTCTATCATTTGACTGTCGGTAATGACACTAGATGTATGTGTGTATCCCCAACACATGCATATACGTTTTGCGTATAAATGTATATATGTAAATAGTGTTTATTTTACGTTTCCGAATTATTCTTTGTAGAAAGAAGTGAACGAAGAACTGGCAGCTAGAACGAAGTTGGAACGCACGAAACAGGACGAAGTCCGTTCGGTTGGTAGCAGCAAGCGAAAATCCGCCGTCACCGCAACTACGACGGTCTACGCCCAAAGCAGCAGCAAAACCGTCCCGAAGAGTAAGAGGAGTCAGAGAACTCAATCTTCGCCGCCGTCACAGGGTCGCAACAAAAAGGAAAAACTCTATTGCATATGCAGGACGCCATACGACGAGACGAAATTTTACGTGGGCTGTGATTTGTGCAACAATTGGTTTCACGGGGACTGTGTGGGAATCACCGAGGAACTTAGCAAAACCATGTCCGAATTTATTTGCACGGAATGCAAGCACGCACGCGATACTCAAGAATTATTCTGTCTTTGTAGGCAGCCCTACGATGAATCTCAGTAAGCTCACTATTCTCTGCGTTCATGTATAATTTTTTTTATAATTGTTTCTATTGCAGGTTCTATATTTGTTGTGATAGATGTCAGGACTGGTTCCATGGCAGATGTGTGGGTATTTTGCAATCTGAAGCCGACAACATCGACGAATATATTTGTCCGAATTGCCAGCGAAATTCTTCCGTTAATTACGCCAACATGAAAGATCTGTCGAGCAAAGATTTCGACGGCCTTCGAAAACTAATCAAACAAATTCAGGTAGAACTGATCAAATTTCTCAATATATCAATATATTTAAAATGTATATCTGAATTGCATTTACTAATTTTTGACTCACTTAGCTCTGTAAATTATGTACATTTTCTCTTGCAGGCTCACAAAAGTGCCTGGCCCTTTATGGAACCTGTAGATCCGACAGAAGCACCAGATTATTATAAGGTCATAAAAGAACCAATGGGTAAATTTCAATTCATAAAATTCTGATCCTCTTTCAGCTTTGCATTTCTTTGAACGGTGTGCCTCTGTGATAATTAACCCATTTATTTATTGCAAATAACAAAATTTTACAGATACTTTATTAACAATTACTAATAATTCGACGCTTTTTTGTTTTTCATTTATATACCGGTATACTTCATTCCTACCTTAGAGAAATAGTACAATGTTTTGGGATTTTTTTCTAGTTATTCTTTCGGTTGGCATGACTTTTAAACGGCGAATAAAAAATAGATGCTGTCAAAAACAATAAAAAACAAAACTTTTAATAGTCATTGAGTTTTTATACCAATATTGTGCACGATCAGAGAGAATACAATCTGTAGATCCATACGCAGTTTTGTAATTATGAAATCAATATTAAACAATTGATAAATGTTATTGATACATTATATTTGTATATATACAGTGAAACCTCTCAAGAGCGGACACCGATGGTTCCATCCTTTTTGTCCGGTTGTGGGAGGTGTCCGCTCGTGGGATGGGTTAAAATGAACGTAGAAAGTAATAATAATATGTACACATGTATTTAAAAAAATCTGTAATCCTCCTAAGTTGGTTGCCTCATAGTTTTTTGTCTTTCTGCGAGCAAACATGTTTCAAAATGGGATTTCAGATTTTTTAGATGTTGAAATGCAACACAGTCTTCTTGTGCAATTACTTTTAATTCCGCAATCATTTTCAACGCTTCACTATACGATTTTATTGTAGAGATTTCAGTGATTAAGCTACCTTCTTCCTCCCTTTCATGCAAAACTTGATCGTGTTCAATTTCATCTATATTTCTATAATCAAAACCACATTGCTCTTCTGTGAAAACTCCGTCATCTAAATTTACGAATTTTTCTTTACAGTTTTTTTTTTATATAAAATTAGCCAACACTGACAATGTCGGAAGGAACCTCATTTTTCTTAAATCCAGCTTTAGCAAAGCAATTTTGGATAGTGCTTTGGAAAAGATAAGCTGTTTAGTAAAACACGGCGCTCCCAAAACGTTAATGAATTTCTCGATAAAAAAAATTTGAATTCTTGACAATGCCTTGGTTTAAAGGTTGACAGACCGAAGTACAATTAGGTGGTAATATTTTTATATTTGTTAGGTTAATGTTCCGAGGATGTGAACAGGCGTTATCCAGAAATGGCCGTATTTTTTTTTCTTTTGAAACCCCATTCTTCAGTCCATATCTAAAAGAGCCACACTCCTTCGTTATTTCACTGGTCATCCATGCTTTGGAATTAGATTTCCACATAACTGACAAATCTTTTAGGGAAACATTTTTAAATGCGCGTGGACGGGTGGCTTTTCGAATCACTAATAATTTTTCTTTTTCTCCAGTCATGCTAGCACAATAAAATAGTGAGCGTCTCTCTTCTGACATTTTACCACCAACACATCTTTTTGTTTTAAGTGCCATTGTTTTATCTGGCAGTGCTCGAAAATACAAACCGCTTTCGTCTGCGTTGTAAATATCTTCTGGTCTATATCCCAGAAGAAGAGATGGCAATTTTTGTAAGAATTCGTTAACATCTTCTAGATTAACATCTGCAGACTCGCCTGATATACAGGGTTGCCGCTAAATAGGTACCAGGCTATGCGAATCTGTATAACTGTCTAACTGAAAATCAAAAAAAGCATTTTATTTGTAACTCGTCAAAAATGTCTATATTTTTAGGCCCAAAATGTAGTCAAAGACGGTCCATAACTAATAGTTACAACCTTTGAGAATGAATGGCAATTGAAAAGATTTTCTATGGCGATGTTTTTTTTTTTGTGTGAATAGCACGCCTTTATGTGGAAAATGTTGACATCCTCGGTATCTCGGTGTTTTTTCGTTAAATAGAAGTATATTATTTTGAAACTTAAATTCCTCTATATGAAAATTATATGTTTGTATATTAACTGCGACAGACTCGGACTCTAGGACAGAAAAATCAATTTCTCGTCACTGCGTGCACATTGGATCGCGATTTTTTTTTGTACGGACATTATTCATAATTTTCTTTCACCCCCTTTTTTTAATGACACTATTTAAAACTAACCCTGTAGATTTGAAACTTATGTTATGTCTCTTCCTCCATTTTTGCAGCCAACCATTAGAAGTACTGAATTTTTCATACTTCAACCTACAGGCTATTTCTTTCGCTTTCGCTTTGATTAGCGATCCTGATACCGGGATGTTCTAGCTTCATATTCGAGAAAGCCAATCCAGAGATTCTCCGTCAATTTTTTCCCGAACGTTTTTAAATCTAACGAGTTTTTGCTGCAAACTGTCACCAGATTGCCACATTTTACGAATCCTCTCTTTATCTCACACAATTGCTGCCGCCTGAGTTTTCCCTATGTTGAACCTAAAAATGAATTAAGAAAATAATTAATTTTCATCTAGCCTTTAATAATTTCTAGATTAAACAATAAAACTTTTAGCAATTTGGAAAGTAAATACGTATGTATGTAACTTACTTTTCTGCTAACTTGCGTACAGATAAATTATTTTTTTCCCGCAATATTTATCACCTCCATCTTCTCTTTTAACATCGTAAATTTTTCGTTGGGCGCCATGATTAAATAAACGTGCTTTTCACAGCTCGCGCCATTGTGTAATGAAACTAAGAACGTATTTACTACAAATGTAATGAAGCGATTTTGCTGATGAATGAGGGGGGGTTCCTGATTTTTATTTTTCCGCGCGTGAGAAATACATAATATGTAATACCAAATATATACATATTTTATTTTTGGCCGATCTTCAGACTTTCTCACGTCCTTCTGGGAGGCTTTTGGCACCGCTGCCAGAATTTTGGTGTCCGTATCCGTCCGATAGAGGTGTCCGCTCAGAGGAGGCTGTTTTACATAGGAAAAGGTTTCGAATATTTCGGTTCCAAGGAAATTATCCGGTTAAGGGAGGTGTCCGCCAAGAGATGTTTCACTGTATATACATATTCGTAAATAACAGGAGATAGAAATACACTACCTGTACTATTTTCTAAAGTGCGAATGGATTATAGACATGTAGTTCGAAATTTGTAGCGATTAGTTTATAGGTAAAATGCATGGAAAATATGTTTTTAATTCAGGCCAATTTTCGATTTCAGATTTGCAAAAGATCGAAGAAAAGATTAACAGTCAGACGTACAAGAAATTAAGCGAATTCATCGGAGACATGACGAAAATATTCGATAACTGTCGATACTATAATCCCAAAGAGTCTCAGTTCTTCAAGTGTGCTGAATCCTTAGAGGCTTACTTCGTTAACAAAATTAAATGTTTAAGAGAGAAACTTTTTGAAAATTAGTTTAATTTTATTGAAACAATGACAACACGAGACACTATTATTATAAGCAGAGAGACCGGCAAATGTAAAAAAAAAAAAACATGTGAAAGTAGACAAAAATGTTTCCTCCTTAAAAAATAGTGTTATGATATTTTAGTTAAATAACGTATATATTATATACATAGAGATATGATAAATATAGTGATATATTGTATATACTTGTATGAGGAGGATGTGTCGGGTTTTCTTTATTTGCAAAGAGAATGGAATGAAACACTTTTCTGATTTTTCCAGAAAGATACATATATATATATATTTAAAAATCAAAAGAGACCTTTTTTTCATTTTATTTTGTTGTACGGGATTCCCCTCATACATGTATACTTTAATTTATAAATATTAATAAGATTTTCAGCTAAATTTAATTTGTCTCTTAGAGTTAATTGAAAAGAAATGCGTTTATTTCTTGAAGATCTCAGTTTCCCCCAAACCCCCCACTCCACGCCCGATTTTTATTAATAAAGAGGCATTGCGGCTGAAAATCTATAAAAAAAAAAGGAAGATAAACACCGCCTTGAATGCATAATTTAAGGAGAGACAAACTCTTAAACGAAATCAAAACTGTTTCCCCCATACCTAAGTAATAATTAAATTTTGTGAAAATTAACTTTTCTCATCCTGAGTATTTTAATCACCATTGTTATTATTATTATTACTGATAGGTAGTTCTTTTTATATAATTGCGAGAAGTGAAAAGAATTTAGTTTTCGAGACCAATAATTATTAATAAACGAATTAATTTATTTGAAAGAATGGCTGTAGCAAATTCCTTCTATTCTATTATTATTATTATATAAAATAATATTGTAATTTATGTTGATCGTACGTAATATTAAAGAAAATATATAAAGTAATTATATAGATTTGTAAGATTTTTACCAGAGTTCAAAATAGTGTAACTATATATTTTTTTTTGGTCTTTTGTTAGTGCCATTTTGTAGATATCACGTAATTTTTTTCTGTTCCCTCTTTAATTTCGACCCTGCCCCCCTTTTGTTTTTTTTTTTTTTGTTTCGCCCCTTTGAATAATGTAATTTATATATTTCTCTACTACTACTACAACTACATCGTCTTGTTCATTTTTAATGAGATGCAAAATATAAAACTTGTACATTGTAATTCTTGTTTTTATTGTTTATTTATTTTGTGTCACCTTTTCTATTATCGTTCTTGAATCGCTTAAATAAAACTCAGTTAAACGTGTTTTCTTGTGTTTTTAGATCAATAATAATAATAATGTTATTTTAAAGGATAATAAGATTCCAATTCTTGACGCAGGTCGCTGGAATTTCAAATTCTACTTGGGAGAAGGGCTAATGCAATATGTGAAATTCGATTTATAAAAAGAAAGCAAGTCTGTATAAAATTAGGAAATAGGAGATATATAGGTATACTAGGTTGCAAAAAAAAAATTCCACTAGCCACATTGGAGTGGTGATATTCGAAATTTTAGTGGAAATTTTTTTTACAACTAATTTTTTTTTGTTTACAGTTTGATAGAGATATTTTCTTCTAAATACCTGCCTAATCCAATGATAGCGCACAATTTTTTTCCATTTATTGTTGGTTGTATTATTTCATGCACTTCGATTATTATTTTGTGATCATATTGTTATTTTATTATGAATAACAATCAATTAACTGATATGGTGTAAGTATTTTTCAAGTGCCATAAAATTTCTGATCAAGCAGTACGTATTTCTTACGCAGCTCGCTTTCTCAATAGAGAAATTCCTGACCGTCAGAAATTTAGAAGAATTGAACGAAATGTAAGAAATTACGGAGCTTTTAAGAAACCAAAGCAAGATAAACGCAAATTTTGTGATAATGTTGAATTAGATGCCATCCTCAGTGTTCAAGAAAATTCAAGAACTCAACTCGGGAAGTCGCACATAACATTCGTACGTCAAAGGACACTTTTCATGAAATCTTTAAAAAACACATTTAAACCGTACATCCCACAAAAAGTACAAGGTTTGAATGAAAACTATCCAAATCGACGATACCAATTTTGTGTTTTCTATTAACACAGGTTACGTCAAGATGGTCTGTTCTACAGAAATGTTATTTATTCCGATGAGTGCACTTTTAGCAATAATGGCGTTTTCAACAGAAATATTCACCGTTATTGGAGTCAAAATCCAAGAATTATTGTAGAAACCAATCGACAACACAGATTCACCATAAATGTGTGGTGTGGTATTTTGGGTATCAGCTTGATTGAACCCTTTTTCATTGATGGCACCCTAAATCAGGGCAAATGTCACCAACTATTAATAGAGTGATTTTCCATCAGGATCACGTTCACCTGATCTAACGCCGCTCGAATTTTGGCTATGGAGCTATTTTCACGACCGTGTCTATTTACCCCCCCCCCCCCGAGAATGAGCTTGTTTTAAAACAGAATTATTCATACTTGTCCAGAGATACCTCCTTTTTTAATCTTGAATGGTACATATGGGGTAACTAGAAGGTCTCTGCTTCGTATTCAGCAATGTGGGAGGAATTTTGAGCAATATTTATAACACTTATGATTTGTTACGGATGTTTTATTCTTGACGTGAATAACATTTTCCATAGTTTTGTATTCCACGGCACACTTACACTCTTTTTAAAAAATAAAATTCTTTCCCCAGAATATTTTACAAAATCAAATTGAATCACACCATTGTATTCAGAAAAAGATATGTCTGCCAAACTGTAAAAAAAAATAAGTGTAGCTATTTAAAACAAAATGATTATGGCTTGTCAAAAATTACACATTAAAAAAAAATAAAAAGTATACTATTTTGTAGTATTTATACACCTGTTTTATGTGGTTTTTGAATTACTGAATTCGGATTATTAATAAGAGAGTTATAGCGTGGTACGTTTTTCGTAAGACAAACTAAAATTTCGAATATCACCACTCTAATGTGGTTTAGTGGAAGTTTTTCTTAGAAGTAAGGATACATTGAAGTACATACATGGTGGTTGGAGATATTTGGAGTAGATATTCATGGGGCAAATTGTGAACAAAAAAGACTAATTAACATATGGTAATATGGTTACTGAGACATAAACTGCCTAAATTATTTTTATTTAAAATTTTGAGTTAATTCATGCATTTATTCTTATATTGGTGGCTTTTGCATTTATTTTTACGTGTCTCAGCATTAACAGTTATGATTAATAATGAAAAATGTTTCTCTACTGCTGAATCACGTGTGAAAACTTGCTTTTCTATCTCGGTAACTGTTGATATTAAGCTATATGTTTATTAGTTTCTTTTTGTTCACCTTTGCGCCATAAAAACCTACTTCGAGTAATAGAGATATCACCTTAATCAACCTGTATAGTACAGTATTAAAAGTTTAATTTTACAAGTGAATGGATTGATTGGAGAATGACAGTTGCCCTTTTTTGCGGAAATATTGTGAAATCGAACGGATATTCAGATGTTGAAGCTAGGATATTGATTAAAAATAATTGTTCATTCAATAGTCAAATATATTTTCCAAATGTATGCTATAATACATAAATTAAAGAATATATACTATTTATATTTAATTTCCTGTTTTCTATTTTTGATTGTTTAAATTATTTTGTCATTTAATTGTTTTATGATATTCAAAATATATTATTTTTAATATACTTAGTTTATTTTTTATTATATGAAGTACATATTGAAACATAATTCAATATAATTATACAGACAAGTCCAAGAATATTGCCTATTCCACTTCAGTAACATGTGGCACGCACTCAATCAAGTATGAGTGCTCTGTCACCTTTTAAATCGCACCGTCTGTCAGGAATGTCGGTAAGTACGATGCTCTATATTAGCAACTTTTTCTATGTGACATTTTTACACAGGCTTCCCCATTGGTATGAAATACTACTTTACTTATTTCCTTTATTAATTTCATTTGTAACATATTCTTTGAAGGTCAATAGAATAAAAACAATTTATCTCATAAATAACATTTAATATCCTTATTAAATAGTACAAGAAGAAACACGATGTAATCCACATTATGACTAATTCGTGTATAACGTCTTACTAATCGACGTTGACTTGAATCTGCGAAATCACATAACAAGATTTTTGGGTATTTCCTCGTTCTGGTGCACTATTATGAATGCTTTCATTCAGCAGGCAGATCGGGAACCGTTCCCGCTCCAACTGTTCACTTCACAACAGTTGAGTGTTTGCTGGACAGGAACGCTCAACTTTATGTGATCGTCTGTCATCTGGTACTTTTCATTGCCGCCATGTGTTAAAATTATACATGGGCGAGATAGGGGAATACGGTGCATGAGAGCCGACAAAAGAGGAGTCGGTCTAGTCTGAGTGAAACTGAACCGTATTCCCCTATCTCGCCCATGTATAGTTAAAATTATACAAATTAAACCGAATAAACAATAATAATAAATTGTTTTTCTGCATTAAGTTTTAGCGTAGTTTTTAGTGTAAGGGGTGGTTTTTCCAGCCCCGAATAAAATACTGGGTGAAATCCAATATTATAATACATTTATTTCTGCACAATACCTTTAATTTGTTGTATATTACTTTTCTAGTAACTTTCTTCAAAATTATGTATTAGGTTGGGCTTGGAATGCATCAATGGCGCATGCGTAGAGAATGCGCTCCCTACGTGAGCGTAGAATTTTTCCCCTCACAACAATGGAGGTCGCTCCTGAAAATGTTCAGACTGAGCGGACTTCTACTGGACATGATCACTGAACCGTTGTGTCTACTGAATGCAAACATTGTGAAGTGTGTCATTCTCAGGCGTCCTCTAGAGGATTGTAGTTGAATGTAGCAAAATTAAGATTTCTATTTTAATTTTCACTGCAAATACAGTGTCGACATATTTTCCTTTATCTTACGGCCGGTTTCATAATCAAGTTAAAGTAACTTTAAATTTCAAAGTTGACTTTAGATCTCAATTTCGGTTTCATAATTCCACTTTAACTTTAAAGTGAACGACAAAGTCACTTTAAGCCAAAGTCAGGATTTTCCAGCTTTAACCAACTTTAACTATTTACTTTAACGACAAGTACGGTATAACCTCACATAATAATTATAATATACTTGTGTTGTTGACGAATACCTTGTTAAATTTGGAAATAGATATACACTGGTATTTATTTCGAATACTATCTAATAAAATGAACCAAAACATATTGCAAACGAGTTCTAGTTCCTCATCAGAAGATGAGGTTGATGTAGTCCATGATGTAGTCGTAAGACGACCGACGTAAACTTTATAGAAATAGGGAGAACGATTTGAATAAATTCAATGATAATGAATTTTTCAATAGATTCAGACTAACCAAGAATCGAACATTTAATTTCACTTCCTACAAATTGGTAGGTATTATCATGAAGTTATTGTATCACTACTAATAAATGATATATTTTAGTGGAGAATGCATATAGTTATACTACACAATATTGCAATTGAGATGCAAAAGGAAATACCAGATGAATGGGAGGCTGATTTAAATATGCATGAAGCAGAGAACATAGAGGCAGTTGTTAATAATTTTAACGGAAGGCTAGGAATGAGCGTTTGTTAATCGTAAACATTTTAATAACTTGTAATATGTACCTACATATATTTTCTTCTTCATACTATTCATAAGTTATATGAAATTGAAATTTCTCTCACCGGAATACTTCAAAAGGTTGTTTGCTAAATCCATAGCATAAAACTTTATATTGAAAGTATGTATAAGTAATATAATGATAAGCCATACTAAATTTTTTGAAATGAAATTTATTTCATCTATAACTGTATTTTTTACGAGTGCAAGTACAGACATATATTAATATTGTAAATTATTTATTTCTGCTTTCTAGCCTTATATTTATTTAATAAAAGTAAATTTAAATGTTTTCATTGCTTTATTTTTGTATATCTGATAGTTGTATCAAACAAAACAAATTTCTTAAACAACTGACAAAAAATTGAACACAATTAATTCACTGTTTTCTTAAGGAGTTATTCCATATATACCAAAGTTATATATCAAAGTGCTATACTTTGGCTTAAGCTGGTCACAGCTTCGTGCATTGGAAAGTTTTATTGTTGTACTTCGCAGTTATCCTCCTCTCCCATGCTTTTTCCTACAAAGTCAACGACATTTTATAGAATATAATAATTATAGTCTCTTAATTATTTTTCAAAGCTTTCGGCACTTGAAATCTTGTTTATTGTTTTGCACTATATAAAGTTTTTCTTTTTCCACTTCCTGCACGAGCAACAATTCCTCCTTGCTAAAATTAGTTCTATTTTTCTTTTTTCCCTTTTCTTTGTGGTCACACATTTTGCACAATATATTTAATAATAAACTGTCACTATCAATATCGAAAGCGAATTCAAGCTATAGTTACACAATATTGTCAAACATAAAAGGCGCGTAAAACTATCAGGAAAGCCAATAGAAACTCGTAAAATTGAAAAAGAAACTATAATACATTGCAACCAACACAGAAACATTACATGGAAATTAACTTTAGCTAAAGTGACATCCCAATACCATTATGAAACGCATTTACTTTAACTCCAGCTTGAAGTCAGCTTTAACTCAAAGTAGACTTTGGTTAAAGGGACTTTGACACATGTATTATGAAACCGGGCGTTACTCAGTCACATAATGACGTTACATGTTTCTCTGTCAGACATCAAAAGAGTAGTCTTCAAAATAAAAAATAGACATATTTACAAAAACATGAAATACAAAATACTCTGTTAACTCCTATAGTATAATACATTTATATCTGCACAATACCTTATCTTACATTTCTAGTAACTTTCTTCAAAATTACGTGTTACGTTGGTGTTCGAAAGCGTTAATGGCGCGTGCAGACAGAATGCGCTCTCGCTAAGTGAGCCTAGTATTTTTCCGCTCGCAAACATGTTAAAGTGAGCGTACATCGTGTACATGATTTGACTCCGATTACTGAACAGTTGGGCAACTTTTGATATAATACAATAAATTTTGCTGACTAATAAAGTAGACAAAGCAAGGATGGTATTAAAGGAGCAAGATGTGAATTCAAAAACTGTACACTTACTTCTGTATCTCTCTGTATATACGCATAAGATATAATTACATTAAGGAATAAAAAACAGATATTTTCTAAGAAATGTTAGGTGCATAATAAAATAGTAAAACATTTTTTTTCAATATATTGACATGTACAATACAATATAATTTTAATGCATTGAGTTTGATTTGTTTAAATGCACTGAATGGAAGACTTCGTCAATTATAAACACGTAATTCATAAAAGTAAAATGTTCACCAGCAAATTTTCATTATTATATCACATTTAATAATTGGTTTACTGTAATTCACGCAGGACTTCCCTCAGCCTATCTAACAGTATATCGGAATGATGTTCTTGAAATATCAGGGCAGGCCTCAAACGGATGGAATCATTTCCACATCCTCCGATTAAAATACCTACAAAATAATTAAGATGCGTTAATTAAAAATTATTTATTACACTGAAAAATTGTATTTTTATTGTATTTTAAACGCGCATTATTGAACAAATAATTTAATTAAAAATTCCAACACAATAACACATAGAGTTTTATCACAAATCGCATGTTTAATTTCTAGGAATTTTGTATAATTCCTTATAGTTCAATCAGACTAGACCGACTCGTGTTTTGTCGGCTCTCGGGGAAACCGGTAGGTATACGGTACCCGAGAGCCGATGTATACTATAGACGGTAATAATCTCCTTCCCTACCTACGTAAAATCATAGGCAAGGAACGATGCCTGCCGATCATGGCCGAGGCCCCTATGGAGAAAAACATGGGAAGTGGGCTATAGTCACGAGAGCCCTCGGTGCTCTCGCACTTTGCAATAAAGAGTTATCGAAATTAAAACTATTTTCAAAATCCCTTTCTTCATAGACCTATAATTACCTTTGCTCTTCATCTTTGCTAAAATGGCATCCCGAAGTTTGGCATCTTTTGCCGACATTGCCAAAAGTAATCCGCGGCCTCTGGCTGAATTTACGAGGTTTGGAAATTCAGTTGTTAAGTCTACTATGCCCTTCTTGGTCTTCTCCCCGACTTTTTGCACGTTATCTATTAGATTTCTGGATTTTATTACGTTGAGGATTTCTTCTAGGAGAAACAATCTAGCCGGATCCCCCATCCAAGTGTTAAAAATTCGGAATGGCTGGTCTGGTCTATAAAAAGAAAACATTACAAGTATTTATTTAATATTCAGTGTTATGAAACAAAGAATTGGGAAATAATATGTATATGCTATTGGCACGTACGAGGTAGGCGCCATAAATTCTCGGCCTGACAGGCTTATACAGGTTCAAACGTGTTCAAACTCCGTCATGTCTCATGCATGCACATACACGAGGTGTACACTATAAATATGACGGTTCGAAGCCTAGTAGTTTTTAGTAACCAGGCAACCAACGTGACTAACGCACGAAAATGTCTGAAGTAACGAAATTTGATTACCGCGCGGTCATTAAATTTTTAACAAAACACATTAAACAACGTTTAGACGGTGATTCATCTCCTTTGTATTCAACTGTAAAAAAGTAGTCAAAATGTTTCCGTTTGGGACAAGAATCCCTGGAAGATGCTGATCGGTCGGGTCGACTAACTGAAGTGATAACGCCTCAACAATTTCAATTATTGAACATTTAAGCTGGAATTACCCAACGTCTTAGTCTTAATTCTTAGTTTTATTCGTAATTTTAGTGCATAATCTTAAAGATGAAATGTATGTTTTTGAATATGATGGTTTCGACAGTTTATTATTTCTTAATCATAATTTTATTGTTTAATATCTGACCTTGAAAGTTGCCAATTTTCAACTTTTAAGAATTAAGACATAGAAATTAAACAAAATTGAAATTGCGCATGTACAACAGCTGATTGTAAAGTGCTATGAAATGCATTATTTGTTCACCTAACCTGAAATTTACACGAGTAGTGCATAGTTTGTTTGTTTTGAAGTTTAAAAATGAGTACCACTTCGAGGATAGAAAAGAATGATTTACTTTTTTTTGATTTGATAGGGATATTACACTTAGTATTTTTTTTTAATTCTCATTTTGCCTTTGAATAAAAAAGGCACTAAAGCGTGCCAAGATTACAAAGTATTCGTGCAACTATCAACATCAGCTGTCAAAATTGCCATTACTTAAGAATTAAAAATTAGGAATTAGAAAATTGTATAAACACAAATAGAGACTAAAATTATATTTATAAAAAAAAATTATGACTAAGAAATAAGAATCGAAATAAAGACGTTGGGTAATTCCAGCCTTAGTGCTAGAAGATCGCCATTTGAAAGTGAAGGAATTAGCAGTGATAACAAACATTTCCGAAACAAGTGTTTGCCGAATTCTCCATGACCATTTGGGTACCGCGACTTCTTTCTGCTCTCCAACGTGAACGTCGAGTCGAATGTGCGCAGTTGTTTTTAAACATGTGTGGAAACGACCCACATCGATTTTGGAGTCCATTGTCACAGGGGATGAAACAATGTTTCTGTTTTACGATCCTCTATCGAAAAGGGAGTCCATGAAATGGCGGCGATCTGATGAACCTCGTCCCAGAAAGACGAAAGTCGTTCAATCAACGAAAATGGTGATGGCCAAAATATTCTGGGATTATGAGGGCATTTTGCTAATTGACTTTAAAGAGCGCAGTACAAGTGTGAACGGCACATATTATGCGTCTTTATTGCATAAATTAAGGGACAGTATTCGTCCATATTGCCGCCATTTCACAAGCTGCCATCCGCAAATGCAGCTTTCAAGAATAGGATCATTCACCGTATAGTCCGGATATAGCTCCTTGTGATTTTTGTTTGTTTTGTAATTTAAAAGAAGAACTTAAGAGACGTAGTTTTAAGGGGACAGTGAGTTGCAAGCAGCTGTTATAGAACATTTTGCCGGAAAAACTTCAGATTATTTTACAAGGGTATCGAATTATTAATTAATCGTTGTAATAAATGTATAGAAGTTAGGGGAGATTACATTGAAAAATAAAAATTCTTATATTGTTCCAAGTTTCTTTTTTGTATATCAGGTCGAGAATTTATGGCGCCCAACTCGTATTTCTGACTCACTGGTCATCGTCAGTGCACTGCAGCCAAGGAATAAGGCGGGATTGCCTTATAGAAACAAACAGAAAGTTATTATAATATAAAATAATATCAGTAAATTTTACACAAAGAAAATATACGTTATAACTCAGAAACAGTTAAAATTCCGCTGATAAATGCACCTACCTAATTTGGTTTGAATTTTGAGAAAAAATATCAAGACCAAATACAGCAACCCGATATTGTTTGGAACAATGTTAGAAGAACTGGAACTGGCATCAAAATTTGAATTTTCGCAAAAGTGATCGGGATAAAAATTTTCCTATTAACTCGGCTAATTTTGACTTTTTTTTTTTTTGAAATACTTTGGAACAATTTAGAAGAAACCTAGAACAACCGTCAGAATTCCGATATTCGAAAAAAGAGGGGCTAACTTCACGCTCTCATACAAATGACATAATTAATATACGTCTAATTGAAAAACTGAATGAATGTGTCACATACATCGATTATATGGAATAACTAGTATTTGACTCATCTTGGATTGAGTTGGTCTTTACTTGATGTAAATCCATTTCATGTGAAATAAAACAAACAAATGTTTACGATTTACACTGTATTTATTTAATATTTAATAACAACAACACAACAGTGTAGCGAAACAGCTGTCGTTGTTGTTGTTGTTATTAAATATTAAATAAATACAGTGTAAATCATAAACATTTGTTTGTTTTATTTCACAGTATTTGACTCGGTTGTATTTTCCTATTGGTGATAATGTAGTCGATCATTGAATTTTGGTCTCTTGTGTTACCAAAGGTATATTTTGTTGGTTTTTGTGTGTATAAAATGTATTATTGTTTCGCAGTTCGTTTTGCGCGCATAGTGTTATTAGCATTTCTCCATTGTTGTTGATGACGTGTTCGTTAAACCTTTGCATTATACCAGGTAGAGCTGTATTGCCGATCTTTGTGTTAGAGTCTCCCGTTATGAAGATCTTAGATTTTTTGGGTAGTTCATTTAGAAACTGCTGTAGTTCTTCGAAAAAAGCAGTCCGCTCCTCTTTAGGCTTTTTTTATAACTGGTGCATGTATGCTTATAAAGAACGTTTTTGTTGTTTCGGTTTTAAGGGAAATGTACATGATATTACTATTTATGTATTTCACCTCGTCGGTAAAGTTTTCAAATTTTTCGTGTATTAGGATTCCCACTCCGACTTGTGCTCTCTGGTTCTTTTCTCTTCCACTGTAGAATAGTATATAATTTTGGTACTTTCTATTCCCTTTTCCTTTGCTTTTTAGGTCCGATAATGCGCATATTTTAATATTGTGCTTATTTAGTTCTACGTATTATAACTTCCTGGTCTCTGCTACAATTATATTATATTCCAGCTTCCAGTGCGTAGTCTTTGCAATTTCCATAGTCGTTTTCTCCGTTGTTTCGCCGTATCGTTGTTCCGTAAAATTTGTTCGGCTTTTCCCGAGGCTGTATCAGTAATACTTTGAAAGTAAATCTTTTTTTTACAGTGAGTAGGCTGCTTACCTTGCTCATCAACCCTCCTCCTTTATCCAGGCTTGGGACCGGCAACAGCGCCCTTGGAGTTACTGAGCACTGCAGGCGGACTTTAGCGCGGAGTTTAAAACAATTACAAAATCATTATTTATAAATATGCTTGTTGGCTAGATTATTGTTTACAAATACATTTTTAATCATTTGTAATTTATAATTAAAAAGAAAAATTAAAATATTATAAAAATTTCTAGTCTGTCAGAATATCTTGTACCAACAAAATGAAGAATAGTTTATTGTGTCAAAAATGATGATTTCAATTACGACCTTTAAAATCCCTATATAGAATTAAATTGAAGTAATATAATTATAGTCAAGATTTTACTGCACTTAACCGTGATGTTTTCACAGTCCGAATCAGTGGCTCATTCCTGGGTGAAATTTATAGAACATTCAGACCATCCGCCCTCTGGAATCTATTGTGAAACCAGGGTGCACAGGTCCAATTCATACTATCGTCTGCTACAATTATGAACCTTGAGACTATATTTTCCGGTAAATTTACAAAATTTAGAAAAATCAATGTAATGAAATATCATGCTAGAAGTCCCACAATTAAATTTAGAATAAATACCTTAAGTTTTCGTATAACACATTAAATTCCTTAAAGTCCATCACTAATTCTTAACAATCCTATCCTGGTAAAAGTTATTTGTGAGAAATATAAGTTTTTAAAAGATCATATATAATCAAAAATGTTTTATGCATATCTTGTACAACTATACACATATAGATAATTATATTAATGCACCCTCTATGTGAAATGTATATGTGGGTATACAATACCACTACCACCTGTTAAGTTTTAACTTTATTGTTAATGATCTGATTGCTCATTGCCGAATTCCTTAAATTCGACTTTGTATCGCAGGCTCCTCTAAGAAGCCGTGCTATTAGTCCCACGCTTTACGTAGCGTCCTGCTAGTGGTGTGTTTGGCTCTAAATGTCAGCAAAACATGTAACGTACTAAACGAACTCTAACTTCACTTGTAACTTCAATAAAAAGAAAACGGAAATGACATCTAATGCATAACAACAATTACAACCTACTGACTGCACCTTACATATTGAAACTGTTCACAACTTGTACACTTACCGCATCTCAACGGTATGATAGAAACCTCCGAATTGCATCTTCTTACTGAAAGACACTATCTCCGGAGGGGTGGGCAAATCGAACCATTCATGGCACCACATCTTACCGGTCGCCCCGCAACCGGTCTGAACTTCGTCCATCAACAAAGATATTCCGTGCTTCTTGCATATTCTCTGTAACTCCCTGAAGAATTCCGGTGAGGCTTCGCGATCACCACCTTCAGACTGGATCGGCTCGACGATAACGCCAGCGACCGGATATCCGTTCTTTTCTTGTTTATCGAGCGTGTCTTCGAATATTTCCAAACATTTTCTATCTTCGTTTTGATTATCGCGGGCGTTTTCTTCCAGGGGATATTTGTAGCAAGGGAAGGGTACCGCCGGCCAATTCGAGAACAGCGGGAAGTCTATCTTGTGTATGGCTTTGGTTCTCGTCGTCGATAGCGAACCCAAGCTGCGTCCGTGAAAACCACCTAGAAACGAGAGTATGGCCACTTGGGGACTTCCCGGCGGTTTGTTCAGCATCGACGAGGAAATTTCTTCGTCTGTGAAGTCTTTGCCTTGTCGCTTCTTGCTGCCGTGTTTCACGAAAATATGTTTGAAAGCCTGTTCGTTGGCGCAAGTGCCGCACATTTGTGTCGAAACGTTCTTTAGACCCGCAGGAGCGACCTGAAACGAAATACTTATTCAAGTAGAATAAGGTATTAATAATAACGAAAAACAGATACGGCAATATAAATTAAGTGTGGGTAGTAAAAAAAAGCGGGAAGTGTTAATGAAACTTTGAAATATCCATGTTCGATATTAAGCGTCCTCGCTAGTGAATCGGAAATGTAATATTGGTTGCATAGCACATAATTTAATAAACCATGGATGTTCTATAAATATACAGTGAGGACACGCGGGTTGGAATAAATTCATTTAAAATTTTTGGTTTTGTTTTATGGATAAACGCTCGGATAGGTCGATTTTTATTATGGCTGCGGTTTTTTTGATGGTAAATTGGTCCAAAAATAAGTTACGACCATCAATTTTTTTTTTCAAATGGTAACATATATTTTTTATTTAATTTGTTAATTCTGCATCGAATTCTAAGTATGTTTCATGTACCATGTCCTATACCCAAATTCAACAGTTATCGAGTAATTTACAATTGAACATATCAATAACTGCAGTTATTGATATGTTCAAATCTGCTGCAAAGGATTTTTGAGAAAACTTGTTTTAAATATTTTGACATATTAATTAATTTTCTTTAATCAGATAATTTTTTTCTAAGTTTGATTATTCAGCGGGGTAGATTACTAAATTCTTCATAAGTTGACGATGAAAGATTTTCTCCAAATTTAAAATCAACAAAAATATCTTGCATCAAAAATCTGCTATATTTCCACTATTCACAGATCCACTATCGAGGACCCTTAACTATAAATTACTAGCTTCTAGATATATTATTTTTTCATTATACATTTCATGACGATTGGAAAATCGTTCACTCCCCTAGACCACTGATTATACACAAGAAGATATCCCAAGTCCATAAGAAAAAGATTGTGCCTGAAATCAACATTTTCGACGTCACCACCAGTAGTCGCTAGTTGTCAAAGTGTCCACATGTGTGGGGGGTGGGGGGGGGGTAATTTATAAAGTAGTTGAGATTCAAACCGTTAACCAACATAATAAATTCTTAATTTTGGTTTTCAGTAAACAGATGACGCTGTAAAAAGTAAATAAATTTAATTTAATTTTCATATAGGTACGTATTAATAATAATTCTGATCTAATATTGTGCAGTGTCATTACTGAAATGTGTATATACTAATAGTATTTAAATAATATTTTATTTACGTTCCACTCTACGAGAAAATTATTTATAAACACAATAAATAGCTACATATATTTGAAAATCTTTGCTTTGCCGAAGCAAGCCAACTGTGGAAAATGTGGATAAATGAGTCTTCCAAAGCGAATTGTTTAAACCAAGGAATTACTTATTCTGTCAATGTAATGAACAAATGCCATTCATTCATATAAGTATAATGCTTATATTTTATTTGCATTTATTTGTATGTATATTTGTAATGTATATATACTGACAATATATTAAATTCTCACGTAATCGTGTGTAAATATTCTAAGAACAAATTCAGTTAAATTTCGAAGATGGCTAAACCTATTATCGTCAGTTACAGTATTATAAATCCGCTATTAACTAGTGTTCAATTTATGTTATTTAGGAATATATAAACATCCATTGAAACATATCACATGTTTGTAAATATGTTTTTTGGATCTATTATTAGGTACTTTAACACATTATTTCAAATACAATTTATTCTTTCGCAAATGGATTCCCACTGGTGATTTGGTGAAGAGCACATCTTCTAAGATTACACACTACGTTTAACACTTTTTTTTCTGTTTCTCTACAGATTTCTATTGAAGATAGCAACTTAGTTGCCGAAATACGTATACAGATCTTAAATTTTTGTGGTAAGGGATTTTTCCTTTCGCATTTTGTTTCGCCTGATTTCAAGTCGTACTTGCGAGGTCGCAATTTTGCATCACTGATTTTTGTATTCGGTATTTTGCCATTTTTTATCTGTTTTCAAAACGGAAAAAATTGAAGACTGCAGGAGTAGCATAAATCTTGTATATTAGTCTCTAGTAATACGAATATCAAATCCGACTTGAAATCAACCGCTAAAACATAAATACCTAATAGTAAATAAACCTAAGAATGTATATTAAATTTGTTCACATTTGACGTTGTGCATTACCTATATCAAAAATCTCATCCTCATCCTTCCTATATCAATCGATACCTAAACCACGTTGAATTCTAAAATAAAATTCTGAGTTCCGATGATTTTACTAGATTATCTATTGAAATATCTAGATAAATTATACTTTATCTGTCATTTTTATCTAGATAATATTTTTTGGAATTATCGAGATAAAAAAAGGTTATCTGTGCAGTGGCGGCCCGTGATTTTTAGGGACGGGGGGGGGCACCGGGGGTGAGAGTGTTTAAAATCAAAAATTAAGTACAGACAAAAAATAAGCTCAATATGCTATTTAATTAACTTGTTTGGAAATAAAATCCATCCGTCGTTCCTTACGATCAGCAAAATTATTAATAACTCCTTCATTGAAGTTTGATGTTGATGTCAGTAATTGTTTTTCAATGGAACACATTGCTAAGGCACATAGTCTGCTTTCCCGCATGGTATTTCTAGAAAATGTTTTTATTCTCTTCAAAGTAGAAAAACACCGTTCACTCGATTTTTTCTATTTTGGTTATTAAAAGTTCAAAAAAGCTTAAAATAAGAGACATGTTTCGTTCGAACATTTTAAATATTTGAATACATGCGGTGTTTATGTAATTATGATTAAAACGTCTATGGAAACTGTAACTTCGTACGTGTTCAGACGTCTCCGGAATGTCAGTGGTGGCCTTGCTTTGACTTCAGCCAACTTCATATGGGTTCGGACGTCTTCGGAATGTCGGTGAAGGCCTTGCCTTGGCTTCGGCAAATTTCGTTTGTGTTCGGACGTCTTCGGAATGTCGATGAAAGCCTTGCCTTGTCTTCGGCCAACTTCGTTTGTATTCGGACGACTTCGGAATTTCGATGAAGGCTTTTGAAGGCTTTGCCTTGTCTTCGGCCAACTTCGTGAACATTTTAAATATTTGAATATAGGGGGTGTTATACGTAATTATCATTAAAATTCAGACTGATTTATGCAATAAATTATTTCAAATTACCAACAAAAAGGACGAATTATATAATTGCACGCCCCCAGAGATTCGCAAAATAGCAGAAGACAATTTACAAAATCTTTCGCCAACATAGTCTCGACATATTATCAAAAACAAACTTTTATAACAGTTGTACTATTCAACCTTGGAAGTAAATTACAAGAGTAGCATCAGAAAACTTATCATCCAACTCTGCTTAACAATTTATATTGTTAATTAGTAAATAAAATGTTAGCATGTGTGCTTTTTATTTTTTGTACAACTTCTATTGCACATGTTTGTTACATTAAAGGCTTACATTTTGACATTTAAATATAATTTGGTTCAACTTTTTTTTTGTTACCAACGTCAAAACAACAAAATTAGCGTGCGATAAAGAAATACTTTTGCAACCAAAACGGATAATAATAATAATAATAATAATTGAACTTTATAGCACCGAAATAGAAAAAAGCATTTTGCACATTACACTCACACAACCAGTCTGATAAACTGTAAGAGCTTCTGTTGAATTTTCTCGTCACGGTTTTATTAGTTTTCAAATTGTGATCTTCTAGTTTAATCAATAAATCTGGTCTAGGGAGACCTAGATTTTTTTAATTCTGTCTTAATGTTACTAACGCAATTCATAGTTGCATTTGCACCGATAGAAATTACAACATACACTCATCGCTGTATATTACATAGTGGACCGCCACCCGGACCCGGCACCATAGACTAGTGCCCCGCCGCCTACATATATACTCGCGCCAGTTTCATCGCTCGATTTCTAATATAAACGGGGCAATCGCGCGAGATGCCCCGGACCCTACGTCAGACTGCGATTTTTGAACGCGCTGAAAAGACGGACTGTTACTTCCGAAAACATATTATTTGTTATCAAACAAATCAGAAAAATTACATACAAATTAAGTATTTTTAATTAATTGATCTGTTAAAAGAAATTTGTCACGGGAGGATAGTTCCCCGTTGCCCTCCCTGCAGCAGCCGCCACTGTATCTGTGTACAACACTGGCCATTCATATATTACTAGTAGAACTCAATCAATCGAAAATCTTAGATTCGAACCGAAATGGATTTGCTAACATTGAAACGCTTTTAACCATTCTAGTCTAAATGATTCTACCTATCTCTATTGAATTCCACAGAAAGACCGACTCGCTGAGGCCAAATGAATCCTTCTTAGAGTCCTATAAAAATTACTAGTTTCTGCGAGAATATTCGACATAATTTTGTTAACTAACCCTCACAATTTAATGTAAACAAATACGTTAAAGAATTTAACCTTAACTGTAATGCGATTAACATAAGTGTCAATATTCAATCCGCACACTTTTGACGCATTCAAGGACGCTGAATGACAATTGCATCGTAATAATATGGACTCTCACCCAGCAATAATTAGGTTCAAATCGCACACGGGATCTAAAAAAGAAAGAGTAAATCATCACTGTTTTTATTATGATTAAAGTATCGCCGTATGAGTGAACGACCTTGAGAGAATGTATATATAGGTACATATGTCCTGGATGGACCATTTTGAGCACGTCTGGTCTATATAGGTACGTAAGATGTTGAAGAAAATAAGCTATGTGGTAATGTTGCATTTCGACAGTCAATTTTACCGTGAAAAAAAAATACATTGTACGTGTTGAGTTAGTATCACATTGGATGGTTACTTACGTTCATTAAAATATCCGTTAAATAATTAGACCAGTTCGCCGGTGGATAGACCGCTAGAGAAGTTCTATTTATCAGCATTTTCTGAAAATCATCATCGTGAATTTTTCATCTAACATAAGCTACGATCCCAGCTTACCAGTTTCATCTCGTCTTTAAAAACGTTAAACAGTGAAGGATAATTGTACCCCAGAGGCATGGAAGCTATCTGCATGTAACAGTCCAAAAACACATTTCCGTCTACGTCTGCTATATAATTGCCGACGGATTTCTCCAGGTCTGCGAAGAATTGCACGGCACCTGTATACTGAAATTATTAAGATCATTTCGTTTGATTTGAATATGGAGGCGTGTGGATTTACCTGGAGGTTCGATAAATCCCGTAACATTCTCTTATTAACTTGGCCATCTAGATTAGTTACTATTGGTGCTTTAGGTTCAGAACTTACAAAAGACGTTACACATCTGATGCTACCTGAAATTTAAATTTAACTGCATAAAAGACAAGAGTTGACGGGTTTATACCATTAAGTTTAGACATAGGTGTTTTTATGTGTTAGATAATAATAAATAGGTTTTAATTAATTGCTTGGAAGAGTATACTTAGTATTTATGAGTAGAGGCAGTATATTATATTAATGGTAGGCACTGTAAAATGAATTACTCTGCGTGTCAAAAGTGATTGAAAAATCACCCGAAAGTAATCAATTAGCGTATTCAATTACTTTTTCAATTACATTGCTTTTATAATAATTATGTAAACTCATAGATAAGAGGATGTATTGATATCTAGTTAGCCTTGACCGGTTCCGTGGATAAAGAAAATATTGCGATGCCATAGCAACGACACATAACCTATTAGAAGTATCAGTGTAAAGTTTCACGTCAAATAGTCAAACCAAAGCTGCGCACTAAAATTTGAAAAAAAGGATGTCGACCGAAATTGCGAAAATCGAAAAATTGGAGTATCGAGCCATTATGAAGTACCTGTATTTGAAGGGGTTAAGAGGTAAGCAGATTTACGAAAAGGCCAGGTTTTGTGTCCGTTCCCGAAAATGTTGATGCATTTCGTGACATGATTTTGTCGGACCGTTGAATTGGGCTAGAACGAATATCTGAGGCACTGAATATTTCATATGGACGCGTCCATCATATAGTTCACGTCGATTTGGACATGAGAAAAATTTCTGCGAAATGGATCCCCAAATGTCTGTCTGTTGACCAAACGCGTGCAAGGGTGGAAGCATCCCGTTCGATCTGTGCTCGGTTTGAAAAAGATGCAGACTTTATAAGCAGTATTGTTACTATGGATGAAACTTGGGTAAATTTCTACGACCCAGATACAAAGCAGCAATCGATGGAATGAAGACAATCTGGTTCTCCAAGGCCTAAGAAGTTTCGTGTTCAAAATCTGCTAGAAAAGTTCTTGCTTCAGTTTTTTTGGGATTCCCATGGAGTCATCATGATTGATTTTCTGGACAAGGGTAGAACAATAACTGGGAATTACTATTCGACGTTTACTGACAACTCTACGAGAAAAAATATGTAGAGAAGGCGCGGAAAGTTGTCCAAAGGTGTTGCGTTTTTGCAGGGCAATGCACCTGCACACAAATCGCATGTTGCCAAGCAAACAATTCGTGATTTAGGGTTCGAATTACTCAAACACCCCTCTTATTAATCGTCCGACTATCATGTCTTTCCTCAACTGAAAAAAAAATTAAAAGGTCGTACATTTTCGTCCAACGAAGAAGTGATAGAGACCTAGTTTGCAGAGCAAGATAAGAAATTCTTTTTGAAAGGTCTAGAGGCGTTGCAGATTCGATGTAATAAATGTATCCAATTAAGAGGAGTATATGTTGAATAATTAAATATTTTGACTTTCAAATTTTGTTTCCTTTTATAGTAGGCTAAGAATTCTTCAATACATTTTTGTATTATTATTAAATAATTGCGACCTGTATGTGAAACGCAAACTATTACGAAAGTAGTATAATACCTCGGTCGAAAAGCAAGACTGTTCGTTATTTTATATGCACTGGCTGAAACGTTTGATTTTTGAAAGGCCAATCGAATCTCACACAATAGCCTTCAGGGTGCAATAACCAATGCGATTTCAAATCATTTAAAATTAACGTTTTTTTTAAAAATATTTCCTCTTATTCTTACAATATGTAACTTCTCCGAAAGAAAGGGAAATCCCTCGCAAGGTGGTAACACTGAATGTTCTTCTACCGAAAAGACTTATATTCTAATGAATATTACTAGCTGTCTTAAACCTATCAATTTCTTGACCAACTTGATTAACTCATGTTGTCAAAAAATCTTTTGATTGTTCTTAAATATTATAGCCAACTTACAAGCTAAGAATATGAAAAACCGAAAATTGATAGCAAGACTCCTCTTATCAATTCGAGTTAGTCAGTTCTTTCAAGGTCAACAATTGGCTAAGGACCAATCAATATTTTTTTTGAATTTGATCAACTTTTTAGTGGTTTCTAGTAAAATTTGATTTATAGATAATCGATACCCATTCAAAGGTTCTACAACGAAAGGTTGACAGTTTACAGTAAAAAGAATATTATGTTCTAAGCCGACAATTACTTGACTAAGGACCAAGCAGTGTTTCTTTTCTTGAAATTGATCAGATTTTTAGTGGTTTCTAGTAAAATTTTATTTATAGTTAATAGCCACCCAGGCAATGATTCTAAAATGAAAAATTTACAGATTACAGAAAACAATATTATTTATGTTCTAAGCCACCAATTACTTGGCTAAGGACCTAAGTGTTTTTTTTTCTGAAATTGATCAAATTTTTAGTGGTTTCTAGTAAAATTTGATCTATATAGCTAATCGATAGTTAGGCAAGGGTTCTAAAATGAAAAATTTACAGTTTCAGAAAAAAGTATTATGTTCTAAGCCAACAATTACATCGCTAAGGAGCAAGCAGTATTTTTTTAAACTTGATCAACCTTTTGGTGGTTTCCATTAATATTTGATCTACAGCTAATCGATGGTCCGGCATGAGTTCTAAAATGAAAGGTTTACAGAAAAAAAGAATATTATGTTATAAGCCAACAATTACTTGGCTAAGAAACAATCAGTGTTTCTTTTCTTGAAATTGATCAAATTTTTAGTGGTTTCTAGTAAAGTTTGATTTATAGCTAATAGATAGCCGCGCAATGATTCTACAATGAAAAATTTACGGTTAACAGAAAAAAAATATATGTTCCTGGCCAAGGACTAAGCAATATTTTTTTCTTGAACTCGAACAACTTTTCAGTGGTTTCAAATAAAATTTTATTTATAAAAATGTTTGCCAACTGTATGCAATGTAACCAAACTTTTCATGTTAAAACCCTTGCCTTAGCTATATAATTTAAACTCAACATAAATTAATTTCAAGTTGTCGAATTATTTTGTGTACATTGTGTTTTATTACTAGAGAGCGGAATCGAGCGAGCTGAACTACCACGGAGCCACAACCGTGAAAAGAAATAATTGTAACAACTGCGTGTTGTTTACATTATATCTGAATAGCACTAATTCATAGGGCGAACTGTAACATCTGTTTACTCCAGAGAATCAGAGAAAAAACTGCCATAAAATATGGAATTTTATGAATAAAATCCTTTCTTCATCGGCGTAGGTACAAGGGTGACGAGTTTTTAAAATTTATTATATTTACCTTATATTTCGCAATATAATATGTATGTTTCAATAACATACGCGTACATTTTTAGTTATCATTTATTTAGATCTAGAACGTTGTTTATGCTACTTTTTCTGTGATAAAAATTAATTGTCAGTGATTCCGAAATTTATTGCAAAGTCTGTAAAATATCGTCACTTAGCTTTGCTAAAACATACACAGAAATAGTTTTCATGCAGAGAATTTCGATAGTTTACAAAATTTCGTTACATGTTTAAATGACGATGCTCGAAGTATTTCTGAGTGCAAGGAACTAACACAAATCCCAAATTTAAAAAATCAGTTGTTATTCCTTCAGGAACACTTTGGAAATTTGCCTAAACTAATGACATATTTTGAAAATCGAATCTCAAATTAAAAAATGAGGTGTGGCCACCACACGACTTTCTTATACGTATGAGCGTTTCAAACTATACTATATTTTTTTTACACAAAAATTATTCAAAATCCTATTCTAAGTACTTCTGTTCTCTTAATAAATCGCTATAGAATGCATACTTAGCAAGATATTCGAAAAAAGGACTACTCCCTAAGAGTAAAAGTGTTACTTCCGGTCCGAATTTTGAAATTTCATATATTCAAAAAATATTGCAAATCTAGCACTAAATACTTTTGTATTCTTGATAAATACATATAGAATGCATAATTTACTACATATTCGCAAAAAATCGCTATTCGATAAGAGTAAAAGTGGTAACTCCGGTCTGAATTTTGAAATTGTTTTTATGCAAAAGATATTGAAAATTACGTTTTAAATACTTTTATACCCGTAACGTACGTGTCTAAAAAGCATGACATGCGAAATATTCGCAAAAAACTGATTTTCGATAGGAGTAAAAGACCTACTTTCGGTAGCGGCTTCGAAAAACTTTTTAAATAAAGTTGTTCTCAATTTTAATTTCAAGTACATATGAATTCTTTATAAATTTGTTTAAATTCAGTAGTTGATGAAATATTGGCAAAATTTAATTTTTTCACTGAAGTAAACTGCTACTTCCGGTCTACCGATTTTACTGAAAAACTACTCAGATCTCAAGAGGGAGATTAGACACGTAAATACAAAATTTGGAATTGATATCTACAGCGGTTATCGTGGTCACATAGAGACACACAGGCATTTTTTAAAAACATCTTTTTCGGTATCAGGGGACTTCAAAACGTGGACATCTGCAAAAATCTCGAAGTCGAAAATTTCACATTACTTCCTTATACTACGTATAAGAAAGTAAAAATGGATTAACCACATTAGATGTGGCTATTAATAATTCCAAGTGACTTAGACGCAGTTTTTAATAGAAATCCAGGTTTAATAACATTGCGGCAATTGTGTATGCTAATGTAGAAGGGACGTTTTCTATCTACAAGGATGTACTTAATTCAAAGAGAACAGGTCTTACAGAAGAGAAAATGAACAAATAGTAGGGTATTTTGTATTTTATAATCACCAGCCACTTGTTATTCAATTATATAAATAAAATTAAAACCTCTTTAAAAATACAACATTTCAATAGCGCGCCCATGGGCGATGAGTCATGACTCGCTCGATTCCGCTCCCTATTTATTACACAAATGCGAACTTTGACAGTAGCCAACATTTTTTAAGTTATTTTGTCAACATTACGTTTCCCTAGTGGTACCTATATTTATTTATCAACAAACTTTGAAATAGATAAATGCAAAACAGTCAAGTTTAACAATAAATTACCGGCAATTTCTTGGTCAAGAAATTGATAAGTGTAAAACAGTCAACGCGTATTTTGCAAACCGAGAAATACTACTTTTCAGTTTTTAAAAAGAACAACCTTGTTTTGAACCAACCTGTATAGCAGCTTTCCATGCTAATTTTGAATTTCAGTTTAAACGTATAGGCAGATACACAAAACAAAAATAGCAAGTTATTTACACAAATAACGCAATATATCAGCAGATAATAAAGTCCACGTGTTGTAGAAATATTATTTCGTATAATTAGCCAACTCGTGTAATTTTTAATATACAAAATAGTGAAAATAGATATGGCATGCCATACATCAAAAATGAGGTGTGGCCACCACACGATTTTCTTATACGTATGAGCGTTTCAAACTATACAATTTTAAGAATTTTTTACATAAAAATTAATCAAAATCCTATTCGAAGTATGTACTTCCTGAGCAGTATTTGATAATATTTTCAGATTTAACATTTGTTGTCAACTTCTGAATATATTGAAAAAATAGAAAATAACCAAAATTTTTAATCATCTTTGTAACCATTAAAGATAGAACAAAACTAGAAACGGTAACTTCTAGTAATTTTAAGTAGAATTTAATAATCTGAATCAATAATTCGTGTTCAACTGAATTATTAAAATATAAACTTATACTTAGTATAAGGAAATCTTGTGATGACGAAAATTTTCGACCTCGAGATTTTTGCAGATGTCCACGTTTTGAAATAAAATATACTTTATCTACTCACTCGTGTATCCTAGACATATAAAAATTACGTTCGTTATGCGTGAAGATGCTTTATTACTTCCGAAACATTTCATACTTACTCTTATAGTGATTAAACAATAATTTGTAGGAATTGCCACGAATACTTTTTGGCAACATCTTCACATAGGTTAGTATTCAGTTTTAAAATCGAATTTTATTTATTAATAAACGACACTCCTTCGAAATCTACCAAGTATATTTAGCAAAGCACACGCGCATCCGCACGCGCCAGTCTCCCATAAAATCACATAAAATATCGATTTGAATTGTTGAGCGCACGCGTAAAATCTGATGTACCCAGAAACACGTGTGTTTTTGAAATAAGTTATGCGCTGTTCATAACAGGGCTTATATAGCTTTAGTGCCAGGCTAATAGACTTCTATTGAATATGTTATTAAACGTCATTAAAATAAATCATTCGGAGTTAAGTGCCTATTAAGCGATGCATGATACAGTGACGAGACGAAACAAGATATAAATTTGATAAATCAAACATATTGAGTTTTGAAGTAGGAATCAGATAAAAGTTGGCGTAAAAGTAGCGCCGCGGCTTAAACTAGTTGTAGGGAGCTTGCGTATAGTCAGCCTTTTCCGTTTATTAAATATTAACTTAAAATAAAATATTTTTTTTGCGTTTTACAGGAAACTGTAATAAAACTGTAAACAGACGAAAAAAAGACGATTCAAGCTCGAAGAGATTACAAATACAACTAATTAATGAAATAAGAACAATATTAAAAATAATTATCACCACAATTTCATTGTTTCACCAACATATACAGGGTGAGTATTAATAGCCGCTTCTTCGATTGTTCTTTTGCGTTTTAAATAAAAGAAAAAACAATTAGTGGCAGATCCATGGTTGCTTGTGGCGCATATTGTAAAAATACCTTAAGCTCTGACGCACTTCCGGTTTCCCCGGAAATGCACACAACTTAATTTTTTTAAATGACTGGCCTTATATATTTTTGGATTTTCTTGTACCGCTTTAAATTGTCTGTTTAACTGTTTTTTCTTTTTCAATATTGAGCCTATAGTTTCTGTGATATTATTTTTTTTTGAAAATATTTGACAAAAACACGTGTTCAGAAAAAAATCATTTTCGCATTGTTTTTAAAAGTAAAAACATTAACGTTGGTGGTGCTTGTAGCCAAGAAAATTCTGCATGATTTGGTAAAGTTGCACTCGACAATACGTGAAAAAACTTTGTTTTTTGTTTTTTAAGGCCTACTTTCTGAAATTTTCACATACCAAAAACTTATTTTTTTTAAACGGAACACCCAGTATTTTATTGAAGCATTTTGTTCGTTTTTCTATTCTCTTTCATTTTTGTTAACAATGTCCAATACCTATCTTTTGTAATTTTTGAGATAATCACTATAGGAGCAATTAGCGGTCAATTAAAGAACTACGGGCGCTGTTCTATGCACCCAAATATTCGTCCAATAAAGGCTGGAATGCCAGAATTAAAAAATTTAAATGCCATGCTCTTTTTCTGTAAAATTATTACTTTTGGGATAGTTGGATTTAACATTTACTTTGTTTGATAGTTGACTAAGGAAGTCGGGCGCCATTCCTGCCTTCCATTGGTTGAACGAATATTTTTGTGCATAGAACAACAGCGCCCGTAGTTCTTTAATTGACCGCTAATTGCTCCTATAGTGATTATCTCAGAAATTACAAAAGGTAGGTATAGGATATTGTTAACAAAAATGAAAGAGAATAGAAAAAATGAGGTGTGGCCACCACACGACTTTCTTATACGTATGAAAGTGTTACTTCCGGTCCGAATTTTGAAATTTCATTTATACAAAAAATATTCCAAATCCAACTCTAAATACTTTTGTACTCTTCATAAATATATATATAGAATGCATAATTTACGACATATTTACAAAAAATCGTTATTCGGTAAGAGTAAAAGTGTTACTTCCGGTCCGAATTTTGAAATTTTTTTTATAGAAGAGATATTTATAAGTACGTTCTAAATACTTTTGTACTGGTAATGTACCTGCCTAGAAAGCATGACTTGCGAGATATTCGCAAAAAACTGATTTTCGATAAGAGTAAAAGACCTACTTCCGGTCGGAATTTCGAAAAACTTTATTAATACAATTTTTCTCAAATTTAATTTTAAGTACATTTGAATTCTTTATAAATTTGTTTAAACTTAGTAATTGACGAAATATTTGCAAAATTCGATTTTTTCACTGAAGTAAACTACTACTTCCGGTATGCCGATTTTGCTCAAAATCTAATCAGTTCTCAAGAGGGAGATTATAGTCATAAATATAAAATTTGGAATTGATATCTATAGCGGTTTGAGCGCTATCGTGGTCACACACAGAGAGAGAGACAGACAGCCAGACACACACACACACATAGACATTTTTTAAAAACCACTTTTTTGGTATCAGGGGACCTCAAAACGTGGACATCTGCAAAAATCTCCAGGTCGAAAATTTTCATCATCACAATACTTCCTTATACTACGTATAAGAAAGTAAAAGGAACAAAATGCCTCAATAAAATACTAGGTGTTCCATTAAAAAAAAATAAGTTTTTGGTATGTGAAATTTCAGGAAGTAGGTTTGAAAAAACAAAGTTTTTTAAGGTATTGTCGAGTGCAACTTTACCAAATCATGCAGAATTTTCTTGGCTACAAGCACCACCAAAGTTAATGTTTTTGTTTTTAAAAACAATGTGAAAATGATTTTTTTCTGAACACGTGTTTTGGTCAAATATTTTCAAAAAACAGCTATTGGCTCAATTTTGAAAAAGAAAAAACAGTTGAACAGACAATTTAAAGCAGCACAAGAAAATCCAAAAATATAAAGAGCGAGTCTGGAAATGAAGTTCCGTGCATTTCCGGTGAAACCGGAAGTGTGTCAGAGCTTAAAGTATTTTTACAATATGCGCCACAAGCAATCATGGATCTTCCACGAATTGCTTTTTCTTTTATTTAAAACACAAAAGAGCAATCGAAGAAGCGGCTACAAATAACTCACCCTGTACAGGTGCGGTACCGAAAATGAAACAGATTGAATATCTCGAAGAAGTAGAAATTCTTTGTGAAAAATCGCAAAAACAGGTCGATTTTTAATGCTTTTATTGTACCACCTTCTGTGACGATAATTATTATACCACGCGATCATTTAAATTCTAAATTATAGTAGGCGGGATTTTTTTTATTAGGTTGTCCAGAATGTCAATTATTGATTAATTAACATTTTGAAACGTCACTTTGACAATTCAAATTGTAAATTAGTACTTATATACCAACTTAATTTAAATTTCACAGCCTGCTCTAATTTAGAATTTAAATGATCGCGCGGTACCTGGTCTCCTTATTGAACGGGTACGGAGGGTTTACCTATTTGCAACGTATGAATGAGTTATTGCCGCAGGTGGTGCAATAAAAGCATTAGAGCCGTTGAAAGTTATGTTCTTATATTTTGAAACAGACTATACTTAGTATGATACATCATTGAAAATGTATTTTTATTATAAAAACAGTTACGTATTCCAAAATGTGACACATCATTTGAAAGCTAATTTTATTAGCAATTTATTGCACAATTGAAAAAAATATTAACTACAAACTTAATTAGTTTACAATAGAAAGCTAATTTTATTAGGAATTTAATGCACAATTGGGAAAATATTAACTACAAATTTAATTAGTTTATTGCAATAGATGCTGAAAATGTTCACTATTTACCAGACTTGGGTCGAATACTGTAATCCGGTATTCGAATACGAATCCTGAATACTGTATTCAAAATTGTATTCGAATAATCAAGATTCGAATACAAAGAAACAAAAGCATTTGAATACTGCTGTATTTGAATACCTGGATTCATTTGCATGTGAATACTTCATGAATATTCCAACTGAAAAGAACATATGCGCACATAAGGCTTGATTGTTATCTATTTAGTTAATTTATAAAAATATATAAAAAATAAAAAATATATATTAAATAGAGCTTAAAATATAATTTTTTGATACACAGTGTCACCAGGGAGATTATATGAAATAATTCTTTAATAAAAAACATTACTAATTTTTATTTCTTAAAGTTTTAATAAAAAAATATATAAACAACGGTATTAAAGTTATAAATAAAACTTAAAGTTCTTTGGTAGATACGCCGTGAGATAACAAAAACATAAACTTACTATTTAATAAAAAATAAAGAAATCTTGATTTTTGATTATGAAAGTTATAAAAAAAAGCAATTCCTATTACGTACCTACGACCTACCTACATACTTAAATAATAAAGAAAACTTAAAATAAAGTACTTTGGTACATTGGAGAAGAAGCTAACCTTGAAAAAAAATCTTAAATAATAAATAAAGCTTAAAATATTTTTTTCTAATTTAAATAAGAAATAGGAACCAATATAATATATCTCATAAAGTCATAACGACGTATTAGTACTATTAGTAGACACTTATACGAAGATATAAACATAAATATATAACACTTTCGGCTGTTACTTTGTGAAGATTCATGATACTGGATATACATAAGTAAAATAACACACTCAATTAAACTTTGAATAACTTCACATTATTTTAATCACTATGTGACTGCAGTTTCGACATTATATGTCATTATCAAACTGATCATATAATGTCGAAACTGCAGTCACATAGTGATTAAAATAATGTGAAGTTATTCAAAGTTTAATTGAGTGTGTAATCGAATACTGGGATTCAAAAACCGTATTCAGAATCCAGAATACCGAGTACTGAGCAAAAAAGTATTCAGTCGAATATCAAATACCAAATACACAAATGTATTTGAATAGTATTCGAATACCAACCAAATGTATTCTGGATAGGATTCAGAATACCGAGTATTCGAATACTACCCAACTCTGCTATTTACTACATGAGTATAAATTTTGTTTGAACCGTTTTCTGACGTTTTGTAGAATTTCTGGCGTTATATGACGACATTCGGTAACAATGCGTTGACGTAACTCTTCTAGTGAAGCGGATGGAGTGGCGTATATTTTACTTTTTAAATATCCCCACAAAAAGAAATCTAAAGGGGATAAATCCGGAGATCGTGGGGCCATTCTATGAAAATTTCGTTACATGTTTAATAACGATGCTCGAAGTATTTCTGAGTGCAAGGAACTAACACAAATTTCAAATTTAAAAACTCAGTTGTTATTCCTTCAGGAACACTTTGGAAATTTGCCTAAACTAATCACATATTTTGAAAATCGAAATCTCAAATTAAAAGATGGATTAACCACATTAGACGTGGGCTATTAATAATTTCAAAAGTATTCCAAGTGACTTCGGATGTGGCCTTCGGCAAAAGTCAGACACAGTTTTTAATAGAAATCCAGATTTAATAACATTGTGGCAATTGTGTATGCTAAATACGCTGAAATAAAAGAATATTTCCAGTACGCACCTATAACCAGTTGCGATGTAGAGTAGAAAGGACGTTTTCTATCTACAAGGATGTACTTAATTCAAAGGGAACAAGTCTTACAGAAGAGAAAATTAAGAAATAATAAGGTATTTTGTATTTTATAGATCACCAGCCACTTGTTATCCAATTATATAAATAAAATTAAAACCTCTTTAAAAATACAACATTTCAATAGCGCGCCCATGGGCGATGAGTCATCAACCGTACGTGTCCGCGCCCTAGCTATCAATTCCAAATTTTGCATTTACTAGTATAATCTCCCTCTTGAGAACTAGATTTTCATTAAAACCGGCAGACCGGAAGTAGTAGTTTACTTCAGTGAAAAAACCGAATTTGGCAATATTTCGTCAACTGCTAATTTATAAATAATTCATATGTACTTAAAATTAAAATTGAAAACAATTTTATTAAAAAAGTTTTTCGAAGTTCCGACCGGTCTTTTACTCTTATCGAAAATCAGTTTTTTTCAAATATTTTGCAAGTCATGTTTTTTAGACAGATACGTTATGAGTATAAAAGTATTTAGAACTTAATTTTCAATACCTTTTGTATAAAAAAAAATTCAAAATTCGGACCGGAAGTAACACGTTTGCACGCAACGCGTTGTTAGATGAAGAACACGAATTCAATAGAGATTTCAAAGTTTTACATATACAAGACAAACACTCATATCCCATGCTTTTGTGACACTATATATTATGTTGTAATAATTTTGTATATTAAGTTACTCATCACCTGATGAAGCCAAAGTTTGGCGAAACGATATTGTAGTGATATTATTAAATAATTTTTGAAACCAAGTTTACGTATTTTATTTGTTCAGTTACGTTTACTTTTACCGAATAGCGATTTTTTGTAAATATCTCGTAAATTGAGCATTCTATATATATTTGTCAAGAGTACAAAAGTATTTAGAGTTGGATTTGGAATATTTTTTGTATAAATGAAATTTTAAAATTCGGACCGGAAGTAACACTTTTACTCTTAGCGAGTAGTACTTTCTTTCGAATATCTCGCAAAGTATGCATGCTACAGAGATTTATTAAGAGAATAGAAGTATTTATAATAGGATTTTGAATAATTTTTATATACAAGAATTCTTAAAATTCTACAATTTGAAAGTCATACGTATAAGAAAGTCATGTGGTGGCCACACCTCATTATTTTATATTAAAATTAGAAGTATCGATCTGCGTAATATTCAGAATGTTCCGGAACTCGCACCCCAGAGAAAAAAAGATTTGTCGGGGGTAATACCATAAGAGTTTGTGTTTATCCGGACAAACTTTCATTTTGAACGAAAGCTTTGTTGCTTGGTAACTGACGAGAACAAATAACATGGTAAAACCGCGACACCGAAGGTGGAGCGGTTTTACCTTTTGTTATTTGTTCGAGTCGTGTTACCCTTAAGCAACAAAGTTTGAGTTTTGTCAAAATGAAAGTTTGTTCCGGAAATAAACACAAACTCGAATGGTATTTGGTAAGACAATTTAATGAATCATTTAATTAATATTAATAAACCGAAATATTTTTATTTAACATTCCTTTGAATACATATACAAAAGAAAGAGAAAAATACATATGTTTATGTATGAAATTTATTTGAACGATACTGTCAGAATTGAATTTTCGTTGCCATGGAAAATCAACATGCAGTTTATCCGCTAGCAAAAATGCAGTTTATCCGATGGCAAACTAACACAGCGTGTATTAAAATGTCATGTTTTTGACAGATGAATTAAATTGTCATAATTATTTCTAGGTTACATAGTTTATGACGTCAATAAAATGCTCGACTATGGAACTTTTGAGAAACGTCAGTGTCAAAGTATCTGTCAAATTTCTTCGTGCTCAACCTTACTCTTTTATTATGTATACTGTCGCGGATTATGTGGAAAACCATTTAATCTGAACCACATGCTGATCACACTTACACAAAATGTAAGTAAAAGAAACTGATGATTAAGACAATTACAAACACTACTGTTGTTGCATAACGTCACGTTGATTACGACCAAAGATAATCTTCAATTAACATCTCTCGTATTTGGTTTTTGTATGAATAAATTATCTGAATTTTCTTCCTTTTGTTTTAATGACACAGAGTACTCTAACATATCTGATTCCCTTCCTAAACTGTCACGAGTGGCAGTGTTTGGGTGCTTCAACCACTCGAAATTCCGGAAGTAATGAACTAAATTAGTTACCTACTATGATTACTCGAATAACTCATGTTATGTACCTATTGACATTTGCATCGTTTTTAGAGAAAAATCAATTGTCCCATGTCCCAGGCTTAAACTCTGGGTTAAAATTAGGCATGGTGCAAAGTTGTAGATGTACGCGTACGCGAGGAAAAATTTAATAAAATTTGCTTGTGTAACCCGTTTAATGACAACTGGCGCTAGCTACGAACTCTAGAAGTATTCGCTTCTAGCGCACTAACTCCCTGAACGCACGGATTAATTTTTTTAAGAATTGTAAACATGTTTCTATAAGTTGTGTTTTGGAATTTCTGTATGAATCATGGCAGTGTGGTCTCAAAACAAATGCATTTGATACTTCGGATTTATTAGCATATTAGTAACACAAGACGTTATTGCAGTAACAGAGTATTTAATATCGATACTTGCTTATTTTGTAATATGATACGTTGTTTTTAAAGTTGATCCAATTAATTATTAATAACATAATAACTATCTGGCGAAAATAAATCAGAATAATATTTAATTGTTTGTATATGTAATACGATTTTAATAAGTGTAATTGTCTCCATTGGTGAATACGTATAAAAATGACGATGGAAGAAATTTAATTGTTCGAAATAGAAAAACATACTTAACCTAATATTGGCGTTTGAAGCCATTTTACTATAAAATTGCCAATTTATAGTAATAATTTTGTTTCTAAATATTCACATATCTAATTATGTTTAAGTATAAATAGATGTCACACAACCTATATACGAGGTAGGCACTGATGATATATGTGTGTATGAGCCTGGACAAGATATGTGAAATCCGAAATTCATTCAATCATTATATCTTGTTCAGTTTTGAAAAATCATCCATCAATTAGTTTATTTTATTAACAATGTTATTTTCTATTACTATCTGGCTATATCTGACTATATTTTTAACTATTTCTATTATAAAAACTATTAAGCTGTCAATATGTCACTCTATCTTTTTTGACAATCAAAACTAAAACTGACATTCGAAAAGGTCTTTCAACAACAATAACAATTAAATAACAACTAAATAAATGTTCCATTCTTGTCCATTCCAAGGTACGTTCATTTATTAACATTTCTCCCCCTTGAAATCACAAAACATTTTCACCTTCAATTAGGCCAATTGGACAAATCTTTGATACTGATCTTCTGTAGGTCCCTGTATTTGTTTTAATGTCTACCACACGCACTTTCTGGTCTTTTCCTGGATAAACAGCAGTTATTCTTCCTAATGGCCAATTGTTTCTTGGTAACTGATTATCCATCAGTACGACTACTTCACCTACTTCTATATTTCTTGTTTCTTGCAACCATTTGGACCTAGCAGTTAGAGTAGGCAAATATTCCCTTACCCATCTGTGCCAAAATCTGTCTACCAACTGTTGGGCAAATCTCCATTGCTTTCTCAAATCAAATTTTTGTTCAAATATTCCTGGTGGTTTAACAATGCTCGATGTTCCGATCAAAAAATGATTTGGAGTTATACTTTCAAAATCATTTTCATTTGACGACACATAAGTCAGAGGTCTGCTGTTAACTATGTTCTCTGCTTCTACTAAAACTGTCTGTAAAACTTCTAATTTTGGAATTCTTTCCCTTAAAATAATCTTTAGTGTTTGTTTTACTGTTCGTACCATCCTCTCCCAAGCACCTCCCATGTGAGGACTTGCTGGAGCTATAAATTTCCAATCGATATTTTGTGCCAAACAATTTTTCTTAATTTCTTCATCATCTACTTCATTTAAAGCTTTACGCAGTTCTCTGTCTGCTGAACAAAGGTTAGTTCCATTGTCACTCCATATACAAACTGGTTGTCCTCTTCTTGCGATAAATCTTCTTATAGCTAAGATAGCCGAACCTGTATTAAGAGATTCCGCAAGTTCTAAGTGGACAGCTCTGACAGATAAACAAGTGAACAGTACACCATATCTTTTTTCATGTCTTCGGCCTATTACAACATCTATTGGCCCAAAATAATCAATTCCCACAAAAAAGAAAGCTCTTGGGGGTTGTTGTAATCTTTCTAATGGAAGCTGACCCATTTCCGGCATTATAGGCTTTGCTTTCTTAATTTTGCAAAAATTACAGCTATTTATTACTGAGGCTATAAGTTTCCTTGCTTGGGTTATCCAATATTCTTGTCTTATTTCATTAAGAACTAATTGTGTCCCTGCATGTCCATTTCTTTCGTGATATTCCCGTACAAGGAGCCGTGTAAAAGGGTGACTGTGACTTAAAATAATGGGTCGTTTTGTCTCCATCTTTAATTCGGGGCAGTTATCTATTCTTCCTTTTAAGCATATTAGATTATCATTTAAACATGGTGAAAGTGGGAAAAGCTTGCTATCTTTATTAACTGATTTTCCTTTTACTAGTGTCCTATATTCTTGACAAAAGGAGTCTTTTTGTGACTGAAGACACCAAAGTTTTTTCGCATTCTGAATTTCTGAACATGTTAAATATTTTTCTTTATCTGAAAAATATGGTTTCTTTTGGACTTGTCTTATGAATCGGAATACATAGGCTGTGGAATTCAATAGTTTTCTTAAAGATGAAAATTTTGATATGTCAGGTAGGTACGAATTTTTAATATTTTCTTCTGCATGACTTAAAAGGAGTATTTGCGATTCTTCAATGTAATTTTTGCTTAGATGATGCTCAATATTTTCTTCTGGCCAAAAACATGGTGACTGATACAAGAACTCAGGACCTTTTAACCATGGGCTTCCACTTCTAAGATCAGCTTCTTTATCGTCTCTTGTCGCTTCGTCAACTATATTTAATTTCGAAGGTACCCATTTCCATTGTGAAACGTCAGTGTTTTCTAAAATTTCTCCTACTCTGTTACTAACAAAAGACGGTAATTTCTTTGAGTCCGTTCGTAACCAATTTAGAACAGTCGTGGAGTCTGACCAAAATACAATTCTATTTATTTTAAGTGTATGTTGGTGTTGGATTGTTTTTGCCAAACGGCTTGCAAGTACTGCTGCTTGTAGCTCTAAACGGGGTATCGTCAGGGTTTTTAGTGGACATACTTGATTGCGAGACATAACTAATGAAATTTCAATTTTTTCTCCTACTTCAAATCTGAAATAAGCGACTGCTGCAAAGGCTTGTTTACTTGCATCACAAAACAAGTGTAGCTGTATATTTTTTACTTGAAAATAATTGGAAACATAGCATCTTTGAACTGTGAAGGATTTTATTTTCTCCAAACCATTAAGCCAAAGTTTCCATTTTTTATTTTGTGCATCTGAAATCTGATCATCCCATTTTATTCCACTTTTCCAAATATCTTGCATTAAGATTTTCGCTTTCACAATATAATTTCCAAGGATTCCTAATGGGTCAAACAAAGACATGATAACGCTTAACATTTCTCTTTTTGTAGGTATTTTTTTTCCATCTAAAATATTTTGATCTACTTTATGTAAGCTAATGCAAAAGCTTAACACATCTTCTTTTGGTAGCCATCTTAGTCCTAATATTCTTTGGGGTGCAGAATCTTCAAATATTTTTTCTGCCGTACGTAATTCTTCGGGTATATTTTGAAAAACTTCCTCCGAGTTAGAAATCCATCCTCTTAGCTCAAAACCGCCCATCTTATGGATAGCTATTACTTCATTTATTAATTTTGATGCTTTTTCTGGAGATTCTGAACTATCAATGTAGTCATCCATGTAGTGTTGATTAATAATGGCGTCAACAGCTTCAGGGTACACCTTTTCATATTCTAGGGCATTAATATTCTTGATATATTGGGCGCTGTATGGTGATGACACCGCTCCAAAAATCATCACCTGAACAACGTATGTCTCAAAATCGTTTGCCGGGGAATCTCTCCATATAATTCGTTGAGCATGCTGGTCTTCATCATTTATTTCAACCATATGAAACATCTCTCGTATGTCAGCTGAGAAGGCTATGGGCTTTTCTCTAAACTTTGCAATTACGCTGATAAGTGAATTGAGCAAATCTGGACCTTTGTATAAAAAATCATTTAGACATTTTCCGTCGACTTTTGAAGCAGCATCCATAACTAAACGAATTTTACCAGGCTTATTTGGGTTTACTACACCAAAATGAGGTAAGTACCATATTTTTTTGTGAGATTCTTCTTCTTCTTCAATAGATAGTTTTCTAATGTATCCTTTCTCTTTATATTCTTTTATTTTCTGAGAATAAGCTTGTCCGAAATCTTGATCTAAACTCATTTTTCTTTCTATAAACCTAAAGCGTTGAAGTGCTACATTTTTACTGTCGGGAAGTGTTTCTTCTGTATCTTTCCATAACAATCCTGTTTCCCATCTACCATTTTTTCTTCTTGAAATATTTTTTATTAAGTTTTCGGCTTCCTCATCTTCTTTTATTGATTTTGTGTCTTGATATTTTACCCCTAAAGATTCAATTGTAAAAAAATATTTTACCATATCGTGGAGATCTTCACTGTGAGCTTCGTCGTCTCGAACAAGGAAATTTACATAATGGTCTAATCTTCCTTTAAATTGGGCTACATTTCCGTGGACTATCCATCCGAGCTTAGTACGTGACAAGGCTGGGGAATTTTTGGGGCCTTCTATAAGTTCTCTGGTTGTTATCAGTTCCCAATAGTCCTGGCCAATTAGCAGTTTTGGTTTAATACTCTCAATGTTTGGAAAATTAATATGTTCTAAATGTTTCCAGTTGCTTTTAATGCGCCTTGAATCAACATTTTGTATGGGCAAATCTAAATCTTTTGAGGTATATATATTTTCCATTGGGTAAAATTTATCTCTGTCAATATTCGAAATGCTGAAGGACACTTTTCTTGATCTTGACTGTTTTGTTGTATGCTGGTCAGTCCATTTTAAGCGCAGAATAGTTTCTTCTCCGACCAGATTAAGTTCATTTGCCAAACTTTCATCAAGTAGACTGACAGTGGCACCATCATCTAATAGAGCATAAATTTCAATTTCAATTGTTTCTGTTCTTAAAATTACTGGAACAATTTTCAGTAACACTTCTTTTCTATAATTTTGTAATGTATGTCCCACTATATGATTTCCTGTTTCAAAAATATTTTCATTCTGTAAATTTCTTGCATCAGCTCTTGCTCTAGGTTCCGTTTTATTTGTTTTGAAGTGTAGAAGTTTATGGTGAATTTTTTGACAGTCATCAATAGTACACTTTCTTTTATTTCGGCAATTACTAATTCTATGGTAGCTTTTTAGACAACAAAAGCATACCTTATTTTCTTTGACTATTTTCCATTTATCTTCTATTGATTTTTCTATAAATCTTTTGCACATGTCTAAGTTATGATTTTCTTTGCATAAAAGGCATTTATTTTCTTGTTTATTTCCTGCTACAACTAAAGTCCTTTTAAAATTCGGATTTAGCTGTCTTTGTGATGACATGCTTTGAACGTAGCTAGCAGCATTGGCTTTTTCGTTTACCCATTTCTTAAAATCACGAAGTGAGTATTTACCTTTATTGTTCGCAACTTTCTCACCCCATGATAGCTGCATACCAAATGGTAGTTTCTGCATTAAGTCGTCCATTAACTGGGGGCATGACAGGTAGTTTTCCATACTGAGTGATTCAAAAGTCAGGACAAGATTTGATACAGTTTCCGAAAATTGGGTAAGTGCAACAAAATCATTGTTTTTTACGATAGGTAAGTTTTTAGCTTCACTTACCATGTTTCTGACAATAATATCAGGTCTGCCATATTTATTTCGTAGAATATCTATTATATCTGTGGCAGGAACCGACATGGAAATTAACAGACCTTGTACAGATCTAAGGGCATCACCCTTTAGGCTTTTTCTTAGCCTACAAATATTTTCTTCGTCTGATAGTCCTAGAGCTTTTGTTGTGTAGGTGTAATTACTATAAAAGCTTGGCCACTCCTTACCATTTCCCGAAAAAATTGGCAGTTCTTTATCTATTGTCTGTCTAAGAAGAATTTTTTCTAATCTGTCATCTTGACAAAATGTCTCCATTTCTAAATCATTTTTACTAGAATCTACTACATCTCTATGGCTGCTATTACAACTTTCTGTTTTTAAATCATTTTTGTTAGTTTCAAGCCAAGTTTTTACTTTCTGCAAACTACCTTGTTCCTCTTTTTCAAATATATTATTCCTACCTTCAGAGACTTCTTTCAGTCTTCCTCTATTTTCAACAAATTCATTTATTATCGAGTTTCCTTTGCTTAACTGTATTTGTAGTTCTAAATCTAAAAATTCTTTTTCTTTCCGAAGTCTTGCTTCTTCTAATTCTCGCTCAAATTTAAGTCGCCTTTCTTCTAATTGTCGTTGTCTTTCTTCTAAGTCTCGTTTATATTTAAGCTGTTTTTCTTGTAGTTCTATATTAGCTAACTTTTTCTGATGTTCTAACTGTAAACATAGTATTTGACTAGGTAACAATGAAGATTTTTTCGTACCTTTACTGCTTGAGGTAATTGTGCTATTAGGTTTATTTTTACTACTGGTACCTTTGTCATCATTACTTTTCATCATATTTTGCATTAAATGTTTTGAATGGAGTATAGAGGCATTACTGAACCCAAAAAAATCTTCGGTACTCTCTTTCTCATTCCTATTTTGTAAAGTTTCTCCTAAATTTGACGAATTTTTTCTGCTGTCGGACATGACATCATCTGACTTTCTCGATCTATTATCCATAATTCTTCTATCTGTACATCTATAGGGCTGAATAAAGTTCGTCGAAGGACCACAATGTTATTTTCTATTACTATCTGGCTATATCTGACTATATTTTTAACTATTTCTATTATAAAAACTATTAAGCTGTCAATATGTCACTCTATCTTTTTTGACAATCAAAACTAAAACTGACATTCGAAAAGGTCTTTCAACAACAATAACAATTAAATAACAACTAAATAAATGTTCCATTCTTGTCCATTCCAAGGTACGTTCATTTATTAACAAACACTATGGAGTCATATGGCTGCACCACAATTACTATTAGTCATGCCTAAACGATATTACTATTTAAACAGTTAGATTTTGGTTAAAAAAGTAACATTTACCTTTTAGCTGATTTACTGATCGATTATTTTGCATTTTTGCGAATTTTACGTTTTACTGTTTCTGCCCCTGCTTGAATTCATTATACCTAATTGTCAAATTTGACATTACAATCCCATAAGTGCAATTTAAAGAGTTTTTAGTAATGATTTCGCAAATAATCGACATGAACTACTTTAACAGCAATATTGAATTTAAAATTATAGTTTATTAGTGCTATTATTATATTGGCAATGTTTTAATGTAAGCATGATAATATAATTACAAAATGATGTGAATTAAATATTTAGACACGACTCTAGTGGTAGAACAAATGAAGGAAAACGTTTTCAAGTTGGCGATTTAATACAATGAAAATCTTTAAATCGCAGTGCGAGTATTCATTACAGACACCATGTATCACGTACATGTTGTACATCAATACATATATACACAAAAGTCAAAATACATATAAAAATAAAACACCTCTCCTAAGAATTCATTTACTGAGCAGTAACTCCTCTCATTTAATAATTCCCTAGTTGCCTTTTTAAATTGATCGTAAGATGTTCTTTTAAATTTTCTTGGCAATTTATTATTCTGGGACTTTTTTCACTAAAGCTCAATCTGTGTTTAGGAATCTCGAGCGTGCAAGCATTTCGAGTGCAGAAGACATTCATTCTTATTTAGTTTCAGCCAGTTTTGTTAAAATTTTCTGCAGATTACAACAGCAGCTGCCAAATATAGACGCACAGCAGCATTATAATCTTGTGCTCTTTGATCAAATCCTTACTTCTAGTAGTCTAGTCCCTGCAGATACTCTCGACATAATTCTTAATGTTCTCTTTTGCTTTCTAAAAACGCGAATCATATTGTAACGAAATGAGTTTACATTAAATAAAAGAATCAGATCTCTCGGCGCGATAAAAACGAAATTGTCACACGCAAAAAAGAGGCAGACCGGGCGACGTATAAAAACGCTCTTATTTACACACCACCATAAATCATCTCGGCTTGGCGTATAAAAACGAAATGCAAGTAAAACAGTGAGTCATGAATGTCTATGGAATATTCTTCAAAACATCGAGAGAAGTATGGAATTTACAGGAATGCTTTAGTAATCTTCGCATGTGTATATAAGGCGACTGGGTCACCGATGGATTCATTGCGGGATTGATTGCGGAGAAGTAATTGCGGAATAATTCGGGAGTAAGACGTCCTTAAGTAGTCTCGAGTGCCAAGAAATAAATAGTGGTAGCCAAAGAAATAAATATAGTAGTGCCGTGTCTTAAATAAATAGAAGTGTTACATAAATACGGACAGAGATATTAGTAATAGAACTAAATAAATACAAGTGTTAATTTTAATTTATTAATAGTAGTTTAAGTGTGATACTTTAGTTATATATTTTTATATTGTTACATAATTTTAAGTATATAAATATACAGACTGTTTTTAAATAAATAATTGCACGAGTTGTTTATTGGAACCCGAAAACGTTACAATATAATCATATCTGATGATGATCCCCATGCTATTATGCCGTATACTATCACTGAGTGAAAACAAGCGAAATAGAACATCCTCCATATTTTATAATTCACTAATACATCCCTCAATCCACCAAGCGCAAAACATACACGACCGGTCTTCCCGTACAACATTTTTATATGTTCTTTCCAATTGCATGTAAAGTCAACAATTAAACCCAAAAACCTAGTGTTGTCTAGCTGAGCTATAGTTGCAATAGGCCCCCGAACTAGATGAGATCGATCTCGATCGCGTGACGCTGCCTTAAATTAAATAAATACTTCTCATTATTTAGCACAAGCTTGTTGTCCAGGAAATCGCTATTTAAGACAACCAAACTATTAGACGCATGTCAACCCAAGTCTTTAGTCTTCTCAGCGGGAACCAAAAGTGAAATGTAATCCGCGTACATGATGACGTTATCAGATGGAATATCAGCCACGTATATGATGTACAATAGGGGCCCTAGCACGCTCCCCTGTGGCACCCCAATCCTGAGAGTACACTTTTCCGAAATAGCGTCACCAATTTGAAGGTATTGACTGCGATCCTCTAAATAACTCTGAAACCATATCCCCCTAACTATACCTAAATTCCAGCACATGTTTTTCCCTCATCTATGTTTTTGTATAATGCATCTAAAAACTCTGTAATTGCTGAAACTGTGCTGTGACCTTTTCTGAAGCCAAGTTGGTGGTCATTACACAGATTATACTATGCATAAATTGTACTATTCTATTGACTAGTACCAGCTTTTTAATAATTTTCGCAAATACACTTAACAAAGATATCGGACGGTAATTCTCAACCGGTTCCTTTGATCCTTTTTTTTTACAATGGCTTAATCTTTGCTATAAAAACGATTCGTGGATTAATGATATTAAGGGAAATATAAGCTCATCAATGCAGTGCATAAGTAGCCCGGCATTTATATTATCGCAACCAGACGAAAATTACTTTTTAAACTTAGGATTACTTTACGCAGTTCGTGTTCATCAACTGGGTGTAAGAAAAATGTAAATGGATCGAATTCTATATTCCTTTCAAGTGGCAGATCGTGTACTACACTATTCGTTACATAACTGCCAGCTTCACATTGCTTTACACAGACAACAACAACATTATGAAAATTATTTAGAAAACAAATCCCAAAACAAGACTTGGATCACCAATTATTTTGAAAACTAAAAATCTGTGACTAAAGTTATAATTCATTCTTGCAGCTGAAATAAGTATATCAAAAAGATATTCGCTTATAACGGTCAAAGTAACACGTTCCATGGTTGTCAAAAATAACATTTATTTTATACAAAATATGTCAATAGAAAAACACAACATCCTTCACAATAATATATAACCTAACCTATTTTTATCAAATCGTACAAAAATCACATTCCGGGACGAATCACACTACATATTTATAAATGTGTTGGCTGTCCTTATCGCGCTCAATGTAGTCCCTCTCGATAAGCTGTTCTATTCTTTTCTTGATGTCACAAGGTGTCAAAGGTATGTCCAACATCGCATACAATTCCGATATCAACAAGTTGTGATCCAACACTTTCTTCTGCTTCATGATTCTCACCACGGCGGCATCAATCTGAAACTGTCTATCGTGGAAGACGCTCTTTTGGGTCGCGTGACTTTCCGCGACCGTTTCCTTCAATTGCACCTGGTTAATCTTCACTCTGAACAGTCTGTCCGTGAAGTTATTATTGAAAATGAAAGTGTCCTTGTCGTCGATGTCCTTCCTCTTTATGGTCTTCAATAGAATTTTTGACTTGCCGCAGGCCAACGATTGTAGGGTCCTCTTCAGTTCGTTCTCTTCCAAATTGGACGCCTCCTTGATCTCGTTGTAACTCATCTCGTCGCAATTATTGAATAATAATAATAGTATTGTCTGGAACAGGGAGACTTGCAATTCCTTCTTGCCACTTGTAAAATCCGCTTTTACAATGCAATATCCGAGACTTTGTTGCCATTGTAACTTTCTTCCGCTGTATTTGGAGCGGTAGAAGTGTTGAAAGATCACCTGATACTGGATCATCTCTTCTGGTAATCGCGCTAAATAGTTTGGATAACTAGGCCAGAAGCCGGTTGTCAATATATTAATGGATAACTCAGTGTTGACGTTATTGGAGTTTGATTTCTTCTTCAAGTATTCTTTGAAGCAACAGTTGATGTCTTGGCTCAATCTAACATCTTGGAACATTCCCTCCAGTTTTGCAGTAAAACTTGCACCACACTCCAACTTCAGTTTGCTGATCATAATATTTTCTGCGTCCTGACTGCTTGATTTTCCCACCAGTAATCTCTTGGCCAAGTCTCTCTTATAAAACGCCTCGAAGATATCCTTGCCCTGTACGAACCTGAACAGCACCATTATCTTATCGAGCACTTTTTCGATGCTTTCGTCCGTGCTCTTGCTTCTCAATTTGAAGTCGACGAACTTAGCTAACAACTCGGCAGGTTTATTATGTCTTTGATTTATGAAGTATTTAAAGGAGCTTCGCACGGCCTCGGAAAATTTTGTGGTATTTCGAAAACTGTGCCCCACTATTTGGTCAACCTTATCTTTGAAGTCCATCAAGTCTTGGATCATGTTCTTGTCGTTGTTGGGATCCTGCACTATTTTGGCGCCGCGTGTTTTCAGATAAGTCGTGAATGTTTTGCAAAGTTCACAATGACCGTTGGGTATCATGCCAAGCAGACTGTACAACAAAGAAATCTCGTTAGTTTTGGCGTCTTCGAATAATTCGTCGACGTTTTTGCTTAAGAGTTTTTCAATGTGATTCTGCAATAACTGCATTTTGACGATATTAATCAGTTTTGCTTCAGTAGATGCCCTCAAGTAATTTATAATTCTTTCATTTTCCTCATCCAATCGCCTACTGACGTACAGCAAATAGTCGACTAAAATATAGTCGTTCACGATTTGTTCGCTTTCATTTTGGTACATCAAGTTTGTAGTCGCCAAGAATTTCGGCTCGAACATGTCGTCATATATTTGCAAGTCATACAGCATTTGTATTAATGACTTCAACAAAGATCTATCAATCATTTCTCCCTGCCTTTCTAAATCTATCAACACTAACAGAAGATTCATCAGTTTGCAGTTTATCTTGTTGTTTAGTACGATGTTCGTCTTAAAGAGATTTAAACTCATATTCCATATAGTCAGTTTTCCCTGATTTTCTTTCAAAATTGAACGATCCAAGTACAAAAAAACATTCATGATCACTTTTGTCTGTTTGCAAAACGTAACCCAAGTGCAATTAAGCACGTCCAAAAATACTATGTCGTCCATGTAAAAGATGTGAAGTTTACTTTTTAGCAAACTTTCAATGATTTCGACTATGTTTTTGTACAAAAAATCATTACATTTATAGGTACACATACCTTCGACGCACCTATAAAGTTCCTCGTATGAACAAGTCAAGCCATCGCAACTGTGAATTTTTAAAATTGCTTTTTCCAATAACTTCATGTTATAATACTTTGAACAGTCATCGTATTGCGATATTTCTTTAACATTTTTTATCATTAGTTTCTTCATTTTGCACTTCACATTCGTTCGAGAACGCAAAATGTCATATTTTTTGATATAATGCACTCAAAGACAATTTTGACAAGTTTATCAATTATTATAACCACAATTAAATATAAAAATCTTTGAAAAAATTAATCGAGACGAAGTAAGAGATGTATTATAAATTTATGTTCGTTTGAAACAAAATACATATTAATTTCATTTGATTGTACATAACATACTTCGCAATCTAATTTTAGGAAATTCATTTGAGTAATAACATTAAAATTCAAAAAGTTATGAAATAATATGGTTTAACACCTAACTCATAGGTGGTAGCATGTGATAAAGTCGTTATTTAATAATACACAAATATATAGTTTAGCTCGTGACACATAGAGGACAATATGTCACAAAGTCGTTACCATCACAAAAACGGCCCTACATTTCATTTCTCCAGTATTAGCTCGACCATTTTTGACAGTATGTACACATACAATACGTACATATTTCACATATTACTAATTAATAGAACGGTTTTGTAAATAGGTAAACTTAGTTTTCGTTCATATAAACCTTTTTCAAAAACAGTAGCCATATAGTGCCGAAAATGGTTAATAAATACAATAGGTATGTACAAAGTGTTTATAAATGATTCATATTATATCTAATTATATTTTTCTTGTTTTAGAAGTAACCCCAAATTTAAACAGAATAATTCTTCCTTAGGAGTTAAAACACGTTTAGGTACATTTAAAGTAAAAGGAAATGTGGTCGACGCTCGGCAGAGAATTATACAAAAGAAAAGGCACCAGGTAATATAAAAGTTTCCAATTTTATTAAATAATTTCTAATATACTGTAATATATAACCAGACTGCTAATGCTACTTGCAGCACAGATAAGAATATTTTGAATTTAGTGTATAATTATTGAATGTAGCAAGATATAATGAGAAATTATATATTTTTTTAATTATTAGGTAGTTGATGCAAGAGATATTTTAGCAAATATGGCAAGGAATCAAGATGCTCGGAGCAGAATACAGAAGCTAAGAGAGAAAAGCAGGGGTGAACATACTGTAAATGGCAATATACGGGTGATAGGCTCAAATATATTAAAAAAGACCGATAGGAATGGGAAAATTTCATTAGTCACGAATAAAGTAAAAGCGACAAGTGATCTGAACCTTGCCATTCAACAACAGCTAGGACTAATATCTCCTCCTCGTGCACCATCAACGAAGAAGATTTCAAAAAGGACTGTACCCACACCTCCAAAGGCGCCACCTTTCATGCCACCTGTCATTAGAAAAACAATCCTAAATGACTACAGTCCACCAATAGATCCTCTGTATCGATATGATTATGAACAGCCTGATATGTACCGTTGGTATCGTTCAGGTCATTCGAATCTATTGTTATCACCAAATCTGGAAACAAGAAGGTCAAAAATGTCTAGGAATTTAATATCTGACAGTGCTAACAGTGAATGGAGGACTTACAGATCGACGAATAGCAGACCCAGTACGTATATTGATCTGGACGCTGTGGATGATGAAGAAATGCCACTGGCACCAATTTCAAGGCCTATTGCCCCGAAAAGTAACATCCATTCGAGATTAGACTCTACACCAACTCAGCCGCAGACTCACGGCATCCTAGCCAATAGCACGAAAACTAAGGTGGTGGTGCCTATCGGGCATAGAATAGTTGTGTCAAATTTGCAGGGCGGTGTAACAGAGGATGACATTCGAGAGTTATTCGAAGATATTGGACAGTTACTGGTAGCAAGATTAGTCAGACCAGGGACTGCAGAAGTCATATATAAAAATCTAAAGGATGCACAGAAAGCTGTTGATACCTACCATAACAGACAGTTGGATGGGCAACCCATGAAGTGCTTACTTGTAAATAAACGACCACTGAATAATCCAACAGCTCCGGCAATAAGTCCTGATGTGGAAGGGTAAGTTATTACACTTTTAGTTTATGCACGATGCACATAGTCTGTTTTTATTTCAGATTCCATGCGATCAGAAAATCAATCTCGACATCTAGCAAATTAGTACCGGATCTATCGACTATACATAAAGTTTTATTTCAAAGAAACTAACTTTTAAAATGCTATTATATAGTATAGTTTGTTTCTGACAGTCTATTTTTTATTATTATTATTATTGTCACGGTTTCCCTTTTAAAATATTTTTTTTGTATTGTTTTTTCATGATGTCATTGTGTCTATGGTTCTTCCACTTCCACAATAATTATTTCATGTGTCTTCAGTATAGTTGAAGTGAGTGAAAAGCATGGTTGACGAAACATTTAATTAATTTAGTGTTGTTGAACCGCTTATTTTTTTTAGTTATTTTTATTTGCATTATGATTTACTACTGTAACACCTGTAAAATTGAAATAAATATTTGAAAATATGTCTATTCTATATAGTGAATATGTAAAGTAGCAATATCACCAACAAAGTAAATCAGTTGAGTTGAAAATTATTCTTTCCGATATATAGTACTCCCTTACTAATAATGGGCACATTCACTTGGTGAATATTAAAGAGGTATAGTTGAGTTCACGATATTTTAATTTGACTAAATAAGTATATAGGTATTATACAGCACCCCCTGTAGTGAGGGCTCAATGAGACGTAAAGATATCTAGGGCTTAAGCTGTTCCTTTCTTTAAAAGTCAGAGTGGTATTACATAAATTTTGTCTAAGTAATTGAACTTGATTTGGCTGTTTATTTTAGTTTTGTGAATTAAATTTAATGGTCATTACTTAACATTGTATAATTAAAACGTCGTTACAATTTAGCATTTCTTACTCTTAAGTAATGCAGTCCACATACACTTTCGTTAGTAGCGAAATATAAATTGTAAGGTGGGCAAGCATGTATTTTATTATAACAGGGAAGGTGAGCATTACGAAATAAATAACGACAACTCTGCTGACTCGGTGAGTCACCCTAGTAGCAAAATCACTATATGCACACTTGGCCTACATTAGCAAATTTATATTTACATCCTTCTCTAAAATTGTGATTTTGCTGCTGTGAAGAACAGATGAGTTCGGTTAAATGGGACAATTACATAGACAAAACTGATTCGTTTATTATCGGTGATATATTCCCAGATGTCGAGCAATCACCGATAATAAACGAATCAGTCTTGTCTTGTAATTGCCCCACCTAAACGAACTCACCAATGGTTCTTAATATATGTTCCAGACATTTCGGTCTTTGTTCCTGTATTTTCTCCACTCCATTTTAATCAGTAGGTCTTTTGCGTTCACTTTCTGGTTTTTGTCGCAATATCATTTTCAAAGTGTTTCATTCTTGTACTATCAATCGGTGCTAAGAACTATATGGAAGAACTTAAAACTATGGTTGATTTTTTTTTTGAAAATCTGCAATAAACGTTAGAAAAGGAAAAATTACAACATTCTACACAAAACACTAAAACTTATTAAAAAAGTAAAATATATAGTTATGTAATATAGCACAGAAAAGTTAATTAAAAGCTTAATTAACAATTATGTGATACTTACCTAAATTAACACTAACAAACCTCAACTAGAATAGAAACAAAATTATTCAAACAAATGAAAGTAACACTAATTATAAAAAAAAGTCAAAGAAAACCAAACCAAAAACTTTAATTAAACACAACGAAATATTAAAATATAAATAAATGAAAACTTATGCGAAATTGGCTAATTTAAAGTCAACTGCATCTACACTAGAATCGCCGAAGAGATTCAGTAATAAAAGTGCGTGATCAAGGAATCCTGTGCATAAAAACGGTCGGCGGCAAAGATCAGCGATTAGGTAAACTCTAATAGTATCACAGATTGCTGGTTTTACGTTTCTGTTTTCATTTGAATATGCACAATTTCTTATGTCAAATACTACGGCGATAACTATTTTACACACATTGATCTTTGAATGGTTTTATGTGCCTGTGTGCATACGACTTTGGTATGATAACGTGAACACAACGTGATCACTGAATCTGTTCAGCGATTTCAGTATAAAATTAATATGATAAAGGCGGTAACGTATAGGTTGCTACTTTAGTAATCTACATATTTTATAACAATACCATACAGAGACATCTGGTGATGTTTTCAGGTACTAAAAACTATAGCTACAAAGGTCTAATTTATTAAGTTACGCCCCTCTGAGGTAAACGCGCCTTGTTTTAGCACACAATTGCCAACAAAACAAATTGTATAAATATCACCAGATGAATATACTTGCAACTATACTCCATTCAGTCTAAGAATGGAGTAGATGGCGCTACAATATGAGCACAGTTTACACACGATGAACTTTGTATTTTGAAAACAAGTAAAACATATGTTTACTGTCAGATGGATAGCAGGGATATACATATCTGATATCATTATATTTTGACATTTACGTAAATTTTTGAACAAGTTGGTAACTCATTCCTCAAGAAAAAGGAATGCACATGTCGTCTAATTGTACTTTTTTGTGCTTCATCCAATTTATTGTAAGTATGACGATAATTTCTTTTTCTTGGAGGAGAAATTGGAACTCCATATAATTCCATTTCTTTAATAATGCAGTACATTGTATTCCTATTAATACCCACTTCCTCTGCTGTTTGATTGACTGCAGCTGTTTTAGACATATTGTCTTTATGCTTAATGTACACATTATAAGCCATTTGCCTTTGTCCAGATCTTATGTGTTTCCCTTTACGATTTTTTGAAGGACCTGGTAAAACTGCTTCCGCCATACTATAGAATATTAGCGATTACGAAAAGAAAGTTAACGAAATTGATAAAATACCTTAACAAATGAATATTTCACTTGCGAGTTCTAAGAAGAACTATTTTTTAAGAATATTAACAACAAATAACTATGTAAAATACGGAAATCGACAAAATCTTTGAACAAAACTGTCAGTAAACAAATGACAGAACGAGCTAAATGCGATTATTTTGCCGGTGTAAATGCACACTCGATTTCAACCAATCACAAACGTTTATTTTAAACCCTATCTTTCCCAATGCTTTATTCTTAGACTGAATGGAGTATAGTAGAAAAAGCTGTTCATTTGAATGACAATGTCAATTGTGACGTTCCAAACGAATTGTGATGCCATCACGTAGAAGTTTGTCGGACGTATCGAACCACTCCGAATAAAACAATGAATAAAGCGTCTGCTTTAGAAAATAAGACTTTAATGTTAACAATATATATATAATATATACATATACAAATATTTTTGCACAAAGAATTCATTATAATACCTTAACGCGTATAAATAAATTATACACTCTATGAATTATTTACAACACGTGGATGCAGCACTTCTTTATGTTTATCTTGTATACAACGGGCAGCCTGACTAAATAAACACAACGAATATCACATTATATATAGTTGATCTTCCAAGCAACAACCGAAGAACTCCAATTCTGGACCGAACATAAAATCTGAACTCATGCAGGCTGCCCGATATATACTGCAGTCCGGCGATATTTCATTCGCTGTTTTTTCGCATTTATAAAAGAGAAATTAAATCATAATTACTCGCCACGGTTATGCAGATGTTATGTACTGAAAAACTTATTATTTCACGCTCAGTATCATAATAGGGTAAGGTAAGGTAATTTCGTGATAGAGGTAATGTCGTGATATCTTTCAATAAATAACTTGATTATCTATTTGTTCCTTATAGCGCATGCTTGTCGGAAAATTACGTTACGTCTTCTAAGAAGCGAAACAAGGAAGGTAAAGCACGACTCCTGCTAGTGCGAAAGTAAAAAATTACTTATATCGAGCAGCTAAAGACAGACAAGTGTTCCTTGGTCGACTTCAAAGGACTTTCGTGCAAGTAATCGAGATATTGACCATGCTACACTGCCAAAATTGTGGTGGCCATGTACTTTCTTTCCCTGCTCAAATTGAATTAAAAATATATAATTACACCATGCATGAGTTGGGATTTCGGTTGACACTTCTAAAAGTGCGTAAACTGCCATACAACAATGGCTATTATTCCTAGTTGTCAAGAGTGGAAAAATTGTTAGTCAAGTTAGGAAAATATTTATATTCAGGGTGAGTCACCTCCACGGGTAAGGCTGATTGTGCCTTTACGAGTAAAGATATTTCGAAACGGTTTTTTTTTTGTGATAGCTACTCATTAGGAGCACATTTAAAAAATATCTTGTATTATACAGAGTGTTCCATAATTTGGTGGCAGATCATAGTTGTAGTTTTTTTAAATGAAACACCCTATATATCATTACATTTTTGTATTCCCCGTATAATTTTTAGTCAAAAAGTAATTACTAATTGCATGTGCAGAAAAATGGATTAAAATTACATGACACGTTTTCGTATAAAAGTCAATCTATTGAAATGGAACACCCTGTATATTCGTTCATTTTTGAATTGCTTATTTAATTTCACATCAAAAACATGTAACACGTTATTATTTTAAAAATGACTATTTCCGAGCTATTATCGTTTTTTTGTTATAATTTTGCCCACTTCATGTTTTTTATTTGAATACGGTACAGTGAGCTATGATATTTGTTGCAACATTGATAATTAAATGGATGCCATTTAATAAGTTGTTACTCAGTTGACAAGCATGATTTTATAATGAATTTTTCTAAAAATTAGCTTAGAGATATGATTGGGTATATTGTACTTACAATACACTCTATATATAATTTTCTATGTTGTTTTTTTAGATAAAAAAATTACATTACGGACCTGGCACAGAATGTATGTTTATAAATACACGTAAGAATGCTCATTTGTAAATAGAAACGAACACACATTCATAGAAAAATACACTTCTATTTGTATAAAACGGAGAAAAAAACGTTAAATTGTACTCATTCATATAAAACATATTTTTTGCCCGATGTGTCTAAATAACGCAGCTATGTAGTCGGTTGTTGACCCAGTTGGGCGACGCACTTTATTGCAGACAATAAAAGATTGTTTTATTTTTAAAATAGGAAGGTTGTTGCTCTTTAATGTGTTTGTAGTCGGAAACAGCTGATTATTATTATTTTATAATATTCAATAAATCGTAGTAAATATCAAGAATCTAATTATTTTTTTCTAGCAGGTGTAAAATTAAAGTAATTAATGGATTGATATTTATTATGAAGTATCTATTCCTCCTCCTCTTTTTTTTAACACAAGTAATATGGTGGTCCTGAAAAGGACCGATTGTGAAAGTGAAGCAGGTGGATATTTATCCAGGGTCGGCGTAATGCCAATTAAATTCTTTATTATTTTTTTTCTGCCGTCTGCGCACAAATAAAGACTTGATATTTTGAGGGTACGTTTTTACACAATCTAGACTGCGTCTTTTTATTTCTGGGACAGCCTGTATATTTCATAAAATATATAGAATATGGTACAATAAAACAAAACAAATTAATACCGTAATTATAGTAAGTGCAGAAACCGGAATTAGGAGGTTATATCAATGGTAATTAGTGAAAAAGGAACTACGAAGACGAAATAACAATAAATATGTATACTAAAATAAGCAAAAATTATTTCAACAGGTATTCAAATGAGTTTCCATTCACTTCTAAACATTTTTCAATGGAATTTTAATCCTGTTTTCTGCACATGGAGTAATTGAAAAAAAATATGCTTCTATTAAGACGTCTTATAATGAACAATACTACAAAAAATTGTGTCCGTCGTCGTTTTCGAGAAACATCATTTTTAAAAAACATTGAAATTTTCAAAAAACTTAAAAATTATAAGGGGAATACAAAAATATAATAATATATAGCCACCAAGCTATGCAACACTCTGTATAATACAAAATATTTTTAAAACGTGCTCCTAATGAGTAGCTACCACAAGAAAAAAAACCGCTCCGAAATACCTTTACTCGTAAAGGCACAATCGGCCTTACCCGCGGAGACGACTCACCCCGTATAAACGAACTTAGGTTAAACGAAGAGATGCCCCACTTGGTTGGTTGCGTCTGCGCTAATGGCACATTCATACCACTATTTGTCATCCTGAAAGGATTTCGTTGGAATGACGATTTGGCAAAGAATACTTTTCCTAATTACAGAACAAAAATGTCCCCAAAGGGTTGGATTAACACACGTTTATTCAGAGAATGATTTGATTGTTTTATTGCCTCAATTCCCGTTAGTAAACCGGCTGTTTTACTCATGAATTCTTACGGTTTTCACATAAATCCGGATATAATACAATACAATAAAATTTATCTGTTCACCTTCCAAGCTGATACCACACTTACTGCAGCCATTAAATGTAGGCGTTTCCAACGTCATCAGAAGTCACTGGGGGTAAAACCCTCACTAATTATATGCTTATGCATCGCATTGAAAAACCCAACCGATACAACTTTCATATCCTTCTTAGCGAGCCCTTCATATTAAATATGACATCAATAAACATTATCAATGCATTTAGAAAAGCGAGAGTATATCCATTCAGTAGAAATGCAATTTCACCAAAGCTCTGAGGCTCTCTACGTTAACTGAGCAAATCCTAATCCGAAATCTGCAATCGCCAAAACCACCAACGGCAAAGAAAGTGCAGAGAAAAGAAATTCCAACGCGCAAAAAAAAGATTCTCGAACTAATTTCAACCAATATAAGAAGAAAATTGGATGTAATGCTCTTTTTGATTGATTCCATAACACACAACCTGCCAAAATGACTTTGAAGGCGATGGAGATGTGTACAACAACTGTGAATCTAAAGAAGTAGGTGGAAAATAGCTTTAAAATGTATATAGAAAACTTCCAAAAAAATACATATTGTTTGTACGATTTTCATCGTCATTATTATCACAACACTGCATCACTCATATCACGATATTAAATGTCCTCTCATGACATTAACGTCGTTTTCCTCTTTCTGAACAGAAGGACAAAAAACTACAAAAAAATCATGGTTGGTGCTATGTGGTTGAGATTTTATGAACATGTTGCCCAATTGTTGTATAATCGCTAATTGACTTTAAAGATAAGTCACCCTCTTTTTCCAGCACAGTTATGTCAAACGATCACGACATAACCTACTTTACCCTACACTTGGTAGCATATAAAAAGAGCACGCTTCGATTCTTTCAATATAAATAGTACTTAATACATTACAAATCATTGATCAGAGTTACTTGACTGATGCCTGCTTCTTATAGTAATAACTAAGAACATTCGAGATTGTCAATACTGTACTTCGGTAAGTTGAAGTAGGTCAGTTAAGAGACAGGCGTAGAAAAACTAATGCATTTGGCGAAAAATACAATTCAGTAAATATTTCCAATTTTTATTTTCCTTTGAAATATATAACACGTTTCGGTAACGCTGTAACTTCATCAAACGTTAAACGACTACTACTGATGAAGCTACAACGTTTCCGAAACGTGTTATATATTTTCAAGGTGAATAAAAATAGGAAATATTTAGTGAATTCTATTTTACTATATATCTTGATAAATTAATTTCCAGCAAGTATAGACCAAATCAATCGAATATATTTTATAAATAAATTCTATATATGAGAAAGAATTTTTAGTTTCCGGGTAGCCTTTTCGCCATCTGTTTTGAATTTTAACTCCCTGTTTGTGTATTAATTTTTATTCTTACGAACATCTCGTCTAGACAGACGATTGAGCAGGCAACCACGCTTGAATCGCCCACCGAAGAAACAGGACACGCTTTTAACGTCATTGTCGCTTCTCGCCACTTGCTAAGTATACTTAGCGATGACTACTCGAGTGATAAACAGACTATTAAGATACTTCAGAAATGCATAGCTACTCGGTTATTGAAATTATTCTGTTTTTCCTATCATTACTTGTAATAACCTCTTCAAATTGACTTTAAACAATTCTGCTATGAACATTAAGTCCAGTAAGTTCTGATGTTAACTTACGAGTATTATAATGTATAATTCGAATGCATTAAAGGGTTACCTTACCTAATCGAAAGAGATTTCATATTCAAATCATCGAAAGAGTGCCCTTTTTATATACCTGCGCGTTGTCTTTTCTTATAAACGATGTTTGTTATATGTATAATTATTTATTTACTAAACAAAATATACTAAAATCGCCGTTACCGCACTAATACACAAAAAGTTAATAATACATATTTGTCATCTTCAGTAGCAATTGTCAAAATATGTATTATTGACATTTTGTGTATTAGTGTGGTAACGGTGATTTTAGTGTATTAGTGTCATTTTAGAAAGAAATTCTCAACAAAAATTCACCATATAACTTCTACTGTAATTTTTTTTTCGAAAATACTGACGTCCTTATGAAATATAATGTAGAAGTACAGAGTGTGTATTAAATTATGTACACGGCGTCATTCGTTTTTTTTATATAAGATGCGCGACGTCACGTACGTAACTGAACATTCACTCCGTATGTAAGCCACTTTTTGAAATCTATATCACATTGCACTGCAATAGTTTTCTTTCTTTTGATGTCTGTAAAATTTCCGGCTCTTGTCGTTGTGTTTTGTTGTTTATAACAAATTAAAAACTTACAATCATTCATTTCTGAGTATCACATAGATGCTATAATTATGAATATATATTATTATCAAGGAGCCGGAAAGTTAATCGATCTTCTATTCGTTCTTTGCCGGTCGGTCAGACATGTCGACTTGCAAAAGACAGCCTCGATGGCGTGATATTTGCGATGAAGTGATCAAAATGCCGACTCCTTGTTAATTACAGTAAAAAAAACTGAAATTCGTCCGTATTAGAATAGATTGTAAACATTTTCCACCTAAAAAAAAAAACATCTAACAAAGACAAAATCTGAAACTGATAAAACTGTATACAAAAGATAAGACGCATATAAAGAAGCAACAATTCTTAGTTTTTGGAAATCAACGTAAATATTTTGACTTATCTAGTAAGTAATTTAGAAAATAAAATATTCGCATGCAACTTTGTCAATACAAATTGCAACCCGTGTCATGTATTGTCGAATTTCCACGTAATATTTTAATAAACATTACTTAGTTTAGCAGAGTTTCTAGAGTGAAATTATTCGAATTGGAGTTGCGCAAATCCAGTTTGAATTCTGTATTATCTATATGTAAGTAGGTATATTATCGTATGGTAAATGACGAATTACCCTAGACAACTGTATTCGAAATTATCGTTTGTTTAAATAAAATAATCAATAACTGCGCCAATACGATACAGGATTGGCACATTTCTTGGATTCAATCTTAGAAAGGGAAAACATTATTTACAAAAACAAAAGAAACATTAATAAAACTTAAAAACTCAAATCAATAATCACTCTTGTCTATAATCCGTGTCTACCTTAGAAAATACCGCTGGCACTTAATGAAGTATATTTATGTCTTTTTCTTATTCCTATGAATGTATTGCTGTTTTTGCACGTCCTTGCAACGGGCATATTTTCTGGTGACGTTACTATTACCCTTGGTCAAGGTTCACAATCCAAACAAACCGGATACTTCTTTTTATTGCGTGTATGGAGTTAAAAAAAGAGAGTATTTCAAAGTAATTATTATAAAAGTTATGTACACAACTTTTTGATTGACCTTTTTTGGCGTTAAGTATGATATTTGAAATGTATTCTCACGATTCATTATAGTTTAACACATAAAATACTTGTATTTTTAGATTTATAGACAATATACTTTGTGTTTACAACAAACAGTGACTGTTTTTTCTGTTGAAAATCTTTATGAACTTGCAAGTTTAACTAAATCAATACATAATACAAGGTAATATAATTCAAGAAAAGAAACAATACTTAAATTGTATTGTTCAGTAAAATTCTTTGATAATTATAATTTCATGTTTTTTTTGAAGAATCTAAATGTGAAAAGATTAAATTACGTTCTAGGTAGGTATAAATAAAATCTTTCAGGAAAAACAGCCACAGTTTGTTGTAAACACAATGTTGTATTGTCTATAAATCTGAAAATACAAGTATTTTTTGTGTTAAACTATGGTAAACCATTAAAATTAATTTATAAATGTAATCTGAAAGCTAGTTCAGTATTTTACTAGCAGTACATTTGTATTATTGGTACTACTATACCTTCTCTCAGAACAAGGAGTAATTCAAATATCGAGCCGAAGAGGTACATGTTTTTAAAAAATTTCATCGGTTCTTGCGTAGGCAAGTTCAATATGGAAGAATAGGTATATACGCGATATTCGCCACATTTTATAACATCATCAAGTCTCCTTAACTTGTGAATATTCACTTACATTCTTGCTTTGGTTTCTTATATTTTACTGTGTTATTAAATACAATTTATATGTTTAAAACCTCGCAAGTATTAATGATCAGCCAGGTTCAAGAAAACAGTCAGATTCACCCCCAAACAGCGTCTACGATAAATTCTTTATACTTATTAGAACAAATAATAAATAACATTTATAATTGTTGACAAATTACTAAATTCTTAACTGTTTAGTACTTGTATACTGCCATATGTTTGGTGGGATATTTGAATCACTCCTTTTTATTCTGAGACAGATTATAACTCACCAAAAAATTGATGTTAAAGAGCAATTGATAAATGTAAAAATGTTTTAATGAAATAAGAAAAAAAAAATAATTTGAAGTCATTCAATTTGTCTTTGAGTGTCACTACTAAACTAAACAATTTTTAACTTCTAACGTAACAAATTATTGTTAAATTATTTTGAAATAAATTATTAAGTGGACATTCCTTGTTCTAAACCGTAGGCTTTCACGGTTATTGTTGATCATATCCTTTTAGTGCCTGGGCTGAAACTGTGCTGTTCGATTTTCTTCTTCTACTGACGTTTCATCCACTATCGTAAAAGACTCAGGGTTGTTGCCGCTTCTGCGATTGAAGATGTCTCTAAGGATGCCGAAACGTCGGTAGCAGAAGGGAGAGATGACGACAGTTTCAACCCAGATAAAACAGCATTAAGATGATTATTTATTATCATTGAAATAATTAATTTTCGCGATTCAGTTGAGTTCGTTAACATTCCTTCTAAGCGTTGCGTTATTTTCTAAGGTGCGAACGGACTACTGACAGAGAAAGGAAAGTAAATGTAAAATCAAAACGCGGCGACCTCCTCAAATGTCTTTCGATTTCCTGGACTCCTCCCGTGCGCGAGGAGTTTTATAACGATAAAAACAACATTCAAATTGAGCTTATCGTCAAACTAAGGCGGCCGTCTGAGTATTTGCGGGTATTTGATCGACGACATTTTCGATGTGTCGATACTTCTTGATCCGTTTCCATTCCCCGTTGTTGTAGTTCATCTGAAAATGCGTTTCGACCAGCATCGCCAGATACGTATCGTCCGATTGAAGCACGTTCTCTTGATCTTCCGAGAGCTTGATGGTCACTATATTACCTAGATGCGGACAGGGATTGTCCCTCGAACCAGCCATAAAACCGAGTATCAACGCCTTCTCCGGTCTGGTCACTTTGTTCGCCGTCCTGAACATGTCCTGCGCCTCGAGCATCTGTTCCCTCGTCAAGGCCAGACCTCTCCTCTGCAGCGAGTTCGTGGCCGCCTGCGGTTGAATCCTGACTTGCGTCACGTGCTGTACGGGTCTGGTGGATATCACCAGCGGTGTGCCGACTGGTACGGCGGAGGCGGGTTGATCTGTAACAACGGTACGTTGACCGGCTGAAGTTGTGGTGAGCAGTGGTGGCACCGGTCGCATTATGGAAGTCGTCGCGAATTGTGGAGTAGTGACGGTGGTCGTCGTTATGACGACGCAAACCGGTGGTGATGTTTGTATCGTTGGCGATGCTTGTGTGACTACTGTTGATTGTGTGAGTTGGATAGATTGTGTGGTGGCATCTGCAACAAGTTCAACGAGATATTGTAGAAGTCAACCGCGTTTTTCGTTAATAATGTTGATGTTTTATTGATTAATCGTAGAGTTGTGTAAAACTGTTAAACAACATTTAGATTTCGTCTATAATTTCATCATAATCGAAATCTATTACAATCAGGAAACCCGTGCCATTTTTTTTTACCATTTTGACAAGTAACTCCCTACAAAGATTTCACAGAAGAAAAAAGCCTCCAATAAAAGTATACTACTATATTTTGAGTGCTCATAATGTGTAATTTATTATCCCAAATAAAAAAGCTAGACAATGTGACCTAGTTTGTGCTGCGCATGCGTTAAATATACGACGTGTCCCAATATTCGCGGAACACCTGAATGGTACGTTATTATGTGAGGACCAAGGATCATGAGAAAAATATGGAAAAAATTCCATTGCTGTTAATTTCAAAGAAATTACAGTCATTTTCTTTTGCTTTGCCGCCTTTGACAATTGCGTTTCAATATTTGTCAAATGACTTTCCCTTTATATCAATTGCTTTTCTTGTTTATATGTAGGTATGTATACCTCTACCATTTTATAAAAAAATATAGCAATTTAGATATTAACGTAAGAAATTTATTTTGTATTTAGATACAAACACAGTGTAACATCAATGTAATATAAACATAACTCAAAATTTCATTTCTTTGTAAACAGTTGTGTAAATATACCATGTGCTTGCCGGCGACCTGCGGATACAGCTTACTATAAGATAAAACGAGGACACCGAGAGTTTGTATGAGTTAGTACGAGAAAGCAATATACAAACTGCTTTTTGGTCGAGTGTAGTGTTGGAAAAGAAGGGATTCGAGTACATTTACGCTGAGGCTAGACGGACTATACTGACTCTCGTTTAATCAGGACAACAAGGATAGATAGCAGCTGTACTGCAGTTTGTATATTGCTTTCTCGTACTAACTCATACAAACTCTCGGTGTCGTCGTTTGATCATATAGTAAGCTGTATCCGCAGGTCGCCGGCAAGCACATGGTACATCTCCATGTGTTGAACATAATTGAAACAATTTTGTGGACTTATACGCTCAGGTGCATTGTGTACTGCCTCATATAATTATTTTCACTCGTTGGCAGTGTTCTTTTTATTATTTGCCTCCATTGGTTGAATAACTCTTCTATTAGATTAGAAAATGGGCTATAAGCAGAAAGAAACACTGGAAAAAGAACCGTTACTTCTAATGAGGGCCTTCTATGGAATCTTACATTGTCCACAACAATATGAGCCCCTTCTACACCGTCATTATGTAAATGTTGAATTAACGTCGTTGTGAGAAATTCAGAAAAGTGCAGTACATTAAAGGGTACATCTTGAATTTGAAACAAATACAAGGAATTTAGGTTCATTACAGCATCAATAGAATAATTGCGCCCTCTTAACTGTGCTTTTATTTTTGATACTCTGGTAGTTTTCACAGATCTTCCGTATGAAACGCGAAAATACCGTTTGACTGAAATAAAAGTAGATATAGGGAAACACAGACACGCACACATGTGCATGCAAACATGAAATGGAGGGGTACGATAATAGGGGAATACAGATGAGTTCATATCGGGGGGACACCGGGTACCGAGACCGAGGCTTCAGTGCAAAACGTTGAAAGCTAGTATGCAGACGTTTGCTATAAGGAATTACTCCGCTATTTTGGTAATTGATGTATAATGTATTAACATTGAACTGAAACAAAACTATAAAAATTGTAACTAAAATAAAATTCTCACATTTAAAACGAAACAAAATATTATAATGAACTATACAAATAAATTTTGCACGTCTTTGTACGAATTATCCTTCGCATACCATAACACAATCTGTATTTTTTCCTCGACAGCTAAGGGCATTTTATTTTAATATTTGCGAGTTTGCTCAGACAAAATGTAAGTTCACGCTCTAAAGATACGGAACGAATGCCATGTGCGCATGGTGTTCGCGCTCTCGGTTTATCCACACCACCATAAGACCGGTGGTGTGGGGGGGGGGGCACATTCTTGAACTGTTGTATACATACATACATAGGTACATGTTTATGTGTGTGTATTTGAAGATGCATAATAACTTTTAAATACGACAATCTGTATATTTGTATTCCGTATTCGGCAAGAAAGAACATCGTTTCTGTTTCCAAGATCATTCTGTTATACTGCACTGTGTAATCAAAGCGAGCTTGAATAATGTCCAGTGTATTTCGTTTTTTAGGAGCAAATGACACTTTTTTAGCAGAATAATGAAAGTTGCTCTATCAATCGTAGATAGTGATATTTGTTGAAGAAATGGCCATTGGTTTAAGCACTTTTCTTGCAACTGGCGGAGGGTTAAAAACAACTCCAGGTCAACCCAGTCTCAAATCTGTTCTTTTTGAGCACTTAATAAGTTTAATATTTGAAGCAAGGGAATATAACTAAAAGAACGGAAATTTGCAGAGATCAGCACGGACATAATTTTGAACATTTAATATAAATTTACGATTATAATTTCATCTCGACTCAATTGACATTTGTTTTAATTCATTATTCTGTCTTATTCCCATGGATACGGGCAACTCTTTATCAATTATTAGGATAAATCAGACGTGTTGCCAAATTTACCCTTACAAAAGGGTCAATATCTTCTAGATTGAACAATGAGGAATTTTTGTAAATGTATTTTCCGTGTTCCTTTTCGCTACCTCAAACCGTAGTGTGATGCAGTTCCGCAAATTTTAGGACACGTTGTATAGGTACAATTTATTAACTGATAAATAAAAGAATCATTACAAAAAGTTTGATTTTAGAGGTTGACATCAATTTCAAAATGTTTATTCGTGACGTTATAGCGATATATATATTTAACATTTCTGACAATATTATTTAAGTACGTATGTAAACGCTACTAAAATTACAAGGCATCGAAAGTTAATGTCACCAATTGTAAAAGTCAATTGAAAGTTTAGTTGTAATAAAGCAAAAAAGTGGTATGAAAAACGTAAAAATTACATTTTCACTATTTGTATTAATTTCTCTTATTTTTATGCTGATTAATCAATAGTCTATAATAATCTACAATTTTGTAGTACAGAGCGTCTTAACCTTAGTATTCAAGTCCTCTTAAGGGATATATACCTCTTTTACTACCGTAAGCAATTTGTAATAAACTGTCTTTTTTTATTTCAAGACAATGTTGTCAGTTCGATTTATTGTGTTTATGGTTGGTATTGTCGGTGTGGTGTAAGTATCACAACATAACCTTCCAGTCAAGTGTCAAATTAAGAATATAATATAATAATATACCGCGCGATCATTTAAATTCTAAATTAGAGCAGGCTGTGAAATTTAAATTAAGTTGGTATATAAGTACTAATTTACAATTTGAATTGACAAACTGACGTTTCAAAATGTTAATTAATCAATAATTGACATTCTGGACAACCTAATAAAAAAAATCCCGCCTGCTATAATTTAGAATTTAAATGATCGCGTGGTATTAGAATAATATCCTAACCAACAATTATTTAAAATGTCGTTTCAATATAATGAGTTACCAACCTAACCTGGCATTGTCAAACTGAAAACTACCGTGCCTTCAAATACTTTCCTCATTAGAGACGGCCATGCTTTTTTTAATGGTTGGTGTCAGTGCATAATTTCGATAGCCTGGTTATGTCATGCAAATAATAATAGGCAAGTGTCAGAATTTGAAGTTTTCAAAAGCATAGCATGTACAGTTCTGTGCAATAAATTGGCGTACATGTCCTATTGCTAATTTTGACATTAAATTGTCCATGTGAAAATGGCTTATTTTATCCTATAAGGTTAAATAATGCTTTCATTATTGTCATTAATTGTCAAAATGATTGGTTCTAATTATCTTTTATCGTCGACTAAACAATAAAGTAGGTATTATATTAATCACTATTGGCTAATAATAACACTCATAATACCCGGAGGGAATAATGAAATGCAACGAGGGAATAATGGGCCATAACGTTACCATTATTCCCTGCATTCCGCCAATAAGAACATAATGTTCCTAACGTTGTCGTAGTAACGATAGACAAGTCCGGCCATTTTACTAACTGTCTAACCGTCAAACGTCATATTGATATAGTAATCTGACATTTTCGTTAATTATTTTGATTTTTTTCAGTAATTTTCAGTTAGTCGTCGATAAAGTAGTGTATACTAACTCGCAATAATGACTATTATTCCCTCGAGCTGAGTTACTCCCTCGCCGCTTACGCGGCTCGGTTCGTAAATTCAGCTCTCGGGAATAATAATTGTCATTATTGACTCGTTGTATAAACTACTATTATCGACGACTAAACAACAAAGTAGGTATTATATTAATCACTATTAGTTAATAATAACACTCATAATTCCCGGAGGGAATAATGAGACATGACGTTACCATTATTCCCTGCATTCCGCCAATAAGAACATAACGTTCCCAACGTTGTCGTAGTAACGACAGATAAGTCAGGCCATTTTACTAACTGTCTAACCGTCAAACGTCATATTGATATAGTTATCTGACATTTTCCCTTGATTATCTTGATTTCTTTTAGTAATCTTAAGTTAGTCGTAGATAAAGTAGTGGTATACTAACTCGCAATAATGACTATTATTCCCTCGAGCCGAGTTACTCCTTCGCCGCGTCACGGCTCGGTTCGTAAATTCGACTCTCGGGAATAATAACTGTCATTACTGACTCGTTGTATAAACTACTATTATCCTTATGACTATTTTATTTGAAATTATCGTTTGTAAAGATATCAACATTAATTGAAATGTATTATATTATATAATTGTTTAATATTCAACACGCAAAATAAAATACAAATAAAAATAAATACAAAAACAAAATAAGAAAACGTTAATAAACTAGTCATACTGCCATTTTCTTCAACGACTTTATTTAAACGATGGGCATCGAGTTAACTAATTTTCATCTGCCACTAATTCTTCCCACACCTTTTCTATAGTATCTATATCACACTTAGAAAACAAATATTTTGGGTGTATATTTTTTTAGTTAATAAACCAGATATATTTTCAATAGGGTTCAGATCTGGGCTGTTAGCGGGCGACGGCAAAGTTTCGATATTATTATTATTACCAAGACATGTTCTAACAATATTAGCCGTGTGCACAGGACAATTGTCATGTTGATATTCGACAAGCTTCGTGAACCCAGGAAAATTTACTGCAATTTTAGCATTTCTAGCGGTATCAAAAGAGTTTTGCCTTAAATATTGTGAAAGCTGTGGTAAAGGTCTTCTTCGCGCGTAGATATTCGGGGACGAGCAGAACTACCTCTTCTGTATAATGTTTTATTCAAATTTTTTATCCCAGCGTTTCTTAATTTTTAGCACAGTAGATTTATTTATACAAAATTGTTGTGATACTGCTCCAATTGACCAGTTATCTTCGATTTTCGCTATAATACGAGACTTACTTATCAAATCTAAACATACGGGCATATTGAATATCTCTATCTGTCAGTTAAGTATGACAAAGTGAATTCACGCTATATGACAGATTCAAAATAAAAGTCATATTTACATAATCGTATATTAAGTGTATGCCAGTTTATTGCATAGAACTGTACATCAACATTAATTACTTAAAAAACGTAAAAAAACAGTCTACTCTAACGAGGAAAGTATTTGAAGGCACAGTATGTTGTCTGCCTGCATAAAAGACATACTGACAGCATATATAGTAAAACAATGTCAAATTTGACAAACATGAGTGAATATAAACATACATATGGGTTGTATTACTCGAAATTCATTGCAATACATCACATATAGTTGCTTTAAGTAACAAGTATACACAAAGGAGACTGTTCTCTTCTTGCTGAGTGTAATTAGTGGACCGTGTGTTTTTGAGGTAAATGATAAAAGCTGCTCGAAGAGTTGACTATTTCTAGTTATAAAAACAAACAGTAATAGAATATACCCAAACAGAATTGCTGATATAACTTTGTATTTTAATATAATGTAAAACGTAAATTGTATGTAAATGATTGACACATAAATGACTTACTTGTCGAAGAAGTTGTAGGCTGTGGCGTTTGTGGTGCGTATGTTGGAGTTGATGCTAGACCAGCAGCATAATCTGGTGTTGTTCCTGCTGTGGGTGGAGGACTTTGTAGTGAGGTGTCGGTCGTCTTCTTGTCTTCCAGTTCTATATATACATTAATATACATTAGAATTAATGTTATTTAACGAGGTTTTGAAGTTGAAAACAGAAAAGCAGTAATTTAATGTTTTGCAATATTACAACTTTCCTACATATTGGTGTATGTAATATAAACAATGTCAATTATAAACTGAAATATCTCAGTTGAACATGAGACTCAAATGCCTTAGCCTCGTGTATATACAAACGATTTATAATTTGGATAACAAAGTGATTACCTTGCAACTTCTTTCTCTTTTTAGCAGCCGTATATCCAAGAGGCTGATCTGCAATGTCCAATAATTTAACACCGCCTTCTTTTCTTCCGGCAGTGGGTCTCATTGGGGGTCTAGCAGCTAGGTTATTATTGAGGGTGTTGGAACGGAAACCGGATGTGGGCACTCTGCTGGGTATGCCCTTCAGTGGTGCTAAAAAAATAACACATCAATAATTTGTCCCGAAAATAAAATAAATAAACTTACTAGTGTCTGTCATCTTTCTGGGCATCCCTCGAGACCTAACTGGAATCACAGGTGCTGATGATTTCTTTAAATTTGAAGCAACATCTAAGGATTTTTGCAAAAGGTCTGCTCTTAATGCGGCTGACTTTGGTTTCTTTTTCACTGTAAAATGTTTAGTTGGAGTAGGTTGCTGCCCTACCTGAAATTATGTCACGTGACTGTTTGTAACATTTAGCTCTCCTTAAGAACACTTACTACTGATATTAAAGCTGCCTTATTCAAATAATGACATTCCATCGGTAACATTACATGTTCAGCTTGCTTTTTCACGAGCTTTCGCAGGTCGTTTACTAAGTCTGTGAATATAGGTCGCACTTCGTCTAAATCTGAGATTTCTGTGTTCAAAGAGCCTGTAGCTGGAAATGTTTTTAAAGATTCCGCAAGCATTGAAACCCATAATTCGGAATCTCCTAAGGCAACGTCTATGATTTGTTCCAATTCTATCCTCCACTGTAAATATACATGTGTTATTTATTTGTGCCAGGTGATGCGTGCGACTATTAATTTATGAAATAGGACGAACGGATACTGTGTAGTCTTACAGAAACAAACATACTTACCTCTTCGATATTCCTGCGCGGGATATGAAAGAAACTTAACAATAATTTCAGTTTGACCTGCGTCTGCAGATCTGGAAAACAATCTTTTATATTCCTCAATACTTCTGCATTCAACTGGCCACAAATTGAACCACCAGTCCAAGAATCATTAGAAGTTCCTAATTTATTATGAAGCCATAGAGATGTATCGCTGTCACGTACATTCGCCATTTTAAAAAACTGACAGTTCTAACAACATAAATAATAACAATATTTTGCTTTTTGGTTAGGACAATCTGAAAACAAGAAACTCCCTAAATTATTTTTAGAAATCAATCCGTGCGTTCAGGGAGTTACGGCGCCGCTAGCGCTGAGCTGTGCTAGGTCGAGCGGTGTCCTGAACGCGACTGCTGACTGCCGGCGCTGGAGCTAGCGGTCGCCATCTTGCCTAGCGAAAATAAATTTCGCTCGATGACCAGCGGCGCTAGAAAGAAGTGGGGATAAGCGGTGAATATTCAAATATGAATTTAAAAATTCAAACCCGCGGATTAATAAACACATTAATTTATTAATTGTAGTAGTAAATATCATTTTTACGGTTGATGTTGTACTTGTTGTTATATTTAATGTTATGCGAAAGTTATAGGTAAATTTATCATATAAAATAGATATTGATAAGTACTATTATATTCTGTTTACATATAAAGTGAATATCTTTTTTCTACTTGAAATAGATTATTTATTTCTAATAAACAAACAACTGTTAGTGAATCCTAAGTAATATATGAAAATAAATTTGTCTCGACCCAGTGGCGGTAAAAGAAAGCGGTTAAAATTCAAATTTGAATCTTGTGAATAATACGATCAATAAAAACTTCAATTATGTTGCACAATAGATCTTAAATAGTGCCTAATAAGTCTTTTTGATATTTTTATATAGGTATTGAAATGTATTTTGAAATAGATATAACTAACAAGTAATGTCAAACAGCATAATTCCTTCTAATTTGGCACTAAATTTAATCAAAAATATTAAGAGCTGCTACTGAAACTAATGAGCTATATATACAATATTGTTTGTTTTTGGGCCTTATCTTCTTATTATATTTTCGTGTTCTAAAATACATTAGTATTGTATGCATAAGTATAGATAGCTACATAGTCTATTAGGTAAAGTAACTTAAGACTTTTACAGAAGATCTACCATCAGATTCCAGTACGATAAATGTTGGAATAATATTGCTTCTTCAACCACAACATTAAAACAAACACACAATGTTATCAGTTTATGTCATATTTATTTATCAATAGGATAGGCGATATATTTATTTATTTATACACTTATTACAAAGTAGCATTCAAAAAATACATCAATTAATTAAAATTGAAATGAACAACTATTCACAGTGCCGATAAATATCTCAGCCAACACTGCTAATATAATAGTGCTAATCGTTACATCATCTTCAACTAAAACCTCAAAACATTCCAACGAATTTGCTAACTTCAGATTTCAATAAGTTAAATATTGGAAGAATATTGTTTTTACAACTACAGTAATAAAATAAATACACAAAGTTATTTGTTCGTAATAAATTTATGTATCGGTTATAATTCTGTGGTTATACCTACTCTTACTGCAACATTAGCATTCAGAAAATTCATCAACTAATTAAAATTGAAATGAATACTGTTCACAGTGCCGATAAATATATCAATCAAAACTGCTGATATAATATTGATAATAGATTACGCCAACTTCATCGAAAACTTCCACATAATCCATATAATAATACACTGTAAAATGTATATATAGTATTAAATATGATTAAATATTTAGACACACTTTATATTATAGTAAATAAGTAGTACGTATGTCACGTCTTCATACTTCAAACAATAATAATAATAATTAAATTAAATAATAATAAACTTCACAACACCAAATTGCCGTTGTCAGACTTCAGAAGTAGTAAAAGTACGCATGTCCAAGCAACAATTTTAAAATGTACTACTGTGACCCGTTCAATGACTTCAGGCGCTGGCCACAAGCTCTAGCGGTATACGCTTCCAGCGCCGTAACTCCCTGAACGCACGGAATGATCTAATACTATTATACTACTAGATGGAGTGTACGCTATGTCTTGCTGATTAGGAAGTGACCCACACCATAGGAGAAAGAAGGAAAATATATGAGCGTCGAAAGTTTGACAAGGATGAACAAAATTGACCGTTTTATGTGGGCAAAATTCAAATATGTTGCTATAGCTTGTAATGGCTTATAAAGTTTAAAAGTATTATTTTGTTAAAAATATGCTATATTAAGAGGAAAGTAAAGGTATTGCAACTTTAATAATCAAAAAGATAAATAATTAAATATATATTATTAATATGGTATTAAATATATTCTGTTTAATAACATTTTAAAGGTATCTATGCTAGTTGCCATTCTTCATTAAGGAAAGAAAATTAAATAAATATGACTTTTAATGACTATGAGATAACTATACGATTTTGTTCTTCTAATAATACCTATTTTAGCATGTTTGATGATCATCCAGTTTTTATTTAAAACAGTAGTATTAGAAAAATATTTTAAAAATCACTACAGATATCAGTTGAAAATTTTGAATTGACCACTAGAATTTTTCAAAATATTACGTTCTGAAAAAATAAATATAGAAACTGACAGCTTTCCTTAGGTGTTCCTTACAACTTCTGATATATTCAAAATAAAAGACAATTAATGCTTAATTTTTTATTAAAATATATGTACATATAATTAATATGGATTAACAAATACGTAAATGGTAAATATGTGATCGAAGAAAACTGGAGAAAGAAATATTAAAAATACATAAAGCTAGAATAACAACTTGTATTATTTCGTGAGATGTTTTTTCTGTGACTAATTCAAATACTTCAACATTAGTTACATTTGGGGATTCTGAGCTATAAGGTAAATAGAACATTAAAAATATCTAGGTAGAATAATAACTACGAATAGAAATCTTTCTTTAACAGTTCTTTGCTTGGTGCATCAGTAATTTTTAATCGCTGAGATTGCATTTTGGGGCAAATATTTTCTTCCATAACTTATAACAAAATCTTCAGGAACAAAATGCTCTGAACACAATCTTGAATATTTTGATGGCTTAAAATCCTTTCGTTTAGTACAAATTATCCACTGCTTGCATAGTACTTGATTAGATTGAAAACTAAAATTTTTTATATCAAATCTACAAATCATGTATTTTATTAAGAATAGTTAACCTGTGAAATGATACGTTCATTCCCTTTTCTGCCCTACTAGTACAACCATACGCTGCACATGACATTACCATTGTGTCTTAAATATGTGACTCCAAGCACTGCGAAGCTGGTATATATAATATTCAACAATTTAAAATATTTATTTCTAATTTTGTTACTGATAATAGCACTTTTAACCAAATATATATTACACTAAATCCATGAGAACAACACTGTTAAATTATAAGCTGAAGTTAACATTTGCCAATATTCTTGATGATTCTCAATTTATATACATTACCTAGGTATATCAAATAAAAATGAAATTCTTAAAATGTGTCTAATTACAATCACAATTTTATAAATAAAAATAGTTGATTGAATCATCATGAATCCACAGTTGTCTTTATACTCGTATTTCTTTAAATAAAAATAAAGTCAGTGGTGTATGAAATAAAATCAATTCTAGAAGAAATCTATTAATAAAGTACATAATCCAAATTACCAAAAAGACAAATAAATATGTATAAATCAACAAAATTGAGAAAGTTTATATACAAAACAATGCGATATCGCCATGTTTTGCCCACAACTAACGGTTTTGTATATCTGTCTCCTTTGTATGTAGAGGTCAATTCCTCTCTCTCTACAGTCCATCTAGTAGTTCTATATTATTAGATCATTGTTAGAAATACAAAATACACTCCAGCACAGTTTGAGAAATTTTTAGTATTTGTAAAATTATCAACAAACAAGTAACATGTATTAAATTTTGTTTTTCTATATATCTATAGGCAAGCATTCCGGAATCTGCTTTTCTAATTACATTAGTCGACAGGTAAAACCGCAAATATGCGCAAATTTGACGATGCTAAAATGATTTTATACTAATGGGTATATGTAATTGACCTACGCATTGCGATTTAGAAATTTTCATGCTATTAAATAGGCAACTTGGAAATGTCTTACTTCATTTATTTGTTTATGCCTATAATTTTCAAAACCAATGCTAAAAAACTTTAAATTACGTTTATGGGATTCTATTGTCATATTTGACAACTAATTAGAATTCAAGCAGGGGTAGAAATTGTAAAACGTAAAGTTCGCAAAAATGTAAATGGCGGCGGCGTAATTCAATTACAATTTGAATATAGGAATTTTTGGATTTAAAAATGGATTCATTAACTAAAACAAGACGTATTATAAATTTACATGTATTTAGTGTCTTTTGTACAACAGAAATGCGCAGTTTCAATGATTTCTTTTCTATTAATTTTGTAAATATGTACCTACAAATCTAATTAGATGTCCGTAAACACGTCATCCTTACACTAAAGAAAACAAAATGAAAACTAATCCTGATCAGGAAGACGACCTGTAACGACTCTGGATTAATGTCGTTTGTCGTGCGCCCATTAACGTGACTTACGTACTCTCTTGAGCCCTTTCCTCGGCTCTCGCTTTCATGCGAGTAATGAACGCCGCTCCCTTATTCTTCCGAAAATTCTCGTAAGGATCATTCAGGCTACAACCGACACCTTTAAACTGATCCTGTCTGTCTCTCACGTCACCGCCCGATATGGGGGCATCGATGCCTTGTTCGTGAGCCCCCAAACCGCTACCACCCCAACCCATTCGCTTCAGCATCTGATGTCCTTTATTCGACGAGTCCAGCTGCTCTTGTAAGGGACCGGCGTTCAATATCACCGGCGTACTTACAATAGGCGACGGTGATCTAGATTTTGGACTTCGCGATCTAGTTCTTTTGCTTCTGCTGGATTTCGAGCGTCTTCTCTTCGGACTCCTCGACTTGGAGCGTCGCGGTGGTGTTGGTGAACGACTAGTGTACCTCCTTTTCGGTGGTGACGGACTCTTCTCGACGACCATGTGAATAGGCGATGGACTTTTGGACTTCTCACGTAAACCGGCCATGATTTGATCTTCTTTTTCCTTCTTGGCGGCATTTTTCGCCTTGTAATACTCGTAAAGTCCGAGTTTCTCCCATCCTTCTGAGTCGCGCGGCCTCTCGTGGCTGGGCGGTGCGTAAAAAGCTTCCACGGCCGCCAGTAATCTCTCGCTAGGTGGCGCTGGCGGTGGTAGTCTTATCAAACCTGGATCTAAAGACTTAAAGGCAGTGTCTTCAAGTTTTATCAAGGGAACCATGAGCCCAGCGGGTAATTCGTAATACGGCACCGTGGGCATCAATTCCTCCGGTACGGGAGGCTCCGGAACGACGGGAAATCCGGGCGGTGGTTTCGAAAAATCGGGAAATATACCTGGAGGCGGAAAAAATCCTGGTGGAGGCTGCGTAAACTGCGGCGGCGGAACGGAAGGATTAATGGGTGGTGGAATTTGTGACGTAGGGGGTATTTGAGGCTGCGGTGGTGGCTGTATCTGTTGCTGCTGAATTTGTTGTTGTTGCTGGATCTGTTGCTGTTGAATTTGCTGTTGTTGTTGTTGAATTTGCTGTTGCTGTTGAATTTGCTGCTGCTGTTGAAGTTGTTGTTGCTGAAGCTGCTGTTGTTGCAGCTGCTGCTGTTGCTGCTCTTCTAATAAAAGGGTCTTCGCCTGTTCCATTTCTTGAATCTGTTGCGTAGCGTGACACACAAACGCCTGATGTTGTACACGATATCCTTCGAATGTGGCTTGATTGACCCTGGCAAATTCCCCACCGTGCTTGTTGATCTGCTGGGTTACGTACTGCTGCAGGGACTCCTGCGGCTGTCTCATTGCATCTACTGTGGCCGGTGCTAAATAATTCGCTTTCGACTCCCACAATTGCAAGAGTTTATCCAATTTGAGACGTTGGTCTTCAGAGGCACACGAGGCAGCCCCACAGAACATAGCCACAACGACGGATTCCAAAGCATTCTTCAAATCCATAGCACTTTTTCGAGCGCAATGATGCAGCACATCGTTAACTAAGTATATAATGTGTAAGCGCTGGGGAAAAGCAGCACCTGGTTCCATCGCCTTCTGCAAGAGACACCTGGCTACACAGAACGCTTGATTTTTATTAGTAACATGCTGTAATATCCAAGATTTCCCAGTTTGTATACTATCTTTGGTGCAACTATCGATAATCGGCTGGAGAATTTGATTCAATTCATCCAAAGCAATACTACACTCTTCGGAATCCTTTAACAGTTCTGCAGCTTCATTTTCATATACAACTGTTTCCATTTGTACTTGTTGTTGCTGTAATAATACAGCATGCTGCGCCTGCAGATTTTGTTCACTTTGCTTTATTTGTTCTTGTAAAGTTTCTATTTGTTGATTTAATTGTTCTATATCAGAACTAATTGAACTGTTGCCCTGTGGTGGTGAAATCCAGGAGTTCTGTTGTGGGGGTTGTGATGACTGCAGCATGTCTTGTTTTAATTGAGTTTGTTCTGATGTGACTTTGTATTGATAATAATTATAATATTCGCCTCCATATAAAAATTGGAATTTCGGGTTTCCTTTCTGTTTATTTTTGGTCATCTGCTCGAATTCGGGACCATTCCGGGCCACGAACTGAGCCAGTTTATCAATGATATTCCTTAATTCAGTATCTACAAATATAAAGATATGATAACATAACCTTAAAATTTGAAAATAGATTCTCTTAAATAAAAGATTCGAGAAGCCAATACAAAAATTATACCTTGAGGTGGTTGTGGCAAATCCATTATTAGCAGTTACACATAAAAGAACAACGTATTTCTCTTAAAACAAAAATTAATATCGCATATACAGTGCTATCCATCCTAGCTTGTTTGACTGTCGCATTTCGCATTCGACCTAATTTTTAACATTGTAACGAGTAATTCATACAATTCACTGACGTTTGCAGTCAAAAATTGCAAGCCTTTTCTTACTTTGTCATAAAATTTTTAATTTCCTTAAATACATTTCATAATTACTTTCTTATACACGACTGCCGCCAGCGGAGATTGATGGGAGATTGACAACAATCAATTTAATACCAAATTACCATTGAACATAGACACAAATGTTACTAAATAAAAAAGCAGTCTATCCCTATCCCGTCAAAAATTAATTCCTTTATTTAAATTTATTAATAAATTTATCCTATGCTCTTCTTTGTTCCACTAACAGAATTTGATCATACGATACTTTTCCGTACGATAAAAATCGATGCGTGTGCGCTAGGCCAATCTCCAACCGCTTTCGTACTATAACTGAAGATTCAAAAATATCAAATATATTGTCGCATCTTCTTTTATTATTGTAAACATTAAAACTGAAGATGCATTTTCTACATATTTAAAGAATGACCCTTGTTTATTAATACTATAGTATACTATACATGGGCGAGATACGGGAATACAGTACATTTTCACTCAGACTAGACCCCGACTCGTGTTTTGTCGGCTCTCGGGAACCGCATTACCTACCGGTTTCCCCGGGAGCCGACAAAACACGAGTCGGTCTAGTCTAATGAAACTAACCGTATTCCCCTATCTCGCCCATGTATACATAAATACATAATCAAAGAAATAACTAACAGATTGTATTTTCTCTCTCTCAAAACAATTATTTACTTTTGAAAAAGTCTAGAAGCAGGTAATTTTTTTTATTTTCAAGTCTACGTTTTTCATTAATTTCATTGTTATTTTATTATGTTATTGAATTTTTCTTATTGATACATACATTCTGAATAAGCTTGATTTGACAGCTTATATAAAGATATAAATAATTAAGAATACCTACTAAGAATATATTGAAAATAACAATCACAAATATTATTCTGATTGGAAGAAATAACAATTTGACAATAGTTGCCATGGCAGTTCTTATATTTTTCTTATTTAATTAACACCTACAGTGAACAGTGCTTCTTTTACTGTTAAAATAATAAAATTGTCTTAGATGTTATTTTTCTGAATATGTTTTTTTTTATATAAGCAGTCAAAATATTTACGGAAGACTGTTAGTTTTTCATTCGCTCATCAGTTCGGCACATGGCGTCTTTTCCTTGTATTTATACAAACCGAAGCGATCTTTGCAAGTACGGGAGTTAATTTCTTAATTCTCTCTTTGAATATATAATACCACGCGATCATTTAAATTCTAAATTATAGCAGGCGGGATTTTTTTTATTAGGTTGTCCAGAATGTCAATTATTGATTAATTAACATTAAGAAACGTCACTTTGACAATTCAAATTGTAAATTAGTACTTATATACCAACTTAATTTAAATTTCACAGCCTGCTCTAATTTAGAATTTAAATGATCGCACGGTATATATAAGCCCTTTAATTGACATTTCGAACTACGTCCATTAGTCATTCAGTCCAGTTATGCAATGTACCCCTCACTGCCAATCCATAGACATTATATTATATAAACAACCTGCCTATGGTACTTTTCCAATGTAATACGCTATGTTAAAACGTACACTTCTTAGAAAAGCAGGCAGACTTCTCAGCTTCTCAGGCCACTTGTGGGGGAACTCTTGACTCAGCAGCATCACCGAAATTTCGTTATTTATCATGTTGGACTTTATATTCATTTTTATTTGGAATTTTTCTGAAGTGTTTTTAAAGAGTGATATAATCAATATAATTATGTAATTCCCGGTACAAATAAATGTGATATACGGATTTAAATGTAATTTTTGTACTCACCTTTGGCGCATGTGTAGCTCGACTGGGAAATACGTTTTCCCGGTTGAGGCGATTGTAAAAATTGAAAGAAAACACTAGCACTTTGGGACATTTAAAAAAAAAATAGTAATAAAATTTAGTCTATAAAATACTACTTCCCTCCACTATAAGTTGGGGAAATAATTAGTCTTCCAAAAAAATTGTGGCGCCATCTACTTGACATCTTAAGCAAGATTCAAGCGTCATTTGAACTACATCGACATGCATATTGGCAGTTTGGAATTGTTTGTATTTAAACCAAAAAACGCAATAAATGTACTATAAATTTATAAATATAAGAATAAATACCTGTTTGCCATGTATAAGAATATAACTTAATTTTAGGGAAAGGCGAGTAATAGTTACGTACATGAAATGCTTAAATTAATTAGGTAATCTATCTTAGGTTAGGTATGATACTAATGACATTAATCAATATTTTTTAAATTTAATGTTCGTACAAAAAATACTGTACAAACCACTTGCGTGAAGACATCTTCCACGCATTCGCGCAATTAAAAGCACTCGCTTCCTGCGGTCGCTCGTGCTTACAATGTGCGCTCAGCTCATGCGGGAAATTAGTCTTCCCGCACTTGGTTCGTAAATAACTATTAACAAAGAATCTTTTATACTGAAAGCATTGTAATTATCTGGTGTATATGATTATTTTTAAAATTCTTGTGAATCTAAAAGACATAATAAAAGTAAATCAATAGATATATATATTTGTTTAAAAATAAAATACAATAAACACGTAACTCATGTACATATAAATACAGATTAAAGTTTTCTTTTAAAAAATGCTTCACTTCCGCCTTGTCCGTTTCGACCTTCTAATTTCAACTTGATCGGGAGCTTCCGATGAAGAAGCGGTTTTCTTTTCAAGTTTACCTTTTCCACGACCGCGCCTTACAGGCAGCTGTTCATCGTGTCCTTCGTCGTCGGACTCTTTCTTTCTTTTGATGCCACTTAGTCTACTTTTTCCAGAATTTAACACGCTCTCTTCTGCAATGGATTTTTCCACGTCGTTGTCGTTTGTTGCTTTTTGTGTAGAACCCAAATTGGCATTTTTGGCATTCCTACGTGTTTGACGCCTATCGGATACGACACTGAGATCGTCATCTGTTTTTTCACCGCCTGTATTGTCGGATGTGTTTGCTTGTGAAGGCAATTTTTGAGCAGCTTTGCGTTTACCCCTTCTCTGCGGAGGACTTGCAATCTGTTCGTCTTTTTCAATTTTTACAGCTTCAATTCTATTCGGCGACTGCATCTTGACGACGGTGCTACTTTTTGTGTCGTCATTCTCTTGTTCTTCTTTTTTACTTGTATCATTATAGTCTTGCTCAATTTTAATTTTTCTGGATCTGCCAGGTTGTACACGTTTTTCTGTAGACGCTGTTCTGTCTTCATAACTCTTTTCCTTGACACTGGATTGGGTTATTCCCCTTCTTGTGCGTTTCTTCGTTTCTTCAACCGAGTCATCGACATTAACATTCGATGTTTGATTACCAACCTCTTCTTGGTTGGTTTCTTTTTGATTAAGATTCGATGTCTCCGTTTTATTCCTCCTAGTTTGTCTTTTTGGTGGTTCTTGAATATTCGGCGTCGAAATATTATTTGACTCGGTTTTCATTTCTTCCTTTATTTCGACTGCCTCCACTTCATTCGTCTTCTCGAGTGCTGTTGCTTTGTTCTTTCGAGTCTGTCTTAAAGGGCGTGTCCGAATATTTGAAGTGATATTTTTCTGTTCGTCTTTGGTTTCTTCCGAAGAACTAGCAGCTATTTCGACCGCTTCCACTTGGTTCGACTTCTCGAGTGCTGTTCTTCCTTGGTTTCTTCGCGTCTGCCTTAAAGGTTGTTCCTGGATATTTCGAGTGTGATTGATGTATTCGTGTTTGGTTTCTTCCGAAGAACTAGCAGCTATGTTGACTACCTCCAATTGGTTCGACTTCTCGAGTGCTGTTCTTCCTTGGTTTCTTCGCGTCTGCCTTAAAGGTTGTTCCTGGATATTTGGAGTGTGATTGATGTATTCGTCTTTGGTTTCTTCCGAAGAACTAGCAGCTATGTTGACTACCTCCACTTGGTTCGACTTCTCGAGTGCTGTTCTTCCTTGGTTTCTTCGTGTCTGTCTTAAAGGTCGTTCCTGGATATTTGGAGTGTGACTGTTGTGTTCGTCTTTGGGTTCTTCCGAAGAACGAGCAGCTATGTTGACTACCTCCACTTGGTTGGACTTCTCAAGTGCTGTTCCATGGTTTCTTCTTCGTGTCTGTCTTAAAGGGCGTGTCCGAATATCTGGAGTGAGATTTTTCTGTTCGTCTTTGGTTGTTTCCGAAGAACTAGCAGCTATTATGTCGACCACTTCTACTTGGTTCGACTTCTCGAGTGCTGTTCTTCCTTGGTTTCTTCGCGTCTGCCTTAAAGGTCGTTCCTGGATATTTGGAGTGTAACTGACGTATTCGTCTTTGGTTTCTTCCGAAGAACTAGCAGCTATGCCGACTACCTCCACTTGATTCAACTGATTTGGAGTGTGACTGCTATGTTCGTCTATTATCCCTTGAGAAAAACTCGAAGTTATTTCGTCATCCTGCAGTCGATAGGACTTTTCTTGTGCTGTTCCTTTATTTTTACGCGTATTTCTTATCGGACGTTGGAGTTTCTGAATATTGGGTGTAGAATGAGCATCCGGATCTTCTATTACATCTTCACGTAATTCTTCCGTTCTTCCATGATGAGTTAAAGTTTGATCTTTATTTTTTCGTGTCTGCCTTGTTGGACGCTGGAGTTTCTGAATATCCGGTGTGTTGTCGTCTGGGTCTGCTTTTATATCTTCCCCTTTCTTCCTTCGCGTTTGCCTTGTCGAACGTGTCTGAAGAACCTCGGGTGTCGCAAATGTTTCCTTTATTTCGTCGGTTAACAGCTTATTTTGATCCTCGACCCAATCAATGACTATCGCTGGGGTATCCTTTTCAACACTCTGAATTTTTGTCTGGACATTATCTTTAGGGGACTTACTTTTGTATGTACGGATAGCTTTTCTATCTGTCAGTATGTCAAATGGATCTCGATTATCAGTTGCATCATTCAAAGGCTTTTCTTCCTTGTATTCCAACGATCTCACAGTTTTAATGTGTGGCGGTTTCGGTGTTGAAAATATCTCATCCACACTTTCAAGATCTGACAAATCATTGCGGGGAGGTTTCTGAACCTTTGGTGTTTTTAATAGTTCCTTAACGCCTCCAACATCTGTCAGATCATTTTTCGGAGGCTTCTGCAAGTTTGGCGTTGAAAACATCTTCTTCACGCCTCTAACATCTGATAAATCATTGCGGGGAGGTTTCTGAACCTTTGGTGTTTTTAATAGTCCCTTAATACCTCCAACGTCTGATAGATCATTTTTAGGGGGATTCTGCAATTTTGGTGTTGAAAACATCTTTTTCACGCCTCCAACATCTGATAGATCATTTTTAGGAGGATTCTGCAATGTTGGCGTTGAAAACATTTTCTTGACGCCTCTAATATCTGATAAATCATTGCGGGGAGGTTTCTGAACCGTTGGTGTTTTTAATAGTCCCTTAACACCTCCAATATCTGATAGATCATTTTTAGGAGGATTCTGCAATTTTGGTGTTGAAAACATCTTCTTCACGCCTCCAACATGTGATAGATCATTTCTAGGAGGATTCTGCAACTTTGGTGTTGCAAACATCGTTTTCATACCAACAATGTCACGCAAGTCATTTCTAGGTTGTTTCTGTTTTCTCTGGCTGCCAAGCAGATTCTTGACACCTCTAAGATCTGATAAATCATTATGAGGTAGTTTCTGAACTCTTGGTGTTGTCATAATCCTCTTTAACCCTCGAACGTCGGTTAAATCATTTTTAGGAGATTTTTGTCGTCTGTGAATCTTATTGGAAAGTTCTTCGACTTCTTCAACATTTAACAATGGCTCATTTTCGAAGGATTCAATCTTAGAAGTCCCTGCTGCCATCTTTCCCGACTTACTATCATGTTCTGCAGGTGATTTTTCGAATTTTTGAGTCTCTAGCAGATTCTCCTCACCATCACTGACATAGGTTAACTCATCACCGGAATCTATAATTTTCGATGTATTAGATAGTTTTCGTGCTTTTTTAACGCTGCCTCTTATGCCGTGTTCTGAGGATCTCTTAACTCCACGCCTTATTGGGAATCCTTCAGCATTTTCAAGAAAATTCTCAGTATATATTGGACTTTCCAAACTGTTCAAAGGAGACCCTTCAACTTTTGGTGTTTTAAGTAATCCCTGGTTTCTTACAGCTCTTGAGTTAGGGGATTCTCCGCTTGCTGGTGTTTTAAGCACCTTACCACTTCTCCTTGCAGGTTTGGAGTCATTTTCATATGCTTCGAGTTTCGGTGTTTTCGAGTTATTTTTAGGGGAATCTTCGACTTTCGGCGTTTTCAGTAATCCGTAGTTTCTTTTAGCAATTGAACTAAGGGAATCTTCGAGCGTCGGTGTTTTTAGCAGTTCATTGCTACTTCTTACATCCTTCGAATCACTTTCAAGAGATTCTGTGACTGCTGATGTTTCAAATAACTTACGGCTGCTTCTTGCAGCTCTTGACTCACCTTGTGGAGATTCTGAGACTGCTGGTGTTTCAAGTAACTTACGGCTGCTCCTTATAACTCTTGACTTATTTCCATCAGATTCTTCAGCTTTTGATGTTTGAAGTAATGTGCTGTTATTTCCTACCGCTTGAGAATCATTTTTAGGAGTTTTCCCACTTTGAGTTGTGTCTTCCTCTTCTTCCGGTACATTTGACAAATCATTACTTTCAATATTTTCTCCTGTATGGGATAAATCAAAAGATTCCTCGACACCTGCTAAAATATTTGAGTCATTCAAAAGTGGTGTGCCAGAAGTCTCCTCTGAGGCATTCAGTAATTCCACCGGTTCATCTTCTTCTTTGTCTGATTCTTCTGAAAGGTCGCTTCTATTTACGTCGTATATATTATCACTTTCCTTGACGGTTGGTGTTTTAAACATTTTACTGCTGCTTCTTACAGCCTCTGAATTAATTTCTAAACATTCTTCGAATGCTGATGTTTTTAGAAGTTTACCGCGGCTTCTTACAACTCCTGAGTAATTTTGAGAAGATTGCTCGACTGTTGGTGTTTTTATAAATTTACTGTTGCTTCTTAAACTTCTTGCGTCATATTGATGAGATTGCGCGACCGTTGGTGTTTTTAGAAGTTTACTGCTGCTTCTTAAACTTCTTGCGTCATATTGATGAGATTGCGCGACGGTTGGTGTTTTTAGAAGTTTACTGCTGCTTCTTACAGGCCTTGGATCAATTTTGGGAGATTCTTCGACCGATGGTGTTTTAAGTAACTTATTGCTGTTTCTTCTTGTATCATATTGAGGAGACTGCTTGAAAGTTGGTGTTTTTAGCAGTTCACTACTACTTCTTACAGCTTTCGTATCACTTTGAAGAGATTCTGTGACTGTTGATGTTTCAAGTAACTTACGGCTGCTTCTTGAGGCTCTTGAGTCACCACCTTGAGGAGATTTTGGGACTGTTGGTGTTTCCAGTAACTTACGGCTGCTTCTTGCAGCTCTTGAGTCACCTTGAAGAGATTCAGGGACTGTTGGTGTCTCGAGTAACTTACGGCTGCTTCTTACAACTCTTGAGTTATTTCCATCAGATTCTTCAGCTTTTGATGTTTGAAGTAATGTGCTGTTATTTCCTAGCGCATGCGAGTCATTTTTAGGAGTTTTCCGACTTTGAGTCGTGTCTTCATCCTCCTCCAATACATCTGACGAATCATTACTTACAATATTTTCTCCTGTATGGGATAAATCTAAAAATTCCTCGACACCTCCGAAAATACTTGGGTCATTCAAAAGTGGTGTGCCAGAAGTGTCCTCTGAGGCATTCAGCAATTCCACCGCTTTATCTTCTTCTTCATTATCTGGTGCTTCTGAAAGGTCGCTTCTATTTACGTCGTATATATTATCACTTTCCTCAACGGTTGGTGTTTTAAACAATTTATAGCTGACCCTTGCAGTTTTTAAATAATTTTTGGGAGATTCTTCGACTGATGGTGTTTTAAGTAGTTTACTGCTGCTTCTTACAACTCTCGAGTCATTTTGAGAAGATTGCTCGACTGTTGGTGTTTTTAGGAGTTTACTGCTGCTTCTTATAGGCCTGGGATGAACTTTGGGAGATTCTTCAATTGATGGTGTTTTAAGTAACTTATTGCTGCTTAGAGCCGTCTCTTCCACCTTCTCCGGCACATTTAACGAATCATCACTCTTAAGATTTTCTCCTTTAGGAGATAAATCTAAAAATTCCTCGATGCCTCCCAAAATACTTGAATCATTGGAAGGCGGTACGTCAGAAGTATCCTCTGAGGTATTCAGTTGCTCTATCGCTTCTTCTTTATCTGCTTCCTCTGAAAAGTCGCTTCCGGTTACATCATCTATATTATCACTTTCCTCTACTGTTGGTGTTTTAAATAATTTAGTGCTGCTTCTTGCAATATTTGAATAAATTTTGGGAGATTCTTCGGCTGTTGGTGTATTTAGAAGTTTACTGCTGCTTCTTACAGCAGTTGAATCAATTCTGGGAGATTCTTCTGCTCCTGGTGTTTTTTGAAGTTTACTGCTGCTTCTTATAGCAGTTGAATCAATGTTGGGAGGAGATTCTCCTGCTCCTGGTGTTTTTTGAAGTTTACTGCTGCTTCTTATGGGCCTTGAATCAATTTCGGTAGATTCTTCAACTGATGGTGTTTTAAGTAACTTACTGCTTCTTCTTGTATCATATTGAGGAGATTGCTTGACAGTTGGTGTTTTTAGAAGTGTGCTGCTGCTTCTTACAGCGTTTGAATCAATTTTGGGAAATTCTTCGACTGATGGTGTTTTAAGTAACTTATTGCTGCTTCTTAGACCTACTGAATCAATTTTGGGAGATTCTTCTGCTCCTGGTGTTTTTAGATGTTTACTGGTGCTTCTTATAGGCATTGAATCAATTCTAGTAGATTCTTCAACTGATGGTGTTTTAAGTAACTTACTGCTTCTTCTTCTTGTATCATATTGAGGAGATTGACTGACAGTTGGTGTTTTTAGAAGTGTACTGCTGCTGCTTCTTAAAGCCTTTGTATCAATTTCGGGAGATTCTTCGACTAATGGTGTTTTTAAAAGTTTACTGGTGCTTCTTATAGCAGTTGAAACAAATTTGGGAGATTTTTCTGCTACTGGTGTTTTTAGAAGTGTGCTGCTGCTTCTTACAGCCTTTGATTCAATTTCGGGAGATTCTTCGACTGATGGTGTTTTTAGAAGTTTACTGGTGGTTCTTATACCAGTTGAATCAATTCTGGGAGATTCTTCTGATCCTGGTGTTTTTAGAAGTTTACTGCTGTTTCTTATAGGCCTTGGATCAATTTTGGGAGATTCTTCGACTGATGGTGTTTTAAGTAACTTAATGCTTCTTCTTCTTGTATCATGTTGAGATGATTGCTTGACAGTTGGTGTTTTTAGAAGTGTGCTGCTGCTTCTTACAGCCTTTGATTCAATTTCGGGAGATTCTTCGACTGATGGTGTTTTTAGAAGTTTACTGGTGCTTCTTATACCAGTTGAATCAATTCTGGGAGATTCTTCTGCTCCTGGTGTTTTTAGAAGTTTACTGCTGTTTCTTGGAACAATTTTGGGAGATTCTTCGGCTGATGGTGTTTTAAGTAACTTAATGCTGCTTCTTCTTGTATCATGTTGAGATGATTGCTTGACAGTTGGTGTTTTTAGAAGTGTGCTGCTGCTTCTTACAGCCTTTGATTCAATTTCGGGAGATTCTTCGACTGATGGTGCTTTTAGAAGTTTACTGGTGCTTCTTATACCAGTTGAATCAATTCTGGGAGATTCTTCTGCTCCTGGTGTTTTTAGAAGTTTACTGCTGTTTCTTGGAACAATTTTGGGAGATTCTTCGACTGATGGTGTTTTAAGTAACTTAATGCTGCTTCTTCTTGTATCATGTTGAGATGATTGCTTGACAGTTGGTGTTTTTAGAAGTGTGCTGCTGCTTCTTACAGCCTTTGATTCAATTTCGGGAGATTCTTCGACTGATGGTGTTTTTAGAAGTTTACTGGTGCTTCTTATACCAGTTGAATCAATTCTGGGAGATTCTTCTGCTCCTGGTGTTTTTAGAAGTTTACTGCTGTTTCTTGGAACAATTTTGGGAGATTCTTCGGCTGATGGTGTTTTAAGTAACTTAATGCTGCTTCTTCTTGTATCATGTTGAGATGATTGCTTGACAGTTGGTGTTTTTAGAAGTGTGCTGCTGCTTCTTACAGCCTTTGATTCAATTTCGGGAGATTCTTCGACTGATGGTGTTTTTAGAAGTTTACTGGTGCTTCTTATACCAGTTGAATCAATTCTGGGAGCTTCTTCTGCTCCTGGTGTTTTTAGAAGTTTACTGCTGTTTCTTATAGGCCTTGGATCAATTTTGGGAGATTCTTCGACTGATGGTGTTTTAAGTAACTTAATGCTGCTTCTTCTTGTATCATGTTGAGATGATTGCTTGACAGTTGGTGTATTTAGAAGTGTGCTGCTGCTTCTTACAGCCTTTGATTCAATTTCGGGAGATTTTTCGACTGATGGTGTTTTTAGAAGTTTACTGGTGCTTCCTATAGCAGTTGATCTTACAGCCCTTGAATTAATTTTGGGAGATTCGTTGCCCGTTGGTGTTTGAAGTAATTTAGTACTGCTTGTCACACCTCTCGCGTAGTGTTGAGGAGATTGTCCAACTGTTGGTGTTTTAAGCAGTTTACTGCTTCTTCTTACAGCATTAGAGTAGTAATTTTCTGGAGATTCTTCGGCCTTAGATGTTTGAAGTGAAGTGCTTCTGCCAGTTCTTACTGCTTTCATGTCATTTCTAGAAGTCTTCCGTGCTTGATCCGACTCCTCAGAGATATCGAGCGAATCATTACTTTTAAGATTTGTCCCACTAGAAGACAAATCTAAAAATTCACCGGTGCCTTCCAAAATACTTGAATCATCCGACGGTATTGTACCGAAAGTCTCTTCAGAAGCATTCAGTAGTTTTGCTTCCTCCTCCTCATCTGTTTCTTCTGAAACATAGCTCCTGTTCACATTGAAAGTATTATTTTTCTTTAAATGGTCTATATCGCTTTCCTCAAATGTTTGCGTTTGAGATAATTTACTGCTGCTTCTTACAGATTTCAAGTTATTTCGAAGAGATTGCTCAACTGTTGGTGTTTTAAGCAGTTTACTGCTTCTTCTAACGGCATTAGAGTAATTTTCTGACGATTCTTCGGCTTTAGATGTTTGATGTAAAAAGCTTCTGCTGCTTTTAGGAGTTTTGCGTGTTTTATCGATATCTCCCAAAATACTGGATTCATCAGCGGATGGTATGCCAGAACTTTCTTCAGAAGCACTCAGCAGCTCAGTCGCTTCATGTTCTTCCTGCTCCTCATCTGCTTCATCTGAAAGGTCATTCCTGTTCACTCTGAAAATACTTCGTCTTATATGGTCCATATCACTTCTTGCCCTCTTGAACTTCTTACTTTTTCTCGAAGAGGTACCTAGTGATTTTGATTCATGCCTGGCCCTCTTTACGCCGCAATTTGGTCCCAAGGGTTTTCGATCAGGCCGGACCTCGGGTTCGAACACGTTTTCATCAAGGGAGTTTTCACGCTTTTCCAATTCCAATGTATGAGTGGCCTCACTGCTTGAAGCAACGTCCGAGTCCGCGGATGGTGATTCCAAAACCACATCAAACGTGCGAGTGCATTCCAAATCTTCATCGTAGTCAGGATCGCTTTCGATTGATACTTCCTCACGATCTTTATCGAGTAAATTTGTTTGTATTTTGGATGCACTGGTCTTTCTCGAGCTCTTCCTTTGTGTCACGAACTCGTTCTTTTGGAAAATAGGCAGATTATATACAAAACTGTGGCTTACATCTGAATCGTTCAAAGTCAAAGATTTCGTGGCTTGGTCTTTCGGCACTTTTTGTTTGGGCACTGCAGATGCTTCAATCATAGATTTGGAATTCCTTGTCGTAACGGTCTTCCTAGCCGGGCTGTCACGTGACGTTCGGGTTTTACTCAGCATGGTCGAATCAATCTTCTTTTTCAAAATGCTTCGCCTGGGCGTTTTTGCACCGAAAGAAGCGAAGCTGAGATTTGCACTTGATTGTTTTGCGACCGATTTTGGTGTACTTCTGTTTGTCAGGTGCCCAAAATGTAATGTCTTCCCGAATGGAGTGCACAGACTCTTCTTCCTAGATACACGAACATTTAAGGGTGTATTTTCAATCAATGCGCTTCTCTTCCTTTCCGAAGCGAGACTTTTTCTTCCAGATCTCCGGCTCCCTTCGCCAGTTGACCAATTATTAGGACTGATTTCGCGGAGGACTTTCAATTTGGCACGGCCAGACGAATTTCTCATATCGTCATTCACAACTAATCCCGGATCAGTAACGTCTTCTAGCAATGTGTTCTTCGGAAAATCGCCTATGTTGAAGGTAAATGAATTAATCGGACTGTAAACGGGTGCATTTTCGTCGATGCTGGTTGATGCGCTTTCGCTGTCTCCTTGATTTATGACGAAAGATCTCGACGAACTTGGATTATCTCCGAGTTTGAAATTGATCTGCTGCAGGAAACTGAAAACATAAAGCTATAATTGATGTTTTTCTCCTTTTAACTAAGCGTTTCTTGTACCTGAAAGTCTTTCCTTCTTTATTTGCTCCAATGCTTTGCGGCGTGTTGAAAACTTGTCTCGTTCTAAATATGTACATAAAAGAGATTAATACGACATAACATATATTTATTAAAAATATCTATACTATCATCGTCCAAATAGTTAGGCGCATATACAAAAGAGATATTTTCGTTCAGACATGCTCAAACGGTACGGGGAAATATGTTGACATTCCCTCAAAAGATAACTACCCATAGAGCAGTGTTTCTTAACCTTTTAAGTGAGCCGCACCCCCTTTTAATATGAAAATAGGTCTCCGTACCCCATTGAAAAATGCGTTTTAATTTTTTAGTTTAGAAAAATAATTTTTTTGCAAAAATTATTGTTTATTTAAAAAAATTGTACATTTTATATATCAAATATCAAACAATATTATTTTTATTAATGGCTAAGCTGTTGTTGCTTGTTCATTATAATACTTGTGAAGCAAGGCTCTTTTTTTTTGAAAGAGACGCGTAAGTCAGTCATCACTTGCATTGCTTTAGTTTTTATATGCAAAAGCGATGAAAATCCTATTACACACAGGTAGGTGGTGGCAAATGGTAGGAGTGACTGCAATGCTTCTTTCGTCAACTGTGGATAACGTTATAACTGTGTACACCGGAATTGTTGCAATTCTAATTGTTCAAATTCCATTTGAATATGTCCACTGTCTCGCATTTCAATAAGATCGTCTTTTTTTAAATCACTACCATCCATCGAATTTAGGTTATATAGAAATGGATCCAGTATGCATCTCTGAGATTTGGTAATATTTCTAGTAGAAAAATATCCATTGAATGATTCGCTCAATCGCTTCAAATGTATTGCAAGGTCGGGTATATAATTGTATTTTTCTCATTTTCCACAACAATTGAATCAAGGAAGGGAAAGTTTGCAAAATTTCCTTTTTCAACTCGACTATCCAAATTTCTAATTTTACAATAAATGAAGATAATTTTGCACTAGCTATTATTATATTTTTACCAAATCCTTGGATTGATATGTTCAATTCTTCACGCGGCTCTTAAAGAACCATAGTATTTAGGTGTGATATAGAAGCACGGTATGAGCAGCACCGATTTCTTCGCAAAAGGCACGAAAAATGCGATGATTAAGCGCTCGTCCAGGAATATATTTTACTACATTTATTGCAGTAATTAGGTGTTGTTTTAAACTTACTGGCAAAGCTTTCGACGCAAGTGCATGACGATGCAACATGCAATGCGTTATTGTAACTTGCGGTAATTCTCTTTTCATGTGTCAACAAAATCCGGAAATTTTGCCTAACATTGCTGGGGTCCGCCCCAATCAGTGCACATTGAGCCAAACATATTCATTGGTAATAGATGTTTTAAGAAAAAAATCTTTGATGCGATTGAAAACATCAATTCCCGTGGCTCGCAAAATAGAAATTCTTCTATCATTTTTTCTTCTTCTACTTATCGCACAAATACCAAGAGCTGGCTGCAATTATCAACACCAGTTGACTCATACAGTTTTATGCTTACTTTTAGTGGACTGACTTTTATGTCTTGAATTATTATATCGTTCGATAACGGCATCTGTTGGATTTTTTTATGTGCTTCAGAATCTAATACAGTTTTAGCTATTATTAAAGCACAAGGTTTTTATAAATTCCTCAGCGATCGAATGAGTTTTTTTTTCTTTGCACACAGATATGCCACTTGATAGGACGCTTCTAACAAGGGCTTTTGAGTTGCTGGTTCGCATAATGATAGGATAGTACCACTGGTATCAAATAGAGCCTTTTTAACTTCAAGCTGTTCATGCTATGCGCACCTTCACACCATGCATGCAGACTATTGAAATGCTCTAATAACTTTGATGGTTTGAGATTGCAGTTTGAAAATATCTTGGAACATGAGATTCATTGAGGTCGTCGCCTTTTCTGTTGTACAAGTGAATCCATAAGCAGCATACTTGCTGGTTATGGATTCTAAAATTAACAAAATGTATCCTATTCGGCTGCACTAACCAATTAAGAATGTATTAAATTATATTATTACTGTAGTATTTAAATGCTTTATTATCAAAAGTTTAATAAGCGATATTTAATAATTTATATTGTTAGGGGCTTCTCCCGCAGCCCCAAAAATACTTTCCCGCACCCCCGTTAAGAACCATTGCCATAGAGCAACACTGCATTAATAATAATAATAAAGTGACAGCTTTGTGTTTTACTTTCTTATACGTAGTATAAGGAAGTATTGTGATGACGAAAATTTTCGACCTCGAGATTTTTGCAGATGTCCATGTTTTGAAGTCTCCTGATACCGAAAAAGTGGTTTTTAAAAAATGTCTCCGTGTGTCTGTGTGTGACTACAATAGCGGTCAAGCCGCTGTAGATATCAATTCCAAATTTTGTATTTACGTGTATAATCTCCCTCTTGAGATCTGATTAGTTTTTTAGTAAAATCGGTAAACCAGAAGTAGCAGTTTACTTCAGTGAAAAAATCGAATTTTGCCAATATTTCGTCAACTGCTAAGTTTAAACAAATTTATAAAGAATTCATATGTACTTAAAATTAAAATTGAGAACAACTTTATTTAAAAAGTTTTTCGAAATTCCTACCGGAAGTAGGTCTTTTACTTCTATCGAAAATCAGTTTAAAAGTATTTAAAACATAATTTTCAATATCTTTTGTATAAAAAACATTTCAAAATCCAGACCGGAAGTACCACTTTTACTCTTATCGAATAGCGATTTTTTGTAAATATGTCGTAAGTTATGCATTCTATAACGATTTATTAATAGAATAGAAGTACTTAGAATAGGATTTTGAACAATTTTTGTGTAAAAAAATTCTTAAAATTGTATAGTTTGAAACGCTCATACGTATGTGTACGTGTGTCAAAATTTATAATCAATAATCACATTCCATCCACAATCAGAGATTTAGGTTTTAATCAATATAGACATAAACTAAAATAATACCTACTGTATTGGTATCACGTCAGATTTTCAATATAAATTTTTTATCTGTTTTCAGAAAGATTGACATAAAATTTAAAAAGTATTGTAACAAGCTTAAGCATGTTCGCAGCTATACCGTGAAGGACAGCGGCAAGTGATTCATTTATTGTTTAGTTGTTGACGCAATCTGAATGGAAAACCGTACAAGTGTAAAAATTCTCCGGACAGTTTTTGTTATGTTTGTGGATTATATGCTACAAAACAATGTTTTGGCTTCAATATTAAAAGTCAAGGCAAAACATGGGTAATACATACCGTAGTCGACATATTTTAATTTCTGATACGAAAGCAGAAAGAAGAAAAGAGCGCGACGAAATAAACTAAAGATAAACACAAGCGAGGCTGCCAAGACAGTACACTTGACAAACGTTTCCTATGAAATGTAAGGCGTGAGGGTCCCCTGACACTGCATTGCTCTTCCACCACTGTTAGCAAGCAGGCATCGCTGCATATTATAAGGTCATCATCTGCATGGGATAGAAGTGTAAACCGAAATTAAAATTTGACGACTACGGTATATGTTGTATTTCGTGTTATGACAAATTAACTCAGTGGAACAAAAACAAGAATTATTCTGAAGTCCTGTCAGAAAGCCAATGATAGGCCGATGAGTGGCGTGAACCAGCAGATCACGTCACGGACTGTTACTTCTGTCTTGTAAAAATTGAAGGGATTTTCAAAAATAAATAAATAGAAAGTAATGTACCCAGACATTCCATCTTTAAGCAAACCGTTGAAAAGAACTGATTGTGAGCTACCAACTCCAATGCATTCAAATTCTTCTGCAAATTCCACGGACGAGGAAGATATATACGATGTTTTGAATGTGCCATTTTCAAGTAATCTGACGTATGTTCCTCTGACGAACCACATCTCATTATTCAATCAGATCTGAATGATTTGATACGGGATTTGGGTTCAACCAAAGAAAAATCACAAATATTGGGATCTCGATTAAAAGAATGGAATATTTTACATTCCACTACAAGAATCTCAGTAGTGAAGAATCTTAACGAAATATTCAGTTCATTTTACAAAGTTGAAAGAAATTTCTGTTACTGTACTGAAGTAAATTAACTTTTGTATGAAATGAGTATTGAATATAATCCTGCAGAATGACGATTGTTTATCGACTCGTCGAAAACAAGTCTCAATGCCGTTTTACTTTATAATCCATTGGCTCATTCTACAAACACAGAAGAAACGTATGAGAGTATGTCAACTGTATTAAATCTCATACAATATTCAAATTATCTTTGGCGATCTTAAGGTTATTTCCTTATTACTTGGACTGCAAGGAGGGGTTACCAAATATTGTTGTTGTTTGTGTCTCTGGGATAGTCGAGCAGGTCAGCATCATTACCAAATAAAGGAATGGTAGGCACGGACCAGCACTGTTCCTGGAGAAATTAATATAAAATTTGAGCCTTTATTAGTGAATTGTAATTTGGTGATTATACCCCCCTCTACATATTAAATTAGGATTAATTAAACAGTTTGTCAAAGCACTAGAAAAAGAAGGCATCTGTTTTAAATACTTAAGGGATAAGTTTCCAAAGCTGTCTGATGCAAAAGTTCGCGAATGAATATTTGTTGGTTCACTAGTTAGGAAGCTGTTAAAGATAAAATTTTTGAACATACCATGAATGATTTAAAGCTGGCAGCAGAAATTCTTTTAAAAATGTTTGCAAACATTTTCTGGGAAATCAAAAGAGTGAAAACTACAAAGATATCGTGGCTAATTTGCTAGAAAACTATAAAAATTTAGGGTGCCGAATGTCGCTCAAAGTTAATTTTTTGCATTCACATTTGGATTTCTTTCTTGCTAATTTAGGAAAGACGAGTGATGAACAGGGGGAGAGATTGCAGGAATGGAGAAACGATATCAAAGTAGGTGAGATTCCGTCATGATGGGAGATTTTTGCTGACTTCTCATTAGAGAAGGCAACAGGCAACATAAAAGGAAGAAATAACTCTAATTATGCAAAATTTTGATTATCAGCAAATGTCCTTTGTGTGCAGTTGTTATTAAAAAAAGAAATTAAAATTGACGGCTGGTATTATCAAAAAGTATAAGTGCTTCTTGTTTGTTTATTAATAGTTTTACAGTAAAAGTGTATCAATATTTTTTTTTATTCAGAATATTATTTTCATTCATAATACGTAAAATAGGGTTTGTCGGTTTTTGAAATAAATTTGTCACATTTGAAAGCCGGTTTTTAAAAAAAACGGTTTCAAAGAATTCAAATTATTAGGTAAAAAGTAATTTTTTACTTATTAATTTGATTTGCTATTCATTCTATGCAACGGGCAGCAGACACATTTTTTCAATGTTGGAAGTTGCGTTGGTCAGTGCTATTTCCAAATTTTAATGTTGAAACTGATTCTGATGAAGAGCAAATCGAAGAAACTACTCATTGGAGTAATGCTTTTTAAAAGGAAGCCATGGAAAAATCAATTCATAAGTTTCTTGAAGACCCTGAAGAAAAACTTACAAATCCAAAGACACTGAAAGCAAAATTTTCATTATTTGAGGCAACGAATAAAAGAACCAAAAACTTAGACTTGTTATTTGATGCCCTGAAATAAAACCAAGCTCAGTAGCTAGTGAACGAGTATTTTCAATTTCAGGCAATATTGTGTCCAAAATAAGAACAAAACTTAGCCACCGTTCAGTGGATATTTTATGTTCTTTTAAAATCCTATTTTCTTAGGAGAAATTATTATATTAGTGATATTTCAAAATATTTATTAGTGAAATAATAGTTATTTATGTAACAAGTCAGTAAAGTGATACTTTATCGAACGAGTCTGATTTACGAGCCAAGCGAGTGAAGCGAGCGCGGCGAGTAACAGACGAGTTCGGGTAAAGGTACTTTACTGACGTGGTGCATACAAAATTTTATCGCCAACCGTGAAAATTGTTAATTTAAGAAATAAAGATATAATAACTTATGACAGTGACAAACGAATTATTTTTAAAGTCATCAGTCATGGCTACCTTTACAGATATTAGCGGCAGGTAAAGTACTTTACTGTACAGTACGATAAAGTGTTTGTTTACCTCCGTAAAACGCTATGGTAACGCATCGCTTTACTGACGGTTGGCGATAAATATAATTATTTGAAATTTTTGTTTGAGTTTTTGTTATTTTGTGTAAGTAATGTGTAATCCTTAATATTTTTTTTATATTTTAACTTTGATACTGATTTCGTTTTTTGTTATTCTATATAAATTAAATAAAATATTTTTCCCTATTCTATTGTTTTTGACAAAATTCAAAAACCGGCTAAAACCGTTTTTTTGGAAATCTGGAATTCGAAAACCGGTTTTTCAAAAAGTAGGTTTTTGTATAAACCCTAATATAAAAATAAATATACCGGGATGCTCCATTTGAAAAAATGAATATGTTTAACGGTTTTCATTGCCAAGTTTCATACAATTTTACAACAAATGTTAAATTCAAGTAGTGCAAAGATGATTGATCCCATAACACTTCTTTCATCGTTAATCGTTATATCATGGAAATTATTCAAAATTGTACAGTTTTTCGAAGAAAAATCACGATATTTTAGAAACAATTGAAAATTAGCTAATACAAATTCATATTAATTCAGTGAACTCTTAAGAGTCTATCATAAGATATAATAAAATGTAAAGCGTACCATTGTGCGTGTTGGTCCGTCGGTGCCGAGCAGTCGACATAAACGAAATCATTTTTAAATTGTATACAGCTAATGATTATCTACAGTTTTTGCATTAATCTTTTTTTCACTATCTATATCATTATTCTTTGGCTACACCGTACTGACGATGACCAACAAATCAGAAACACGTGTCTGCGGTTGCACTATAGCGGAATAACCCGATATTCATTCTCTTATTTATATTATTATACACTAATAATGAATGTTGTCGTTTAACTGGAACACCGGTATATAACTATAAATATTTTTTGTCATATTAAAAGTTTTCATACATGCGCCTAAATTAATGGACGAGAGTGTATACAGAGCGAGTTATTAATAGCCGCTTCTTGGATTGCTCTTTTATGTTTTAAATAAGAGAAAAAACAGTTTAGTAGAAGATTCATGATTGCTTGGGGCGCATATTTTAAGCTCTGACGCATCCGGTTTCACCGAAAATGCATAAACGTTTAATTTTTTTAAATCAAACACCTCTATGTATTTTTAGATTTTCTGGTACTGTATCAAGTGCCTATTAAACTGTTTTCTTTTTTCAAAATTGAGTCAAAAGCTTGTAATTATTTTTTTTTGGAAATTTTGATTATGGGTGTAGGCAAAAGAATCTGCATCATTTGGCATATTTTGCACTCGACAATACCTCAAAGAAAACTTTGTTTTTTCAAAGCTTACTTCTCGAAATTTTCACATACCAAAAACTTATTTTTTTATAATGGAACACCCGGTATTTTATTGTGGCATTTTGTTCCATTTTTGTTTACATACTGTGTGTCCAAAAAGTCTGGAAACACTCAAATAAAATCGAAACGGAAGATTTTTGAGAAAAATGCAAAAACAGGTCAATTAGTATTTTCAAAAAACTACTGGCTGATGGTATCTGTATGGAATTTTTGATGACCTTGAAAAAGTTATGATGTCATCAAAGAAAAATTTAAATGGCAACGTAGCATTTTTTAATTTTATTTTTGATAGATCTTTTAATTGTCTAAATGACTGTAAAAATTTTTTTCATTTTACTTAAGAAAATGACCGAGAAAAATTTAATTACTTCTTCGAAAATGGAAAAGTTTGTCTTTAAAAAAAAAACATAGTTGGCTTAAAAGTCGATTATTATCGTTCAAAATGAATTTTATTATCGTTTAAGGTATTGCCAAGATGTTCAAGGGCAACATTTTGAACATTTATTGTAAGAGCTTTTCCTGGTTTCTAAGATTAAAATTTTCTTTGTTTTCTATAATGATTTTTTTTTCAAAATTTTTCTTAAGTAGAATGAAAAATTTTTTGACTGTCGTTTAGACAATTAAAAGATCTATCAAAAATAAAATTAAAAATGCGACGTTGCCATTTAAATTTTTTTTGATGACATCATAACTTTTTCAAGGTCATCAAAAATTCCAAACAGATACCATCAGCCAATAGTTTTTTGAAAATACTAATTGACCTGTTTTTGCATTTTTCTCAAAAATCATCCGTTTCGATTTTATTTGGGTGTTTCCAGACTTTTTGGACACACAGTATATGCTTTTTTGTCGTTCACTAACAAAAAGTGAATCGGTTTTTTGTCGTCAACTCAAGGCTAAATGTGTTTGGGATGAGATGAATAAGGAGTAACTCATGACGTGTAATTGTTGACGATGGATAATTATAACTTGAGTTAAAAAAATTGGTTGAGCTATTTCCATCGTTTGTGGATCTTTGATATTCCAACGTTTCGGTAGTCCTTCTACTGCCGTCATCAGGGTCCAAACTTGTCATTTTTGTATAACTACTTTACCACTCGACTAATTAAGAAAAAACTATTAGCAAAAAAAGGAAAGATTATTTTGACGTTAAAAATATTTGACATAATTTGACAAATGTCCAAATCCACACCTTTTTTATAGGTTCAGTGTGTATGCGCAATATGCTATTTTTTTCTCGTGTTAATAAGTACTACTATAGTCGGGTCGTTTTCGCAACCGACACGGCAAAAGTACGAACTAAAAACGCTGATTCAATACCACTACAAATTCCAATCAACCGGAACAATTTTAGAACAATAAAATTCAACCAACTAATTAATATTTTAGGATAAATAGCTACGGCTAGTAAAATACTATTACATGAAAGTCAGTTAGAAATTAAATATTATAGATATAATTATTAAATATTACTTTTCTATATCAATATTTTATTTGATACATGGCTATTCTGAGCATTGTTGTCAGATTTTTATTTTCAGGGAGCGTATGACACTTGACAAGCATAGCGTTTGACAAGCAGGTGACTAGTATTCAGTAGGTACAGCGTTTTTCGAACAATTACACATGAAACTTGGGCTATCACTCATATTGAACAAGAAATAAAGACGTCGTGGGATAGGGAAATAGAAATTGATAAAACAGATATTAATCCAGTAATATTTTGTATTAATGATAGCGGTAGTAGCGACTGTGAAAGTTATTAAAGTCAAATATATTGATCTAAGCCAAATTATATACGAGAAGGTAAGTTTTATTCAACAGAAGTGCTTGGTTTTACTTGTAATTGCTTTATGTTATTTAGAATAATCACGTAACTGATAAAACGAATGTAGCAGTATCTATATCAAAAGTCAAAGACAGATTTTGGAACCTGTTAATATATTTGTTCATAATGCTTCGGCAGAAGATTACGATAGTTAAAATAATTTGTACTTATATTGATCAGTTGAAGAAAGAAGTCTGTCTAATCGAGGAAGTAGATGACTCTAACTAAAATAACAATTGTTTGAAGATCACATAAGTAATACTGTTTAGAAAATTTTCAAATTTAAGAAGGTATAACCATGTTGAATGTAATAGAGGAATGGTGGATGATTGATTTCAGAATAAAATAATGATCGAGTTTATTAATGTGATAACAAGATAAGCGTTTGCATAGGGAGATGCAGTTAAAACATATTTATGTTATATTATTCTTATAGTTTTTCTAAAATAACCTTTGTATATTTTCTGTAGGACTTTAATTTTGTAATTATTTATTGTTATTAATGGAATTAAGATTATATAATTTCAAAAATATGTGATAGTATTGTAATAATATGAATGTAGTACATTATAAATTGGGATAGTAAAAATACTTGTTCATTATTGTATTATAATTTAAAGTTGCTTGGTAAGTTAAATTCTGATCAGTAGCAAAGATTCAGCTTACGAATACTCAACATTTGAAATACTTTAAAATACGTTTGAATTGTTTAATTCTGCATTAAATATAATCTTTAACAACAACAAAAGTATACTAGTTTAAAGCTTAAGTAAAGAATAATGATGTGTAGCTTAATCAAAAATGTTTGATTAGCATGCAAAAATTATGTTGTAATCAATGATATACCTACGAGAAATGTTTCAAACAAGTTGCTTTTAGTACAGCAGTGATAATGGTAATAATCATAGTGTACAGTAAGAATCTGGCAAACAAATGTTTTTATAATTAGTGTAATACTTTTCTTACCTTCTCGCTGTTGCATGTAAAAATACATTAATTTTGATGCATTTAATGGAAAAGCAATATAGCACTATTAGTAAGGATACTGCTGTACAACTGTCTTTGCTACTAAATATCTTTATTGTCTGTAGTAAAACTAACTCGAACATAATTATTAAATACATTCCTGAATGTTTAAATGAATTTCAAAAATCAATTTTCTCTGAAAATCTAACCTTTTTTTTATATTTATATCTAATTACTAACAGCAGACAAGTTCATACAACTATAAAATAATCATAACATTCTTCTTTTCAATAGTACTTAAGCAAAATTATTATCAAATTAATAGTTACATATTAGAATTATTGTCGGTAGTGCTAAAACCACAAGTCTAATTGATCATTTAGGGTTATAGTGTCAAAATTAATATTACTTGACAGATCAAATTTTGCAACGTCTCAAATTTGACGCCATTTTAATTTTGGTGGCGCATGTCGGTTGCGAGAGCGATTCTAGTATACTAACTAACACGAGAAAAAAATAGCATATTGCGCATACATGGATTTGACATTTGTCAAATTATGTCAAATATTTTTAACGTCAAAATAATTTTTCCTTTTTTTGCTAATAGTTTTTTTCTTAATTAGTCGAGTGGTAAAGTAGTTATACAAAAATGACAAGTTTGGACCCTGATGACGACAGTAGGACTGCCGAAACGTTGGAATATCAAAGTTCCAGAAACGATGGAAATAGCCCAACCAATTTTCTTTTAACTCAAGTTATGAATAAGGAGATTGGTTCTATTTTTGTTAAATATTAAAAATAGGTGTCGGTTAGTTAAACTTCAAAGGTGATTTATAGCAAATCATAATTTCATTTTTCCGTGGTTCAAATATAAAATAATGGTAAATTCTAAATCGTAGTGTCCTCTATTTTCCTTAAATGAACTAAAACTGATGGGCTACATTAAAGTCTATCTCTTGGACTCTCTGTGGGACATCCTTCGGTTATTAAAGTATGTGCTGTGCAACCAATATTGCGATTGCCGTTTCAGTATCGAGGAGCCTTAATGGTGGTGGTGTTCATGTTGCCCGTAGTATGCGTGCTTTACCTCTCAATGAGTTTGAAAAGAAAAAATTGTTCAACAAATTAAAGAATACAGAATTTCCTGTGATCTAAGCCTGTGTTGATTATGACATTTTGATTGATAAACTAGAGTGGTACGGAATTCGTGGTGTTGTTGCGCAGTGGTTTGACTCCTATCTGCGTGATATATTTCAAGACATAAAGCTGATAGTAAGACATACGGCTACTTCGCCTGTTGAGTGAGGAGTGCCTCAGGGCAGTGTTTTGGGCCCAGTTCTGTTTTGATTTTTATTAATAATGTTGCAAATTTTCTCGAAAACTTCAAAATAACTTTATATGCTGATGGTAATAGTGCTGGTGTGTCGACTTCAAATATTTCTGAGACTGAATGACAGTCAAATATTCTTTTACAAAACACGTCTACTTGGCTTGCTAATATGTAATGAGTTATATCTAAATAATGACAAGGCAAAATTTATGGTTTTTCATACAATACAAAATAAGGCTCAGTTATTTTTACATTTAAATGCGCAAGATAAAGAAATAGAACGAATTAGTGAGATAAAGTTTTTAGGTACGAATATAGATGAAACTAAGTCTTGGGATGTTCATTGTCGGGATATTATAAGCAAATTAAACTCTAGTTGCTAACAGATCCGTAATTTGAAAACTATAATTGACTTTAATTCCTTGCTATCGTTTTACTTTCTTATACGTAGTATAAGGAAGTATTGTGATGATGAAAATTTTCGACCACGAGATTTTTGCAGATGTCCACGTTTTGAGGTCCCCCGATACAAAAAAAGTGGTTTTTAAAAAATGTCTGTGTGTGTGTCTGTCTGTCTGTCTGTGTGTGACCACGATAGCGGTCAAACCACTAGAGATATCAATTCCAAATTTTCTATTTACGTGTATAATCTCCCTCTTGAGATCTGATTTTTCAGTAAAATCGGTAGACCGGAAGTAGCAGTTTACTTCAGTGAAAAAATCGAATTTTGCCAATATTTCGTCAAATACTAAGTTTATACAAATTTATAAAGAATTCATATGTACTTAAAATTAAAATTGAGAACAATTTTATTTAAAAAGTTTTTCCAAATTCCTACCGGAAGTAGGTCTTTTACTCTTATCGAAAATCGGTTTTTTGCGAATATTTCGCAAGTCAAGCTTTTTAGACAGGTACGTTACGTGTATAAAAGTATTTAAAACATAGTTTTCAATATCTTTTGTATAAAAAAGATTTCAAAATTCGGACCGGAAGTAACACTTTTACTCTTACCGTATAGCGATTTTTGGCAAATATGTCGTAAATTATGCATTCTATATATATTTATTAAGAGTACAAAAGTATTTAGAGTAATATTTGCAATATTTTTTGTATACATGAAATTTCAAAATTCGAACCGGAAGTAGCACTTTTAGTCTTAGCGAGTAGCACTTTTTTTCGAATATCTTGCAAAGTATGCATTCTATAGCGATTTATTAATAGAATAAAAGTACTTAGAATAGGATTTTGAATAAGTTGTGTATAAAAAAATTCTTAAGATTGTATAGTTTGAAACGCTCATACGTATAAGAAAGTCGTGTGGTGGCCACACCTCATTTTTTTTTGCTAATATTCATTCGTAATAATGACATTCATTCTTATAACATTCGTTTATATCAAAACTTTCATATACCTAAGTACTCATTAAATTTGTTTGGAAATTCTCCTCAAGTTTTGGGTTTAAAAGTTTTTAATGCCTTGCCTGAGAGATTTCAAATTATAATGAAAGAGCGTGTTAAGCATAGTGTTGGGGCATTCTTGATAGAAAGCTGTCTTTATTCTATTGATGAATATTTTGAATTGTGTAGTGAATAAGGAATTGTATAAATTAATAACTTTTACTTTCTTATACGTAGTATAAGGAAGTATTGTGATGATGAAAATTTTCGACCTCGAGATTTTTGCAGATGTCCACGTTTTGAAGTCCCCTGATACCAAAAAAGTGGTTTTTAAAAAATGTCTGTGTGTCTTTCTGTCTGTGACCACGATAGCGGTCAAACCGCTGTAGATATCTATTCCAAATTTTGTATTTACGTGTATAATCTCCCTTTTGAGATCTGATTAGTTTTTCAGTAAAATCGGTAGACCGGAAGTAGTAGTTTACTTCAGTGAAAAAAAAATCGAATTTTGCAAATATTTCGTCAATTACTAAGTTTAAACTAACGTATAAAGAATTTAAATGTACTCAAAATTAAACTTTAGACAAATTGTCTTAAAAAAGTTTTTCGAAATTCCAACCGGAAGTAGTAGTATCGAAAATCAGTTTTTTGCGAATATCTCGCAAGTCACGCAGGTACATTACTTAGTATAAAAATATTTAAATTATAATTTTAAATATCTTTTGTATAAAAAAAATTTCAAAATTCGGAGCGGAAGTACCACTTTTACTCTTACCGAATAGCGATTTTTTGCAAGTATGTCGTAAATTATGCATTCTATAAATATTTATCAACAGTACAAAAGTATTTAGAGTTGGATTTGCAATATTTTTTGTATATATGAAATTTCAAAATTCGGACCGGAAGTAGCACTTTTATTCTTAGCGAGGAGCACTTTTTTGATAATATCTTGCAAAGTATGCATTCTATAGAGATTTATTAAGAGAATAGAAGTACTTAGAATAGGATTTTGAATATTTTTGTAAAAAAAATTCTTAAAATTCTATAATTTGAAACGCTCATACGTATAAGAAAGTCGTGTGGTGGCCACACCTCATTTTTTAGTGAGACGGCATCTTCAAATATACCAATAAACATGTTCCATGTTTGTTAACCAACAGTTTAAAAAATGAAGCACTGCAACTGGACATGGCTGCAATTTAAAAATTGAAACGCGAAGTACAATCTATAAATTTATTACTTTTCATACATGCTGGATTTAATCTTTACTATCTTTGACTGACAGTTGACTCAAGTAGTGAGACCTACCCATTAGTGTTGAACGTATATTTGGATGCATAGAACAACAGTGCTCGATGTTCTTTAATTGACCGCTGATTGCACCCGTAGTAGTTACCTCAGAAATTACAACAGATAGGTATAAGACAGTGTTAACAAAAATAAATAATGAGGTGTGGCCACCACGCGACTTTCTTATACGTATGAGCGTTTCAAACTATACAATATTAAGAATTTTGTTATACAAAAATTATTCAAAATCCTATTATAAATACTTCTATTCTCTTAATAAATCCTATGGAATGCATATTTTGCAAGATATTCGAAAAAAAGTGCTACTCGATAGGAGTAAAAGTGTTACTTCCGGTCCGAATTTTGAAATTTCATGTATACAAAAGACATAGCAAATCCAGTTCTAAATACTTTTGTACTCTTGATAAATATATATAGAATACATAATTTACGATATATTTGCAAAAAATCGCTATTTGATAAAAGTAAAAGTGTTACTTGTGGTCCGAATTTTAAATTTTTTTTTATACAAAAGATATTGAAAATTATGTTTTAAATACTTTAGTACCCGTATCGTACTTGTCTAAAAAGTATGGCTTGCGAAATATTCGCAAAAAACTGATTTTCGATAAAAGTAAAAGACCTACTTCCGGTAGGAATTTCGAAAAACTTTTTAAATAAAATTATTCTCAATTTTAATTTTAAGTATATATGAATTCTTTATAAATTTGTTTAAACTTAGTAGTTGACGAAATATTGGCAAAATTCAATTTTTTCGCTGAAGTAAACTGCTACTTCCCGTCTATCGATTTTACTGAAAAACTAATCAGATCTCAAGAGGGAGATTTTATAGACGTAAATACAAAATTTGTAATTGATATCTACAGCTGTGTGTGACCGCTATCGTGGTCACACACACACAGAGAGAGAGAGAGACACAGACATTTTTTAAAACCCACTTTTTTGGAATCAGGGGACTTCAAAACGTGGACATCTGCAAAAATCTCGAGGTCGAAAATTTTCATCATCACAATACTTCCTTATACTACGTATAAGAAAGTAAAAGGAACAAAACACCGGGTGTTCCATTGAAAAAAAAAAGTTTTTGTAATGTGCGAATTTCGAGAAATAGCTTTTGAAAGAACAATGCTTTTTGTAAGTATTGTCAAGTGATACTTATACCAAATGATGTAGAATTTTCTTGGCACCACCAAAATTAATGTTCTTGCTTTTAAAAACAATGCAACTATAATTTTTTTTCGGAACGCGCTTAGGTCAAAAATTTCCAAAAAAAATTAATAACTCAAAAACTTTTGACTCAATTTTGAAAAGAAAAAAATAGTTGAAGGGGCAATTTAAAACAGTACCAGAAAAAAGCAATTGAAGAAGCGGCTACTAATGACTCGCCCTGTATAAAACACTATATTGCAAAATGTAGTTACACAAGAATAGGTATCTCTTTTTTAAATTTTACTAAAAAAATTAGACTTACTGCAGTGTAGACACAGAGATGCTGTTGTTCCTTGAAGGTGTCACTGGTTGATTCTCAATATCTTCCTCCAAGAAAAGGTTGCGGCTACAAAAAAATAAACAAAATGTTAGTATTAATAGATAAAATAAAATATATTATAAATTTCATGTTCCCTGAACAAAAAATTAAATAGTTAGTGATAACTCAATAAAAATGCATTTGAGACACTAGTAAGTTTTGATTTCCTTTACAAAAGCACTTCATAATTACGATCAAAAATAATAAAACTAAATATTTTTATTATGGGACTTTATTCACGCTTCTCACCTATGTTTTGGTGCTGGTGTCATCGATCCTTTCAGGGAGACAGACGTTCTGATAACATTTCTTTTCACCACCCTGTAACATTTGTATTTATATTTTGTTATTTTGATGTTATACATTTACTTACATAGTATGTCTCTTATTTGTAATATGAGATTTTAATATTTGGTCATCACATAAGCTCCTTTCCAGTTTTTGAATTGTTTTTATGTCCTTAAAAAATAATACATCTTTTACTGAACAAAATGAGTTCAAATAATACAAAAGATATACACACCCCTTTACTATAAAATAAATTTTCATATCTGAACTTTTTGCCCAATATAAATAGTATATCTCCGGGCTCCAGGTACCTCGAACCCCTAAATGGTTTATTATTTATCATGCACTCAGTAACATTGTTACTTATGAATTTCACCTGTAATTACACTAATTAATTTAAATTTTAATTAATAAAAATGCACTTACAAGTCCATTATGTTTTGCCTTAATTGTACTATACTCAGGTACTACAGTTTGTACTTTTAATCGAATATCGTTTTGTGGACTTGTGCCAATTGTGTAAGTTTTGCCTCTCTTGAGTTCAAATTCCGAAGATACAATTGAATCTCTCTTGAGGAATTGCAAACAACCGCAATTAATATTCGACATATTCTGGAATAAGAATAAACAGGTATTTCAGTTAATCTAGTTAAATAATATAAGAATAAAATTGAATAATTATGATGCTTTACAAAACATACGAGGAAAAACTGGGTTTCACAACAATGTCTTGGATCTCGCTAACCGAAACATTTTATCATTTGAAATAATTTGAATGTTGATGCGAAATTTTAGGAAGCACTGTACTTTTAACCGCCAAAAAACAAGCTCTTTTTATTCATAAACATAAAACAGCCAATAGGTATTGAATTAAATCCCTTTTTTACTATACTTACTGCAAATTATTTTATTGTATTATAAATAACATATTATCATTAATTATAAGTCACGTCTGTGAAATTAATTTAAACATGGAATAAACAGATATATCATCGCACACAACACAAACTACCTACACCAATCAAAGCACAGGCGTCATTTCTGTCATACAAATATAAGAAGGGGAGTGGGGCGCCAATCAGAAAAGTTATTCGCCAAGGAGGTAAAAGAGTTCGTTGAATTTAGGATGTACTGCGCTGTATGACCAATATAACGAAAAATAATACCCAGATTTAAACTTATTATAGAAAAATCGGGCTTATTGGTAAAGTTTACGTAAATATTCTTACTATATAAACACTCAGAATTAAAAAAAATATTTGTATATCTCGAAATCTAACATTTAATTTCTAATTATCAAATTAACTTATTTACCAAAATAAATGTTTTATCATCATAGACATATGTCATTGGTGTCTATGTAGTTGCATATGCATTAGTACCTCAATCCAAAATATGTCAAAACATATTGTTTACATGTTTTTTATATTCTACATCAATTTATGATATGTACAATTTCTTAGATCCGAAGTTACTGCCAAAAGTTACTTCAAAATGTCCTGCAATAGATACGTACGAAGTAGAAAATCTTATCAGTTCAAATTTTTTGGTAAAATCAAGAGGTTTTATTGCATATACTACAATGAAACCCCCAATTGATGTAGACTTTCAATTAATCTGCAACATAAGCTTGTCGCACATCGTCTTATCAACTAGAATAGGTTCTCATAAATGTTCTAGTGTAGAAGTATTAGTGAGAAATGCAGATTCTAAGTTTATAACCATTGGTAAAGGAATATATGAAGAAGATGGCATTGTTTTTTGTAACAGTAAATATTATTCGAAAAATAAACCTCCAGTTGGATGTGATGGCTATTGCATGGTATATTTTAGATCAAACGAGTTCAGATCTTTTGTAAACACTGATTTTATAAGAATAAGAATATTGAGAACAAATGGTACTGTACCTTGTTTAGCAGCTGTAGAAGTATGGGGGAATATATCTAAAGTTTGCTCTTATGAAACTGCAAAAACTATTCATAGAATGATGGATAAACACAATGCAGAAATACTTACAAATAATATGGAAAATATGACAAAAAGAATAAATCGTAAAGTATTTGAAATTCCAGATGATTTTCAAGATGCATTGACATTTGACTTAATGGCAATTCCAATGACATTACCAAGTGGTAATACAATTGATCAAAGCTCACTAGAAAAATGTTTAGCTACTGATGCATCTTGTGGTAGGCATGGCTGTGACCCATTTACTGGATTGAGGTTTACGGAGAAGAGAAAACCCATTTTAAATGTTGCATTAAAAACTCGTATAGATATGTTCTTAATAGAAAATTCCCATGAACCAATAATATATTCTGTGAAAAGGACATTAGGAACACATGCTCCAGCTTACTTACCCAATTCAAAATCTAGCACAACAGTAGATTATTTAGGACCTCTGCATACTTCAAAAAAGATAAAATTAGATTTACATAATAGTAGTTCTAATTTAGATGAAGCAATAAACAGAGTATTAAATAATGAGAATTTTTTAAGATTTACCACAACACTAGCCATAGAGGGTAATGATATTAATATAACAAATTGTGCTATTTGCAGTGAATCCGTAGAAAATTTGTACGTTTTGCCATGTAAACATATATATTGCAGAAAATGTTCATTAAAATTTGACAATGTATCTAAATGCAAGGTTTGTAAAGTTGAATTTTTGAAAAGTTCTTTTAAAAGATATCATTGTTAACAATATTATATAAAATAAATGATTTTGTATAGAGTTTAGTGTTTTCTTCAAATGGTGTTAAGGTACCCAAAGATTTCAGTTTGCTTAATAATGCAATTTTTGAATATTGCGCTTATTATCAGTATTACCATTATTAGAAAATATTCAAAAATATTCCTGAATAAATTTTGCTTTAGGTTAGTTTGTGGTTTGGCTTATGTGACAGTTTCAATGATCTAATAATATAGAACTACTAGATGGACTGTAGAGAGAGAGGAATTGACCTCTACATACAAAGGAGACAGATATACAAAACCGTTAGTTGTGGGCAAAACATGGCGATATCGCATTGTTTTGTATATAAACTTTCTCAATTTTGTTGATTTATACATATTTATTTGTCTTTTTGGTAATTTGGATTATGTATTTTATTAATAGATTTCTTCTAGTATTGATTTTATTTCATATACCACTTACTTTATTTTTATTTAAAGAAATACGAGTATAAAGACAACTGTGGATTCATGATGATTGAATCAACTATTTTTATTTATAAAATTGTGATTGTAATTAGATACATTTTAAGAATTTCATTTTTATTTGATATAGACATATAGGTAATGTATATAAATTGAGAATCATCAAGAATATTGGCAAATGTTAACTTCAGCTTATAATTTAACAGTGTTGTTCTCATGGATTTAGTGTAATATATATTTGGTTAAAAGTGCTATTATCAGTAACAAAATTAGAAATAAATATTTTAAATTGTTTAATATTATATATACCAGCTTCGCAGTGCTTGGAGTCACATATTTAAGACGCAATGGTAATGTCATGTGCAGCGTATGGTTGTACCTACTAATAGGGCAGAAAAGGGAATGAACGTATCATTTCACAGGTTAACTATTCTTAATAAAATACATGATTTGTAGATTTGATATAAAAAATTTTAGTTTTCAATCTAATCAAGTACTATGCAAGCAGTGGATAATTTGTACTAAACGAAAGGATTTTAAGCCATCAAAATATTCAAGATTGTGTTCAGAGCATTTTGTTCCTGAAGATTTTGTTATAAGTTATGGAAGAAAATATTTGCCCCAAAATGCAATTCAAAGTATTTTCAATTTTCCTGCTCACTTGAGAAAAATTCCCTGTAATAGCAGATCTCAACGATTAAAAATTACTGATGCACCAAGCAAAGAACTGTTAAAGTAAGATTTCTATTTGTAGTTATTATTCTACCTAGATATTTTTAATGTTCTATTTACCTTATAGCTCAGAATCCCCAAATGTAACTAATGTTGAAGTATTTGAATTAGTCACAGAAAAAACATCTCACGAAATAATACAAGTTGTTATTCTAGCTTTATGTATTTTTAATATTTCTTTCTCCATTTTTCTTCGATCACATATTTACCATTTACGTATTTGTTAATCCATATTAATTATATGTACATATATTTTAATAAAAAATTAAGCATTAATTGTCTTTTATTTTGAATATATCAGAAGTTGTAAGGAACACCTAAGAAAAGCTGTCAGTTTCTATATTTATTTTTTCAGAACGTAATATCACAGGTAATATTTTGAAAAATTCTAGTGGTCAATTCAAAATTTCCAACTGATATGTGTAGTGATTTTTAAAATATTTTTCTAATACTACTGTTTTAAATAAAAACTGAATGATCATCAAACATGCTAAAATAGGTATTATTAGAAGAACAAAATCATATAGTTATCTCATAGTCACTAAAAGTCATTTATTTAATTTTCTTTCCTTAATGAAGAATGGCAACTAGCATAGATACCTTTAAAATGTTATTAAACAGAATATATTTAATACCATATTAATAATATATATTTAATTATTTATCTTTTTGATTATTAAAGTTGCAATACCTTTACTTTCCTCTTAATATAGCATATTTTTAACAAAATAATACTTTTAAACATTATAAGCCATTACAAGCTATAGAAACATATTTGAATTTTGCCCACATAAAACGGTCAATTTTGTTCATCCTTGTCAAACTTTCGACGCTCATATATTTTCCTTCTTTCTCCTATGGTGTGGGTCACTTCCTAATCAGCAAGACATAGCGTACACTGCATCTAGTAGTATAATAGTATTAGATCATTGGACAGTTTCATCCAAACGATCCAAACTTAGTTTATCTCTGGTTTCATCTAGCTGTAATTGCTTGGTTAAGATAAATACTTGCAAAATTAAGACAAAACGAATTATTTTTGATAACTGTTTTTAATTTAGATTAGCAACTATGTATGAGCAAGATGAAGGTATGTTTTTATAACTAATAATGCAATGATAATATAAACATAACCTTACAAATATGGTTTAAAATATAAATAATGGATTTAAATTGCTTTTATAGACCAATTTGATGATGACGATGGAGAAGAGATTAGTTCAGAATTATGGCAAGAAGCTTGTTGGATTGTTATTAACGCCTATTTCGATGAGAAAGGTTTGGTACGTCAGCAGCTAGACAGTTTTGATGAATTTATCCAGATGTCTGTGCAGAGAATTGTTGAGGATTCTCCTGCTATCGATTTGCAAGCTGAGGCACAACATACCACTGGTGAAATTGAAACACCAGTAAGCATATATATATAAATATATTTGTGTCAAGTTTTATATCTTTGCAATTTACAGCCAAGGTATTTGCTGAAATTTGAACAAATTTATTTGTCTAAACCTACTCATTGGGAAAAGGATGGTGCTCCTTCACCTATGATGCCTAACGAAGCTAGATTGCGCAATCTTACATACTCAGCCCCTCTTTATGTTGATATAACGAAAACATCTGTTAAAGATGGAGAAGAAGCTGTGGAAACTCAACATCAAAAAACGTTTATCGGTAAAATTCCGATCATGTTGAGATCAACATATTGTTTATTGAACGGTTTGACCGATCGTGATCTTACTGAATTGAATGAATGTCCGTTGGACCCTGGAGGGTATTTCATCATCAACGGTTCAGAAAAAGTGCTCATTGCTCAAGAAAAAATGGCAACAAACACAGTGTATGTATTCTCAATGAAAGATGGCAAATATGCTTTCAAGGCAGAAATAAGATCCTGCTTGGAGCACAGTTCAAGACCTACTTCTACTTTGTGGGTGAATATGATGGCTAGGGGTGGTCAGGCGATTAAGAAAGCTGCAATCGGGCAAAGAATAATTGCCATCCTACCATATATCAAACAGGAAATTCCAATAATGATAGTGTTTAGAGCATTGGGATTCGTAGCCGACAGGGATATTTTGGAGCATATAATTTACGATTTTGAAGATCCAGAAATGATGGAAATGGTAAAGCCCTCTCTCGATGAAGCTTTCGTGATACAGGAGCAAAATGTTGCACTGAGCTTTATCGGGGCCAGAGGTGCTAGACCAGGCGTAACAAAAGAAAAGCGTATAAAATACGCTAGAGAAATATTACAGAAGGAAATGTTACCTCATGTTGGTGTTTCAGACTTTTGTGAGACGAAAAAGGCTTACTTTTTAGGGTGAGTACATATGTGACTAGCATTTATTACTAATTCTGACTGGAACTACCAGGTTTGTGAAGCCACTAGACTTAAATATCCGCTAACTACTCAAAAAATTTGCTTTTCCCATAGAAATTTCCTATACTTCATCAAAAATACATTTGTTATACACAATGTCTCCATATGAGAAATGTTTTCATTACTGATTTCACTAAAAACTTATAGGAAACTCATAGGAAAAAAGTTAGTGCTTCATCAGAAATGTAATACTTTTTAATTAAAGCTACTTTGTAGTACTTGGTTAGGTTGAAAGTTAAAAACAAATAATTTGGCCGTATGAGTAAACTACACTTATTTTTAAAGGTATCAACAATATCCATTTAAAAATAGTCTAAATCTAAAATCTATATGACGGTAATTCTGTGATTGTCGTAATAATATGGAGTCTCACTTACTTCAATCATAAATTCCATGTGATTATCACTTAAAATTCTTTATTATTGAAACTATAAAGTTGGTTAAATTAGCTGGTGCCCTTTTTTATTTTGATTGACATAGTGCAAACAGAAAGGAATCCAACGTTTTCAAATATTTACAAAAACATATTTTTGTGAATGAAACATTCTGTATATTCAAAAAATTGCAGTACCTACGTAATTTTCTGTATCTTTTTTTTTCTAGTTACATGGTACATAGATTGCTGTTGGCCGCATTAGGTCGCAGAGAATTGGACGACAGAGATCACTACGGGAACAAACGTCTAGATTTAGCGGGGCCATTGTTGGCTTTCTTATTTAGAGGGTAAGAATTTATTCTCTGATATACTTTAATACTAAATCATTGATTTCTCCACATCAACACGATTCATGCGCGGTCGATCGACAACTACTAATCTGATATCTCTAACTCACGCGAACTCTCATGAATTGGACATTTAAGGTCAAATTGATATGGTGTATACGAATTTCAGCCGTGCTTGTAATGTGATAGATCATGGTGTACTACTTGAAAAGCTTTCTGCGTTCGGATTTAGTGTGTCTCTGCTTAAACTTTTACAATCCTATTTCACAAACAGATGCAATTATGTTTTTATAATGGTTTTGGATCTTGTGAGTTCTGTCTCTCTTCCGGTGTCCCGCAAGAGCCCAATCTAGGACCACTACTTTTTAATTTATTTCTAAACGATTTGCTTGGATCTTTGTCGTGTCCTGTACTTGCTTATGCCGCCGACCTCAAAATCTACAATCCTATAAAATCTGTGAGTGATGTTTCCTGTCTTCAACAAGACAAATTGCATTTAAATATAAGTACATGCTGTTTTATATTATTTACACGTAAAGTAAACCATAATAATTCTACTTTCTGGGATCTTGGTGTCCTTTTCGATAGCATATTAAGTTTTCTTGATAGTAAAATCGACCACGGGAATTTCAACAAAATATTTTTGAGTTTCCAAAATGATCGCAAGGGGGCGCAATTGTCTAGATTAATTAAAAAATCGAAATTTTCTCATTAAATTCTAGATTAAGAAATCACGTGGTTATCAGAAAAACATAACAGAGGGCGCTGTCCTCAATTTATGTATATTACTTGTTTTTTCTTTAAAATTTTAAATGGAACGATAAATATTTAATATCGTAATATTGAAGCACATAAAAAACTGAAGAGGATGATGAAAACCGGAAGTTGCTACCTTTTTTCTTGACGAAGATATAGTCATACGAAGACAATGCAGAAAAATAAAATTTTTAAATATTTATTTATTTATTGCGAGTAATAATTTTATTTTAATTTTAAGAAGGTCACTAGACAGTGTATAGTTCGCTTTCACTTGAGTTTTCATCATACTCTTCCATAAATGTATGCATTTTAATCTTCTCACCGATTTTTTAATTCATTGCATATGTTAAGTTCGATTTTCCTTTTAAATGTTTTTTTTTAATTCTCTAGCTATTTTTATTCATGTTTTGTCTTTTCCGACATTGAAATAAAATAATAATAACAGTAATAATAATAATATATCTTCTAACAGCAAAAATAATTTCCATAACTCATGAACTAAATATATCATAACGAGAAAAAAAACAATATAATATAATGCATTTACTCATTAATAACGAAAGGGTATAAAAATTGATATCTAATTCATCCCCCAGTCTTGAGCCTATAACATAAAAGTAAGCAAAATATCCTATCCCCTATCACCTGACAGCAATGAATGACAGTTAGGAGTCCCTTCTTTTTTGCATTACTCCACAAAAAAGTAGTACCGATATAATTTATATTCATAAAATTATTAACATTTTGCTCGTTACTGAAAATATTGTACAAACTTCGTGCGTGAAACATTTCGCCTTTTGGCTGGCGCTTTAAAAATGGTCACTCATTCGCGAAATAAGTTTTCTCGCACTTGGTTCGTAAATAACTATTAAATCAGAAAGTACAAAACATAAAACAAAAAAAACTTCGACTTAACAAATGTTCAAAGTGTCCATCATTATTTTCAATACACATGTTTACTCGTCGATTAGTCGAGTGCACGTTACTTCAATTTCGGAGGCAGCAACTGTTATGATCGGCTTTTTGTGATAAACTATATCTTTTATTCTGCCTGAAATAAAAATCCAGAAGATCTCGCAAGGTGATTGAAAACGGGAATGATGTCTTCTTTCGGGATAATTTAAAATGAATACATTTATGGAAGAGTATGATGAAAATTCAAGTGAAAGCGATCCATACATTGTCTAGTTACCCTTTTAAAATAAAAATAAAATTATTACTCTCAATAAATAAATGAATTTATATTTAACAATTTTATTTTTCTAGATTTTCTTCGTATGATTTATATCTTCGTCAAGAAAAAAGGTAGCAACTTCCGGTTTTTATCATTCTCTTCAGTTTTTTATGTGCTTCAATATTACGATATTAAAAATTTATCGTTCCATTTAAAATGTTAAAGAAAAAACAAGTAATATACATAAATTGAGAACAGCGACCTCTGTTATTTTTTTTGACAACCACGCGATTTTGTAGAGCATAGCCTTCAATTATTTGTAAAATTCTCTATCTAACGAGCCCAGACTCATTGAAATCCGTTGAGGCAAACCGAGATTAACCCTACTTGTGTACGCAGACATACCCCCCTCCACCCTTCGTATGGGAGCTGGATTTCAAATAAAAATTGTATAAAAGCGTTTGAAAATATTGCCAGTGAAATTTTTAACCCATCTTCCTCTAGAATTTAAGGAAACATTACCGAATTTTTAATTAATCTTGAGAATTGCGCCCCCTAGCAATCAGTATGGAAACTTAAAAATATTTTTGTTGAAATTCCCATGGTTCGTTTTACTATCAAGACTTTTTCCGCCAGGTTGTACGATAAACGGTTGCCGAGATATGGCCGGTGGCCGACCTTAAACAGACACCCAGTAGTATAAAATTTTCTTTTTAATTTTTCTAAATAACATGTATGTATGTGCACTTAATACCGTTGTCTTTTAAATGTAAGGCGTTGGACAAATAAAGTTTATTGTTATTAATTTTTATTTAAGTTAGTGTATTCTCATATTGTAATTTTCAGGCTGTTCAAAAATTTGATGAAGGAAGTACGCATGTACGCGCAAAAATTCATCGATCGCGGCAAAGATTTCAGTTTAGACCTCGCGATAAAGACTAAACTGATCACGGACGGTTTGAGATACTCATTGGCCACGGGCAACTGGGGTGACCAGAAGAAGGCGCATCAGGCGAGAGCGGGCGTGTCCCAAGTATTAAACAGATTGACGTTCGCGTCGACACTGTCGCATTTGCGAAGAGTCAACTCGCCGATCGGTCGCGATGGCAAACTGGCGAAACCCCGGCAACTGCACAACACGTTGTGGGGGATGATCTGTCCCGCCGAGACGCCGGAGGGCGCCGCCGTCGGTCTGGTGAAAAATTTGGCCCTAATGGCATATATTTCCGTCGGCTCACAACCATCACCCATTCTGGAGTTCTTGGAGGAGTGGAGCATGGAAAACTTGGAAGAAATCGCCCCGTCGGCGATCGCCGATGCCACCAAAATATTCGTCAATGGATGCTGGGTACGTTTTACAAAATAATTTTTCCTCTCTTTTAATGTTAAGGTTACAGTGACACTTGCAGTTAGTAATAAACAGTGATAAATGCTTATTACATGTTAAAAATATCTTAGAATTAAAAATAATAACATGTGATCATGTTAGATCATCTTGGTGTGAAATCTGTAGTATTTCAAACAAAAAATCCTGTTTACTCCCGAACAAACTTTAATTCGCTTTTTTGTTGTTGTACACTCTGTATATAATATTTACATTAATTTTTGAACCGGACCCTTTCTTGAATTCCATGTACCACATCTGTTATTTGTTAGATATGTTCTCAAAACACGCTCACTGTAAATTCTTGCCATTATGTACTTTTACTTTATGGTACTCAACGGAACGAAGGGTCCACGTGACCTAGCCTAATAAATCTTTTAAGCATTTAGAAATATTTAAAGATAGTTCAACTGTAATTTTATGTATTTTAGTTTACTCATCCCTTTGTGGCCATAAATCAATATTTCTTTTCTATAGTGTATATGATATTGGTTAACAAGAAATTGTATTTTTTTGTTTTACTTCTTAGAAACCTCAGTTAGATATCATGCGAACTCTGCTTGCAAGAAAAATTCATATTTGAAGTCAGTTCCTTAACATACCTCTAATCATTAACAAGGGCTCCGCATTTTCTGTATTTCTGTAACACCAATTCAACAATACAGTTTGTAATGCGTAACTTCATTCGATAATGTTATTAGTGTGATACTTGTTTATTTTAATAATTAAAAACATGCATTTACCATTTTGATTTGCTGAACTATCTACGCAAATATACGAAGTTTTGTGAGTTTGTGTCTTTTTAATTCAACTAACTGTCGCCGATCGTTTAACAAATACAGCTTATACGGCCTTACAACCCGTGGGTGGCGAGTTCATTGAACATTACGCATTTGACATAATAAATTAGCAACATCAAATAGTGCTACTGTTCGCAACAACAAGTCCCTTACCACAAAAATTATAAAAAATTTATGTACAAATTTTGGCGACTAATTTGTCATCTTCGGTAGAAACCTGTAGAAAAACAGAAAAGAGTGTTAAACACAGTGCTTTTGGCTAATAGAATATGCTCTTCTCCAAATTACCAGTGGAATAACTCTGATTTCTTAAATAAAACGAAAAATCCCTTACCACAAAAAATATATAAAAAAAAATATATACGTATTTCGGCAACCAAGTTGTCATCATCAGTAGAAATTTGTATAAAACAAAAAAGAGTGTTAAACGTAGTGTTTTTGGCTAACACTGGTTTCTTAACAAACGACATCCCTATATATACTACCTAAATCTAACGGGACCATAACGAGACCTTGAAGCGTGACAGATTAATACCTAAACTTACATTAATTCGTATAAACTGGACTCGGGTATCGGTTCATTGTCAGAATTCATTAACTTACATCTATTTCTATGCATATAAATACTGTCTAATTCGCTAAAATTATTTATAGTTTTAATTAATCTAAGACTATCTGTAGGCATACAGTGACCTGTGTCGAGCAACGCTTGATTTTTGTGGTCTGTTGTATTTAATATGTGCAATGTTTTTTGCAGCGAGTTGAAATTGAACGCCTAGTTTGCCCAGCTTATTTTTCATTTCAATCTCTACATGTTATTTCATAACCCAAGCAACACACTTACGAATATTCAACGTTTATATAATTGCAACACTCTACGTTTTATGTTGAACGATGAAATACGTAAATCCTTCGAAGAAATGTCCGGCGATTCGACGTCTATGTCATATTAATATGTATTCTGTTTTTATTCGTATCAGAGAGTTTATATTTATTTGGGTAATTAGTCCTTTTTTTATACGTTACAATCAACATTAAAATATTCGTATATGATATACGTTTTATTTAAGGATTTCGTAGATATTTTCTATATGTATATATAATTCGTTTGTTATATGTACATGATGTACGTTTGATTTTAGGATATCGTAAATATTTTATATATGAATAAATTATTTGCTTATTATACGTTAGTTTAGACTAGTTCACATTTTGTTCAATTTCACTGCCTGCACATTTTAATATTATAATAACCAAAGCTCGTAGTATACTTACCTTGATATTTTTGACAAATAAAAATAATTCTGTTCTGTGAAGGTACAGATATAACAAATATATACGTTGTTGAAGAATATATGTACCCATGAGGAGTATAACATTTAAAAAAGTAAATTAAAGTTTAAAGACTTTTGTAATATGATATAATACTAATAATATTGAGTAACACAACATGTATTTAAAAAAATTATGTAGTAATATAATTTTGACAAAATTTTAGATAATATGAGAAGCACTTTTCTTATTGTATCTATGGCATAAAAAAAATAAGTTTTTGGTATGTGAAAATTTCAGGAAGTAGGCTTTGAAAAAACAAAATTTATTGAGGTATTGTCGAGTGCAACTTTATCAAATGATGCAGACTTTTCTTGGCTACAAGCACCACCAAAGTTAATGTTTTTACTTTTAAAAACAATGTGAAAATGATTTTTTTCTGAACACGTGTTTTGGTCAAATATTTTCAAAAAAAAATAACTCAAAAACTATTGACTCAATTTTGAAAAAGAAAAAACAGTCGAACAGGCAATTTAAAGCAGTACAAGAAAATCCAAAAATATATAGGGTGAGTCATTTAAAAAAAGTAAGTTTCGTGCATTTCCGGTGAAACCGGAAGTGCGCCAGAGCTTAAAGTATTTTTACAATATGCGCCACAAGCAACCATGGATCTTCCACTAATTGTTTTTTCTTTTATTTAAGACACAAAAGAGCAATCGAACAAGCGGCTACTAATGACTCACCCTGTAGAACTCAATTTGGTTACGGTAATATTTATGTCATGAGTTAAATTAAAAAAAAATTATTTATCGACTCGTAAGAAAGGGCGTTGTATGAAATTCCTATGTCAGAGGAAACTTTTAAGAAAACACAAGAATTTTTGTATACATTTGCCCTAATAAATATTACATGACTTCTAGTATAAATAATTTCTACGGCATTAAATATTATACCGTGCGAGCAAGTTGAACTGAAGAAGGTTGGCAGCACAAATTTTCTGTTAGCAACACTGAGTAGTTGGTATTGAGTAATTTGGTTACTTAATAGTAAACAAAGGTTAATGCTATCGTAACCTAACATCTTACTGTCAGATAGTAAAAATTGATGGATGCGAGAATTGAATTTTATAGTACATTTTTTAAAATGAAAGCCAGAATTGTTGTTATTAAAGACATCGCCCCGTAATATTTGACTACGTTTAAAGATTTATTTTTGTTGCTGCGTTTTTACAAATTCTTCATATCGTGATAACAAACTTCAGAAACCATGGAATGAAATATTCACTAGAGGAGCTAGGACATATCAAGAAAACAAATTATATATTGGAATGGTGTAATTCTGTTCTGATTTAATTTCATTTTAGTGATTGTAACACTGGTTTATTTTCAATAAAATTTTTAACTAAACACATTATAAAATACAATAGACACACATGAATCTCCACAAAACACATAGATATGAAAGCACTTATTTAAGTTGATTAGTGTACTGTGATTGACACGACAACAAATGTTCAAAATGACCCCCATCATTCTCAGTACACAGCTGTACACGTTGTTTAATATTTTCAAATACCTTCTGTAATGTATCAATACTTATGCTATTAATCGCTTGAGAGATTGCATTTTTTAGCTCGTCTATATTGTGCAACCTTTGTTGAAAAACCTTTTGCTTCAAGTATGCAAACAAGAAAAAATCCAATGGTGTCAAATCGGGTGAGTGCGGTGGCCATATTCCTCTACTTATTAGTCTGTCATCAAAATACTCTTGTAGATACGTTATTGTCCTTGCAGCTGTATGTGCAGAGGCTCCATCCTGTTGAAAGTACCCATGTTGCAACTCATCTTCATGTAGTTCATTAACAAACACGTTAAGGATATTTTCTTGGTATCGTGCAGCATTTATTGTACCGTCGAAAAAGATTGGTCCTATTATTCGTCTTCGAGACATGGCTACCCATATTCCAATCTTTATAGGATGTAAATCATTTTCTTCGAATATATGAGGGTTCTCCGATGACCATGTACGACAATTTTGACTATTAACATAGCCAGAAAGGTGAATCCATGCTTCATCTGAGAAAAATGTCAGGTTCAAGTCATCGTCATTGTTCAGATGATCCATAAACCATTGACAATAATGCCGCCTTTGCTCAAAATCCTGTGCATATAAATGTTGGTGTACAGTAACTTTGTAAGGGTGCATATGCAAATGCTTCTTCAAAGCAGTTCGACAGCTACCGTAAGACACACCTAGAATTATTAAATATAATACAATATTTCAAATATAATATGTATATTTATACCAGACTGAGCAGACAGCTTGCGTAAAGATTTCTTTGGACTAGCATGCATCCGGTCTGCTAAATCCTCTACAATATCTTCAGTCAAAACGTAGGGCTCGTTAGCTCGCTTTCGCTTCAAGATACTTCCTGTTTCCGTGAACCTTCTTACTAATCTACTACAATGCTGGACAAAAGTTTCATACACAATAGGCACGTCAGGGAACTGGGTAGTAAATTGATGTATACAAGATTGATTGGAATAGATCCATTGCCCATTCTCATCTTGAACACCACTACGAAAGTAAGCCATCAGAATGAAGGTGTCTTGTTCAATAGTGAACGGCATGTCAGCACGCACTTGCTACGTATAATTGTGTTAAGAAACACAGTTTTAGTATACTTAAACAGAACTATAAACTTGAAGCAAAAAATTCGAGATCTAACGAAACACGATAAATGACGGATGACAGTTGTCAAAATAAACAGCAGCAGGCAGGAGTGACTAGGCAGGGTCTTAAACATTCGATCAAAAAAAAAGTATCACAGCAGGGATTTTGGTGCAACCAACCTTCTTCAGTTCAACTTGCTCGCACGGTAAATATGCTCATGATGATGGTATTCGTCCCATCAGTCATTATAATTCAATTAGTTTTTGGAATTAAATCAATATTGAACAAATAATTATGACTGCCAAGTCAACTGAAGTATTATTTGATGCAGTTTGAGGTTAGAATAGAGAATCATGTAAACAACCACGCGCTGACATGACTGATAAATCGTTCCGAAAACAAACCCAACATTTAACACACATTTGCTAAATCTAATTACGGACCGTTTGTTATAAGCATGAAATAGCAATAATACTGACAGCACTTTTATTCGATTTCGGAATGTATTCATGGTGAAGTGCGTATCTTCTAAGGTTACATCTTAGACAAAAACACTACATTTAACACTCTTTTCTGTTTTTCTACAGGATTCTACTGAAGATGGCAGCTTAGTTGCCGAAATACGTATATAGATTTTGTATATTTTTTTAATTTTTGTGGTAAGGGACTTCTCCTTTTGCATTTTGTTTCAGATTTTGAGTCACAGTCTCCACACATTATTGGATTTGTAGTATTTTATTACTGTCACACAAGCTACACACATAAAAAATAACTCATATATGTTTAAATACATTACTTTCTATAATATTTCCTTAATTAATTTTTCAGGTTGGCATACATAGAGACCCAGAACAACTTATGGCGACGCTACGCAAGCTGAGACGTCAGATGGACATAATCGTGTCTGAAGTATCCATGATACGTGACATCAGAGACAGAGAAATAAGGATTTATACGGACGCCGGCAGAATTTGTCGACCCTTGTTGATCGTTGAAAACGGCCAATTGCTGCTGAAGAAGAGGCACATCGACATGTTAAAAGAGAGAGAATATAACAACTACGGATGGCAAGTTTTAGTCGCATCAGGTATTTCATTCTTACATCATTTTATTTCCAAATAAATATTGAGCTTATTTTACATCTGTCAGTTACTTGAACTACTACATTTCGGATAATCAATTATCATTATCCGAAATACCTTGAGAATTACTTGCCATTTAGGACAGACTATTTTGGTAAGAACTAAATGAACACAACACAAAAGAAGAGACAAACAAATCAATGAAATGTCAATAACAGTAGGCTCGATATAATCCAATCATATTGCATATTTTTAGCACGTGATTTTATAAATACTCAGGGATTACCAAGTAGTTTATAGTGCTATCGATAGATGGCGTTACTTAAGGATTGATATTTTGAGGTTAGCAGAATCAGAAAAATCTCGTTATGTGTTTACATCGCGCAGCCATGTCTCTACATATATTTAAAAATTTATTTTAATTATTTCTTGCCCAAAAACAAAATTAACATACACTTTAGTTTTAAAAACAAGTTTTGCGGGGAAATATGGTTTTATTTCAACCAAAGTGTTACTTACGCACATTGTCAAAACTCGTTTATAAAAAACAAAATTTTAAAAATAATTCCTGAAATATGTACTGCGAGCTGCCATCTATCGACCTCCAGTTGTATTATCATCTTATCTAGATTATACTTCCAATTAATTTTCCAATTTGCTATTTTTTTCTTTATAGGTGTGGTAGAGTATATAGACACTCTCGAAGAGGAAACAGTCATGATAGCCATGTCACCTGACGATCTACGTCAGGAGAAGGAATACGCATACTGTACGACTTACACGCACTGCGAAATTCATCCGGCCATGATCTTGGGCGTTTGCGCATCTATCATTCCATTTCCCGATCACAATCAAAGTCCCAGAAACACCTACCAGGTACGGTACAAGTGTGGATCCCGTTAAGTATTTATGTTCACGGCAGTAACGTCTTTTTGATCGCAGAGCGCTATGGGTAAACAAGCTATGGGTGTTTACATCACCAATTTCCACGTCAGAATGGACACATTGGCGCACGTCCTGTATTATCCCCACAAACCGCTGGTAACGACGAGGTCCATGGAATACTTGCGTTTCAGAGAACTTCCGGCTGGCATTAACAGTATCGTCGCAATTTTGTGCTATACCGGATATAACCAGGAAGATTCCGTTATTCTGAATGCCTCTGCTGTAGAGAGAGGATTCTTTCGGTAAGAATTTTCATATTCTGGGGAGTTAAAAACCAAAAAACTGAGATGCATTTCAAATCTATGTAAATATATTAAAATGGAATGAAATAAAACAATATTTTCACTCTACAAATTCATATTAGATACTATCACTTTAAACTTAATTAAGCTGATACTAGATGGCGGTCGCAGAAGTATGATAGTAAAAAATTAATCTGTTTGTCGAAGCGGTGCTGATGAGATCAAAAGTTCGAAATACGTATCGACTCATGGACTACACATATTATTTAGTTATTGTTTCTATCCTATGATAAGGTTTTCGCATAATATTCATATTTTAATTAGTAAACGCTTTTTTAAAACGCTCATTTGACTGGTATAGTTCGTTTCAAGATATTTCAATTTGATTAAATAGGTATATAAGTATTATACAGCACCCCCTGCGGCGAGGATTTAATAAACGTAAAGAGATCTAGGGTTTAAGCTGTTACTTTCTTTAATAGCCAGAGTCGTATTACATACATTTTGTCTAAGCAAGCGAACTTGATTTGCCTGTTTATTTTAGTTATGTGAATTAAATTTAATAGTTTATTTAAAATACCATTTCTATTTAACATTTTTTACTTTTAAGTAATGCAGTCCACATACACTTTCGTTAGTAGCGAAATATAAATTGTAAGGTGGGGAAGCATATAATTTATTATAAGAAAATGTTTAGACATTGGATCGAAGACAGGTAAGTTGAGCATTATGATATAAATAACGACAACTCTGACTCGGTGACTGACAATTATGAATATGTCTAAAGTATGTGAAAAAGTATTTTCATAAGTGTGGTATTTTTCTTATATGTAATTTTAAATTGTTTATATCGTTTTTATGTAAAAATGAAGTTGTTATAAAGGGGCAATTATAGGGAAAATCTTGTAGAATTGTATCATCAGTATGTATTTGACCATTATGTGTCGTACAACATAGACATTTTTTATAGCACTTTATATGTGTATGTTAGAATAATATATAAAATCTCGCTTCTAATAAGTGTATGTACCTACGAGGAAAGAATAGAACAGGAGAGATAATAAACTGGTGGGGGAATAGGTATTATTTAGACGGAGTTACCACTTTAAAGCAGGTCAGTTATGGCAATATTGACTGATTATAATTTATAAAATGAGTATTTTGAATAACTTATCATATATCTGACATGTTTCATTATGTGTTCAGTGGTGTAACATACATATTCTATGCATTGAGGCGGCCATATTGAGTTACCATTTTGGACAAATATTATTTTTAAGGAGACTCTCTCCTGTTCTATTCTTTCCTCGTAGGTATGTACATTTACAATAAATTCATTTAATATTTCCGTGTTTATGTACCTATTTTAACATATTAAAAACTGATATTTAAATAAATTTGTGTTTAATTAATATGTATATTTATTAATGATTGCACGAATATTACAAAATACACCCCTGGGCATTTACCGCCCAGGCTATACCTAAAGCTCATTTCCATTATCGTTACTTTATCGCACTGTGACACCAGGGGATACTACAATCTATTTAGTCAAATTAAAATATCTTGAAACGAACTATACGTTTACCTTTATTTGTAGTACGACTATTTATGTTTAGTATGAACATTACAGATAAGCTTCTGAATAGGGAATTTGAATGCTTTTTTTTCTTTGTCATTGATAATAATATTACTATAATATTTCTAAACTTAATGATTGAATATCTCTAGTTTGATTCAGTGGAAATAATAAAAGTATGACAAAACACACTTAATATATGTTAGACAAATTTTTTGAGAAAATTTAATAGAATACGTTTTTAATATTTAATTATTAATAGTAGTTTATAGAGGGGACGCGTTATATTCAATTGTACGCCATTGATGACGTTTACATGTTGTCATAACTGTTACTAAAACTAAAAAGGTTACATTGTTAAATTATATTTGAGGGCATTCTAATGGAATGTTATCTTCTAGATCCGTGTTTTATCGATCGTACAAAGATGCTGAATCTAAAAGAGTGGGCGATCAAGAGGAACAATTCGAAAAGCCGACCAGGCAGACGTGTCAAGGCATGAGGAACGCCTTGTATGATAAATTGGATGATGACGGGATTATCTCGCCCGGTATTCGTGTATCCGGTGATGACGTGGTTATCGGGAAGACGATAACTCTGCCAGAAAATGACGACGAGGTGAGCGAAAAATATATGTAATTTGTATAAACATTTTAGCATACTATTCGACTACATTAGCATTAGTCAACGGTTAAACAATAATTTTTTAATTTTTTTTAACTAATTTTGCCTCTAAATACATGAGAATGTATATATCCACCCAACCCGGCATCGTAAACAATAACGAACGTACACGTGTTTCAGCTTACATAGACATCATCAGCGTGCGACGTGTTGTCAACGATTGCCGTTAAATTGACCCCGCGAATATATTTCTCGATTTATCAATATCTGTGAGCGATCTGCGCGACATCTGTTACCCAAGTCAACGTACCGAGGTGGAATTCACTCGTGATGATGTACTGCATTGATGATGCGTACAATCGTTAATAAAAAAATTTGTCCGGGTTTTATACGTCGGGCAGTGCATTTATATTTTCACCATTTGCTAATGTTAACGTACTTGTATCATGTGTACAATACTGAATAATTGCAGCTGGAAGGCACCACCAAAAGATTCTCTAAAAGAGACGCTTCCACGTTCTTACGTAATAGTGAAACTGGCGTCGTCGATCAAGTCATGGTCACCCTGAACTCTGAAGGTTACAAGTTTTGTAAAATTAGGGTCAGATCGGTGAGGATCCCGCAAATTGGAGATAAGTTCGCCTCCCGGCACGGACAGAAGGGCACTTGTGGTATACAATATCGTCAAGAGGTTAGTACGAAGATATGAAATTTGAAAACAGTGATACAATAGTAATAAAAAATAACAACCCTTTCCACCATTTTAAACTGTGAAACTTCACAAGCACAAACCACTTATACTAGTTACAACAATTATGATGAACTGACATACTGACATTATCTTGGCTTTTTGGAGATAATTATTTTCCTAAACCCAGTTGATGAACTGAAAAAATCGAATTTTGCCAATATTTTGTCAACTATAAGTTTAAACAAATTTATAAGGAATTCGTATGTAGGTACCTAAAATTAAATTTCAGAAGAATTTTATTATGAAAGATTTTCGAAATTCTTACCGGAAGTAGGTGTTTTACTCTTATCGAAAATCAGTTTTTGCCAATATTTCGCAAGTCAGTATAAAAGTATTTAGAACTTAATTTTCAATACCTTTTGTGTAAAAAAAAAAATTAAATTCAGACCGGAAGTAACACTTTTACTCTTAGCGAGTAGCACTTTCGAATATCTCGTAAAGTATGCATTCTATAGAGATTTATTAAAATAATAAAGGTACTTATATAGGATTTCGTATAATTTGAATCGCTCACACGTATAAGAAAGTCGTATGGTGGCCACCCCTCATTTTTGATATTTGCCATAGTTATCTTTTGACGTTTGTTATAATTGTCATCTAAACAATTTAAATTTGTCATCAGTGCTTGTCTACTAAACAGTATAACTTACGTATAACCAAATATTAAATAAAATATAGGTGTAGAAAAGTAATATTTAACAGATTTAGTTATAATATTTAATTTGTAACTGGCTTTCATGTATTAGTATCTTACTAGCGGAAGGTATATAGTATATATATATATATATATATATATATATATATATATATATCCTGAAATATTAATTAATTTGTTCTATTTTATTGTTCTGAAATTGTTCCGGTTGATGGAAATTTGTTGTGGCATTGAATAGTCGTCGAAATTTATTGCAATCAATTTAACATTGGGTTAATTAACGACACATAAAACTCAACACGTGAACAAAGTGTCCTTATAGTATCTACCAATAAAAATGGCTAAGTCAAACTGACAAAAAAAAAGCTGTGTGGTCCTTGAAACTAAACTTACATTAAGATAAAGCGATCTAGAGCATAAAAATAACAGAAAATTCACACATACACGCAGTAATAATAATAATAATATAATATACGTTTATTTTTTAGCAATTGATATTATTTACATTCTCTGACATAACAATACTTTGATGTTTACATTAAACAATTTAACCTAATAAAAAAAGTAACAGACTCATGGACTAATATAATTTGTCAATTAATGCATACAATAAATTCAATACAAATACCAATTGTAATTACTAACTAACTAACCTACTTTAAATTACATACACACAATTTCTAATGTCTATAGATACAGCTCACCGCATATAAGTTGACCGGTCATTGATGCAGATCAAGAAGAGAGAGAATGCGCGATAGAGATGGATACATCTGTAACAAATGCACGCGTGTACACCCCGCTACTACCACTCTCCCCCTTGTCATTTGTGCATATGACCTTCACCGCTCAAGTTATATGTGCTGAGCTGTAAATTATTATAACGTTTTTTGTTTATACACATTAATATATAAAAAATTACTTATTTTTCTTGAATTCGTCGATAATTGTAACAGTTTCGGTCAAATGCTCTATGGTTAACATCCAAATCGGTTTTTAATTTTACTACCATCCTCATATTTCCTGTAAAACGCAAGGATTGCCATGATGCTTTTTATAATGTCCGATTTTCAAACCTTTTGACGCACGCTGTATATACGTCCAATTTAAATTTGTTCACAAACTGACATCGCATCAAAACTTAGTATGGAACAAATACATATAGAAAAGAACGATACATTGGTAGCAACAAAAATACAAACCTACTAGGTGTCTCATTTTAATAAAGTATTACACATAATGATTCATACACTGAGTGCTCACTTGCGCCCATATAAATGTTTGACATTGTTCATAAGCTGAAATCCAATTTTCGTTAAGACTGTCGTCGAAAATAAAACTTCATTTGGTATGTTCGAAGTGTCGTGTTACTTTAAAGGATATTTTACACTTAAAACCAATTATATACATAACATTAGCACTTTATTAACTGTTTTTCGTTGGTGTATGTTATTCGGGTACGTACAGTTAAAGTTTGCACACAGAAGAATTAAAAATGTGTATATTTCTCTATAACTTTTGTATGTTCAGTTTAGCTTACGTTTTGTCGTATAAGTTCGATGAAATTAATTCCCTTTAGTGCTTTCGTATTTGATTTTATCGATCTACATATTTGCCTGTGTCTTCCATATTTCCAGTTTTTAATGAACGCAACCTGCAAAAGTTTAAGACTGTAATTTTTAAATGTTCTACCAAATAATAGTATATTCACCTTATGGCGTAGGTAATTCTTTCCGCATTAATTTATGGCTGGGCTCGTGTTGCGCCCGTCTGTCTTCTATATGTTCTTTGCGTTCATCGTCATCGTCCTGATAATTATGACTCGGGATACGTATGATAACATCAGGCATTTTTTTTGTAAATTAACACCGTTTATTGTTATTAGAAAATTTCGATTGAAACATGAAACTTTTCCGTGCATCTGTCAAAATCAGACATTCGTTTGAATGCATGACACGTTTTCGCCAACTCGTCATCGCGAGATTTTTTAACGAATCCCCATGCAGGAAAGCTTTAAATGAGTCGTATCTTCGACTGCCAAAGACTTGGCACGTGGACAGTTCACTCAATCGTCGCGGAAAAGTCCACTCTTTTGGTTTCCAGCCCTGTTATCCAGAGAGGAGTTCTTCCCCCCGTGTAACCAATTCGAGTTGATTTTGCCCGTTCGGTTAAGCTATTTCAACTCAAGCGATTAGAGTGGGTTACTCGAATGGCTTTTATTATATATAATATATCGCATTTCTTTCATACAACATTATTTTTTTTCTTTCTGTAACATTTTTCCAAATATATCAGATTTTACATCAATTATTATGTTACCATAGTTCGTTTTGCGTTTGCTGAGATACTTCCTATGTATCTTTACTTTTTCCTTTATATCACTTTCTAGTATTTTTAAGTCATTCTGATTTAACAATTGTGCACATAATATCCTCTTGCTGCATGTCGGTATATTCTTTTTCCACTCTTACTATAATAATCTGTGGATCTTTAAGCTTAGGATCTAACACTTCATATTTATTTCCCAATTTTTTTTTCATTTGATTTTTCAATTTTTCTTTGGAAGTAGTATCACCGCAACTAACCAAAATACCACCGTTGCTTATGTTTTTAATTATTTCTACACTTACGGACAATTTAGTAGGGTCAATTTTATTTTTCAATTCTGTGTTTCAATTTTTTGTTTCATAATAATTTTATCATTATTTTTTACAGTATCACTGTATGAAGTCCTTTTTTCCCCTTTGTTTTTTCCGATCGAAGTAGACTTTAAAATTTCATGAATCAATATGTTTTGATCTGAAATTGTATAAGGGTCCTCGCTAGTGAATCGGAAATGTAATATTGGTTGCATAGCACATAATTTAATTAGCCAAGGATGTCCGAGTACTTATTACACATAGGGAATCTATAATAAATATTTGAAATAATAACTCAATATCTAAGCGAATAAAAATTCATTAAGACCAAATATTTTCACATTCGTAACCGCGGGAAAGATTTTTACTAGAATAACATTCATTGTAATGTGGGTTGCCTAATTTTAATTTATTTTATATTCATTTAAAACAAAGTAAAGAATAGTTGAACGAAAAAGAAGTGCAGAGCGGGGTAGCTTTTTATTCAATTTATAACGTGAACCCAAGCTAACAAATCTCCTCCGAAGGATTTTTGAGAAAACTTGTTTTTAATATTTTGACATATTAATTAAGTTTCTTTAATCCGATCATTTTTTCTAATTTTGATTCTTCAGCGGGGTAGATTACTAAATTCTTCATAAGTTGACGTTGAAATCTGCTATTTTTCCATTGTTGACAGATCCACTATATAGGACCCTTAAGGGCAATCATTATGTTTTTTTATCTATTTCATTCATTTTTGGTCAACTTTTAGTTTACGACAAATATCGCACACATATGTAATTATATCAGTTTCACTTAATTTTATAGCTGTTTCGTCGCTTACTTTTGCGCATTTACCATGTGTCTTCCTCACATATGAAACACTTTAACGTTCTTTCCGACCTTCTGTTATTTTATGTATGTTGACCTGTGATAAGCCTGGTCCTACGGCTTACCTCTACTCGATTGGCTCTCTTGAATCGGATCGAGATTGGGAATTTGTTAGGAGGATTTTAATTAAAACACATCACCACGTTAACTAACTAAATCAATTGTATTAAGATATATTCAATATACATGTTCGGATCGAAGTAAATACATTATATCCGAACGTTAATGGATAATCGTGAATCGTGAATGTCCTTAAAACTAACTTACACTACTATTTATAACTTATTTCCATATTAACCTACTCAAACTATTTACGTCGCCGGTGCATCGACATCGTGTATTCCCATATATGGGCATTGGAAGAAATGCTTACGCGTGCATATGTATATGCTCGGCAGTAACCTTTGTCTTGAGTATTGCGTTAATGCAATTTTGTTAAATTATAATAAATGTACTTAATGTACGGGGTCTAGCCAATTAGTGGGTTATTACTGACCTACGCAAATGATTAATCATTAATTTTGTCCGTCGATAAAATATATTAATAGTTTCATCATCACAATTTCATGTTTGACGACGTACAATATTTTACTTTTCGACACTGCACTTTTGCAGAGCCGGTAGAAATACATCCTCACTTTACAAATTCTAAACTACAACTGAGTAGTGTTACAATGACTGGAAGTTATTAAATTATAATAAAAATTTTAGGAATGAAATAACTCAAATTAAATTAATAGAACTTTACTACTAATAACCGCAAGGTTGGTAACTAAAATCGCATTAAGCTCTAACGCGAAAATCAATAATCACACGTTGGTATATCCACATAATAACACAAAAATCAATAAACCGGCTCCTAAAGGGAAAATATACGGGTGGTACTTTTAGACCGTAACAAATGTCGAAATCTCGTTTTCCCTGGAAGTAATGTGTCTATTTATTTAGTATGCCGCGGACCGAATCCATTTTCTAATTGAGACATCTCATTTCAGGATATGCCTTTCACTTGTGAAGGTTTAACACCCGACATCATCATCAATCCCCACGCCATCCCGTCGCGTATGACGATTGGTCACTTGATCGAGTGCCTTCAGGGCAAAGTATCATCGAACAAAGGAGAAATTGGCGACGCTACGCCCTTCAACGACGCCGTCAACGTACAGAAAATTTCGACGCTGCTTCAAGAGTACGGCTACCACTTGAGAGGCAATGAAATCATGTACAACGGCCACACGGGCAGGAAAATCAACGCTCAAGTCTTCTTGGGACCGACCTACTACCAGAGACTGAAGCATATGGTGGACGATAAGATTCACTCGAGGGCCAGGGGTCCCGTCCAGATATTGGTGAGGCAACCCATGGAGGGTCGTGCCAGAGACGGTGGACTGCGTTTCGGTGAAATGGAACGGGATTGTCAGATATCTCACGGAGCCGCTCAGTTTCTCAGAGAGAGATTGTTCGAAGTGTCCGATCCGTATCGCATACACGTCTGTAACTTTTGCGGACTGATAGCGATCGCGAACTTGAGAAATAACACGTTCGAGTGCAAAGGGTGCAAGAATAAAACGCAAATTTCGCAAGTCCGACTTCCCTACGCTGCTAAATTGCTGTTCCAAGAGTTAATGTCCATGAACATAGCTCCTCGTTTGATGGTCCTGTAAGATCTGTATTTAATTAAGAAACCTACTGTATTTAGTTTTGTATTTTGTAAGTTGTAGATTATTGAAAAGCAGAAGAAAATTAATATTTAATAAAAACGTAATAAGTCTCAAAGGTTTTGGTTTTTTTTTATCTCGTCTCGAAATGCTCACTTGTTTATCATCTGTTTGGCTATAGGTAAGACTGTGCCGTATAATTCCGTTTTGTACAGTTGCATTTCTCAACTAATTTCGCTTGGTATATTTGTTTCTATACGGCAGCTGTTGTTAATAATCCATATAAATACTCCTTGTTTTAAATAGTATAAGATCAATTGGTGGTTTCCCTAAACTAATCTAATCACTAAAGACCGGACACGAAGGAGTAAGTATATAAGAAATTGTAATAAGTAGTCTAATACATGCCGGTTCTGGACCGCCAATTTGTGAACCACCATAATTAGCTTTATTGTTCTCCTTTTTGAGGTCAAAACTACTTATAGTACTTAACAATTTAACAGTCCATAAACGGTACAAAAATTTGCGTAAAACCTCATTAATTTCCCTTGAAAATGCATAAAAATGATTATATTTAAGTTAAAATTACATAAAAAACTGAATTTATTCAATCGCCACCAAATTCTGAACGAATATAAACGCCCATATTCTCTGTTAATTTAGCACCATTATCTTATAAAAAATTATTAGCATAACTACTCATTCACATCTAAAATTATATAAAAAAATTGACATTATTTAATCGCCACCAAATTGTGAACGAGTATAGATAGCTATATTTACAGATATTACTTCAATTTTATACTAATATTTTTGTCATATAGCTAGTGTATTACATCCAGAAAGCACTATAAAATGAACGTAAACATGAAACATAGAACGTAAAACATAAACATTGAACGTAACATAAACGTAATAGTTCTAGTATTGTAATGTCTAACGTCAAAAATATAAGTGAGTTAATACAAAAAATTTCAATAAACAGTAAGTAATTATATTTAGATCGATTGTTTTCTAAGTTTAATTTCTCTTTCAATAAAAATGCTGTTTGTTTATCAATATTTGTGGAGAGTCACATTTTGCACATTCCTTACTTTGAAGTCGTAATTTATTACAGTTGACTTTCTCTATAATAAATTTAAAATTTATTATCCAAAATGCCTAGACGACAAAAGTTTTGAATGAAATTCTTTTTTGTAATAAATGAAATCACTGTGAATTATCATATAAAAAACTATCAAGTATATGATATTAAATATTTATTTGATGAGTATCAACATCATATATTTACAAATAATGTAGACTTAGAACTACTAATATTAAAGATATTCTAAATAATAAGTATATTATAGAGAAATATAAAAATAAACTAGAATGGTATAATATATCAATGAATTCTAAAAATATCAATGATGAATCGTTTATAGAAATGAATTAAATATATTCTAATCTTATTAATAGTAAAACATTTATAAAAACATATAAAAATGAAACAGATTGGTATGCTATCTCAATGTATTCTAAGCTTATTAATGATGAATCATTTATAGAAAAATATGAAGATGAATTTGAATGGTATGTCATACCAAAATATTCCAAACTCATTAATGATAATTCATTTATAAAAAAATACAAAAATAAATTAATTACATAATTATTTTAAATATAAATAAATTGGTATGGATTCTAATCAATCTACAATCTGGCAGCTAAGCGCTGACAAAAGTTATTTGAAGGAAATTAAGGCTATACTTTGGAATGTCTGACTCACAACATTCGACTTTAGACGCTACACGCTAGTACTGACCATATGGCGCGCGGATCGGATTCAATTGCAGAATGGCGGCAGTTTGAATTAAATAAACTCGTGTACAACAATGGTTTTTTTTATATAAATGTCTATAATCTCTGTTAATATAGTAATAAATTTGACGTATAGTTTTTTTTCAACGTTATATAAGGTAATACAGGTTAATTACTTTATTTTGTGCAGAAATATTACATTTTAAAGTTTCCATTAAAGCAGTCATTCAATCAATATGAGTATTGGTCCGAATTATCGCCCTACGCATTATTAATTGTTTTTAGTAAGTCTTGCACATTTTGTGGTCGATCATTTCTTATTTGAATAATACGAGCCAATAGTTCATTTAGCCATGTTGCGTTAGCAATTATTCTTGTCTTATCAACAATATTAACGTGTGACATTTTTAGGAAATAATTTAACGTTGACAAATTGATAACATTTATGAAGTTGGGACTACTATCACAGACTAAACAACCCAGACCGGCAACTACTTGAAAAAAAAATATCCAAGATCTTCTATCCTTGTTACACATCAGTGAACTTGGTACGAAGATGGCGCTAGCAGCATATTGGCGCGAAATTTGAAATGAGTTTGTTTTTAGAATACGCTTATTAAATACGTTATTTATGTAACAAAAACATACACAAAAGTTACTAAAACTATGGTAATAAATATTAGTTACAGTAACAATTATAGCCATAGTTTGAGCATCTTATGTGTAATTTTGTGGTGTTACATATTAAATATGTGATACGAAATATAAATATTAATCTTTTACTTACATGTATTATAACATCCCTCTTACTGTGACCTATTAGACACAATAAACTACTACTCTATATAAGATTAAGAGAAATATAATAATCTAGTAAGTGAAAACTGTCAAGGAAAACATAGGTATATAATAATAATAGTTTTTATTGATACATATACTTATACAATAAAACATAATAAAATTAAATTACACAACCAATAATGAGAAGACAATAATAATAATACAAATCTTGTGTAATATGACAAATAAAAACACTAATATGTACCAAAAGGAACAAATTGAGCATGGTAATAATAATACTAATACATAAATCGAAAGGTATCAAACCTGCAAGGCAAAGAGCATGTCAAAAATGCGCTTCTTAAACAAAGGAAATGCCAATCTTATCTTAAACCTATGCTTTTTGTTAACTTCATCCTGTCCAAACCCGCACACTAAACACTTGGACTGGTTATTTGTATCAACATATAATTAATACGATGTACGAGAAAGGATTACAAAAATATGTCAAACGTGTCAAATTTCAAATGTAGTTTTGAATGACATATAACCACAGCATAACAAACATTTCAATTGACGCTAGCGCCATCTCATCTCCAAGTTCACTGAATTTGACAGAGATGGTAGAGTATTCAAATTTACGTTTGCTAAACAAGGATGACTACTCTGGATAAAATCTAGGATTAAGTTGCCGGTTTGGTGCTACTATGTTCTATTCGGTAAAATTTTAAAAGTCAGCAATAACAACTAAAAGCAAAATTTTATGTAAGAGTTGTCCCACTTTTTTCTGTCCGTAACTGTACCTGCATTATAATTTTAGTTATAGAAATCATATATTAAATATATTTTTCTATTTATGTCTAAAATATTACCCTAACTATACCGTGTACCAAAATTATAACTATTTTATTTGAAATTCGACTTCATATACCTACCCTTCGTCCATCTTTCCTCATAATTCTCGAGGTAAGTATTTTTACTCATATTGATTGAATGACTGCTTTTGGAAACTTTAAAATGTAATATTTCGGCACAAAATAAAGTAATTAACCTGTATTACCTTATATAACGTTGAAAAAAAACTATACGTCAAATTTATTACTATATTAACAGAGATTATAATCATTTATATAAAAAAACCATTGTTGTACACGAGTTTATTTAATTCAAACTGCCGCCATTCTGCAATTGAATCCGATCCGCGCGCCATATGGCCAGTACTAGCGTGTAGCGTCTAAAGTCGAAGTGTTGTGAGTCAGACATTCCAAAGTCTTACCGAAATTAAATCACTTAATAATGAATATAATGATCCAATGAAGTACATATACAGTCCAAATCAATTGATTTTCCGATGTATTCATAAGTAATTCCGATATCATCAATAGAAAGTTCGGTTGTCAACAGGACATTTCTAATCTCCAAACCAAATGAAAGTTCAATTATTCAAAAGAAAGTCCGCTATGATCAAAAGAAAGTTCGGTTTACCTAAATACATAAGAAAATGCATTTGTTGAGTATGAAATAAATTTTCAACCAGATTTAAAAATGGAGAATACGGTATTTAGGTAAGCCGAACTTTCTTTTGATCATAACGGACTTTCTTTTGAATAATAGAACTTTCATTTGGAGATTAGAATTGTCATGTTGACAACCAACTTTCTATTGACAATATCGGAATTACTTATGAATACAGCGGAAAATCAATTGATTTGGACTGTAAATTCATATAACTCGTTGGATTTACTTACATTACATCTATCAATGGAATGAACAACTAATAAACTATAAAATCGGTTTCTTCAATTTGTGTTTTTTTACAAATAATCAAATGAATTTGTTAGTGTTTTCATATTTTGATAGGTTTGTAATAAATAGAATTTTATTTATTAGTAGCTTAGGCACAGTATAAACCTTTCCAGTATTTGCACTCGCAAAATTTATTGAGACAAAGTAGTTTCTTGCGCATTGTAACACGCAGTGTCGCAGTGACGGTAAGAAAGAGAACTTAGACTTGTTTATAGTTTGCAAGGTTTGTTTGTCAACAAGTTTTTGAACCTTTGAACATAACCAACCGTTTTTAAAGTGAATCCGGTTTTTGTGGAAAATTGCGAAATATTTGTTTGATTTAGAGTGTTAAATTAATCGAGCACAATGAGTATAAAGTGTTGTGTACCGCAGTGTAAAAGTGTGTATTCAAAGCACATAAAAGACATTAGTTTTTTTAATATTCCATCTGAGGAAATAAGGTAAGCGCAAAATTCAAATAAATATTCAGATATACTTACATACACATAAGTACGTCATAAAGGATATGGGATTTATAAAAACTTATTGTAAAATATAAAAAAATGTTGATATAAATTATTAATGGTTAAAATTGCTACATCATTCAAGCATACTTGTATATAATAATAGTTGCATATGATTAATAATTTTTTCTGCACTAGGCGTAAGGAATGGATTGCTCGAATCGGAGAAACAAGTTCTTTAAAGAAAAATGCCAAAGTCTGTAGCATTCATTTTGAAGACTGTTACTTCAAAAATGTAATGAAAAACAGACTAGAAAATACTGCAGTGCCACTTTATTTCTTACAGGTAAGCTCAAGGATAGATAAACTTATAAAATCAACTGTTTATTTTTTGAAATTAATCTTTTCTTAATAAGAAATGCTTTTGAAGGATGATTATATCAAATTAATCAAAAATACCTTGATTGCAACTAGCTTTGCTATATTTATTTGATTTTGATGCCTTTGTGATTTTTCTAACAACCAAGATCACATACACCTTTTTTATATATACTAATTCTATTTTACAGAACGTACAGATGTTACAACTGTGTTAAAAGATGATCCACTACCAGGCAAGTAACAAGTAAAGATGTTAATGTGATTACCGATCAACATACTGAAACTGATACAGGTAATAACAGTTTTTGATGTTTTATGTGATATCATTAAATTATATTTCTTATGTTTAGCTAACATTTATGTTCAAACACCGCAAAGCCTGTCAGCTACAAGTCCAAGGAAGAGCAAATTAAAAACTGAGATTTGGTATTTGGAAGGTGTTCTAAAGAGAGCAAAATGGAAGGTTTCTACTGTGACAGAGAAAGAAAATCCACGTTCTGATGCTGATTTTATTACATTTTCTAAAAGCCATTTTAATGAGGACACGGTTAATCTGTTTAAAATAGAGCTGAAATTATCGAGTAAAAGGGCTCATGGTTTCAGATATACAAATGAATTTAAACAGTTTGCGTTGACTATATATTTTCTCAGCCCTAAAGTTTATAGATTTTTATCTGATATTCTCCATTTGCCATCAAAAGCAACTTTATGCAGATTAACCAGTAAATGGAACATAACAGTGGGGTTGAATGACTTTCTTTTTATGGTAATAGGAAGAAAAGTTGAAATGATGAGTGAAGAAGTGAGGCATTGTGTGCTGTGTATTGACGAAATGTCATTAAAGACATTCCTTTTTTATAATAGATTTAAATATGAAATAATAGGCTTTCATGAAACTACTACAAAAACATATAGTCCAGCTAATAATGCATTGGTCTTGATCAGAGAAATAGAGTAGGGGAGAACGCGCTTAAAGATGCGCCAACTAAGTTAAATTGAATTCCGCCATTTTGAAGGTTATATTTATACCTAGCTCAACAATTCGCATGTAAAGTTCATTGACTTAGAAAAATGTAAACAAACTTACGTGTGAAAAGAAATGCCTTCCTGCAAAATGGCGACCACTATAGCGTTTGCTTAAAACTGGATGCGCACTCGTCGAAGCGCGTTCTCCCCTACTCTATTTCTCTGGTCTTGATAGCCAGAGGTGTTTATTCAAATTGGAAACAGCCACTGGCATACCTTTTAATAAATAATTCTTGTAAGGTAAATTATTTAAAAGCTATAATCTTTAATACAATTGAAAGATTATTTCTAATTAATTTAAATGTACTAGCATGCATATCTGATCCAAGGAACAAATTTTTTAAAACTTTCCAAAGAAATTGGAGTGTCTGCTACAACACTTTATTTCCATGTGAATAATAAAAAAAAATTTTCTATATATTTGATATACCACATATTTTAAAGTCTACAAGAAATAACATATTTACACATAAATTTGTAATAAAAGAAGGAATCACAAATAAGTGTTATATTAGTGAATTTTATAACAAAGACAAACAACAATCTTTTCGGCAAGCCCCTTGTTTATCAGATATGCATCTAGAACCTAATAACTTCCAAAAAATGAAAGTAAAGCTGGCTGCACAAGTTTTAAGTGCATCAGTTGCTGCTGGTTTAAATACTTATATAGCTCTTAATTTTTTCCCACAAACAGCAATGGCAACAGCAACTTTTATATCCAAAATGGATGATTTATTTGATGTACTGAATTCACAATCATTTAAGAGCGGCAAGGTATTAAATAGACCTTTTTTCCGGAACTGAAAGCCAGCTTAAAGTTCTAAATGACATGTTGGACCTTTTCAAGAATTTAATCGTATTAAATGTGAATAGTGATGATGTTACACAGACCTTAAATTTTATTAATGGTTGGATGATTTCAATTTCTTCTGTTATGGCAATATAGGATATTACTAAAAATAATGGTATAAAATATTTGTGTACCAGAAGACTCAATCATGATGCAATTCAATTTTTTTTTGGAACTGTTCGACAACAGGGAGGAAACTCTACTAATCCGACATGTGTGTACAGTTTTCTCGAGCATTCAAAAAGTCATTTACTTTGAATTATTTTCATTTATCAGGGGGATTCAATTGTGTTGGTGATTTAGATTCAGTTTTACTAAACTTGCAATCTGCATCTTTTCAAAAGTCAGGTGTACTTTTTCTGAAGAAACGGTTTTTATTAATGCATTAGCAGTGGATACCACTGATTATCAAAATTTAGATTTACCTGAACAAAATGCTGTTGTGTATATCGCTAGTTATTTGTTTAAGAAGTGTCTTTCTAGACATCAGTGTGCACAGTGTGTTGCCTTTGCAAAAAGTAATTCAGAAATTAATGAAAACAATATGTTTTGCTACTTCAAGCCTATCAGAATAAGGAAAGATATACTTTTGGTAAATTACTGATGCCCTGTTCCAATTTTATTGAGTATCATCTACAATTAGAAGAAACCTTTTCTTCCATTTTTCCTCAGTTGTCAGTGGGTCCAAACGTTGGCTCACAAATTAAAGCTCAGCTCCAAGAAATACAATTTATTAGTCCATGTCAAAATTTTCCACATGATTACTTACTTTGTTTATACATAAGAGTTCGCATTTACTATACACTTAAATTTGCAAATAGGAACTTTAAAACACGAAATAAAAAAAGGAAGAAAAGTGTTATTTTGCAACATTTATAATACATGTCAAATATTGCAAAATTTAAATGTAGCTTATATATTCAAACTAGCATTAAAATATATAATTTTATTCCAACTATGTGACTTTTTTTCCAAAATGGTTTTTAATTTTAAGTTATTTTGCAACATTTATAAAATATGTCAAATATTGTAAAATTTAAATGTAACTCATATATTCAAACTAGCATTAAAATATATAATGTTATTCCATCTCTGAGAATTTTTTCCAAGTTGAGTTTTAATTTTAAGTTATTTTGCAACATTTATAAAATATGTCAAATATTGTAAAATTTAAATGTAACTCATATATTCAAACTAGCATTAAAATATATAATTTTATTCCATCTCTGAGACTTTTTTCCAAGATGAGTTTTAATTTTAAGTTATTTTGCAACATTTATAAAATATGTCAAATATTGTAAAATTTAAATGTAACTCATATATTCAAACTAGCATTAAAATATATAATTTTATTCCATCTCTGAGACTTTTTTCCAAAATGAGTTTTAATTTTAAGTTATTTTGCAACATTTATAAAATATGTCAAATATTGTAAAATTTAAATGTAACATATATTCAAACTAGCATTAAAATATATAATTTTATTCCATCTCTGAGACTTTTTTCCAAAATGAGTTTTAATTTTAAGTTATTTTGCAACATTTATAAAATATGTCAAATATTGTAAAATTTAAATGTAACTTATATATTCAAACTAGCATTAAAATATATAATTTTATTCCATCTCTGAGACTTTTTTCCAAAATGAGTTTTAATTTTAAGTTATTTTGCAACATTTATAAAATATGTCAAATATTGTAAAATTTAAATGTAACTTATATATTCAAACTAGCATTAAAATATATAATTTTATTCCATCTCTGAGACTTTTTTCCAAAATGAGTTTTAATTTTAAGTTATTTTGCAACATTTATAAAATATGTCAAATATTGTAAAATTTAAATGTAACTTATATATTCAAACTAGCATTAAAATATATAATTTTATTCCATCTCTGAGACTTTTTTCCAAGATGAGTTTTAATTTTAAGTTATTTTGCAACATTTATAAAATATGTCAAATATTGTAAAATTTAAATGTAACTTATATATTCAAACTAGCATTAAAATATATAATTTTATTCCATCTCTGAGACTTTTTTCCAAGATGAGTTTTAATTTTAAGTTATTTTGCAACATTTATAAAATATGTCAAATATTGTAAAATTTAAATGTAACTTATATATTCAAACTAGCATTAAAATATATAATTTTATTCCATCTCTGAGACTTTTTTCCAAAATGAGTTTTAATTTTAAGTTATTTTGCAACATTTATAAAATATGTCAAATATTGTAAAATTTAAATGTAACTTATATATTCAAACTAGCATTAAAATATATAATTTTATTCCATCTCTGAGACTTTTTTCCAAGATGAGTTTTAATTTTAAGTTATTTTGCAACATTTATAAAATATGTCAAATATTGTAAAATTTAAATGTAACTTATATATTCAAACTAGCATTAAAATATATAATTTTATTCCATCTCTGAGACTTTTTTCCAAAATGAGTTTTAATTTTAAGTTATTTTGCAACATTTATAAAATATGTCAAATATTGTAAAATTTAAATGTAACATATATTCAAACTAGCATTAAAATATATAATTTTATTCCATCTCTGAGACTTTTTTCCAAGATGAGTTTTAATTTTAAGTTATTTTGCAACATTTATAAAATATGTCAAATATTGTAAAATTTAAATGTAACATATATTCAAACTAGCATTAAAATATATAATTTTATTCCATCTGTGAGACTTTTTTCCAAGAGGAGTTTTAATTTTAAGTTATTTTGCAACATTTATAAAATATGTCAAATATTGTAAAATTTAAATGTAGCTTATATATTCAAACTAGCATTAAAATATATAATTTTATTCCATCTCTGAGACTTTTTTTCCAAGAGTTTTAATTTTAAGTTATTTTGCAACATTTATAAAATATGTCAAATATTGTTAAATTTAAATGTTACATATATTCAAACTAGTATTAAAATATATAATTTTATTCCATCTATGTGACTTTTTTTCCAAAATTACTGATGCCCTATTCCAATTTTATTGAGTATCTTCTACAATTAGAAGAAACCTTTTCTTCCATTTTTCCTCAGTTGTCAGTGGGTCCAAACGTTGGGTCACAAATTAAAGTTCAGCTCCAAGAAATACAATTTATTAGTCCATGTCAAAATTTTCCACATGATTACTTACTTTGCTTATACATACGAGTTCGCATTTACTATACACTTAAATTTGCAAATAGAAACTTTAAAACACAAAATAAAAAAAGTAAGAAAATTGTTATTTTGCAACATTTATAATACATGTCAAATATTGTAAAATTTAAATTTAACTTATATTCAAACTAGCATTAAAATATATAAATTTATTTAATCTATGTGACTTTTTTCCAAGATGAGTTTTAATTTTAAGTTATTTTGCTACATTTATAAAATATGTCAAATATTGTAAAATTTAAATGTAACTCATATATTCAAACTAGCATTAAAATATATAATTTTACTCCATCTATGAGACTTTTTTCCAAGATGGTTTTTAATTTTAAGTTATTTTGCAACATTTACTAAATATATCAAATATAGTAATACTTAAATGTAACTCATATATTCAAACTAGCATTAAATGTATAATTTTCTTCCAAATCATTTTATTTCAGCTAGTAGACTGTTTTCCAAAATTTTCTAAATTTGTTAAATTGACCACAGGTTTCAAATCTAAGACAATGATATGCATGACGTACATAATTATTGTTTAAATATTTCTAATTCAAATACTTTCATTTATTAAGAAATTTAGTTAATCCGGCCCCGTTTACTTTAAAATAGGATTAGATCCGGACCTGCTTACTAAATAACTTTCCGATGCGACATTGCGCATTACAGTGCGCGAATATACAACTTGGTTTCTAAAGATCAAAGGTGCCGACAGCGACTGCATAAAAATTCCCCAGATTGCCCTAGACATTTTCTTTATACAGATTAAACCGAATAAACAATAATAATGTTTTTTGCAATAAGTTTCGGCGTAGGTTTTAGTGTAAGGGGTGAATACCCTATGTTCTTATTTCTATTTGATGAAAAGATTACCCGCTTCTTGCGTACTTGTTAATTAGTTATCTACCTTCAGTTTTATACTCCATACAAATCTAACACTATGATACACTATGTGGCATTGAGCAAAACAGTAGAAAAGTATGAAATGTCGAAAAATATAGACAGAATAAAACTTGAACAATATTTTTTATTTTCTTTAAAAATACGTCTAAAATTCCCTAAATTTTGAGTAATATTCCCTTTTTCCCTATTTGATTAAGAAATCGCTAGATCTAGGGAAAAATTCCCTAACTTGGCACCACTGTCAGGTATAGAGCTGTAGAGACACAGTAGTTTCATTCGCTGTCGGCACCTTTGATGTTTGTGTCCCAAAATAGTACCGCGCACCTCACGCACGTGCAACCAGAGGCGTAGTCAATTCTTCTATTCAGGAATAAACCAGTGGCGGCACAACCAAATCGTTTATAAGAAAATTATGTTAATCTATTTTTAAAATTAAGAAAAAGCTGTATCAATAATACAAAAAAAAATAATTTTACACACGCATTTAAAATGTAATAAATTATACGTACAACACAAAAAAAGGCTGCTTTAACCTACAGATTATGTAAATTTCTTGACGCAAATCATCAATGGTGTTGTAAAATTGTTATTTTATTTGAATTGCCACTGACTTTGAAATTTCTGTTGCAAAATTTTAATGTATAAAAAATTCTTACACGAATAAATAGATTTATCAAAAATTCAGTAGGAAAATTTTTGCAGGGATGTTTATAAGATACCTCCTTCAACTTCTGTTTTAATATAAAGCCAACATTTGGTTTGACGGAAAATAAAGGAAAAAATTCACAGAAGACTTTCTCTAAATGCGATATATATCTATTGAAATTATGGTCGGGCGTTGCCAAATTACCAAAGGTGTCTTTCACAAAGTTAGGATATGCCTCAAAATGAGTGCAAATCTTGAATTCAATCATTTCTTGTGCTTTAACAGTATAATTTATACAAGTTGGACAACTATGCTTTTTAAGACATTTGTTTGCCAAATAACCTACAACATGAGTGAATGCATTTTGTTCGGTTATATTATCCCATTGTCGGTAATCAATGTCTTCAACAATTAAATTTTGCGTTGGTGGTGGTGAAGTTGTCATCAAGCCTGAATAATTATTGATTGTGTCTGGCGTAATAGCATTTAGGCAGGTGTCCAGGTCATCAATACAGTTCGCACCATCGGAATGTACAAAATAATTAATGGCGAATAATTTTTTAAATGCCCTCGAAAACTGAATAGGGGTAGGGTTTCTACTGTTTCCACATGCATTTCTAACTTTCCCAAAATAATTTTCGAGGCAATCTTGATTTAACCTGCGAGTGAATAGTTTGTGAATTCCCTTATCTTTTAAAACTGTCCACAAATTGAGGACAGACTGGATTGTCAGCTGCCATCCATAAATAAATTTCATTTTAGAAGTTATATTTCTGTCATTTTCATCAACAATTGTTAAATTTTTAAACATCTGTAGCATCTCTTTCAAAAAGGTAATTTGCTTCACAGAACCAATGAATGGTTTGTTGTTATCTTTATTGCAACTAAATTTCCACGAATTCAAAACATCAAACAATTTGTCCATATTTTCAACAAATGTCGCTGTAGCTGTAGCCGCAGGTGGTAGCAGCCCAACGGAAATATATGTACTTAGCCCTGTAACTACCGAGGCACTAAAAATTTGGGCCGCATATTTTACTTTCATTTTTTGAAAAGTGTTCGGATTCATATGCTCATCAGTCAACTTGGGGGCCAGGCGATATTTTTGTTGTTTGTCCCTATGATATAACTTGTTTAGAAATGTTTTATCTGTAACCCCCTCGGAAATTTTGAAACTATATGAAAAAAATTTGTTTCGAGTCGACTTCAACAAATGTGGCACGTCGAAGATATAAAAGATTTTGCATTCATTAACAACAAAAAAAGGTTTTTCAACGGAAATGCCCAACTGTTTGGTTAATTTAAAAAAATTTGATCCCTGATCGGACACAATCGCCAATGGATTTAAGCCGATGTTTTGCAGTCTTGCTACTGATTCATAAACAATTTGTTTAAGTTCGTCCACTGGACAAGAAGAGTTCAGAAAGAAGTAAGCGATCGGTTGCTTCCAATCCGCGTGAATCCCTCTGGCCATAACCACCAAAACATTCTTGGCTGGTAAGAATGTTTTACCAGACAAAGTTTCATGGTAGCCAACCACTTCGTCACGAGAAACATTATAAAAGAGGAATGTTTTCATAGACATTTCATCCAAACATATAACACAATCTTTGGCATCACGTTGTAAAACATCTACTTTCGTTTTGATGACCGAGAAAACAAACTCCGAAAAAGTAGGCGTTATCTTCCATTTACGAGTAATTCGCAACAGCGTGGATTTCGAAGGCAACCGGAAAGTCTTACTTAAAAATTTATAAACCCTCGGACCCATAAAATATACCGTTAGCGCAAATTGTTTGAATTCGTTCGAATATCGGGCATCTGTGGATGATTTCTTTGCTAAATCCATTTGTGTTTTAATAGAGGAAGCAATTGAAGGAGAATAATTATCTTCAAGAAATTGATGTACCTGCGCAATGGTAATTTCGGGATCTGGCACAAGCTTCTTGGGTTTCAATTTCCTAGTCAAGGATCTCACTTTTACCCTAAGGGACATTTTTCTCGGAGTTGTCTGTGTCAAAATGGTTGGAGTTTGGGTACAAAAATCTGTAACAAAATTTACCGTCAGCAGTCTGGGTTCTAGCAAATTTGTTTTTTTATCACCAAATACCGCTCTTGGTAAAAAATAAATACAGTAGGTAATTGCGACATAAAATAAAATAACGTTTACCTAAGGTTTGTGGTTCCCCAATATGCCGACGTTCTTCCTTATGATGATCTTCTGATAATAATGACCGCAAATGCGATCCAGAACATGATGGAAGATTATGTGAATCGCCCTCGTCACATTTCTGAGCGATTTCTTCTGCGATCGAAACTGTGGTCGTACGACTATTGTGAAATATGGTAGGTACTGCAATTTTTTTAAGGCGTCCCTTTCTATAACCACCAAACATTTTGTTTTCGAAGTGTTCACCACATAGAGTCAATCTCCTGTGACACATTTCAGGTGTATACCCATTAATCCTTTCCAGATTTACGTATTTTTTCCATTGCTCACAACTACAATATACACATTTTAACAGTTGAGGACATTTTTACGCACGTGGGGATCTTACCGCATTGGCTCATTCGGAAATCTGAAGAAGCTTAATTTACAATTGTCCGAAGTATTCTTGCACCCAGGTGCACAACAATAATGAGGCATTTTTTCCAAGTATTAGCGAAACGATACACTACAATTTGTGATAAAACGTTAGGCTGCGTGGACGTCAATTATCAGAGAGATCGTAAATGCTTGACCGTGCCGCTTCATCGATATATCAACTTTAGCACGAGTTTACCACACGTTCATTGTTGTAGTACGAATATTTAGCTTGTATCTAACTTCGCTAAGTGGCTGTCACACCAATATTCTGTCATTTATACAAATTTGTCAGTCATATAAGTTTTTTGTCGTTTCTTTTTTCCTTGGTTTACTGCGTTTAATTTTTCTCAAACCAATAAAAGGTACATTTCGTTGCTACTGTAAGTTATTTCTTTTTGTGTTTATACGAGTATCATTATCATGTTTGTTTAATTTTAAAGATGCGTTGAAATCAACAATGCATTTTACGGAAGAACAAGATAAGTTTATTGTGCAGGCTTATTTTCGTAGCGGAGAACTGTTACCGAATGCAGAGTGGAAATATTCTACTGATTCATGTATATAGACAACAGTTTCACACTCGATTCCCAGACATGGAATTCCAACATAATATTTTTGCAAGATATGTCAACAGTCTTATTAGTCGTTTTCGAGAAACTGGCAGTTATCTAGGAAACACTCTTTCGGTTTTACTAACAGGAGAAGTGCTAGAAGATATTCAAGAACGCTAAGAAATCATTAAGGCGACTATCAGCGCAGACGGGTAAAATATTACATTGTTTGATATACAGAAAATGTATTAATTCTGATTTTATGTTCATATAGGACTATCTTATGGAACATGCCATAAAGCCACTAAAAAACTACACTTACATCCATATAAGTATCTGTTGTACAGAAATTGTTACCAACAGACTTTGAGAAACGTGTACAATTTTGTACGTGGTTTAATAATAATCTTGCAGATGATAATTTGTTGGACATCACATTTTTCTCAGACGAGGCCTGGTTTCATCTAATGGCTATGTCAATTCCCAAAATTATCGACACTGGTCATCTGTAAACCCACATGTTTTTATTGAAACTGACATGCATCCTATTAAAATAGGTGTTTGGTGTGCAATATCACGAAGAAGAAGAATAGGGCCAATTTTACGTTATAATTTTTCTAAATATGTAATGTTACCTATATGCAATATCGATCTTTGTATTAAATTATATTTAATAAAGATATTTTCAATTATTTAATGTATTTCTTGAGTTATTAAAACGAGTAAATTTAACAAAAATTCTTGAAAATAGTTCATACGTAAAATAATTTAAATAATAGATGTCGCACAGACGAAATTACAATTCCGAATATGATATATGCGGCAATTACACCATGACTACAAAGCCGTACGGTCAACCATTTACGATCTCTCAAAATGTTGGAAGTACGTCGGCGCCCATTAAATTAAGTATATGGGAATGTTTCCAGGAAATGAACGCCAATCAAACAAAATGTTTGACAAATATTTTAAACACATTTTTGGCAAATTCTAAATTAATAATGTGTTAATAAATTTATTTGCCGTTAATTATACATATAAGTATGCCAACTAAATATATAATTTAGTTTTACATGTTTTATTTAATTTGTGTATAACAAATTAGTGTTCATAATAAATTATTTGTCAAACATTTTGTATAATTGGTGTACACCCAGCATAATTTACATTAACGGTAAATCACAAACTGCATGCACAGCAGTCGCACCAAATAATCCCGCACAACCGCACAACTCAAGATGGCTGACTACTGCACACTCACGCACGCGTCGCTTTGACGGTTTGAAACGTATATGAATGTGTAGCGCGAATCAGATAGAACTTTATTGTAAAAAATTCTCAGTTTTGCAAAAAATGCAATTAGAACCTTGGTGTTACAAGGTAGCGATTTATAGAAAAAATATAAACATGAAATAGATTAGTATGCTATCTCAATGTATTCTAAGCTTATTAATGATGAATCACTTATAGAAAAATATGAAGATGAATTTGAATGGTATGTTATACCAAAATATTCCAAGCTTATTAATAATGAATAATCGTTTATAGAAAAATACAAAAATAAATTAAACAGGTATTATGTATCAAAATATTCCAAATTCATTAATGATAATTCATTTATAAAAAAATATAAAAATAAATTAATTACATAGGTACTTATTTTAAATATAAATAAATTGGTATGGATTGTAATATCTACAATCTCACAGCTAAGCGCTGACAAAAGTTATTTGAAGGAAATTAAATCACTTAATAATGATCCAATGAAGTACATAAATTCATACAACTCATTACCTAAGCTACCAATAAATAAAATTCTATTTATTACAAACGTATCAAAATATGAAAACATACTAACAAATTCATCTGATTATTTATAAAAAACACATGGCTTCAGTATTAATAACGACTTGTTTTCTAACAGTTGACCTAATGCACAATTTTTAAACACACCTCCCTCATTTTTTCTTCCTTGCACACCTATATCCACAAAAGTAAAACAATATTTTGCATCACTGCAAGCCATCAAAACAATGCTATGATTGTTTTTGTAATTATAAAAATTCGAGCCACTATGTGGTGGTGCCTAAAAATACATCATTGTTATTACACATTTTAACCTTCATATATGACTGTTTACCTGTATAGTTACATGTTAGAAATATAAGAAATAGAATTCCGCTAACAAATTCCATTCTTCGTTATTCATGTTCAGAAACTTTCGTTTTATACATTTTTCTAATGAGGTTCAATGTGATGTCTAAACAATACTTCACCGTTTTCGCGCTGTAACTACGCGCCTGCGTTTAAGAAAAAACGCTTCAATTTGAAAGCAAGCCCAGAATTTTCCCGTGAAAGTGTGACGTCACTTACAAAAACGCGTAACGTCATCCCGCTTGACGCGTCCGTATAAATCCACCTTTATTGTTGTGTACAGTGTTGCCAACCGTAGCGGAATTATACTACTGTAGCGGAGCGGGTTTTGATTTGACTCCTCGGAGCAGCGTAGCCATTTTCATCTAGTAAAATTTAGAATATACAACAGTATACAACTATGAGTACTACTGTTGGATACTCCAATATTAGGAAAGGTATGTTAACTGTTGTGAACAATAGATAAGATAGGATTAGTCATCTTACGTATGAATAAATATCATTGAAAGCATGTTTGTATGTTCTAGATTTTTCAAATGAAGTGAATTGTATTCCACATACAGATAGAGTTCTTGTGGAACAAATCTTTACAAAGTTTACGCCGGACACCTTTGCTGGCAAGAATGTTATATATTTTAGTCCCGCTAATGGAAAATGTGAATACCACGTGGAGTATGTAACTAACAATAAACGTCCATTACAAAAGGAGCAAATATATACTGCTTTATGTCAAATAAAAGCACCACATAACCTATTATGTTAGGCCAAGTGACTGAAGTGACTATGGATCGCTAATATTTTTATATACTATCTTGACATGCACATGTGTAGTAACATTATAATATTATATTTTGTGTTATAAAGTGCATAATATAATGTTTTTTAAACAAATATTATTTTGACGGCACGGATTTGACGGCTATACTTTGGAGTAAGTCCCGCACAACATTAAACACCACTTCGACTTTAGACGCTAGTACTGACTATATGGCGCGCGGATCGGATCAATTGCCGAATGGCGGCACTTTGAATTAAATAAAGTGGTGTAAAACATTGTTTTTTTTATATGAATGTTTATAAACTGTATTAATATAGTGATAAATATGACGTATAGTTTTTTTCAATGTTATATAAGGTAATTAATTGATTTTATACAGTTACTTATGTAGTACTGAGATAATATTAACCTAAGCTAGGGCAGTCGTGTTATGCTGTGTTCTCGATGTACGAGGCAAATGCACATTCAAATTGTCCGCCAATGTTTAACACTTACAGGTTAATTAGTTTATTTTGAATCTTGGATTGAGTTGGTCTTTACTTGATGTTTATTTTGGGCAGAAATATTACATTTTAAAGTTTCCTTTAACATTAAAGCAGTCATTCAATCAATATGAGTAAAAATACTTACCTTGAGAATAGCTATTGCTAGAATTGACATTATTGCTTTTGGGGGGAGGTTTTGTAGTGATCTGTTGGTGATGTTGTCTATACCAGGAGCTTTTTTGGGATTTTGTACTTTAAGGATTGCTTTTATAGGTTCTCGGCTGTGACTGAGTCGTTGCTGGAGGAGTGGGATTTACGTATTTTCCTGCTTACTACTTTGTGAATCTGCACTACGGGTTGCATGTCTACTTCATCCCAGTTGGGAGTGAATTGCTCTTCTAGTGATTCCGCTAGGGCTTCTGCTGTGACTGAAGTGGTGGGCTTTGTATTTGTCTCTTTTGATTGCATTTATTATTTTCCATGTCTTGGAGGGGTCTGCACCTATTTATTCGAGTGTTCTTTGCCATTCTACATTTTTCAGTTCCAGTAATTCCTTATGTTCTTGATGTTGAAGGTTGTTTAGTGTAGTTTAATATAGTTTTTGCGACAGGAAAAATCTGTGCAATTTGTGATATGGGTAAGAATGAAAACACTTTTAATATTCAGTCAGTTCTAGTTTTTATTTATAAAATTCTTTATTAACAATATTATATAAATATAGTATAATTAGAAAAGGTAATTACGAGAAAGACATTGACACTGACGGTGGTGATAAATTCAACTAAGCTACAAATAGGTACCTATATTTTGTACTTCCGAATAGAATAATAAAACTGTAAAAATAAATATATTTTACAGATCTGCTGACAAAATTTATACTAGAAAACATTGCAGTTCCTCAGTCACTTCCATAGTAGCAGAATAATTATTGCCAACATTAACTCCAATCTGACTTTAATTAAACTACATCCGCTTTTGGATCTTCGGCGAGTACCTAAAATACAAAAGTACTAATGAAATTTATTTAGGAAAAAAAAAAACATATTTGTACCGTGATATCGTAAAGTTTCTAGGAGGAAGATGGCAATGAAATAGAAAAACGTATGTCTGAACTTAAGCCATAGATATTTTATATTGGTCGCATTCAGCGGACAGATCGGGAATCGTTCCCGCTCCAACTGTCGACTATTCGCTTGATCGAACCGGTCACCTATATGTTATTTGGGACTTTTCGCTGCTGCCATTTGTTAGAATTCTACAGAATAAACAAAAATAATAAATTGTTTTTCTGCATTAAGTTGCGGCGCAGTTTTTAGTGTAAGGGCCGGTTTTTCCAACCCCGATTAAAATACTCGGTTAACTCCAATGTTACACATTTTTTTCTTCACAATATCTTTAATACGCTTATCTTACTTTTCCAGTAACTTTCTTCAAAATTGTGTGTTACGTTGGTGTTGGAATATATTAAAGGCGCATGTGGACAGAATACGCTCACAAAGTGAGCGTAGCACTTTTCCGCTAACAAAAATGGCGACCGCTTCACAACATGTTGAGAGTGATCGTACATCATCTGAATCTGATCACTGAACAGTTGGCGCAACTGTTCTGTCTGCTGAATGCGACTATTTACTTTCGTTATGTATGTACTGCGAGATCAAAAATTATTTTGATAAAGGTTTGCCATGGAATGTAAAACGTCTGTCTTAAGAGGTATCGCCGTTTCGCGTTATTTGAATTTATTTTGTAATTTTAGAATCTCAAATATGGGTTAGTGATGCAAAAGGCATCAATTTATAATGTCAAAGTCAGTTTTGTACTAATTTATTTTCTTAAAAAAGTTACGTGTTTTAGAAATAACCAGAAAAATGCACGAATTTAATTAATGTCTTAACGATATAAAAAAAAAAACTTCATGTAATTATTTTTGAAGATAAAAAACATTAAATAGTAAACATTGTCACTCACATTTCACACGAGGTTTTTCCAAGCTATTGCGTCGTCTATCCCCACATTACGGTATTACTACCGGTCCTAGCGAAGACGAAAATCTATCGGAATCAGCCGGCTATTCCAGACTTAAGTCAGAGTGACAGTTTGTAATTAAAAAGAAATGTCATATATACCTATAATATTCGAGTGTTTAATAATATAAGTTATGGGCAAGCGAAAATTGGCTTATTATAAAACATCAACAACATCAACAGTTCCGTAAGTACTCATTCTTTATACATTATGTTTCCCATCTATAGTATTCCTTCATCTATGACAGAATCTGTGAATAAAACTGAAGCGCTGTGACAGAACCGAATATCGTCTACCTCCACCTACTCACACCCCCTTGCGTCTACCCGTCCCGCGAGTAATATAAGTTGCATAAGTTTCTATTTGTTTTATCAATATAATTTTTGATCTCGCGGTGTGATACAATAGAAAAAGACCGGTTTGTGACAACAATATTTCATGCAAGATTTTATACAATACGAATTGTAATAATACATACTTCTGTCATTTGGGTCGGTCGCTCCGCACTGTTTGTACGGTATTTTCACTTTTCTTTTTGGATTTATATAACCGGGGACGTACAAAGTTGGTGCGTCTAGTCGTCCAATGGATATAAGACGTCCGAAATCTTGTTCCAGTTGATTGGCGATTGGGCCTTTAAAGTGCATCAAAAACTGTATGCAAGCGTTGTTGTGTAATATTTTGATTTTTCGCGTGTCAACGGTTAACATCCACTCGGGAATACCCATCACTTCGCGAACGTCATCTATAAATTGTGCCCTAAGACAGTACAATTAAAAAATTAATAATGTAACTCGAGAATATTTGAAATTATGAAGGTAACACTAGTCGACGATTTAAATTCTTTTTATAGTAACTGTTGTATAGATGGGTGTACAGTTCTTACAGTCTTTAACTGAAAGCATAACCAGAAACCAAATCTTTCCACCACGTCTAGTTTCAGAGTTATAATAATACTCCGCTAGTAGATAAATCATAATATTGTAATTAGAAAATTTGTTATTCAGAAGTTATAAAAAGAAATAGATAAGTAGAGGGTTATTCACTATAAATTACCCACCCCTATTATCGTTATTATTGCATATACAAAAAAATGTTTCCAATAAAATTTGTGTGCCTTAGACTGAATTTTGTTTGCATGCTGTCAAAAACACAGTGGCGTGCAGACACAACGGTATAAAAAGAAAATCAATTTTTTTTTAATGGAATACCCTGTATATTATTAAATTTTTATAATGGTCTTTTTACTCTGATTTCAAAAATATACCATATGAGACCGATATCTTAAACCGTTTTCGAATTATTAACTGTCGAATATCGTAATTACTGTACTGTGGAAGAGTTAACATTATTAAAGTGGGCTATGAAAATGACAATTATTGCGTTTGATAAATGACACTTCCATTTTGACTATTTTATTAAGGAACTGTCATTTATCAAACGCAATAATTAAAAATAATATGTATACACGCAATACTTGGTTAAATTTTTCGCAGAAGCAATCAAAATGTATAATTAGAAAAGGAATTAAATGGGAGGGGGGGCAAGATCTTGTCTTACATTTGTTTCACAATAAAACTCCTACAGAATTCACACATTGTAGGTGTATATCATAAAAAAAACTTATTATCAAATGCAACGCAACAAATCAACAGCCGTAAGTGATTATAAATACATTACAATTAAATAGAATCGGCTGACGGCACAAAAAAAGAATTTAAATTACATTAATTAATCCAATCGTTACACCACCCTTGCAATCGGCTGGTAGGTGCTTAAATTATCTATGAACTACAGAATTTAAGATTTGCAAGTTTCAAATATCACAACAAAATTAGACTAGCGCTCTAAGAAATACAATACAGAATAAATTAACAAAAGTCTGGGTATAGAGCTTAACCCTCCGATGTCTGGCAATTATCGAGCTCAATTAGACATTATTTGAGCAATGTGCTTAATTTAAGTTTAAGAATTAAAACTTCGTATGCTCACTAGACGTTAATTAAATGTACTGTTAAAAATTCAACTCTTCCGAGGATCATAATTATATAAAATCACAAAAAAACTTGTCTGCGAGGTAATGGTTCCCTTGGAATGGAAATTCTAGGGTGTAGAACTCCCTCGAAGCGACCACGAGAGCAGTAGGTAGGGTCAGCTTAACCTTCAATCACGGTATGGATGCGGGAGTTGTTCCTAAAATCCAGATATCCATCTGGTTTAACCAATTTCGGCAAAATGGCGACGTATGTTCAAACAAACAAAAAAAACAGCACGTGTCAATCAATTTTCCTTGCAGTTATGCGGTACAAGGAAAATTGTGCCATCCAACAATAAAAGCTAAAAAGGGAAACGAGACAAAATACGTTAATAAACGTCTAGAAATGAATACTGAAACTCACCAGTGAATTAATCATCCAATAGAAACATCCGACAATGTCGAAAAAGAAACAAACGGAATTAATAGCCCTTCTGCCTGAACATCCGCTTTTAATCAGCGAGATTACACTTAAACGGCATTTAGTTATATCACAACTAGTGCAGAAGGTACTCGGACAACTATCACTGCTTTTCAGGAAGACTTACAAAATGGAAGTGTCTCAGCGTCATTAATGCAAAATGTCCTAGCCTCTTCCCGCTCGATCCAACCAATCAGATCGACCTGCGCTACGCATCGTCAACCCTCAAAAATCACTACTCATTAGCTCCCAAAATTAGAAAATATAACACTGAACCGAAATTATTTCAGACGGCATCACATAGGTATCTAACAATACGAACTAAACGGCCGTACTAGTGAGAAAATAGAATTAAATTGGGTTCAAACAAATAAAATAAGATATAAAATTAAACCAAAATATTCCAAGACAAAAGGAAACCAACCCAATTTTTTTTCTGCGTAGGAAAATTAAACAGAATTAGGGAGGAGATAATATACAGCTCGCTCCAAAATTAAATGATGCAAAAATTTAAAAAAAATATAAATAAGTTCACTAAAAGAACAGGACGTATGGAGGGAAAAAAACAAGGTGTAACAAGTTACCATTACAAAGCAAAACGGCTTTGAGACCTGTTTTCGACGAGTCGATAAACAATCGTCATTCTGCAGGGTTATATTCAATACTCATTTCATACAACTTTGTAAAATGAACTGAATTTTTCGTGACAATTCTTTAGTACAGAGATTCTTGTGCTAGAATGTAAAAAATTCTATACTTTTAATCGAGATCCCAAAATTTGTGATTTTTCTTTGGTTAAACCCAAATCCCGTATCTAATCCTTCAGAACAACTTGACATTTCGTTTGTCTCTTGTCAGACCGCATCAACAACCAAACAATAAATGAATCACTACGTCGACAGCAACCTTCATATATGCACGTATCGGTTCCAGAAGTTTATATTTTAGTATATTCCGCGATGACCAATATATTAGAATTCTCTACTTTTCTCTGGAATGCGTGCCGTCCTATCTTTTGTAGTTGCCGCTGCCGTTCACGGTATAGCCGCGATTATGTTACAATACTTTTTTAATTTTAAAATATACGTTAATCTTAGTGGAAACAGATAAAAAATTTATTCCAAAAATGTGAAACTGTATTCTAACATAGATTTAGAATATAGTTTTTATGTTCAAAACAATGCAAAATACTAAAATTTTACACTGTTAAGTCAGTTATAAAAATCGTGTCGGCTAGTGTAATATTTCGGGTATGTGGGGACGATCTTTTTTAATCTTCAAGCCTATAAAATGAAATGTAACCGATGGTGTACTTACAAGACGAAACGTGGAGGTTTTTCGATATTAGCGTACTTGATGATGTCGTAATCGGGTTCAATATTAGCGCAGGCAAATCTATCCGGCTGTCTATTCGGACTCATTATGACAATGGAACGGCCTATGGCACTAATGCTACCCTCTAGCGGTAGATTTGGATCGACGACGACTTTCCTTTGTAGTCCAAGATCGATAGTACCCAATCTGGCCGATAGATCGCCCACGTAACATCTCAGAGGATTCTGAGGTCCACATTCTTGCCGGTATAGGTCACCCTGTAGGTAATAAATGCAACGTTATTGAAATGAGTTTTATTTATTGATGGCTTTTTACGAATAATAGCCATTACATGCGAATAGAATACTATACTTTGTCAACTAATTCAAAATACTTAATTTTCACTCTATTTGTCCATAGTGTAACTTTTTCCAATGAAATAAGTTTATCTTACAGTCGAAAGCAAAAAAAAGTAGACAAGAAATCTTTGACTTTTGTAAATTTGGCTTTATTTACTTGTCATTAGTGTCAAGTCATTATCCTTTGGAATATCAAATAATTATCAAAACATCTCACCAGATTAATATGAATCAAAATACTAATTTCTGCATTCACTACCGAAGAAAATTAATTTCAATAAGCACATTTGTGAGGTGGCGGTCTTGCTCAGTTGTTGATAGTCTTTTGCGGCCAGAATCAAAAATTCTTCAAATTCTGTGGTGATCTCTATGTTTTTTTAATAATTTTAAAAGCTGTGCTTTTATTTATATTATTTCTTTCTGTAATTTCACGTATTTTAAAACCGTTACTCAAATCTGCAGTAACATTGACTTTAATATCTTCATTTATGGAAGGCATCTTTATAATAGTTTAATATCAAGTGTAAGGTTGTCAATTTTGATAGATAACCAAACATTGACAAGTAACTGTGAAGCCGCTATTACACTAATCATTTTGAGAAAGTTTATGACAGAAACCTGTATTTTTGTCTACTTTTTTTTGCTTTCGACTGTAGTGCTAAATAAAAAAGAAGTTCTTGATGCTGCAAATTAAATTCCTCAACTTTTACATTTCACGGCTTGTTAATATAAAAGTACCTAAACGATATGTTAGTAAACAGTCCTGTTTATCTTATTTATATTAATACTACAATATTTTAATAATTATTGACAACAACATTAAGAACAGTAAAGGTACAATGATGACTTTTCATATATAATATAAAAATGAAGTCTGAAGTTTATTATGCTGATTTTATTAATTGTTAGGTTATCTTTATTCTTAAGGGAAATATGTTTAACGAATATTTTATACACTAGTCAATGACAAAATCATTTTGAATTACAATTAAATTGCTGTTTGAATTTTGTGACGTCGTTGTAAATAGTAGTCTGTCAAATGTGACAATTATGTTGAGTCAAGCGGCTGCAGAAATTGTAAAACGTAAAATTCTCTAAAATGCAAATGGCCGATCAGTTATGCGATTATAGACATCCTTTACTTAGCTTTTCTAGAAGATAAAATTAACGAAGTGTTTTAGACGGTAGTGGAAACTAATTTTCATAGTAATTTATGAATTACATATTTAAATACCGAATAACTCAATTTTAAGAACAGATACCTAATCTCATTACATTACCTTAGTGTAGAAAAAAGTACAGCTTCAAGAATGAAAAATTGGATTACAGTTAACATCGTGTCAAACAGGCTTCAGGTAACATGCGTTTCATTTATTTCTAGATGAGCGGTAGGTAAGTATGTATTAATTTCAACTTTTTTGCTTACATTTAATGGGTCTGCCAGTTGTGTGTAATATGGATTCCATACATAGCCTCCTGCGACACATCGGGTATCTTGTATTTTGACAGCTGCATCTACTCCCACGGGATTTACATAGACTGCGAAGTGATGGTCCCTGGTCTGAAACATCCATTTTCACAGGTTCGGTTACTTTTAAAGTGAGTTTTAATCTGCATTGTCATAATTATTATTTTCTTAATAGCATAAGGGCGCTGAAAGTATGGCACCACGGCTCAAAAAGATCTTCTTTTAAATTCCAAATGAAATCAGCCGTGTGTCGGTGTGACGTTAAGGACGTCTGAGAAACTAAACGTCGGCAAAAGTAGACTATTAATTTAACCAGGCTTCACACAAACAAACAATGCTTTACTTGTAGACTAACCTTGATCTTTGTTGGTAAATATTGAAAGCCCAACTGCCACTTGCTCAGTGAAGAAAAAATCGATGGTCTTAAGAGCAACTCTCTAGTAAACATTGGCCTTCAAAAGGTTAAACTTGATCGAGAGATTATCAAGTATTCTCGACGAGATATGTAATTTACAGAAAGACAAATACCTAATCAAATAAAAACCCTATGAGTAACAATAAAATGAGACCTGTAAATAATTAAATAATCATCCTTAATAATCGTAAAAAGGACTATTTAATGACCAGGAAATTAAGTAGGTAGATTCTAGGATCCTTTTAAAAAAAAAGAGAAGGACAAAATTGATTTAATCCAGCAACATAATATGTATGACAATGCAGAATAATTTTACAAAGTACATACATAGGATACGAAAACAAATATTACAATTCAATGCAACAAAATAAAACTTAAAGCATTGCCAATTAATTTTATAAAATATACAGGGGCTGCGAAAACAAAGTGTAACTTATATTTTACTGCGTATAATATTGGATAATTGTCATACAATTCAATGAAATCTTTTGTAAGTTCTTACACGTATGGTGTAAAGAATGGTTAAGAAGTTTGACTTTTTATATACGAGTCAAAAAGTCAAACCAAAGTTGCGCACTAAAATTGGAAAAAAAGGATGTCGACCGAAATTGTGAAAATCGAAAAATTGGAGTATCGAGTCATCATCAAGTACCTGCATCTGAAGGAGTTAAGAGGTAAGCAGATTTATGAAGATATACTTAATATCGTTGGCGATCAATGTCCATCGTATCCGACCGTAAAAAATTGGATAGCAAGCTTCAAAAGGGGTTAATATTCATTTGAAGATGAACACTGAACGGCGCAGGCCAGAATCTGTGTCCGTCCCCGAAAATGTTGACGCAGTTCATGACATGATTTTGTCAGACCGTCGAATTGGTCTAAAGCGAATATCTGAGGCACTGATTATTTCGTATGAACGCGTCCATCATATAGTTCTCGTCGATTTGGACATGAGAAAAATTTCTGCAAAATGGATCCCCAAATGTCTGTCTGTTGACCAAAAGCGTGCAAGGTTGGAAGCATCGCTTTCGATCTGTGCTCGGTTTGAAAAAAATGCAGACTTCTTATGCTGTATTGTTACTATGGGTGAAACTTGGGGACATTTCTACGACCAAGAAACAAAGCAGGAATCGATGGAATGGATACACTCTGGTTCTTCTCTAAGGCTTAAGAAGTTTTGTGTTAAACAATCTGCTGGAAAAGTTCTTGCTTCAGTTTTTTGGGATTGCCATGGAGTAATCATGATTGATTTTCTGGATAAGGGACGAACAATAATTGGGAATTACTATTCGACGTTACTGACCACTCTACGAGATAAAATTATGAAAAGAAGACACGGAATGTTGCCCAAAGGTGTTTTGTTTTTGCAGGACAATGTACCTACACACAAATCGCATGTTGCCATGCAAACAATTCGTGATTTAGGGTTCGAATTATTCACCCCTTATTCACCAGATCTGGCTTCGTCCGACTATCATATCTTTCCTCAACTGAAAAAAAGTTTAAAAGGTTGTAAATTTGCTTCCAAAAAACAGGTGATAGAAGCTATGCAGACCTGGTTTGCAGAGCAAGATAAAAATTTCTTTTTGAAAGGTCTAGAGGCGTTGCAGCTTCGTTGTAAAAAAAATGCATCCAATTAAGAGGAGAATATGTTGAATAATAAAACATTTTGACTTTAAAATTTTGTTTGCTACTATAGTAGGCTAAGAATTTTTCAATAGATCCTTGTATACACATGTACCTACTTTAGTAAGATAGGTTGGTCGCGTAGAAGTACCAAAATATCTCACGCAATTTCTTAAGAAAGTAGTACATGTAACTTTTCACTTGCGTTAAATTCCTACAGAGAATTGCTTAATATAAATTTTCAATAAATTGAAATTCTTGCGTTAACTTATTTTTAGATTCTACACCGTTGGAGTTTCAAGATTATCAATACTTACAACATTCCGATCGAATTTACCAGGATGTCTCAGTTTAATTTCAATTACGGTATCGCTCATGCTTCCGTCCCTGTATATTAACTGCGTCATTTTCATGTAACCGTACGCGTATCCACCCGGATGATGGAACGAGGCTATAGCTCGTAATTCTCGCGCTTCTGCGGGACTGTAGCCTCTTTCGATTGTTGAACAAGCCCATCGTCGATTATGAACCTACGCATGTTGTATAAAAAGATGTCCGATCATTCCACGCTTCACTTTACCTTCTTATGAATGACTATAGATCGTCCTATGATACTTCTAGGCCCGAACAGTGGCAGCATAGTGTCGTTGTATGTTGTTTTGTACATCGTTTGGTTGTCTAGCGCGCCAAACTTGCCGCTGAGATCGCCCATCTCGTACTGGTCCGATGTTCCGTGGTAATTCTTGGGGGACGAGGTCGGATCTACATTTAGTGGATTCCAGTGACCGTACAACGTTGTGGCTTCGCATGGAAATTGTAAATGTTCTTCTATTGGCGCCTGGAAGAAAATATATCACGCGTACCTATTAGCCGATATAGCAATTAAATTAAACAAGTGGTAGATAGATATTTTTAGCGTGTCAGTGGCGTGGAATATGTGGTGTTGTAACGGTACCGCTCAATTTAAATATTTTCAAAACGTATGCGTTAGAAACCGATAAATTTCTTTAAGTTGTTCATTTGAAATATATATCAATGTATGTATAAGTTAAGCATTAGATAAGAAAATGTTTGTATTATATTTAAGACTAGTGACGCTGAATTTTTGTATATGTCGCCGGTCGTACGTGAGAATATGTGTGTGAACTAAAAAAGGTGAAGAGAAATAGGAGATTTTATGTGCGTCCCAGAGAACGAAGCCCGACTGATGGGAAGTCGACTATGAGTCTTCAAGAAAGTAAGTCGGCATGCAACCTTCCAACATAGGGACCGACAGCGTATTAGATTGTTTTAAATAGACCAAGAACCTTTAAACATAGCGGCTGGCAGCATATTGGACTGTCTTGAACCGCATAAATAATATAGAAGTTTCTTTATTTATATAAAGAGGTCGACCGACTAATAAGTGTTAAATGTGTAAAAGGATGTGTCGAAGGAGATCTCTCACGAAGAAATCGACAACGGCAAGATTTTCTGTTCAGTAAAAAAAGAAGAAAAGAAGACGAAAATAAAAAGGGTATTTAAAAGTTAAACTAAAATGTTAAAATCTGTCTTAATTTAGAGACTTAATCAAAGAATATGATAATCTAATATTAAAAAACATATTTAATAGTTTTTCTTAGATACGGCAATATCTCGATATTTGTAAATTACTTGTCGTTGATAATTAAAGACCGGACACGAGCGGCCGATGACTCATCGCCCACGGGCGCACTATTGAAATTTTGTATTTTTAAAAAGTGTTTGATTTTATTTATATAATTGGATAACAAGTGGGTGGTAATCTATAAAATACATTATTATTTTAACTGAATTTGATAAATTTAAAAACGTAACAATTGGTTTAACAATTTGTAAACCTTAACAAAACAGCATCCAACGTTCAATTTAACCCTGACAGAAAATCTACTAGAAAATTAACTTACGATATGAACGTGATAGCCGCTGTTTTCATGAAGATCCTCCAGGTCAACTTCAACGTTAGTTATATCATATTCCGTTTGCTGATAGAATTCGATTTTCCCTTTGACCGCCGCCGGCTCCCCATTTTGAAACCAATCTCTGGCGACCGCTTTTCTCCTATACACTCCTCCAATGCTGCAATTAATTTAAACATTCAGTGACGAATATCGAATTGCAAGTATACATTTGGTGTACATCGAACAAGCCATTCTTTCGCCTCTCGCTTTGGGCCCGTGGTCGTCGTATAGGACGAAGGACTTTCCCAAAATACTATCCGATCCGGTTAAGGGTAATAGAGGATCCACGAAAAATTTCCTTGAAATCCTGTCGCTATCCACTTTCTTCCCAGCTATTTCTATGGTCCCGTGCCTCGTTGAAAGATCTCCCAAACGGCACGAACTCACTGTTTGCAGCGAGCATCCTTCAGATGGATTATTTTCGTCCAAGTCCACCTGGAAAGATAACAATTTTGACAAACGAACTGAGATAAGACACCTTGCGTATTTCTAAATACAAATCATTAAAACAATATAAATATAAAATACATAAAAAGCACATGTAGAGACGAAAAGCAATTGAGAGGGTTTTAAATGAATGAAACTACTACAAACAGTTAAAAGTTAAAAACCAATACAATTTACATAATTAAAATTGGAAGAGTAAAAGCACCTATCAAGAAGCCATATGTTAACATGTCTCTTGAAGCAGTTCAAGGATCGAATCCGCCTGATTTACCCAGGCAGCATATTGAAGGCCTTAATCGACTTGTAGTAAGGATCCCTTTCGTAGAAAGTGAAGCAATGCAGTGGTACCCTCAAATCAGTCCCCCCCCCCAGTAGTCATGGTCATATTATTAGTGTAAAGTTGCCAGTTGCCTATTCTCTGGATAGAGGTGAGGATTCCTTTGGACGAACATAGCTAGAGATTTAAAATAAAGAGATGGCACTGCGAGCACTGCAAACTCAATAAAATATAGCCTACATGAAGCTCTCGGGTGAAGCCGAAAAATGCATCTCAATATGCGCTTTTGAATCATAAAACTGACGAGGTCTTCTTTGATGAGCTCCAGAAGCAAATCCCATAAGCCAGTACAGACTGAATCTGTCCGAAATAAAAAAAGTATCATAGTCTCCATGGTAATAACATCACGAAGCCTACGGACAACTGTACACATTAAGGGTGAGATTGTTATCGGAACACCAGTGCTGCTAGTGAACACCTCTGCGACAGTCCATTGCCCAACAGTTTACAACCAGTTACAGGACAATTTATTACAATATTACAATAAGCGAGTATGTAATAAACTAATATTTCATTTCAAAACTACCCACCCTAAATTCCTGAAAATCTGGAAATCTATGAAAAAATCCATGAAACATGTAAGAAGTATTAGCGTGGGGGCCACGTAATATATTGGAAAGATAAAGAAGTAACAAGGGAAAAAGAATAATGTAAAGAAAAAATATATTTGGAAAAGAAGATATCTACACAAAAAACACATTCTAACGTATTTCTATTTAAATCTTAAATAACATTACAATTGGCGCCCAACGTGGGGCGCCACTCTGTAGAAATAGTAATGTAATATATGTCTTATTATGTTTTGTGAATCAAAGATGTGTTTCAGGTGAATATCCCGTGCATTATAGTTATTGAGAATAATTTCACATGACTTACTTTAAACGGATTATAAATGCTCTCAGTACTCAAACATCTATTCTGCCAGCTATAAAAGTCTTTTCCTGGCGCGCGAGCGTGTACGGCCCAGCGATGTTCCGCTGAATTATTTAAATTCGAACCATCCGCGTGCACAATATAATCAATAAACACGGAGGTGTCGGCCCAAGGTTCGTCCATCGCTTGTCTGAATAGAATGCGACCCACAACGGGATACCTAAACAACACTTGGGCAGTAAATATCTGTTTCTGCTGTTTGAAATGTTTACTGTAAAGGACCACGCTCCCGCATATCCAAGGTTCCGTTTCCAAGTCAGAAGACGAAGGGTACAGATTCTTTCTAGAAGGTATTAAATAAAATGAAATGAAATGCTAATATTTTAAGGATCGTGAGTGTTAATGCAAATTGTTTTAGCACCATACCTCACCACATAAAATCATTTGGTTAAACACTGTCTGCCTAATTCTGCAGACAAAATCTACATCTACTAACCCCACTCCACTCCATCTTGTGGGTCGTAAAAGAAAAGTTTATTTAAAAATTGCGTTACATTTGTCAATTTATTGATATTAAAATTGAAGGTCATGACGTTTTTGATCTTGAATTTATTGGACTTTAAACACTGCAATAAATTGTCGTCAATTTTTTTTTTGCCAAATTCATGAATAAATTGTTGAATTAGAACCCGCTCTAGTTTTTCGTCAATTTTCTAATGAAATATGATAACATTTTAGTTTAAAATAAATGTCAACTTTGGCGTTGTGAACTTTCTACCGCGTGAAAATTTTCTTTATTATAAAAAAATTGATAAAGTTAGTAAAATCAGTCGTATTTGTAAAGAAATATAAATGTTTCATTAAATAATATGCAACTATTGCTATTCTATACAAACGTTGCAGAGGACAGACAAAAAATCGACTGTGAGAATTGAATAATTTCACTGAGTTTGAAACAAATAATTATTTTAATCATCACTTACACTTTGGAGAGTGTTGAATTTTATTACTAGCTTGTGATTACTACAATCAACAAGAACATATAATAATATTCGGATATGCTTTTGTATTCATCAGTAAGCTAGCTATAAGTCCATATTTTGTATATAGAATCGCGTATTATTAACCCCCTACAAATATCAGAATAAGTTCCGCGTAACCTCCAAATTGATAAATGAAAACAAAAACATTTAAGGTTGCAAGAAAACACACAAGAAAATAAATGTCACTACTTGATGGTTGGTACTAGTGGATACTGTCAATAAAATATTCGATGAATGTTTGCGTTTACACGGTCCAATAAATTAATGAATAAATTCATGAATTTCTTTATGAATATACATATTCGTCAATTTATTCATCAATATAAGGTTGAATTATCCATCATCTTTATTTCAATTCTTATTTCGTAGTCACAATTTTATTTGATACAATTTTCTAATTATATATTTATCAAAATAGGCACTGAGAAAAAATGTACTACTAATTTATATTATCCTTGTAATGAAAGCCCATGCATTTTCTATGGCAATTTTGTCCTTAAGTTTTGGGTCTTTGTTAAGGTGACCCGATAACAGTTAAGCGTTGTCTTTGAAAGCCGTTTTATGTGTGAAATATAATTTAATAAATTCTTGTGAAAAATTTCATAACCCTTTAAACGACAGCAGTCTACTAAAAAAATCACTCAAATAGTCAAATGAGATATATGTCAAAGAATAAAATAATACTATACATAATTTTTTAATGTATTATATTTGTAAATTTTAGTTATGTTGAAATTAAAAAAAATATATTACAATAACTACATATTTTTGCGTTCTATGAAAAATTTTGTTGCTCCATATAGACCAAATTTTTAATCAAGAACCCCCCCCCCCCGTCAATGGTGTCCCGCTTTATTAATGTTAAAATCTGGTCACCACAGTTTTTGTTGTCCTACAGAAAAGTATATTTGTCTATCAAATCAATAAAAATAAATTTGTGATGAGTGCATTAACTTCTCATAAAAATATAAACTAATAAAAATGACATTTCACGGCACGACCTAATTAGCTGCTGCACATGCGCAAATTCAATTTTATATTAATTATTAAAAGTTGAAAATTGACAACAATCAAGGTCAGAAGCAATAGAATTATGTTTATGTTTATATAATGAACTGTAAAAACCATCATATTCTATCTTTAAGATTATGCACTAAAATTATGCATACGACTAAGACAGCCTCAATTGAACTAGAAATTGACAGATGTAACACGCAACTCATTGTGAATTTAAATAACAAATATGGGCATAGAAAAGTAATATTTAAAAAGTTTGTTTATAACATTCAATTTATATATGTCTTTTATGCTGTAGTATTTTAGTTCCGGTCGATGTCAATTTGTAATAACATTGAATCGTCGTCTGTAGTTCGTACTTTGGCCGTGTCGGTTGCTATAACGATTCTATTATACCTGAAAACAGGCGTCTTTGGCTGTCGAGATGTGGATATGGTGCTAAACAAAACGCATGCTTATGGTGATAAGATGCGAACAGAATTTGGTTTACTGAAGTGTAAAATTGAATGTTTCTTTTTATTTATTGTAATGGGTTGTTTACTTGTAAATGACTAAAGCTCTGTGTACGATGGAGTGTCTTCCTTGTAGTGGTAAATATGCATCACAATATGAGCCGCTTAATTCTTGCCCAGCGACTAGAAACGTTTCGTTATTTCGTCCAAGTAATTTGCCAGATAAATCTCCGATTGCATATTGATCTTGTGTTCCCAAACCTGCAATCGTTAAATTATTTATATTATTTTTTATTATTCAAATTTCAATAATTGCAAATATCTGGTCAACCGATAGTTTTACGAGAATTTACGAAGAATAAAAATGTGTTTGCAATTCAATTTAGATAACGCTTTCATAGATATTTCTTGAAAACAGTCACCGGAAGTGTTACTTTTACTCTTAGCGACGGCACTTCCGGTTCGGATTTTGAGGAGTATTTTGCAAAGAGCTTGTTCCAATCTGAATTCTAAGCACTTTCGTATTCTTCGTAAATTTTGATAAAACTAACGGTTGACGAGATATTTCTAAGGTTATGATTTCTCATAAAATGCGAAATACAAATCAATTTAAAGAATTTCAATAATTGCAATTTATCTGGTCAACCGATAGTTTTACGAGAATGTATGAAGAATACAAATGTGTTTGTAATTCAATTTAGATAACGCTTTCATAGATATTTCTTGAAAATGGTGACCGGAAGTGTTACTTTTACTATTAGCGACGAAACTTCCGGTTCGGATTTTGAAGAATATTTTGCAAATAGCTTGTTCCGAATTGAATTCTAAGCACTTATGTACTCTTTGTAAATTTTGATAAAACTAACGGTTGAGGAGATATCTCGAATGTTATGATTTCTTTTAAAATTTCATTGGTAACAAACTTGAAGTCAATGCGAAATGTCGAAATACAAATGAATTTAAAGAATTTCAATAATCGCAATTATCTGGTCAACCGATAGTTTTAAAGAATGTAATATAGATGGTGAGGAAAAGAAAACTAGTGTCATTTATCAGGTGCAATGCAGCACATGTATATACAGGATGTTACAGGAGAAATGGTAAATAGTTTAGGATATGGTAGTATGGATCGTTTTAACCAAAAAAGTTCATATAAGCGTGTGTCCAATTCTTAATGGTTTCAGTTATTAATTATGTAAATGGTATAAAGTAGTCAAATATTTAAGTTCATAGCTGCTTTACAAAACATGCGCCGCCAACTTTAATGCGTAGCTCTTCTGAGGTCATATGGGCGTCCTTTTATGTGGTGACACAGGTTTATATGATTTTTTTTGATTCATCTACCAATCACATTTCACGTATTACATCCTCTGATCAAATAAGATTAGATTCTTAGTCAAATAATAAGACCTTGCTTTGAATCAATATATGTTGGAAATATTTAATGATATCATTTTGTTGAGGTGTTTTTTTTCCAAAATACTTACCGTTTGGAATAGTGCCGATGGTCGTCTTTAAAGGATTAAAAACGAATTTCGTTGTCAAGCATGCGTTATCGTTTTCTTCGGCAAATTTAGAAGGGCTTATCGGTAATTCGTGTATCTTATATCCACCTACTGAGGAACTGTACACCAGATTTGTTTCTAAATCTCCCCTGGCAGTGGACAGGTTAAACTTTAGAAATGTCGGTTCGAAACGCGATTGTTGACTGAATCTTATGTCACCTTTGATTCCACCAGATTGTATTAACACTCTGAAATTACATAATAAAAGAAGTGATAGTTTTTTTTAAAATAATTACTTGTACTAGAATATTTATGGAAAAGTGAAATATAAAAAATGCTTCTGCTATGTCAGCCTTGATTATATTATTAACATTCTAAAAGTATTATGAACATAATTTCATAATGACGTCAAAATTTTGCAAAATGTTCAATAATAGCCTGTGTCTAGAATATATTAACAACTTTTTTACACACTCTGTACCTATATAACCTTTACACTCTAATATTGAAACTGTAGATCGTTGCTTGATGATTTACAACTTCCACATCTATTATTTGTTCGATTCATTCCTTACAAATGTTACTTCCCGAGAAGAAGTGTATATTTGACCTAGCCATGTCATAAATTCCTTTAACAATTATATATTTTTTAAAGAAGAAATGTCCCGCAGCAAACGCTGTACATTTTATCTAAGTGTAAGTACTGAAAGTTGTGCTTTTTTTTAATTTACCCGTTTTATGGTGATAAATTGTTATTTGTTAATTATAGCCTGTGTATGACATGGGATAGTAAGAGAATGTTTTGATCAGTTTGCAGTATTTCAGTGAATAGTCATTTAAATGTTAACAAAGGCCACGCATTTTCTGTAAAAACAAGTTAACAGCATAGTTTCTCAAACGTAAATTTTCTGTTTAATTTCGTTGGCGCGATTTAATTTTACGTTAATAATTATAACTTTTTAAAGCCTTTGCATTTACCTGTACTACTTTGAATTATGTGCTGTCTTGTATAAATATACAACGTTTATGGAGTTTCTGCTTTTATTCCAACTAACTGTCGCCGATTAAATAACCAATAAAGCCTATACGGTCTTACAACATAACGAGTCAACAACGTCTAAATAATGCCTTTGTTCACAAGCATCTACTATACAATGTGTATAAATGGAATTATGTTTTCCACTATTATGCTTCAAATTTAAGGAAAAATAAGCCAATTTTTTTTATTTTAATTTAGATGAATATGTTTCAAAAAATATTTGTATCATAATAATGAAAAATAAAACGATTCCAAAAATGAATATTTTTGTTAGTGTTTTTAAGCATTTTGCAGAATATAAGTAATATTAAGTACGTAGTATACAATTCAATCTAACTGTACACAAAATTTGAATCTTTATTCTTTATAAACAAGATTCATTTTGACGGTAGCAATAAAACTAGGGTCACCCGGTATATAAACGTGTAAATAAGACGTTTAATCAGTTTCAACTACTGATGATGTGTGCAGTGAATGAAGTGTACAACATCTAGTTTAATAAGCTATTTAATGAAAAAGTAAGGTGTCTGTTTCGGATTTAATCCAACGTATGAGGGGTCGTTTTTATATTCCCGGACTAGGCTTTTTTCAATTTTTATATAATTTTTCATAATAGTATTTTATTATAATACATGCCTTGGTACCGACTTTGACAATTTACAAAATAATTCCGACAGTTGTATTATATTAGGTTGCACAGCAATCTAGTGCCTTCTGGTAGGCTAGCATAAAATAAGAAATCTACAAGCGTTCTTTATATTCAATGTCGTGTCACATTACAGTTCAAATACAACTGTTGCAATGCTAGTTACTTGATTGCACATGTAGGTATATGTGTGCGTCGCTATTGCTACCAACTTAACAACTATATCATACAACAGTATTTATTAGTTTTAATATCTGTCAGTTTGTGTTGACACGTATCAATATGCACAAACTTGAATATCGAGCAGTTATAAAATTCTGGACAAAACAAGGAAAAGCTCCAAAAGTATTCGTGAAGTCGGCCTGTCGACGTAATCGTTTGGTACTGGAGAATGCAAGATTAAAGAAGGGACAATTAGCAGCTTCATTAGAAGATTCAGAAAGTACGGCTTTCAGAATTCTACACGAATATCTTGGAATGAAAAAAAATAATTCCAGATGGGTTACGCGAATGCTTTCGCCATTCCAAATGCGTGTGCGGATGGAGATGTGTGAACAATTTTTGACGCTTTGTGGAGACGAACCAGGTTTAGTTACCAATCGACTTGTCATCGCAAATGAGACCTAGATCCATCATTTTGACCCTGAGTCAAAACAAAAATCGATGCAGTGCCATCTTAAGGGTTATAACCCTCCCAAGAAGTTTAAAGTCACCCCTTCTGCAGGAAAAATAATGGCAACGATTTTTTGGGATTGTCAAGGAATACTAATGATTGATTATCTACGTAAGGGTAGTACGGTAACAGGAAAGTATTACGCAAGTTAATACATCACCTAAGAGACTCTATTAAAGCGAAATAAATTTTTACTGCTGTTCGAAACTTTTTTGTTCATGCCTAGTCCGGGAATATAAAAATGACTCCTCGTATATGCATTTTATTATATATCTACGCTGTATGATCATTTTAACTAATTCACAGTTATTTTGGCGAATATATTTTATAATTGTTCAGTAATTTGGACAGATTACAAGTGAATTATTTATACTGTGTAAACTTACCTGGCATTAATTGGTTGGACGTATTGTATTTTGGCGCATGCCAGGAAGCTGTCGGGAAATTTATTTTCAAATAAAACTAAATATAGCCTCCTGTGTGGACCCACCAGGTCGCTTGGAAATAAAATCAATTGTTCGTCAATGAACAACGTTTTGGACTGGCTTTTATTATAGTCGGTCGAAATCTTTACTTTCCCAAGCCGTGCATCGATATCCCCGACGGCCCGATTATTTCCAGCATTCTCCGGATCGAAGACCAACTGCAATATGTTACAATTGGGATCCGATCGCTCCTTCTGCTCTAGGATATCGGTGACGTATATTTTCCAGTTATGTTCTGTAAACGGAGTGGCTTTGCCTAATTTCTCAACATCTACCACTCTATACAAATCGGTGGTGATTAACATTTCGTGAGTGTTATTTTTCGAGGAAAACCATCGGAAATATACGTTCCCAGCTATTGGACTATTAAATCTGGCGATGGCTGTGTTCTCGGCGCTCTTGTCCATTATCGAAATCGACGCGCAAATTTCGGTGTTCGTGGCTATGTTATGAAAAAGCAATGATTTCCCATACAGGCCGTTTTTGCCAGATATTTTTAGATCATCGGTTTTGTATTGTGCTGTCATATTGTCGGGCAATATTAAATAGCCGAAAATGTTGTCCATGTTAATAAGTTTTTTACCTGTAAATTGAAGATCTGATTGACAAAACTATAATAAAAAGACATTTTAATATATAAAAGAAATTATTATTATTATACAATTAAATATAGCGCAATCGAAGCATGAGAATCTTGAGAACGACAGAAATGTGAACACTCCGATCCATCACAAGCATTAGTATAAAGCAGTGGCGCCCAAAGCGTGGGGCACAGAATGATTTCCAAAATAAAACAAAACCAATTTATTTCGAGGTTTATTTTTATCTTTTGCATCATAAGTAAAATATAACGTCTTCATATGCTAAGATATTTAATTACTAAGTCAAACATTTAATGCAACATATGCGCCTATTTCTCAGACACTAGTTTTTCGAATCTGTGTTCTATATTTGATACACAGACAAATATTTTCAAGTTGCAGATAATTTCTCACTTTTTTTTTCAATAGCAGTATCGATGAGAAACTTAAATCGCATAAATATGATGTTGAAAATGGAACTGAATGTTTAAGATTTTCGTTTGCCAGTTCGAAATATTCTTGCATTCTTTTGATGGGAAAATGATCGATTTTTTGGGAAAGAAATTCTAGCTACAACATTCCATCACTTGATATTTCAATAAGTGTATCTTTCGTGTTTGTTGGAATTTTAGCATGTTAATAGGAATTATCCAAAATCGGATTCAATATCCATCTTTAATTGTCCGGTTTGAATATAATTTGTACAATATTAACAAAGTTGTTGTAAATTGCACAAACTAACTTGCATGGCTAAAAAAAACTTGCTCACAGTTTATCATATGGTAATTATATCTACATCCTCCATGAGTTCTTGAAAGCAATGAAATGAATCAAAATTCATTTTTCTTTTATAAATCCATTAATCTTTTCCATGGCTATTATTATATTAACATTCTTGCAAACAAGCATTCAAGATATTTAGGCGTTGGAATGTATCAACAATAAAAGCCTACCCAAGAAGCGCAAGAGGATTGGAAAAATGGATATTTTGATTTCACAAAGTCAATAAAATGTTAAATTAATTGAAAAACACTTTTCAAAATGTTACCCCTCGAAAGCCATACTTACTTCTATGTGAGATAGAAGATTTACATATATAAAAAAAAACATGTCATCACAAATTCTTCCTAAAATTACGAGTCTGTAGGTAATGCTTTTCCTTTGATAGAATTTTCATCTATAATGAAATTGTTCAGAACACGTTCCATTTCGGAAGGTAAAGATTTTGAGACAATAACTTTTCAGTGTAAAAGCCAGTGCAGTCATTTAACATTTGGTATTACTTCTTGTAATCTGACAATAGAACCAGATCGATGTCTTGTCATAACTTCTCTTTAAAAGAATTCTATCGTCTAGTCCCTTCTGGACCATGCTGAAAGATTCGGAAAGTAAAAAACAAAGAACTTGCGCTATTTGATCATAGATGGCTCAAGTAACAAACACATTTTCTACTTTGAATTTAATTGCGTGGTGTTATGTTATTTTTCGAAAATAGTATTGGACGTGGTATAAAATAGGGGGCCATGAGCAAAATCCATACAAAACGGGGGTCGCACTTTAAAAAAGTTTGGGTAACACTGCGATAGGGATGGTATACGAAAGAGTAAAAAGAGAAGAAAGGATGAAGAACATGGAACCAACATGTGAACAGAATAAGAGGAGAAATAGCAATAGCGCAAGTGATGGAAAACCGCCAAGAACAAGACAAATAGGAAGGTCTCCAAAGAAGTGGACGGATAATTGGCAATTGATATCAAAAGAAAACTTATTTCAACAGGGCATGGCATATTATATGTATAAGAAGAAGAAGAAATATAGCACACTGAGAAAAATGTTTATTAACCAGCATTAAAATTTTAATAGTCCCAGGTAAAAAATGTAATAAAATAGGGGACAGCAAAACATCATATTGGACGCAAATAAACACTAATTTCTGATATTATTATATATTTATTTAAACGTTGTTTGACACCTATAAATATATCGCTGTTTAGCCACAAATAAACTCATTATATTGCAGTAAAAAAACTAGACGCCTAAGCCGATACAAAAATCTAGCACACTAAATGGACTACATATTTGTACTTAGGTATTAGTTTACTTACGATAAAGTAACATGTAAATTCATGTTAGTAATATAGCTTATTGCGGGAAGTAGATGAATTAATTAAGATAACTGAAATACGCAACTGTACTACAAGTGTTGTTTAATTGCACTATATAATTTTTTGTTTGTCACACGTATTCAGCATAGCTACTCTAGAAACGCATTTTAATTGTAGTAAGTCAATTCAGATTAATTGCAAATAATGCATATTGGGGAGCAAGTCACCAACTAAAAATATTAGGTGTTTAAATACATTGTCTCAAATATGTACATGTGATGTGTGAAATAAACGCATTCGCCATCACATTCATTTGGGTAAAAATACTTAAACACCGAATATAATTTAGTGGGCCATCGTCCGTGATACAATTAGCATAGTACTTACGCTTCAGGATTTTTTCGATTGTTAAGTATAAACAAATATGCAATAATACGTGTATACTAAATATTACGCCATTTCCATAATTACTGAAAATAGCTAACATTAAAGAATTTCGAATGTTAGAAAAAACGCATTGAATGTATAATACAAATTTCTTTATTATAATAAAATATTAACTTGTGTACATTTATAAAAACTAACAAACGTTATAAACATTGTAATTGGTATAATGAGTAGGTACATATATTATTTCAATGCAATACAGTAGGCATTGTTTTTATATATTTTCAATTTGCAAATGAAAGTTAATGTCTCCAATGACGCAAGCCGTCCTGTATGAAATGCCATACATGCTTTGCTTCAGAGGAATATTCTAGATTTAAAGAATGGATGGACTTATAAAGTATTTCTAAGCATCTTAGAGCTGAATTACATCATATTTCTTATCATTAATTACAATATAGAAGGCTTCAATATTATTTATGTTTCCTACCGCTACACCAAATGGCTGTAAAGGTATGTTATATCTTTCTAGCTTTTTTTCTTCTTCTTTCGAGAACCTCTTCAAACACAGCAAAGTTCTGAAAAACATAACAAATGCGATATTTATTTGAGAAAGCTCACATATCCACATTGCAGTTTTCGATGTATTGTTTAAATATTTTGCATATTATTTTCCATATGTTTGGGATATACGGGAAAACCACCTTCATATTGACACTACAGATTTTCCTGCAATGTGCATATCCGCAAATAATCTATTTGATTATTATCGATTTACAAAACTTTACAATGAAGTAAAAGAGCAAACAGTTTTGTTTTTTTCTATATGATAAAGAAAAATTAATACATATATACACATTTGGTGAGAACATTGAACAACTGAATAATGTCTTTGTAACGCTAATTAAATTATTTTACCTGAGCATGAAAAAAAAAAGCTCTCCTGAACTTCAGTTCGCGTAGGACGCCAATTTTTTTCCTTATTTCCCTTTTTTATCGTAATAGGTGAAAATAAGAGCGGTAAAAGTAACAAAAACTGGGTTGAAGTGTCTGTAAAAATAATATTATTATACTTGTTCATACAGTAAAAATACCAATTGCTGTGCACATGGAATAAAATATATTTGACTAGTTTAATACCAAAACTCTGTATTAAACTAGTTTTATTGTAGTAACTGCATGAGTAACAGAACAACACTGACAGTGTTGTTCTGTTACGCTACGGTGTGTAGACAGCGCGATTTTTAATCAGTGCTACTGACGATGACAACTTAGTTGTTGAAATACGTATTTAGCCATTTTTGTGCTTTAGTGTGGTGAAGGTGTTTTAGTGTTTTTGTGTAGTTTCAAGCCACAGACTCCAAGTTTAGTTTCTTTCAAGAACGGCATATTTATATTTGTAGGGAATTTTTCTTTACTTTATAAATAATAAGTAAACAAATAAAGAAGTGCCCTATCTGTGGGTACATTATTTTCCATGCCTAACATCAAGAATTACTATGCATGCATGCAAGTTACTTAATTATAACTTTTCCTGGCTTTTATAAACGAAAGAAAGAGAAAGAACCGATTGGTTTATTAAAACATTATGAATAAAAATATAATAAAAAGAATACTTACTTTCAAAAACTGAATAATAATCTCCTAGCCCCCAGGTTGTTAAAAGAACTTCCATATAAGCAGAAGAATCACACATTTTACGCATTTACATATACCTATACTGCCTATACTACAATGCACTAATATCTATTATAAAATGAGGGAAACACGTAACATGATATAATACGCATATAATTTTCTAACGGAAATGCACGATATTAGCCGAAATTCAACATTACCTACCCAATTTAATTGTAACAAGTGTAATAATTCACTTTGCACTGTATACTGTATATTGTTTAATTACGACAGGTATGAAGCTAAGTATGCTAGGTTGACGAGTTTAATAACAGGCACATCATCTCTCATAAATAAATTGTGTAGTTGTCGCTATTATTATTGAATTCCTTGATATACTGTGTAATTGGATTAGTATATAAATTCATGTATGGTAGTAACTTGGGTTTAGAAAACTGTATTTATTTGTAAGTGATATATCGAAACAATAACCACAAGTGAAAATATATTTCCTACCAATAAATTTTTTTAGCAACACAGTTTATTTGACAAATTTCTCTCAGTGCATATTGAAGATTAATATTTTTGCGTTAATAAGACAGAGGGACTCAACAGAAGTAAGAAAAGAAAGCATGATTATGTAGAAACAGTGTTAGATCAAAAGCTCTAACCATATGATGAACATCATCCAGTTCCTCATCCGTAAATTGACAAGGATTGCGAAAAAAGAGAGTTAATGTACTAGTGCCACTACGATAGTTTTAAAGGTGGTGATAAATCAACCGATGCTGATTTGGTGCGGTATTTGAATCTGTCAAAATTATGAGCATAACTTCTTGTGCCGAGATCACAGTCATGAAAACTTTTAGCGAAAGAACCACGAATTAGTATTAATCGCAACAATCATGCAAATCTCGTTGATTTCTATAGTATGACCGGCAAATTTGTCTACTGCAATAATGTTTGTAAACTTTTCATTGAAACATCATGGACCCAGTTCTTGAAGAAAATTCAATAGATTTGTCATAGATCAGCCTGAAAGCAGTGTTGTTACATAATAGAAACCTACAGGCTTTCATTACAATAGCATATTATACTTACGAAACCTTGAGAAATGTTATTAAATTTTGCCTTTGGCACAGTCGTGCTATACAGGGTGGTTGGTTTTTCATTGTCCAGCCTATATCAGCTCCATTATCAAAAATTCAAAAAAATGTTAGAGGAAAATGTTTTTTATCTCGAAATGGTCTATCATATTGCATCATTAGAAATCTTTCATAGCCTACTGATTTTTAGCAGCGATAATCAACTTTAATTTCTTAAATGGAACACCCTGTATATTTTTACGGGATATGATTCTAAATACATTTCTCTTTATAACGATGTATAACAAGTAGGGAGCTAATAATAAAATTACCACGGCTTGCTTGCTAATTACACCTGCAATGCTGCAAAACGCCAGGAGGAACATTATTACGCGAGCCGACAAATGTTTAGAATGTAATGGTGGACAATTTCAACAATTATTATAAGACACATTACTTACTATTTAGTATTTAATTTTTTTTTTATTTATAATAGAAATAGCAAATTTTAGTTTTCCATACTTTTTCTTATTATTTCGTTTCCGTAGACAATTGCTACACATATGCCAACTTGTGACGTATCATAATAAACAGAATTTAATGAGGATTCATTTTTATAGAAAATATACAGGGTGTTCCATTTAAGATATTAAAGTTGATTATCGCTGCTAAAAATCAGTAGGCTATGAAAGATTACTAATGACGCAATATGATAGACCATTTCGAGATAAAAAACATTTTCCTCTAACATTTTCTTGACTTTTTGATAATAAAGCTGATATAGGCTGGACAATGAAAAACCAACCACCCTGTATATTTCATGCTCGACTGGGCTTTTCGAGAATAGACAAAATATTCTGAGCATTATAATGACACAGCACAGTCTCAATACATTTAGATCATCGAGATGTTCTTTGAATTCTTTCTAAAAGAAACGAAAAACTGCATTTTTGTGTTGCATTGATTCCAAATATATGTAAATTAATAAAAGTACTTATTTATTTTATTATATTCAAGGCTAGCGATATTTTTATATATTTAGTAAAGTTTGCTGTAAATAGACGTATAAAAAACACATTCAAGTTTTTCCTTTACCATTTTTTTGTTCGACATTAGGTTATGTAAATAAAGTGCTAGGCGGATAAAACGAAACGACAATATCCGACCGAGTGTCTTGGTCTGAAGAAGACTTAGCAAAAGCTATGAGAGAAGCTAAAAAGACTGTGTGCAAAGAAGTTTGTATTCACCCGCCTATTGAAGACTGGATACAATGATCAACTACCATTTTTAGATGTTTTGGTTATAAAGAATAATAATAACATAGAAATCGATATCTCCCGAGAAGACACCAACGTCAACAGCGCATTGAAATAATAGTCTTCTTTTCATTTTCGTATCCATCGGCTGTTAAGTTTACCGCTGGCTAAAGATAGATATGAAAAAGAACTAGGTTTAATTAAAAAAATCGCAAAGTACAATGGTTTAGGTTCAGAAATAGTAACTAAGCTCATGCTACCCTCTTGTATTTAAATTTAAATGGCCGAGGCCCTAAACAAATCGGTACCCAAAAATTCCAAGAAGGTAGTGAGTTAGGCACCACCACGGTAATTAACCTTCTATTATACTTTAGGAGGACGCTTGTCTATTAATTAATCACCAACTTATAACACTCTAGTCTTACCTCATACTTCCCCAAGGGTCGATGTTAAAGATGGGAGTCAGCACTGCCTCCAGCTACAGTCAGAGAAGGGCGAGTTCGAACACCGTACTAAGTCGAAGGTTAAGATGTCAGGGCGCCTATCCGTAATAATATGCTAAGCCCAACAGATATTCAGACCCCGGACCAGGTCCAATGTAAAACTCCCCAGGTGATAAGTAAATAAGACCAATACACACTCATTCAACTTAACAACAGTTTATTGAAATGTAACTAGATCTCAACAGTGTGTCCCAGTTACGAACATATCCGGTTATTTAAATAGTCTTGATTTCAAGAGATATTTACAACAAGAGAAAACAATGATAGTGAAACACAAGCGCAACTCGGTTGCCAGTAAAAAAAAAAAAAAATCTGAAGGACTATTCAAAACTTAAATGGTCACCCAAGGTGGTCCACAATTCAAATTTCAGTGACGTGACATTACCAAAATTTTAACAGTTCAAAAGAAACAGGTGAACACAAGAATAAACTTAAATCTAACATTGATTCACCAACAATATTCTTACAAGTACACAATTATAAGGCAACTTGCCAGAAGTCCCTCCAAAGTCGAACAGTTTGATCGTATAATGCAACACGTCACTCAAAAATAAACACTCTGTATACCAGAGGCATCTGACAATCTATTCGACATTAGAGAACAGACTCTAAGTTGTAAGATATCTAATTCTATATAAGAAATAGCGCTAGTTAACTATGCTTTACAGGAAGAATATGTGATTAAATTAAATTCATTAATTTCTTACGAGATTATACCAAAAATAAATTACAATCATAGACTAAAATGCATTAAATAACATCTAAGAATTTACACAAGACCGATGTGAGGCTACACTGCCCATACACATCCCAAAATTTAGTTCAATTTCTAAATCCAAAATTAAAATGGCTACGTAACGTCTCCAAAAATGTCAAAGTAACCTCCAAAATGGGGTCACTATTGTTAATAAAACTACGTTAAATTAATTAATTCAAAACATAAAGGCTCACAGGCCACAAGAAGTTAAATTAGGAAATTACGATTACTTATTTAATTATTTAGCCCGGAAAATTGAAATTCACTGTTCAAATTACACGATATTGACACAAAATTAGCCAAACTGTTTAGTCAATTAAACTCTACCCTCTGGATAATGTCAGAGAAAATTTACACAGTCACAATACCTTAAGAAAGTCACATCCAAAGCTTCCAACACGACACCTCCTACGGATCCACACGTTACAAGGAATATGCTCTCCTATCCTCGGTTAACGACACCTCAAGAGATAGCGTTTGAAGGCTACAGTATTCCAATAATCTGCACCTTAAATATGCCCTCACCGCAAGATATAACAACAATTCCTTGGCACCGTAAGACTACAAGCACGTGATTCTCACGTCTTAACCCCAAACCAAAAATGCTCAAATGAGGTTTATGTCAGGCCCAACACCAGCAGAGCAGCTTAAACAATTCCCAAGCCCAGAAGAAAATATCCTCGCAAGATTCAAATATAACGCCAAAATTCACCAATAATACTTGAGAAGCACCATAACATCCGCTTTTGTAAGCGATTACCGACGATAAAACTCAACTCTCCACCATTCTCAAGTAAAGCTGAGGGAAATGATTCTGCTCTGTGGTGTCTAACCTTTCTCGACGACCGTTAAAATCAAAAGAGGAAGACTCTAACATGTCAAGCCCGATCATCAAACGCACACGACAATTGCTCTAAAAGATCGAACGACCCAAACTAATACTTTAAACGTACGACAAAAATACAGGTTCAAATAACCATAGAAAAATGGAAAATAATTATTAATAATTTGTTGCATAACTCTAGGCCGAAAAGAAGTTCGAAAAACGAAATTAGCAATAACTAAAGAAAACAAATTTATTAAATGAAACAACATACGCCATCTACCCGTCAAAGCCTGTATACGTTACACCCACCTACGGCAAGGCAGAACGCGTGCAATAGGAATCTTAAGCACTTCTACACCAGATGGCAGTAGTAGTAGGAAGACGACATAAATTTAATCAAAAACGAATTACGTATTCCGACAATTAAAATAAACCATTAAAGGATAAAATACAACCAAAAAAAAAAACGTAACACTCATTAGGATACATAAACTTAAGAAACAAATTCAGGATACTACATGTTTGCTAGTTACCTCAAAAAACTCGTGGTAATAAGTTTGTTTCGTTGCCACACAAAATTTGAGCAGCATTTGTAAAGAACATGGTCTTCAAATCGCGTTTAAATCGGGCAATTCATTAAAACCGCTCTTAGGGAACGCTAAATATAAAATTGTGTTAGATCAAAAATCTGGGATTTCTGAGATAACGTGTAAAGATTGTAATCGAAAATATGTTGGGCAAACTAGGCGTTCAATTTCAACTCGTTACAAAGAACACATCGCACATTTCAGATACAACAGACGGGAAAAACCAAGCGTTGCTCGACATATTTTCGACACAGGTCCATGGCATGCTTACAGATAGTCTTAGATTAATTAAAACTGTAAATAATTCTAGAGAATTAGACAGTTACGAAAGTATTTATATACATAGAAATAGATGTAAGTTATTGAATTCTAACAATGGACCAATACGCGAGTCCAGTTTGTACGAATTATTGTAAGTTTAGGTGTTAATCTGTCACGCTTCATGGTTTCGTTATTGTCCCGTTCTATCCCATCTACTCTTCTCCCTCTCTCTACTTACCTAAATGCTTTTCTGAACATCGGTTTTCCACTTGTGTGTAATCAACTGGGAATTCGTTGACGTACCAGGACCATGCCTGTTCTGGATATTGAAGCGTGGTGTTAAGATTTGTCACGATTTTAATGGTATCCGTGCCTTCCACGTGCAAAAATGTAATCGTACCGTGCAAACCATGGCCAGATATATGACTTTTTAATTCAATCGAGGTAACTTCAAAATAACCTGTAAGTAAAATAAAAAAAAATAGTAAAGTAAAACTTTTTCTAGTTTTGTAGTTCATAATGGAAAAAAAAGCATTGTACAACACGCCTCCAAAACACCCACCCTTTTCCAGAAGGTTTGACCAATCAGAAATGACAAAGACGAGTTATTTATGTCGATCTTGGCTGTTTAATAGAGTTGAGATATATTTACGCATTCTTGTTAACTGATAGCATATTATCATAATATTATATTCACAGCCAGCTGTTTCTGTTTTTTACAGTTTACTTAGAGTAAAGTCGGGGATTATGAAATAGACCCGGTAATATGGAATACCATGTGTTTGTCAAAACTACCAGCGCTATCTATTCTCATTTGTTATAATAACACTCGATAAAGTTCAAAATTGCTCCACAAGAGTACCTTAGTCTATGAACATTCACCATTTAGTGGTTGCAAGAGTTCAACTGATTTCGACGTTCTTAATATTTTTTGGTAAGTACACTAAAATTTTATTTTAAACACTTTCGAAAGTAATTTTGTTTAATGTTATTGGTTCATTAAGTAGACGAATGATGTAGGAATGCTTTAGTACAGAGATATTGCTCATTTGAACTACCTTTCATTTTTTTATCCGTTTTAACCTCTAAACTTATATGGGCGGGAATTATGAAATAGTATTCCATATTACCTGACTCTATAAATTAAAATCTTAAAATTGGATTTCTTTTGTAGAAATGCCTAAAGCGGTCAAAAAGACCCAAGGAAAAGCTAAAACCAGTTCGCCACAACGTAAAATGTGGGATGAGGAAAACATGAAAAAGGCAATAATAGCAGTTAGAAGCAAAAGAATGGGTTATTTAAAAGCATGTAAAACATTCAATGTGCCTCGTGCCACCCTTTACAGACTTTGTAAGAAGGATGGAGCTGCTAGTGAGGTATGCCAAACGAAACTGGGGAGGAAACCAGTTTTGCCGGATCATTTGGAAAATGAATTAGTAAAGCATTGCCTAGCTATGGAGAAAACCTTTTATGGATTAACTAGGCGGGATGTCCGTAATCTTGCGTTCCAGTTAGCAAGAAGAAATAACGTTCCACATCCTTTCGCATTACTGAAAAAATCTGCTGGTAAGGACTGGCTAAATCGTTTCAGATTAAGGCATAAGGATGTGTTAAGCCTCAGAAAGCCGACGGGAACGTCGTTTGCACGAGCAGTGGGCTTTAACAAGCAAAACGTTAACGAGTTTTTTGATCTGTTAGAGACAGAAATAGCAAAAAAAAACTTTTCAGCTAATCAGATTTTCAACGTCGATGAAAGTGGTCTTAGCATTGTACAATCAAAATGCCCTGAGGTTTTTTCACAAAGGGGAAACGACAAATCGGTGCACTAACATCTGCAGAGCGGGGCTCTCTGGTGACTTGTGTTTTGTGTATGAGTGCGAGTGGCAATTTTGTGCCCCCTTTGCTCATATTTCCTCGTAAAAATTCAAGCGAATTAATAAAGAAGGAAGCTCCACCAGGAAGTGTTTTTGCCTTCCATCCATCTGGGTGGATTCAGACAGATATATTTACGCAGTGGTTCAACCATTTTATAGAATATGTAAGACCAAGTACCGAAAACCCTGTGCTTTTGATTTTGGATGGCCATCATACCCACACTCGAAACTTGGATGTTATTGTCGCTGCAAGGCAAAATCACGTAACTTTGCTGTGCTTACCGCCTCACACAACGCACAAGATGCAGCCACTCGATAAATCTGTAATGGGGGCATTGAAAACCTATTACAATGAAGAAATTCGCCAATTTTTACGGCAAAATAATCGGCCAATATCTCATTTTGACATAAGTGAACTCTTTGGTGAAGCATATCTGAAAATACAAACTGGCGAAAGAGCAATCAATGGATTTCGACAAACAGGTCTGTTTCCAGTAAACAGAAATATTTTTACCGAAGAAGATTTCCTAGAGGAGGCACACAGAAATCCAGAAGTGCCTAGACGACTAGAGGAACAACCAGTTTTACCGAAAGACATAGTTCCTATTCCTGTTCTTAAGAAACGACGAGGCACAAGAGGTCGAAAATCGGGGACCGCCAAACTTTTGACTTCAACTCCAAACAAGGATGAACTGGAAGAGTCACTTACATCAAAAAATGAAAAAAACAAAGTTAAAAGAAACATTGGGTTTGAAGGAAATAGAAAACCAACCAATGACGCAAAACCTGGAACCAGCAAAATGGAAGATGACACCAAAGTAACTTTGAGTAGTGTGAGGAAAAAAACGAGAAAGCAACTGGTAGAAAACGATGAATCGTCGGATGATTTAGATGAAGATATCCCAATCTTAGATGACTCTACTGATTATGAAGATTTCCCAAGCAACAACAATAACCCACAAGATGATGCAGAATGTCTTTTCTGTTCAGAACGTTTTACGACTGACTCGAGAGGAGAAATTTGGATACAGTGCCTAAGATGCGAACTTTGGGCTCATGAACTGTGCGCCGATTCCGAACAGGATTGTTATGTTTGCGATTTTTGTCGTTAGAATTTTTTATATCGAAAATAACAGTATTCCATATTCCCTCATACATCTATTCCATATTACCCGACCATTGTTCTCGGTGGAAAGAAATGCTTTTTTCATTATTTGTAATATTTTTTGTTTATGTATATTATTTGTAACTTAGCCACAGTGGTCTCATATAATAAACCCTTTGGCGCTATCATTGATATTTTTTATTTATATTTTACTCAATACACTTCAAAATAATTAAATAAAATAAAAATGGTATTCCATAATCCCCTACTTTACTCTACAACATTTACAAATCAAAGGTACGATATAAATAACCGAGCCAATCGGTGATGTGACATTGCAATGCATTTTCCATAGACAGATATTTTTTGGGCCTTGTAGGAGGGTCCATAAGCGTAAAACGTGGTAAAACCCAGTTTTTGAGACTGGAGGTGTTGTCATTTGCCATCTCGAAAATGAAGGAGTAATTAGCTTTCTGTTTCATTTCCGTATTCGTGAGGTCGACAAATTTGTTTGAACATCATTATTATAGTTAATACAATTATCTATGTTTTATTTGTAATTTTTGAAAGTGAAATTGATAATCCTACTAAGTATACAATGTTTCCTAGCTTTCATCTCTTCCTCTTTAAAATGTTTCAAATCAATAAGATCTTATTGTTAAATAATTAAACCTCTGCATTCTGTCAGACTTGATATTTAATACAAATTGATGTCATTACAGAATAGCCAAGTATCGATGTTAATATTATCCGAAATTATTTTACTATAAGTGAACAAGTACAGGAAATTTTAATGAATTAAAGCGCAGAAATTAAATATTTTGGAAATAATATAATCTATTCACAAATGCGTAACAGGTTGGAATAAATCACACTTAAATTATTTGTATATATTTGTGATTAATTGAATCACTCTCTTTGTTAATATAAATCATTTCAAGTACTCTGTTTCTATAATTACGCTCTTTTGCTTAATCTTTGAACGTTATCATAATCAAAGATATGTTTAAGTGTTGTTCACATCCACTTAACTTAACATAAATTAAGATAGTAGCAAAATTAACAAAAGTTAAAACACATGGCTTCTTATGTATCTGGTCACAATGAAAATTATTGCACAAATTAACATTGTACTAAGTCGGCCGAACTTCAACATAAAGTGTTGTTCACATCCACTTAACTTAACATAAATTAAGGTAGGAGCAAAATTAACAAAAGTTAAAACACATGGTTTCTTATGTATCTAGTCACAATGAAAATTATTGCACTTAACGTAAATCAACATTGTACTAAGTCAACCGAACTTCAACTTAAGGGAACTCCTTAATTTACGTTTATTAATTCCACCAATCAACAACCTCCAGAAACTGCATATTTTATAATCTGTCATTTGAAATTAGCATAACCTAAATTTGCGAAATTAGCTGCACAATTTGCCAGTTATTTTATTGTTTTGTACGTTGCTGTCTGATATTATCATGAAAGACGGCGTTTTAATTGATCCGGTGCATAGCTATTCCCATTTATATGACAGAAAGCCGTTTTAGAACCTATCTAATTGGCACTCCAGCTGCTCATACGCCTGCGCATTTAACGTAAATTAAGGCAATGTAAACGACTTCATAAATGCCCCAATAACAACAAAGATGAAGAAACAAATACCTGAATTAAAATTTAGATTGGTAACTCTGAGAGAAGTGACAACAATAATAAATCAATTAAAAAACAACACAGCACCAGGTTTTGATAAAATAACAACAGCAATAGTTAAAAGGAACAAAGACGTATTGTCACCAATTTTGACCAAATTAATTAACAACGTTATACATGATGGAGAATTCCCCGAATATCTAAAAAAAACTATTATTGTGCCCATATACAAAAAAGGCAACAGGCAGAACGTAGAAAATTATCGTCCTATCTCGTTACTATCTACACTGAACAAAATCTTAGAGAAAAGCTTACAAATTCAATTATCTGATCATCTAGCAATAAATAAAATTGTGAGCTCGAACCAATATGCTTTCCAGAAGAACTCCGGTACAACATCTGCAACAACAGATTTTATAAATGAAATTAAAGAAAAAGTGGAAAAGGGAAACATAGTAACAGCACTATACATAGACATGAAGAAAGCATTCGATACAATATCCAAAACCAAACTTATCGAAAAATTGCAGAGCATAGGTATAAAAAATACAGAACAAAAAATAATTGAAACTTACCTAATGAATCGTCCACAAAAAATAAAAATAAACAAAGTCGAAAGTGACGTACGTTTTGCTAAATATGGAATACCACAGGGCGGGAACTTACCACCATTACTTTACATACTGTATACCAATGATATATTTGAATTACCACTCCATGGTAAAATATACGGATACGCAGACGACACCTGTATTATATACAGTAACAAAAACCCCCACATAATAGAAAACAATATTAATAAAGATATGAAGAAAATAGAAGAATGGTGCTTTAATAATTTAATAACAATTAACGAAGATAAGACAAGTTTTATGATCTTCTCAAATAAAGCACAAAAACCAAAACTAAATATACAACTTAAAGGCAAGAAAATCCATCAAAGAAAACAAGTAACTTACCTAGGGTTAGAAATCCAAGAAAACCTAAAATGGGACGGTCATGTCCAAAACCTTATCAAAAAGAACTCGAAAGCAATAGCTGGAATACATAAAATTAAAAATATAATACCACCAAGCATGAGACCGGCAATATACCACGCCATGTTTGCATCTCATATGAATTACCTCGTCAATATATGGGGCCAAACAACGTTAAAAAATATAAACAAATTACAGAGACAACAAAATAGATTCATAAAGCTAATATATCGACTAAATAAAAGAACTCCAACAGCACAACTATATAATATCACTGGAATACCAAATATTGAGAAACTTATAAGAATTAAAAATATACTACTGATACATAAAATAGACAAGGGACTAATCAAAACAAAAATAAAACTACAAACCAACAATGAAATACATAACTACCGAACGAGAGGACACACACACATAAGAGCAAAAAAACACAGAATAGTACGATGCGTACAAATACCAACAGCAGATGCGATAAAAGACTACAACAAATTAACAACAAAAATAAAAAACCTGGACCACCGTAACTTTCACAAGCAAATCAAGAAGAGGATATTGAAAATATAAATAAAATCGAGAAAAAACCTGAGAGACATCCAGAAAAAAATAAAAGAAGAGAAATAACACACAGGAGCCCTCAATACCGCTCGTGTGGGAAACTGGAGAAAACCAGGATCTTGCAATGAGGCTGAGGACCGAAGGGGACATGTTATGTACATGTGTATATGTATATATGTATTTATCTATGTGTATGTACATGTTTTTTTGGAATAAAACGTTTATATCTTAAAAAAAAAAAAAAAAAAAAAAAAAAATTTGTGTTAATTTTACGGTACGTTAATTAAGGTTTAAGTTAAGTTAAGTGGATGTAAACGAGGCTTAAGGGAACTCCTTAATTTACGTTTATTAATTCCACCAATCAGCAACCACCAGAAACGGCATAGCTGTATATGCGTACTTTTTTTTATTTTCCAATCTGTCATTTGAAACTAGCATAACCTAAATTTGCGAAATTTGTTGCACAATTTTCCAGAGTTATTTTATTGTTTTGTACGTTGCAGCTTTATATTATCATGAAAGACGGCCTTTTAATTGATCTGGTGTATAGTTATCCCCATTTATATGACAAAAAGCCGTTTTAGAACCTATTTGATTGGCACTCCAGCTACTCATACGCTTGCGCACTTAACGTAAATTAAGGCAATGTGAACGAGTTCGTAAATTTTGTGTTAATTTTACGGTAGGTTAAGTAAGGTTCAAGTTAAGTTAAGTGGATGTGTGTAGGCTTGTGATAAATTGCAAATTCGTGTCTTTTATTTATATTCTGTGAAATAGTAAGGTCTAGGAAATTAATAGAACCGTTAGCCTCTGTTTCTAGTGTGAATTTTATATAAGGATGTACAGTGGTGGACTCCCCAAGGTTGACACCTAATGTACCCTGTGTAACAAGTACTTAGTACATTACATTGGTATAAGTCAAAGTGACACAACTGACTGAAACGCCACTAATTGAAACCATATTTACAATAGGTACATAAAAATAAAAAAAATACTATAGCAACTAAAAGGTGTCCACTTTAAAAAGTCCACCGCTGTACAGTTGCGGCCCCTACAAACTCAGACACCGACTTTTGACATATTCTGCCAAATTCAAAAAAAATGTTATCTGTGAATTTGACTTTTATCCAGTATGGCAATGTCAGTGTTACTTTATTGTAAGTGGGAAGCTTGCACAATTTTAAAATGCCTCAATTTAACGAACAGCAAAAGTCAATAATTAGAACTACAGTCGAAAGCAAAAAAAAGTAGACAAAAATACAGGTTTCTGTTATAAACTTTCTCAAAATGATTAGTGTGATAGCGACTTTAAAGTTACTTGTCAAAATTTGGTTATCTATCAAAATTGACAACCTTACAGTTGATATTAAACTATTATCAAAATGCCTTCCATAAATGAAGATAATAAAGTCAGTGTTATTGCAGATTTGAGTAACGGTTTCAAAATACGTGAAATTGTGGAAAGGAAATAATATGGGAAATAGAAGGAAATTTAAATTCAGAGGCTTATATCAACATTCTAAGTATGTAATGTGATGTTGCGTTCAGTGGAGCTATTTTTTCCAAATCGCAATTTTATAATTCAACAGGATTACTGCCCCATCCATCGGGCAGAGTGAAAACATGGTTCAGAGAAAATAACATCAACGTGTTGGATTTTTCGCCAAGAAGTCCTGATTTAAATATTATCGAAAATGTGTCTGATGATCAAAGAAATAAAGAAATTAAATCGAAGACCTTAAAATAGACATGAACTGGTAGAAATAGTTCACACAGCATGGAAGAATGTAAATCAAAATATTTGTACCAACCTTTATAACTCTATTCCAAATAGATTGCAAGAAGTTTTAAACAAAAACTGATCTATAACCAGATATTAAAGCATATATTTCTTCATGATGTTTTTTAATTATTATTTTGATTTGTATTAATCAGATAGAAGACGTTTTGATAATTATTTGATTTGCCATAGAATAATGACTTGACACTAATGACAAGTAAATAAAGCCAGGTTTACAAAGTACGAGATTTCTTGTCTACTTTTTTTTTGCTTTCGACTCTACGTTAAAGGACGGCATGAGCATAGGCACATCGCAAATGAAATAAACCTTGGCGACAGTTGGGTGACATTTAATAAACTTCGATTTTGAGACCATGTTACAAAACCAACATTTTATACTTGTCGAACTGTCTGAGTTTGTAGGGGCCGCAACTGTACATTATTAACATAATCAAAAAATATATTTAATTGTCTACTGGTACCTCTAAAACATACCAATATATCATCTACATACCTATACCAGTAAATGCAATTTTTGAATGGGGTAGGTAGTAAGAGCTAATAGTTTCTTGGAAATGATTCATGAAAATTTCCGCTATTAATATGCATAAATGATTACTCCTAGCAAGACCTGTGGTTTGTTTATAATATTCGTAATTGAATTGGAAATAATTTTGTTAGTTTTAATTCGATAATTGTTTCTGAAAGTATTCTATGTTCTGCTTTTTAAAAATAAAATAGTTAATACTATGTCATCTAAGTGCAATTAATAAATACACTTTTAATTTATCTGCAGTAAAAATTGCTCTTACAAAATATATCAGTCTTGTTCAAAACTACTCGTAAAAATTATATATTAAAAAAAATCTTACCTAAACTAATAAATAAATACAATAAATAAATATAAAACAGCGGCATTATATTTGGTTTGATTAAAAAACGATTCGAATTTGAAAATCACTATTTAAGGATCACATTATTTACTGTTTTATTATTGAAAAGGACACACTATCCAGATGGTAGGCACAATAATTATGTTGTGTTTGGTTTAAATTTTACTCTCTATTTGGTAGGAACTACTACCGAAGGAAGCAAGTATAGGTACTGAATTCGTGTAGAAAGTGAATGGCATGATTCATTCGACATGACAATATTTTCTTCCGTTAAGCCAATGTTAAAAGGTAAACCTGATTCGCACAATGAAAGAGAAGGGATTTCTTATTTACCTGAGGAAAATATTTAGCAGTATTGTACTGGTCTTCGTGTATTGTCCAAGAAGTATACAAAGTGAGCAGGCAATGTTATACTACTCGCTAAATTGTATTTGTAAATCATGTAGAGAAAAAAATCATTCTTTATTCACACTGCAGCTAAGATTAGTAAGAGCATGAAACAAGGACATCAATTTATATAAATCACTAAGGTTATTACATTTTTAAATGTTGTTTTTCATTTATTGATTTACATTGTACATGTCTATTTATGCTTCATGAATTCTGTTCTAGTTATTTCTATATAATTATATGTTTATATGGACATCTGTATGTGCATAATTGTATGATCTAGAGAAATAAAATTATTACTATTAATTACTAAATAACAACAACTGTTAGATTTTCACTTATGTAATATTTTTAAATTCTCAATCATGTAATAAATATAATAAAACTAATGAGGTGCGTGAAGTTGGCACCACAACTTGCGGCTCAAATGTTCTTTTTAGTGCCAAAATGTTGCGCCTAATATGCGCCGTCGATATCTGAAGTAAAAACACCGTCGCATTAATTTGTTACAAAGTTATAAACAAAAACAGTTATTTAGTATCAACTTCTTACCAGACCAAAATTTCCGGTTACAGTTATATAGGTGCGTGAAGTTGGCACCACAACTTGCGGCGCAAATGTTCTTTTTAGTGCCAAAATGTTGCGCCTAATATGCGCCGTCGATATCTGAAGAAAAAACACCGGCGCATTAATTTGTTACAAAGTTATAAACAAAAATAGTTATTTAGTATCAACTTCTTACCAGACCAAAATTTCCGGCGCAAACTTTCAATTTAGTGCAAATCGTTAGCGCACAACATGCGCCGTCGATATCTGAAGAAAAAACACCGAAACACTTAATTATTATAAAGTTATAAACAAATACAGATGATATTTTTCAAAAACATTTATGTAGATTATCTGTTGTACTAAGCAAATAAATTTTCTATATTTGGTGTGTGGCGACCAAACATCCATACAATTAGAATGTGACTATCGACAGATATGCGCAGCGTTTTTAAATGCAGACCGGTCATTTCAAAAGAAAGTAATATATATCTGTATGTATATTTGCGAATAAACGCACAAGTTTCTAATAGCAGTTAAATATATAGAAAATAAGAACTAATAAACAAATGCAACGCAAAATAAATTTAATATGAAGAATATTATCAAATACCGAAAAGAAAAGAAATGTAAAAGGGATTATTGACGAATCCTATTTAATAAAAAAAAGGATTATTCAATTGAAACCTATTTGCAGGGATTAGCGATGTTTTACATACAAAAAAAAAACCTTTTAAATTGTTTGTGATGAAATGTAAGTGTATTCAGATAATTTTTTGAAAAAGTTTTTTACAGCATCGAGGAGTTCGAGAGTCACATTCGGACGAGTAGTCGGGGTGTTTGACATATAAATCTGTGAGCGTTTGTTTACAACTTGTTTTGACTTTAATTTTAATGTTACTTATTTTGTAATTGACATGTATTTTTTAATATTGACATATCCAATCCTTGTGTACCAAGGCCAAATGGACCAATAAATATTATTATTATTATTATTATTATTATTATTATTAATAAACAGATTGTCGAAACGTTAAATGTTTTCGTTTTTATTCACATTTATATAAAATAAATACCAGGCCGCTAACCCAGTGGCGGCTCGGGGTGGTTCACATAGGGAGTGCATAATTTCAAAATTAAAAAATGAGGTGTGGCCACCACACGACTTTCTTATACGTATGAAAGTGTTACTTCCGGTCCGAATTTTGAAATTTCATTTATACAAAAAATATTCCAAATCCAACTCTAAATACTTTTGTACTCTTCATAAATATATATAGAATGCATAATTTACGACATATTTGCAAAAAATCGTTATTCAGTAAGAGTAAAAGTGTTACTTCCGGTCCGAATTTTGAAATTTTTTTTATACAAAAGATATTTAAAAATACGTTCTAAATACTTTTATACTGATAATTTACCTGCCTAGAAAGCATGACTTGCGCGTGATATTCACAAAAAACTGATTTTCGATAAAAGTAAAAGACCTACTTCTGGTCGGAATTTGGAAAAACTTTATTAATACAATTTTTCTCAAATTTAATTTTGAGTACATTTGAATTCCTTATAAATTTGTTTAAACTTAGTAATTGACGAAATATTTGCAAAATTCGATTTTTTCACTGAAGTAAACTACTACTTCCGGTCTGCCGATTTTGCTCAAAATCTAATCAGTTCTCAAGAGGAAGATTATATTCGTAAATACAAAATTTGAAATTGATATCTGTAGCAGTTTGATCGCTATCGTGGTCACACACACAGAGACAGACACACACACACAGAGAGACATTTTTTAAAAACCACTTTTTTGGTATCAGGGGACCTCAAAACGTGGTCATCTGCAAAAATCTCGAGGTCGAAAATTTTCATCATCACAATACTTCCTTATACTACGTATAAGAAAGTAAAAGTATAATACAAGAACGCTTACCCAATCTTTATAAGTTTCACCGACATACTGTTCCAGACAGGTACTGTTCATTGTACAGTTTGTTTTGAGGGAATAATAAATATAACACTACAGTTTGATTACATCTGACGATAAACGAAGTCCATTTTGCGTGTCTTTGACTTGCAGAACAGTTCTATCACTTTTTCATTAAAATTTGGGAAATCATTTATAAATTCAATTAAAAACCGGTGCTGCTTCGATGTAATCTCTGAGCGATTTATCTAATTCTGCCGTAAAATTTATCAATTCCCGAAAAATGCCCTTGGTATTCGACGTTTGCCGTTCATCATGACCCCGAAGTGCCAGTTCAAACGCGCCACAAAATCTAATGCAATTTATTATTAAATTTAACACATGCCTATTTTTTGTTACCTGTTCATTGTGTTGTTGAACTGCTTTTCTATATGATGATCTAAAACATTCTGAATGTTATTTTTTCCTAACATTCTTAGACTAAATATATTTTTCAAATGCCCTTCGGAATTTTCATGTTTCGTAATTTTAGCACTAAGATGAATTAAGTCTTTTATTCCGTTCTTTGACCAAGACGGTTCATCACCAAACAAAAGACACGGAAAACAAAACAAAGTATTTTTAATTTCACACCCACAAATCCAGTCATTTTTCTGATAAATATTCATTTTGAATTTTCTTATAACGTCTTTACCTTTAACAGATTGTTTATTTCCTAAACATAATTGAGGCATCGGCCGTTTAAGATTTTTATTGCGATTTTTTCATCATACGTTAACCGCGAAAACGTGTTATTCTGCATCGCAGACACGAAATTCATCTTACAACAGCGTTGAGCCGACGGGAATCTTGCTCACATGCTATGTATTATACGATATGGAACTAGAACAAAATACAGTTCTCCCCACCTTCAATGTAATGTTTAATGGCTTAACGCAGCAACAGTCGCGCTTGCACATGGGTATGTTTCTCTCGGTGGAAGGGGTCTTTACATCCGTGCGCTGTTAGTCTTAGTCGTCATTATATCTATGACTACGATCGGTGCATGTAGGTTGTTTCGCGTGCCGTACACGCCACGTTCCTGTTCAATAACTATGAATACGTAATAAATAAATACTTTCACAGTTAGTCGCCGCTTGGTTTGTTTTGTTTCAAAATTCCAGGGGGTGCAATTGCTCACTTGCTCTCATTAAAGAGCCGCCACTGACAAACACTAACAACAAGAAATACAAACGCAACACATACATATGTATAAAAACAACTATCCGAGTGTCCCTCTGTCACTAGTACCTCCTGAAGAGGGCGTTTGGTTAATTTGAATTCCCTATAGTATTTGGTCTTCAATTTTAAGAGTTATAATATGGTGGTTCTTTTTAGTTTTCTGTTTTAGGTTAATATTATTCCATGCTGATTTGAATTTATCATAATTTTGTTGTTATATAACCATTTTAATACTTATTACCGTCAAACTACCCCTCCATTTTCGTTTTTAATCAGAAAAGAAAACGACGAATAGAACCAAAATAAATAATGCCTATTCTACGAATCTAATCACGTAACACACACATTCCTACCGCATTGCAAATTATTTTTGTGTCATTGAACAGTTGATCTGCCATTTCGTAATTCCACAGCAACGCCTCAGCCTCTATACGTGAATCATGCGCTTTAATTTTAGAACTCGAAGTATTTTCATGTTTTATGAATTATACTGACGTCAGATAACGCGCGTGTACATTTCTCGTACAAATATACGATAAAATGCAACACTGAAGTCGAATTTAAGACATTTCGAAGCTCGGAGTTTTGAATCAAAATTCCTTTTGTTGAATCTATTGTGCGCATAAGAAAATATCGGGCATCAAAATCCATTTTGAGTTTCGGACACCTACACAATACAGTATAGAATTTCAAACCTTTTTTAGATTTATCGAATCCTAAAATTAAATAGCATAGGTAGTTAAATGATCTTATAAGTTGAAATACATAAATAAATAATAAAAAAAGAATATTATAATCAACTATAAACAGTGGATGTAAAAACAATATATTAAATTCAAACCCATTAGTTGTTTTCAAAAAAGTAGCTTTGAAAAAAGATTGGGGTTTAACTTTTCGATATTGTCCGGTACCATAAATTAATTGTAATTCAGCTTTTAACCTTTGCAGTTGCACATCGTTAAATTTAGTAGGGTAGTTATATTCTTTTAAATTTTTTAAAGCATCTATTCCAAAGAGTTTCCGATAGATTGTATTGCCTAACTGAAGTTTGATGAGAGTTCTCATCGCATATTATTTCAATAAATACTTGTTTTATAGATTTCCAGTCATTATTTATAACATTTAAAATTTTCGAGTTTGAAGTCCATCTTCTTGAAATGATGAAAAAATGGTGGTACACCATTAACGGTTGCATAAAAACAAGATATTTTAAAATTGAGTTGCTTTGCTGTAATACCAAATTTAAACGACTACATTAAACATGACCAGACATTGCGCTTACCCCGTTATAACATTGCGCATCAAGTTTCGACTTATATTCATGTTTCTCAAGCCAACTGGTAACAAGATTAAATAATGTGTCAGCACTTCGATTAGAGCTTACATCAAAAAATCCCAAAATCTTTCTTTTACCATTCCTCCAGCAATAACATATTTATCTAATAATATGTAATACTTTTAAGAAACATGAAATAAAATATGTATTCACTTATTGAGCAGAAATTTAAGGTGCATCAGTGCTTCACTTGATTCATCAAGAAAGCTTCCAGTACTTTAGCCACTTCCACATAATAACATTTATTATTTGACACTGAAGCGGAACGTTTGTGTTTAGACGTAAATGAACAACATTTTTAACACATTCTGTAGTTTTATGTAATTTTTGTTGCAATATGTATCATTTCGATGCTATAAACTTTGTTTACAATGAAAATGTCAAGTAATAAATGTCATTATGTGGATCTGGTTGAAGTAAATTTAAATTTCACAGTCAACTCCAGTTATGATTTTCTTCGATGGCACGTTACAATCCAAGTATGTTACAAAATGTAACGATAAAAACAAGAAGATATAAATAGATAATAGTTTATAGTTGAATTGCTTTCGCAACCGACAATAAATTACAATGGCGTCAAATTTGAAACGTTGTAAATTCCAACAACGGGATATGTTTTATTTATAAGAAAATCAAAATAATATCATTTGTAGAACATATTTTTTCCTATGAAGTTTTGGTTAATGAAGAAGCAAAAGGTGCAATTTTGTATTCTAATATATATATTATTCCTTACCTTTTGCCTTTTCGTCAAAGAAATAGAAAGAAATACATTACTTTTTTTTTGATGCATGTAAGTAAACATGACAATGCAAATTGTGCTTCTTTTCTTATAATAAAACTGTAAAATAGTTTCCTTTGTTGTTATAAGTTTTAGTGTTTCTGTATTTATTGTTATTTCTGAGTATAGAAATTGCTATTAATCAACCAACTATACAAATACGTTGTTATAAATGGGTACATATACAATGCGTTCATGATGAAAGGAACAAATTCGTTTAAAATTCAAGTAATTATTTTGCAGAAAAACGCTCGGACAGGTCGATTAGTATTTTTAGTTTTGAATTTTTTGACATAAGAAAATTATATACAGGGTGTGTAAAGAAGAACATATGCAGCAATCATTGGTTTTTTTAATGGAACAGCCTGTATATTATGCCATTTTTGAATTGTAGGGTGAATTCAAAACACATTAAACACATTTTTGTGTAACACACCATATCCCCAAAGTCGGCGGTTTTCGGAATAATGAGTTTTGTGATAAATTAAAATACACATAGGTAATGGAATAAAATGTTTAAGTTGAACAAGGACACCTTGAAAATTTTTTTAAAAGCCAACAAAAACAACCTGGTATTGCAAATTTTATCTTCAACAAAAAACTCTACTTCAAATTAATCGATTTTCATGTATTTTTTTAATAAAGAAAACCGCTGATTTTGGGGATATAGTATGTTACACAAAAAGTGTTGAGAATTTACCATACAATTCAAATATGGCATAATATACAGTATGTTCCATTTAAAAAAAAACAATGATTGCTGCATATGTTCTTCTTTAGACACCCTGTATATAATTTTCTTATGTCAAAAAATTCACACCTAAAAATACTAATCGCCCTGTCCGAGCGTATTTCTGCAAAATAGTTACTTGAATTTTAAACGAATTTGTTCCTTTCATCATGAACGGACTGTATATATATGACATATAATTATAGTAAATCTTGATTTATTTTAATTCTCACGATATAAGAAGCTATTAAAATGTTACTTTCATATATAGAAATATATATAGGTAACTACATTTACATATTTTGTTGTTTTCGTATTTCTTCTCTAAAATAGTATCATTTTTCCGGAAATTCTATTATCTATCGTTAAAAACTCTTCAAGGAGACAGTGCAATTATAAGAATAAATGATGAATTTCTGTGATTTGTTAATAATGTTGCAGGTATTCAAGTTCCTGTTATATACTTCAAAGTATATATAATATAAACATGAACTAAGTTTTTAATGACGTAAATATATTAGAAATTCAAATTGGTGTACTTATTATTAAGACTGTATTTTATAGTTTAGCCTAAATTCTAGGACATTATGAATGTGAGCAAAGACCGGGATGATATTTGCATCTATAGTAATATCGGTTCAGTATAATATATTTTACGTTCATGACTATTGGTGTTTATATATTCGAGCGAGATATATACAGGAGAACAACAATCATTTAATCATGCGATACTGAACTGATTTACTGTCGATGCCAAGCCGTGAAAGCCTGTAACGCAAGATTTATTTGTGGTAAGTACTGTCGGTTAGCAAACAATCTTTGGACATCTGAATTTTTCCTAATGTAAATTTCATTGATAAAATGGAAATATAATATTAAGTGACAGCGGTTAATTAAAAGCATGTGACAGCAGAGTACCCTCACAATTTTAGAATTTTTATAGTGGCTAAGGCAACACCGTGTCCCAAGATTTTTTGTTAACCGACTGTACCTGAATGACCTGTAATTAGTAAAATATATTTAATAGCCACAAGTAAATTTATTAGCCAATGTTAAATTTATTTCGTCATCGTAACTACTTTTATGCTTCCGTAGAAATATACCACATAATTGAGATAAATCTACGAGGAAAGAATAGAACAGGAGGGAGTCTCCTTAATAAAAATATTTGTCCAAAGTGGTAACTGAATATGGCCGCCGCATAGGCGTGAATAAATATTTTGTATAGGGTATATGTACACTTCGTATGTTCTCGATAATCATTTAAAATAGGTCCTTAGTCGAATAATAATTAAAGAAATATCGTGAGTGCATTATTTTTTCAATCCTTCTATTCTTTTTAATAGAGTAACATTTATTCTAACTGTATTAAAGAAAACATGCCTAGGATATGTATGTTACGCCACTGAACACATAATCAAACATGTCTGATATATGATAAGTTATTCAAAATACATACTTTTAACATTATTATTGCCTATGTTAATTGCCAATTTGAAATTAACTTTACCGATGAAGAGAAAAAGTGAGATTCTTCTTTTTTGTCCTTTTAGAACGGCCACAAGCCACACAATTCACCATTATAAAAACACTAAAGAAGTCAATTTGACCAGTAACTGACCTGTCTTAAAGTGGTAACTTTCGTCTAAATTATATATATTCCCGCACCACTTTATTATCTGTCCTGTTCTATTCTTTCCTCGTAGAGATAAATAAACCGTTTTATTCTTATAAGTATGGTATATACTGTCCATTATTAAACTGTAGACGTTCTGCGCTAATGAAATGATGCTTTTACTCTAAATACATGCTTTTACTTACTACAAATAATTAAGTTATCTGTGCCATATAGTATTGAACTGATCCTGTGTTAAAAGACAAAATTCGGAACTGCAAGTGAAACTCTCGCTTACATTCCTCGTAGGAATATTGTCATTTTCCATTAAGAAATTGTGCACTTCGGAAATATGCTTCAAGAATAAAAATATTTTCTTGCAATGTGTACATTATTTAGTAGTATCCTTAGTATTCAGTATGTGTCTTATGGAGACAGATAATATAGTTGTCAGTTCGACAATGACAGGTTAGGTTGGCAACTCATTATAATGACATGACATTGTAAATACTAGTTTACTTGTTGGTTAGGATATTATCCTATATTATTATAATACATGTATAATATGTATTACTTTGACACTTGACAGGAAGGTTATGTTGTGATAGTTACACCACACCAATAATACCAACCATAAACATAATAAATTGAACTGACAACATTGCCTGGAAATAAAAAAAAGACAGTTTATTACAAATTGCTTACGGTAGTAAAAGAGATATATATCCCATAAGAGACTGTACTGAATACCAAGGTTGAGACGCTCTGTAGTAACTAAATTACAAATGTCAAAATGAAATCAGATAAATAATTACTTATAAATAAGAGGCAAGTGGCTTATTATAATTTGCAAGTACTATGCGTTACTCAGCACCTACTAAGATGAAGTTCTTCTTGAAACACGTTGTATAAGTCGCAAGGAATAAGCTTCCAAAGTAGTTCAAATTTGGTCAACAAATACCTATATACTTTTACTAGAAGATTTTTTTATCAATTTTAAATATGGTAATGATGTATGATATAAGTCTAATGCCTAAAAGTATTCGAAATTAATCACAACACCAATTTTCCACGCGGGTAATTATACTTTTTTCGTGTAACACTTTGGCGAATTCCTCGTCACCTAATTCCTTACCATAATCCGTACTGAATCAGTATTTAGAGTTAAACTTAAAACACAACGTCCGTATGCTCCACTATAATGTTTCATTAGTGTTGAGCTTCGCCACAGGGCCCAATTCTATTCTGAGAGCTCTCTATATAAGGTTCGCGGCCAAAGTGCCGAGGAAGGGAGACGCACAGAGACCAAAAAGAGCCGGCAAAGTTATTTAAGAGACTCGACAGTCCCATCTTGGCCAGTTGCGGGTGTTAGTCGACGGTTAATACATCAACCACACAAAATGGTAAGTCAGGCGGCCAATCGAAGTGATAACACAAATCATGATAATAGGTTTTTGCTTAATGAGAAAAGAGAATAAAAGTAAATGAAGTAAAAAGTGCAGTGCAATTGAATAACGACAAAATTGTAATGATTGCGGCCGGTAAAGTAGTGTTGTGACATTATCTACTTAACAGTTATTGCAGTGAATAGAATGGCGATTATATATTATGTGCGCAAAAAATAATTTTTGTTCGTTGAGTAACATCAATCGGGCGTAATTTAAAAGGAAGATATTAAAAACCGAACCTAGTAATTGGATCTCTGAGGAAATCTCAAGTATTTTAACATTACAACGCGCCAAATGTGTGAACGCACTTATCTAAATATAGCTTGCAATGGGATACCAGAATAGTCGATTATTTTAGATCGCAGTCGATCTATTTCTGGTATTGTTTGCCAGCGTATCTGGTGTTTGACTAGTTTGACCTAATATCCAAGGCCGGTTTTTAAAAATACTTTCAGCAAGCGTACAAGCATTCGCCAAAAGGATACGGTTACCTTTCACGCGTGCCCAGCCAGTTTGTAATAATAATATTTCGACGAAACATTCACCACATTCAAATTTATTTTAAGAACTTCACTATTTTATTGACAGCTAACTCTGTGCTATTCGATAGCAAATGAATGATGAAACGGTATTGATAATTGATCTGCGAATGTAGTTACGGCCGTCTATTTTGATTGAAGATACTGTTTGCAACACTACTCTTCGCTGCGCTATAATTTATTGGTGAATTAAAATGGGGGACTACTAAACATATTTGAAATGTTATATTAATAAATTAAAACGTCATTACAATGCAAAAACATGTTTAATAACAACTTATTAAGATATAACGTTATATGTTAAGGTATTTATATATATGAATAATGGTTTTTAGTTTCATTATTATATAAACCTAACCTTTAGGCCTTTAGCACTTATTGGTAACAATAGGAAACTGTTAATTACACAATCGCAAGCTTAAGTTAAATAAAATAATTAGTTGCATGTATTGGACATAGAATCTGGTGATTTTTATAACATTATTTCATCATTATTAGATTGACTACCTACCTTCTACCACCCCTCCCGGTATTGCGTATTCCGTTTTCTTTTTTAAAGTTGGGCAAAGTTTGAGCCTAAACATGCGTGCTTCATGGAATTGCTCAATATCTTCGAATATTTTCTTACATCAAAGTTAAATAAAATTAATGGACTCTAAGATAGTAAACCTCTATATTCTTTAACTGTTGATCATGATTATTAATTTTCATATTGCCGTTGATTTGGATTCAGTATTGGATTACCCAACTTTACACGCCATCCATTTACGCCAAAGATAACTATTTGATCAAGTGATGATCATTTTCACATAAACTTTGTGGTTTGAATTTTGATTGGCTGATTTCTTAGCAAAACTTTGAAAACACCATGGGGTTTTGCAATGTCTTCGGATTTCGACTACCATGATTTTTTAATTTACTCGTTTTTTATTTCTGAAACTTGAACTCTATTGAGTTCCTTCAATATTCTCTAATCTTGTGTGAACATTCTCAAAATTAATTTTGTGCTTTCCAACGTCAAAATATACTTTTGGAGATAATGTACTGTATGGTCATACCAGCTTCGAATTGGATCATTCGTTTTTCTGAATCATAAATTCTCAGTTTATTGATCTCTACTATTAATTTCGTCCATATTCATCGGTGTCTTGAAGTCCATTATATTTTTACTTATATTGACTCTTGAATTTTAATTTTTATCTACGCGATTTCCTCCCTATTTTTAAACTTATTAACATTTCATCTTTTTTCCTTCATTTCTGAAATTATTAGTTTATTGACGTATCATTGTCTGACCCGTTCCTTCTATATTCTCAATTCCTCGGCGAGTATCCAACATATACATATATATAAAATGTGTCCCTCTTCTACTGTTAAGTGGAGGGTGCTGTACTGCTTGATTTTGCTTTCAGGTTTTCTTTCACAATTCTTCTCCAATTATTTTTATCTTTTGCTGGACCTCTGCCTTTTTCCACGTTAAACCATCATATTTCAGCAATGTTGACACCTCATTATCTCGAGCCATGCGAGATCTGCTTCTCCTTCATCTTCCAGGTTTCTTTGCTTCCCAGACTTTTCTAATTTGTCTATCCGAGCCCAGTGGTTTCATCCCCACCACCCCATTTGGGCCCTTTCAATACGGCTTCTAGTACTTTCTACCTCCCATATTTTTCTTATGGTATGGTTCTTATCTTTTCCATTACTGTTATATTTGCTGTTCTTCTAAGAAGATATTTTATTTCTGCAACTTGACTTTCCTTAAATAGCTTCTCCATAAAGTAGCATAGTATATATAGTTTTATAGAGTGATATTTTTGTATTGTTATTTATATCTCTTTTTTTTTTATTCATGAAGCCTCTTTTGATGCTGTGAAAAACTGCTACCAAATATTTAAAATTTTCTACTTACTGGATCATTTGTGAATTAATTGGAATGCTAATTTTTCTTTTTTTCCTATCATTTGTAATCACCAAGGAATTCGTATTAGGATGTTAGTTTTCATTCCTTTATTTTCCAGTTCCTTAATCCACAAGTTTTCGTTGAATTGCAGATTCTAGGCCCTATGAAGTCTTTCTTATAAGGATACTCTTAAGCTGTTGTCCAACACAATTTCATATACTTTACAAGTGGTATAAAGCAATGATATTTCCTTTGAATTTCCATTTTTATATTAGAGAACAACGTAATTTTCCTTGCTTGCTGTCTTCTGCACTAATCTAAAATTAACTAAGATATATGCAGCAGTGTAAGACTAAATTACGGTATATGTTTCACTTTGTGTATATGGTAATTTATCCCTCAAATATCCAAAGAACTTTTTATATTTGATGTATCAGTATGAATATGGCAAAATACTTTCGTTCTTTGGTTACTCCCCTAACAAAATTTTTTGAATTTCGCGGGTGTTTCAGGTTGGCTACGAAGACAATCGGATAGAATACAGGTAGGCTAATTCACATTTTATTACGAAATTACTAGACAAACCGTCTACCCAAGCAGAAGATTGGTCAAAAAATAGATATAAAAACATTTATTGATAAAATTACATTTCGATTCACTACTTTTGCAGTGAAATATCATCGAGTACACCTTTGTATATTATTCTATTGCGTCCAGGGCGAACTTAAAACACCCGCGAAATTCGAAAAATGTTGTCGGGGTCGTACCAACCTAAATAACGGTTATTTGATTGAGATCTTCGGTCTTCGGACGGCAAATACTATAAATTGTCCATTGTATCATTGCAGGCGGACAAAGAAAAGAAGGTCAAGAAGAAGAAGAAGGAAGACGCGCCAGCAGAAGCACCAGCCGCAGCTCCAGCTCCAGCCGCCGAAACCAGAGCGTCATCCAAAGGCTCCTCCAAGAAGGCCAAACGTTCCGGTTCCAATGTCTTCTCGATGTTTTCGCAACATCAAGTTGCCGAATTCAAAGAGGCTTTCCAACTCATGGACCAGGATAAGGACGGTATCATCAGTAAGTCCGATCTGAGGGCGACATTCGACGCCGTCGGTAAACTCTCCAATGAGAAAGAATTAGACGAAATGATCAACGAGGCGCCCGGCCCATTGAATTTCACACAACTTCTATCGCTATTCGCTATTCGTATGGCCGACTCCGGTGGTAGCGACGATGATGACGTAGTAGTAGCCGCATTCAAATCCTTCGATGATAACGGAACAATCGATAGTGATAAGTGAGTATTGCAAAACCTATTGTCGGAGGGAATTTGTCATAAGTCGTTAACTCCTGTTTCCTAAAATGATTTTTAATAAATTCAAGGCGTTTCTCCGTACATCAGATTTCCTCAATCAACGAGTGTCGAACTCAACCTTTTTGCTTAATTAAAACTTAATCTGGTAACACTGAATCATATCCTTTCTCCTTTTCGGTATTAGAACAACGTTATTCTCGCACCCATTGTCGTATAAGAATGGACTTCATCCTTAAACGATTTTTGGTAACTTTCTATTTTAGTAGAAGTAGGTTGGTGCCATATATTTTTCATATTCTTTGTTATAATTGCTTTTCGATTTGCTTGGTAGTAAATTATTTATGGCGTTGGAGGCCACGTCCGGCAATACTGGTGGGGTAGATTGAAGCTATTCTGCTGATACTCCGCCCACAGATAAATTGGTTTTTTTTCCTAATTTAAACAAACTTTTCAATTCAAATAATTCTTACAAATGTCAACTGTCAAATATTAATCAGTGCTACCAAGCGACTAAATGTATATTTTTCTATAAATTGATAATGTAAATACAATCCGAAACAGGGAAAATAGTGTAAAACACTCGTAACACACGCATTCCTGCATTCGTTCCTTCGACCACTTGCGCTACGCTCTCGTGTCAGGATTTTGAAATCATGCTGGAATGAAAGGCCTTCTTTTACTTCTACTTTAATATACCATTCTCCACGACTATTGAATAATGCATACGTTCCTATCGATTAATAAATTGAAGAATGATATCAATTCCACGCCCAGTGCATTCCCAACTGGAATCCAAGGGTTCTCGACCAATCACGTCCTCGTATTTACGAAATTCACGAACAGATCATCGAATATCGAGCGGGAACTTTGAAATTTCTTGCTTACAAATTATTAAAGTGTGAAATTCATGTGAAAATTAGCATCAATATTTTTTGGCGTTATATTTGCTGGAACATTAACATGTGTCTGCAACATTAAACGTCAAAATATTTGATGCTAATTTTACATGAAAAACAAATTAGTATACATAATGATAGTGAAGTATCGTAAAATCTTTTTTCTACTCCCATACTTTAATTGTATTATTAGATATGCCGAACCTGTACTATAATGGTGTTCATTACGATACAGATTTTCATTATGTTACAAGTTTATATCCAATAGGAATACAGATTTTTCATTACGATACAAGTTTATATCCAATAGGAATGCGACATTTCAATATTCAAACAATATTCAATATGGCGACTGCATATCTGACAGATATACAAATTAAATAAATGTGACAGTTCTCTGCAATTTACAAGTAAGTACTTGAAATTTGTGCTTTTTTGAAAATATAAACGGTAAAAATGAGGGATAATGACAGTGAAATGTAATAATTGACTCCACCAGAAATTATGGAACAAGCCTTAGTAGCCACGAACAATTTATTACCAGCCAAATTCACAAAAACGTACGGAAAATTTTAACCTCAATTTATGAAATGGATTGTTCAAAAAATATGTTTTATTATGGGGTCGTAGAAAAAATAGTGTATGCAACTCGCATTTAATGGCTATTGAGACACTCGTATTCATTACAATACTCGGCTTCGCCTCGTATTGTAATTCTCTTACTCGTGTCTTAATAGCTATCATTAAATGCTCATTGCATAATATACTATTCTGTATCTATGTGCTACTGATGAAACAGATTAAAACAAATGTATTTTTATCTACTATGATATCAAAAATTAAATTGGTCAATGTTGGTCATGGAATGTAAAACGCTTGTCTTAGTTTAAATCATCCTTTTGAAATAATTCAATCATTGTCAAGCTACACTGACATTATCAATAACCTACAAATGTGTTACCTACTTCAGTTCAGCTGTAAAATAATAACGAACTACAAGTTATGAAATAAATAACGTTTTTATTAACCAGAAAAACTAAATTACAATAATTGTTGGAAATGTCCCCCGTTTTGTTCAATGCACAAGTGTACGCGCCTCCTCATGCTGTGAAAAGCGTTTTGCAGCATTTCTGGCGTTATGGTTGCACATTGCTGAACAATTCTTTGTTGCAGTTCTTGCAAATTATGTATTGGATTCGCGAAAATCTTATTTTTTAAATAAGGAAAGATAAAATAGTCCATAATTGTCAAACAAGGTGATCTCGGAAGAACCTCAACTTCCGTATGCAAACTTATCAGCCGGTCATCAAAAAACTCACGGAGAAAAGCAAGATTTTCACGTGTAGTACGTGCTGTTGCACCGTCTTGCTGGAAATAACCGTATTGACGTTCATCGTCGTCTAACTGTTGCACAAATTCAGTCAAAAAAATATTTCTGTACCTTTCTGCGTTGACGGTGAAATTGAAAAAGATTGGCCCAATTATTCTTCTGCGAGAAACTGCCATCCAAACACCAATTTTCTGAGCATGTAGTGGCGTTTCAATAAAAATATGCGGGTTATCAGTGCTCCACATTCGCATATTCTGAGAATTGATGTATCCCGAAAGGTGGAACCAAGCTTCGTCAGAAAAAAAAATTAAGTTCAGCAGATCGTCATTCATTAAATTATTAACGAACCAATGGCAGTACGCAAGGCGTCTGGGGTGGTCTGCAGGCAGAAGAGCTTGATATGATTGCATCTTATATAGATGCATGTTCAGGTCCTTCTTTACAATCGTTTGGCATGTTCCATAAGAAAGCCGAATTTCTTGAGAGAGACGTTTTAAAGGTTTTGTAGGCTCTTCTTCCATACGTTGACGAACGTCATTAATAACTTCTTCTGTACGAACTCTTGGTCTACCAGCACCTTTTTTATGCGTCACAGAACCAGTTTCGCGAAACACTTCTACACAATTTGTAAGGCATGCATAAAAATTGTCCGGTAACACTGCTACGTCTGGGAAGTGCTCTCGAAAATTGTCGAAACACAAACGTTGACTGTATTCCCAAGTTCTATTAACTAGCACACCCGTTCGAAAATAGGCTTCAATCATGTAAATTTTGTGCTCTGTGGTGAGAACCATGATTCAAAAAACGTGCAGGATTAGAAAACTTCAACACAATAACTTGACAGATTTTGACATTCAAAAAATTATGACATACCTAAATGTACGATGCACGCTACGACAATAAATTTAAAATCCATGACCACCATTGACTAATTTAATTGTTGATATCCCGGTACAACACAACATAAACATAACTGAACTAAGGGCATTGTTTGTTCAAACCTCCAGTTCTGAACTGTTCCGGAACCGTTCTGGAATTAGAAGTTCTGATAATAATGCGCATTTCCGGCCAAATCCTGGTTCTAAATCTGAAGTTATCAAGTATTCCATCCAATGTTGTTTTTCCTCATTCGAAAAAATTTGTAATTTGAAAAAAATTGGCGAGAAGCTAACATTTTCATCATCTCTGTACTTTGTAGAATATCTTATTAAGGTCATTTTGTCAATGTTGTCTTTATTGGGGGTATTACTTATTGATTGATTTGCGTTAACTATCTCAAGACGGCGCTTTTGACATCATCTGGGGAGTTATTCCTATGGTCTTTGGATTTCCATCTAAGCGGCATCTATAAGTAAGGCAAATATGGAATTTAGCTAAATGATTGCCTACCTATTGTATCTCTTTCTTATATTGAAATAACGCTTTCGTCCATTTAACGTTTAAGTACTTATTAGCGAAACCAACAGGCATAAAAGGAGTTAGTTTGATGCTATATGACAGATTCCTGTTTTAAATGTAAATGCATATCAATGCAAAATAAAAAATAATAATTAGTCACTATAATCCATCAGTTACAGGTTATAACCAAATATTCTTTATAGTTTCAGACACGCTCTGATGACCTGGGGCGACAAATTCTCATCCAAAGAAGTAGACGAAGCCTTCGACGTCATGGATATCGATGACAACGGTAGAATTGACACCCAAGCTCTCATCACATTGTTAACGGGCAGCCAAGAGGAAGAAGGTGAAGGTGAAGCCGCATAAATCCGCCAGCTCTTAGTTCGTCATTTATGTACACACTTTATAACGTTATTAGTTATATTTATACCATGACAAACTCAAATTTTTCGTCGTGATTATCACAGCAAACACACACAAGAATTTTATTCCATATTTTCTTAAATTAATGAAGACGAAGATCACTATCGAAATGTAGTACGCAACAACAGACATAACGAATGTTCTTCTATAATACAAAAAAAAAGAAATAGGTATTTGACAGACTTATGTATACAATTATTATTTTTTTTTCTTTGTATGTAATACAACCTATTATTTATTATTTATTTTATCTTGACGTCACTGAACAACATGTGAGATTGTAATTATAAATAATAAATTTTATTATATTTTGCGTTTTAAATTTTATTTTCTCGATACCTACCTACCTAACGACTGTATGATAATATACAGTGTGTGTGTTATTTAATACCAAATAAATATAAATACAAAATAAAATCCACAATGTACTTTGTGTACATCTTTATTCGACATTTTGTATATCATCCATTTAGCGTCATCACGTGACTTAGGGCCAGTTGTACGAAAGATTCTTGAACGTTAGATCAGTTGATCGGACGATCACCGCTGAACCCAGTTCAAGAAAAAGCGAGTTGTATGAAAGATATTTCACATCGGTTCAACAGAACTCTTGATAATGTGAATTGGTAGCACTGACATTCCGTTTAAGCATGCGCATTTAAAAGATTTTTTTTGGCGCGGTTTAATGTTTAGTTGCAATCTAATCTGAATGTAATTATAATGGCATAGATAGAAAGAAAACGTGTCGTTATTAATTTTTAAGCAAAATTGCAAACGGTGAGTATATATGTCTTCTTAAAAAGTAGGTTTTAGGGGTATATTTTTATTTATAGCATAGTTTGGTGGTGGTTAAATTTTTATCAGATTCTGATTAGCAATGGAAAAAAATTCTGTAGGTCATGCAATTTTAGAGGATTACTTGCTAATAACGCTTATTAAAAAATATAAAAATGAAGTGGATTGTAAGCGATCTGGTACAAACACTAACTGACTCAAAAACCAAGGGTGGGAAGAAATAGAAAGGAAATTTAATGCCTTAAGTGGAGAGAACTATAGGAATGCACAAACGCTGCGCAATAAGTTTGACAATATTAAAAAAAGGACAAAGCAGAAATTAGGTGACATAAAAAGGAGGTATTGGAAACAGGTGGGGGGCCTGCACAAGAAATCGTATTAACAGAAGTAGAGAAAGACATGGAGGAGATAACTGGTTGATAAAGATGTTGCAATACGTATGTTAAATGTGTATAATTTGCATACCATTTTGTTACAAGTACCTATGCTTTACAGAATTTGTCCTACCAGAAGTATCGAATGAAGTTACAGTAATGGATACATTAAACAATTGTGAGTATTGTACGTAGATCTGTATTGTTAATGAGATACATATATGTAAAATTGTAGCTACTCGGCAGGAATTTGTAGATGAAATAGATATGAATTCTAGTGAGAATGGTGAATTACATAAAATAGCTCTAAATGTTATGGACTTTGACTTAATTTTTTTGTCAGATGTAGTACGCACTCAGTCAGTATCAACTAGGTACTCTTATAAGTCTAATTTTTTTTTGTAATTAATAATTATGTAGCATTGTACTTATTATTTTTAGATTCTAAGTACCATATTTTCTGTTTTATTTTCAATTTCAAAAATGTATATAGTGATTATTATTTTTTAAGATAAATAGTTGTAGTTGAATTTAGAAAGTAAAATGTATATATTGTATTATTGCACTATATTTTCAATCTTCACTATGTATTGTATCAATAAAAATCCATTTTGTTTAATAAATAATTTTATTTATACTCCAAACAACACTGTGCAAAATGATTACAAAATGTAGAACTTGTGAAGTGTGTACTAAGATTTATATAATTAAAATACAACCTTTGGAATCTACGCCTTATTGCTCAGTGGATCAAATAAATTAGGTATTGCAGTAACAATTTAATTTATAGGTATTTAATAAATTTTCAAAGTAATCATTTATTAGCACATTCCTTATAACACTATTGACATTCTAGTAATTCTACAAACTCTTCATCATCTGTTATTTCTTCATAGGGATCCATCACACAATATGATTAAATAAAACATGACGAAGGTATAAATATTTATAATAGTCTTATGGACGGATGGCACGGATGGTAACTGTCAATCTAACACACGTATAAGGTTATGTTTATCAGATCACGACGTTGATCTGCGCTTGAACGGTCCTCATCGGTCGTTCTGTTGAACGATATCTAGATCGCTCGTTCAAGACTGATCGAGCTTTGTACAACGCAATTTTTGCCTTGAACCGGGTTCACCGTTGATCTTGTATTGAACGGCTTTCGTACAACTGGCCCTTAGTGTTGCATTATTGCCAACTACAATACATTATTACACATCCCCCCTTCTAACATAAAACTTACAAATTTAATTTAATTGGTTTCTTAACCAACCGTCCATATCTGGATCTAGATGAAGTCACACACACATCATCGGATACATTACTAGTTTCTATACTAGGCTGAGAACATTTAAGGGAGTTCTCCAACTCAGTATGAGTTTTGTTACTTATAACTTTATCATGACAAGTGTCACTCTCAAACGCAAACTTGTCACAACTAATAGTATGCTCTACATTAGGCTGATTCAGAGATTCCCTCAAATCCACTCGGTTTCGTCTTATAATAATACCAGACTTATTTAAAACTTTATAAGATCTAGGCGTTCTGTCAAGATTTAAAACCTTTGCGGGTTCCCATACATTTTCAACATGATTATAAACAGTAACATTTTGTTCAGGCTCTAAATGTTTCAGATCTGATGCAGCCCTATTATAGTAATGCTTATATTGACTTTGTCTAAATTTTAACTTTTCTGATACATTTTCACATAACATGGGCTTTAATAGATCTGCACAGATTGGTATTTTGGTCTTACAAATTCGACCCATAAGTAACTGTGCTGGTGAATAACCTATATATTTTAAAGGAGAATTTCGATACTGCAACAATGCCTCAAATATCTCTTTACCCTCCTCTAATGATTTTTTAAGTAAATTTTTAGCAATACCCACAGCTTTTTCAGCTAAACCATTCGATTTTGGATAGTTAGGGCTTCGTGTTGTAATATTGAAATTCCATTCCCTGGCAAATTCTTTAAATGACGACTTCTTTTCGTCAGACATTGGTAGGTATCTAGCTAGTGAATGTACAGCAAATACTATTTCTGGATCATCATGTACATGTTCATTCACAAACGCACGTGATAAGGTATCTGCAATATACAGATATTTTCCAGGTTTATATGTTACCTTTAAATCATAATGTAATACTTTCAGCAACATTCGTTGTAGTCGCGGAGGTACAGTTGCTAGACTCTTTTTAAAAATGGATTCTAATGGTTTGTGATCTGAGCAAACCTTAACATTCTTCATGCCATATATAAAATAATGAAACTTTTCACAACTAAATACAATAGCGAGGAGCTCTTTTTCTATTTGCGCGTACCTACTTTCGCTTTTTGTCAACGTACGAGAAGCAAATGCGACCGGATGACCATTTTGTAAAATACATGCTCCCAAGCCATCTTTAGAAGCATCTGTTTCTATTTCTATGTCTAGTGATGGGTTAAAAAATGATAAAACTGGTGCATTTGTCAGTAAGTGTTTCAACCGTACAAGCGCACTGTCTTGAGACTGATCCCAACACCACTCAACATCATTACGTGTTAAATGTCTCAAAGGAGCTGTCACCTTGGACATGTTTGGTACAAATTTTCCCAAATACTTAGCCATGCCCAGCAGTCTCAATAAATCACTTTTATTCATTGGTTTTTGCATGTCAACTATAGCCTTAACATAAGATTCATTAGTATTAATTCCTTCTTTAGAAAATACTTGTCCTAAAAATTTGACTTGTTTTGACTTAAATTGAATTTTTTCCTTGTTAAATTTAATATTATATTTTAACGCGCGTTCTAGTACTAATTGCAAATTCTTATCATGTTCTGACTGTCTCACCTGTGATGATTAAATCATCAAAATATATTCACGCGATCTATTAGCGGATGAATATCAAATCAAATCAAATCAAATCAATATAAATATACACATATACAAATAGAAATATAATAAGGTATAACACGATACATTGATACATTTATATTTATAATTCTCCAAGTTTCCTAGGAACAATGCATTGTCAAATTTACAGTTTTACAACAAGTATTATCAGAAACAGTACAAATACAAAACACGTAACACCCAGCTTACCTAGTACTATGACATACAATTCGGTCATGACTACAGACCGGACACGAAAGGTTGATGACTCATCGCCCATGGGCGCACTATTGAAAAGTTGTATTTTTAAAGAGGTTTTAATTTTATTTATGTGTGGTGTTACCATGATGTCCAAAACGAAATTTTGACCTGGAAGGTCAATAAATAACATATTTTTGTTTCCGGTATTTCTCTATAAGACTTTCATTTTTTATGTAATTAAAATTATTAATTAACTGACAATGCAGCCTTCACTGATCGTCCACCTTTTGTTCTTATCTAAATTTTTTGGTTTTATAATTTTAGACAAAGAATTCATAACATGTAAAATCGATTGAGGTTTCTGCTTAGTATATTTGTTGTCAAATATTGCCATTTTGGGTAAAATGTTTTCTTTGATACAAATCTTTTTCTAATTTCATTATACTCGTATGAAACTATCAAGTTTGCCGACATGAAATATAAAAATCATCTTTTTCTTCTCGGTTTAATCTATTTATATTTTTAGACAGTCTGACCCCAAGATATATTTTATTTAAACTAATAAACAGTCACCCATTTAGGAATAGTTTTTGAGCAAAATATTGAATCGATCGAAATTATGGTACAATTATTTATTATGGTACGTTCACTGGTTCATGGTATTTATATATAGGGGCCTGGTGGGCGCCAGACATATTTTGTGTTTTTTAATCTTATTTACAAGTAACTTTATTCGGCTTTATATTAATAATCTCATAGGCTTTAGCGTGCGTTGTACTTTTAATGTTAATTTATGGAGAAACATTATTACAAATGCTATTTCATTTTATACACCAACAAATATTTATGGCACAGTATGTAATATATATTTTGTCATAAATTAATATAGACTATAGAAATATTGTTTGGCAGATGTTGGCGTTCGATTGCAGAATGATAAATTGTGACGTCATCCCCTTTATATCAAAAACTGACCTACATCCAACATCACAGTGACTTTGTGAATTTGATATTATGTAGACATTTTTCTTTAAAGTTAATAGTATGTAGATTTTTGTTGTCAATACAATATCACAAAAACACTAAAACACCTTCACCACATTAAAGCACAAAAAGGGCTAAATACGTATTTCGACAACTAAGTTGTCATCTTCAGCAGCACTGAATTAAAAATCGCGTTGTCTATACACGGTAGCGTAACAGAACAACACTGATTTCCAATTTACAGGGATGGCTTATTTATACTTATCCTAAGCTATTAACTACACCATTAACGGTACCTGATCAATGTACCGATTTTTAATTCAGTGCTACTGAAGATGACAACTTAGTTGTCGAAATACGTATTTAGCCCTTTTTGTGCTTTAGTGTGGTGAAGGTGTTTTAGTGGTTTTGTGTAGTTTTAAGCCACAGACTCCAAGTTTAGTTTCTTAATACAATATCAGTATCCGATATTTAACCAATATATTACCAATGTAGACAACGTTGGCATGATATCAACCTAACGATATAAATTGACATTTACTTGATATAGTAATTTTGTATTTGTATGACATTGAGTGGGGGCCATTGATATTCTACCGATCTTAGAATGTTGGGCAGACCGTGGCCCGCTTCAATAGTGACGAACTTGGCTACTAGGGGCGCGGTCATTCATCATATTAAACAATGTTTAGACGGCGTTTACGGTGATTCATCTCCTTCGTATTCAACTATAAAAGAGTGGGCGAAATATTTCCGTTTAGGACAAGAATCCCTGGAAGATGCTGATCGGTCGGGTCGGCCAATGAAAGTGATAACGCTTCAATAAATTTAATTTATTGAACATTTAGTGCTAGAAGATCGCTGTTTGAAAGTGAAGGAATTAGCAGTGATAACAAACATTTCCGAAACAAGTGTGCATTTGTGCATTTTGCTAATTGACTTTAAAGAGAGCAATACAAGTGTGAACGGCACATATTATGCGTCTTTATTGCATAAATTAAGAGACAGTATTCGTGCAAAACGTCGTGGAAAATTGACAAAAGGTGTGCGATTATTGCACAACAATGCTCCCGTCCATTTCACAAGCTACCATCCGCGAATGCGGCTTTCAAGGATTGGAACATCCACCGTATAGTCCGGATATGGTTCCTTGTGCTTTTTTTTTGTTTTCTAATTTAAAAAAAGACCTTAGCGGACGTAGTTTTAAGGACGGAAAAACTTCAGATTATTTTTACATGGGTATCGAATTATTAATTAATCGTTGTAATAAATCTGAAGAAGTTAGGGGAGATTACATTGAAAAATAAAAATCTTATATTGTTCCAAGTTTTTTTTTTGTATATCAGGCCGAGAATTTATGACGCCTATCTCGTATGATGTTGTTACCATTGACCCCTCCCCTCAAAACATAGAAGGACGCTGTTCGACACGATCTCCAGATACAATTTTTGTCAAAGAGAGTCTTGGAAAATGCCTTCTGTCAGTTACTTCAGTCAGTGATTGTCTGTCAGTTAGTTGTCAAGTGACATATTTTGAGATATCAATTGTGCTCGTAAATTCATTTCCCTATTTGTTGATCAATAAAGCGTTAATATTGTGTTTGATCTCTTAAAAATTTGTTTATTTTAAGGTGCCAATCCACAATGAGAATATCTCATGAGATTTTTGTCTCATGCAACACAAATTGCAGGATAACTTCAATTTAATTGTGGAAACAGAGACCTGTTCCAACATTTTTAACCTTAATGTGGGAACAGGTCCCTGTTTCCACAATTAAATTGAAGTTATCCTGCGATTTGTGTTGCTTGAGACAAAAATCTCATGAGATATTCTCATTGTGGATTGGCACCTTTAGATTATGCCTACCCAATCGACGGTAGTAATAATCTAGAGGCACAGACTAAACAACCCAGACCGGCAACTACTTGAAAAAAAAATATCCAAGATCTTCTATCCTTGTCACACATCAGTGAACTTGGTACGAAGATGGCGCTAGCAGCATATTGGCGCGGAATTTGAAATGAACTTGTTTTTAGAATACGCTTATTAAATATGTTATTTATGTAACTGAAACATACACAAAAGTTACTAAAACTATGGTAATAAATATTACTTACTGTAACAATTATAGCCATAGTTTGAGCATCTTATGTGTAATTTTGTGGTATAACATATTAAATATGTGATAAGAAATATAAATATTAATCTTTTACTTACATGTATTATAACATCGTTCTTACGGTGACCTATTAGACACAATAAACGACTAAGATTAAAAGAAATATAATAATCAAGTGAAAGCTGTCAAGGAAAACATAGTGATATAATAATAATAGTTGTTATTGATACATATATACTTATACAATACATAGTAAAATTAAATTACACAACCAGTAACGAGAAGACAAAAATAATACAAATCTTGTAATATAATATAATATGACGACAAAGAAATTCTGTAATATGCATATTTAAAGCACAACTTTACAATATTTATACTCACTAGTCGATATTTGCAGGTAGCCTGTGCATTTTGTTAACTTCATCCTGTCCAAACCCGCACACCAAACAATTGGACACCATATTTGTATCAACATATAATTAATACGATGTACGACAAAGGATTGCAAAAATATGTCAAACGTGTCAAACTTGAAATGTAGTTTTGAATGACTTATAACCACAGCATAACAAACATTTAAATTGACGCTAGCGCCATCTCATCTCCAAGTTCAGTGAATCTATAGCAATTTACCATAGGAACCATGATTTTGTTTTAATATTATTTTAATTTAACATATGTCACGATAACATATTTCGGCAAGTTTTTTTCAAAATTTCAAGTATTCTCCTAAAACAGACGCACAATTCCTAACGAAGAAAATGTCTTGCTGCCCTGCACCACCGTGCCCACCATGTTGTGCGCCGCCTTGCTGCCCAATGCCCATGTGCGTACCAGTTCCTGTTTGTCCAGGACCACCACCGCCTTGTTGTCCGATACCACCTGTATGCGTTCCCTGCTGTCCACAACCGGTATACAACGTAGTATATCCGGTGGTACCGCCTTGCGTACCAACTTGTCCATGTCCATGCCCTTGTCCTTGCCCATGTCCGTCATGTGTGAGTAATTTAATGTTTCGTTTTGTTGAATAGTGATAAAAAATGAGATGTTATTAGCAGAGTCAGTTTCAAATGATGCCATGAATTGGTTCACTGTACTTTTGTAAACCTTTTAAAAGTTGTTTGATTAGTGTATCGAATTATTTGCGTATCTACCCAGCTAACAATTAATTTCTATTTCAGAACTGATGATATTTAAGGCATATGCTGAATTTAATGAAGTTTATTGGGTTTTGTTATTTTAAGGCTGTAAAGTACAATTGTATTTCTAACTATGTTGCAAATAGTGATGTAATCTGTGACAGTGTAGCGAGTAAATAAAGTATTTCAGTAATTTTCGATTGTTTTAATTAATTGTGTAGCTATATTGTATAGAATAGGATATAGTAGAGTCGTTTTGGCAACTGACACGCCCAAAGTACGAACTAAATGCGACGATTCAATACCTCTACAAATTTCCATCGGCCGGAACAATTTCAAAACAATAAAATTAAACTGATTGATTAATATTTCTGGATATATATCTTCCGATAGTAATAGTATATTACATACCGAGGTGGAAAGTGTTTCATAACTGTCGAGAGATTAAGTAGTTAACCGAGACGCGAAGCGTCGAGGTTAACTTTATCTCCAGACAGGAATGAAACTTTTCACCGAGGTTTGTATACTATTTTATTTACAACCATAATTATTATATTTATTTGTGATAAAAATACCGGTAAAAGTTTTGACATATTGAGTTGTCAGATTTGTGATGTTTTAGCGTAAACGTCAAATAAATATACATCAGTTTTTTTCGGTGAATAGATTATAAAAGAAATGTTGAGTAGTAAAATCTTCAAGGACTGCACTCCACTTGAACTGAGGGAAACTGTCCTCCCGTAGCAATCCAGATATCTTGGCTCGGATGGAGAAGAACAAGAAATCACTATTTCAAAATATCAGCAATAGCAGGGCGGCCTATCTACATGGATTCAAGCTTCCAATAATTCTAATGTAACAATGTGCCAACATAATGTGCTGGTGCACCATCATGTTGGTACCACAATCTCCTTATGATGTTATTTGCGAGACCTTCTAATAGCAGCGGTAAATTACTTTGTATGAAATTTGTTTAAGTTGCACAATTTAAAGTATTATTAAAAAAGAATGGACCAATAATGGTGTTTCCTATGATGTCTCCCCATGTGTTAACACTCCATTTTTGTTGATATAAAATGGGCTGAACAAAATGTGGGTTTGTAGTGTCATAATAATGGGTATTTTTTCTGTTTGTTGTTCCACAATTAGCAAATGTTGCTTCATCTGTGAAAAGCACATGATCTAGAAAAGTTATATCGTGTCGTAATTGTAAAAGAAGCCATTCACAGTAAACTAGTCTCCTTTCAAAGTTCGTTTGTAATATGCCTTGATGATTTTTTAATTTTTCTTACAGCAGTGACTTCTACCCTGTGTTGTTTCGAAATTATCCTTGTAGATACGTGCGGATTTTCCACAATGGACTGGACGACTGCCACTTCATTATCTTCTGTAACCATAGTCTTACTTCTTTCATGTTCGACGTAATTCACAGAACCCGTTCGAAGAAACCTTATCAACAAATTTTCAAACGTTTTACTATCTATCCGGTGTTCTTCGGTCGGGATATTCTATGGCATATGTTCTCGATGCTAAAAATGGATTTATGTTACTAGCACCAAGAGCAAATCCCATGTCTATGAGCTCCTCTTTCGAAAAATTCATTTTAAACCAAAACGACTATAAACTATTACGGTACCTAAATAAAAAATAATGTCAATAAAACGATATAACTGACAACAACTACTAACAAACAAACAGAAATTGATAATTAACTAGCCGAACTTAATTTATAACAATAAAACGCAATTACAGCAAAGAGAAAATACAGAAAACGACTTTTTATGGACTTTAATGCATATTATAAACACGAGTATATCCCAATAATTACTATGTTATTGGTACCATTTTAAAGGCAATTTTACAAGGAATATGCTGACTGAAAATAGTCAATAAAGTTCCATAACTTAGACACGACATATTTAACACCCTGTATATTTATTCACTTCGTTCAACCACAAAAAATAAAATAAAATCAAAATTGACAGTCTGAAGTGCACATATCCATACATCATTGCAAAGATAATTTGAATGGCTATCATTATAATTTCTAGAAAGTATATGAATCTATTTAAAATAAAAAAATTGAAGGTGGTTGCGAAAATTTGGAACATCCTGTATATTTGTAAATAAAATTAGAAAATGCACAGTAGTCTACTACATACGCACATACAGTCTCATTGCTACAACGTTATTAGTAGGGAGCGGAATCGATCCAGCTAAACTACCACGGAGCCACAACCGTGAAAAGAAATAATGTAAACAACTGCGTGTTGTTTACATTATATCTGAATAGCACTAATTCATAGGGCGAACTGCAACATCTGTTTACGGCCGAGAATCAGAGAAAATAAAAAATGAGGTGTGGCCACCACAAGACTTTCTTATACGTATGAGCGTTTCAAACTATACAATTTTAAGAATTTTTTTATACAAAACTTAATAAAAAACTTATTCTAAGTACTTTCTTTCTCTTAATAAATCTCTATAGAATGCATACTTTGCAAGATATTCGAAAAAAAAGTGCTACTCTCTAAGAGTAAAAGTGCCACTTCCGGTCCGAATTTTGAAATTTCATGTACACAAAAAATATTGCAAATTCAATTCTAAATACTTTTGTATTCTTAATAAATATATATAGAATGCATAATTTACGACATATCTACAAAAAATCGATATTCGGTAAGAGTAAAAGTGGTACTTCCGGTCCGAATTTTGAAATTTTTTTTATACAAAAGATATTTAAAATTATAATTTAAATACTTTTATACTCGGAATGTACCTGCCTAGAAAGCATGACTTGCGAGATATTCGCAAAAAACTGATTTTCGATAAGAGTAAAAGACCTACTTCCGGTTGGAATTTCGAAAAACTTTTTTAAGATAATTTGTCTCAAATTTAATTTTGAGTACATTTCAATTCTTTATAAATTTGTTTAAACTTAGTAATTGCCGAAATATTGGCAAAATTCGATTTTTTCACTGAAGTAAACTGCTACTTCCGGTCTACCGATTTTACTGAAAAACTAATCAGATCTCAAGAGGGAGATTGTACACGTAAATACAAAATTTGGAATTGATATCTACAGCGGTTTGACCGCTTTCGTGGTCACACACACACAGACAGACAGACACACAGACATTTTTAAAAAACCATTTTTTCGGTATCAGGGGACTTCAAAACGTGGATATCTGCAAAAATCTCGAGGTCGAAAATTTTCATCATCACAATACTTCCTTATACTGCGTATAAGAAAGTAAAACTGCCATAAAATAAGGAATTTTATGAATAAAATCCTCTCTTCATCGGCGTAGGTACAAGGGTGACGAGTTTCTAATAGTATATTATGCAATGAGCATTTAATGATAGCTATTAAGACACGAGTAAGTGAATTACAATACGAGGCGAAGCCGAGTATTGTAATGAATACGAGTGTCTTAATAGCCATTAAATGCGAGTTGCATACACTATTTTTTCTACGACTCCATAATAAAACATATTTTTTGAATAATCCATTTCATAAATTGAGGTTAAAATTTTCCGTACGTTTTTGTGAATTTGGCTGGTAATAAATTGTTCGTGGCTACTAAGGCTTGTTCCATAACTTCTGGTGGAGTCAATTATTACATTTCACTGTCATTATCCCTCATTTTTACCGTTTATATTTTCAAAAAAGCACAAATTTTAAGTATTTACTTGTAAATTGCAGAGAACTGTCACATTTATTTAATTTGTATATCTGTCAGATATGCAGTCGCCATATTGAATATTGTTTGAATATTGAAATGTCGCATTCCTATTGGATATAAACTTGTAACATAATGAAAATCTGTATCGTAATGAACATGTTTATAGTACAGGTTCGGCATATCTAATAATACAATTAAAGTATGGGAGTAGAAAATAGTTATTTATGTAACAAGTCAGTAAAGTGATACTTTACCGAACGAGTCTGGTTTACGAGCCAAGCGAGTGAAGCGAGCGCGGCGAGTAACAGACGAGTTCGGTAAAGGTACTTTACTGACGTGGTGCATACAAAATTTTATCGCCAACCGTTAAAATTGTTAATTTAAGAAATAAAGATATAATAACTTTTGACAGTTTATGACAGTGACAAACGATTATTTTTAAAAGTCATCAGTCATGCTACGCTGACAGATATTAGCGGCAGGTAAAGTACTTTATTGTACAGTACGATAAAGTGTTTCTTTACCTCCGCAAAACGCTATGGTAACGCATCACTTTACTGACGGTTGGCGATAAAATTTATTATATTTACCTTATATTTCGCAATATAATATGTATGTTTCAATAACATACGCGTACATTTTTAGTTATCATTTATTTAGATCTAGAACGTTGTTTATGTTACTTTTTCTGAGATAAAAAGTAATTGTCAGTGATTCCGAAATTTATTGCAAAGTCTGTAAAATATCGTCACTTAGCTTTGCTAAAACATACACAGAAATAGTTTTCATGCAGAGAATTTCGATAGTTTACAAAATTTCGTTACATGTTTAAATGACGATGCTCGAAGTATTTCTGAGTGCAAGGAACTAACACAAATCCCAAATTTAAAAAATCAGTTGTTATTCCATCAGGAACACTTTGAAAATTTGCCTAAACTAATGACATATTTTGAAAATCGAATCTCAAATTAAAAAATGAGGTGTGGCCACCACACGACTTTCTTATACGTATGAGCGTTTCAAACTATACTATATTTTTTTTACACAAAAATTATTCAAAATCCTATTCTAAGTACTTCTGTTCTCTTAATAAATCGCTATAGAATGCAAACTTAGCAAGATATTCGAAAAAAGGACTACTCCCTAAGGGTAAAAGTGTTACTTCCGGTACGAATTTTGAAATTTCATATATTCAAAAAATATTGCAAATCTAGCACTAAATACTTTTCTATTCTTGATAAATACATATAGAATGCATAATTTACGACATATTCGCAAAAAGTTGCTATTCGATAAGAGTAAAAGTGGTAATTCCGGTCTGAATTTTGAAATTGTTTTTATGCAAAAGATATTGAAAATTACGTTTTAAATACTTTTATACCCGTAACGTACCTGTCTAAAAAGCATGACATGCGAAATATTCGCAAAAAACTGATTTTCGATAGGAGCAAAAGACCTACTTCCGGTAGCAGCTTCGAAAAACTTTTTAAATAAAATTGTTCTCAATTTTAATTTCAAGTACATATGAATTCTTTATAAATTTGTTTAAATTTAGTAGTTGACGAAATATTGGCAAAATTTAATTTTTTCACTGAAGTAAACTGCTACTTCCGGTCTACCGATTTTACTGAAAAACTACTCAGATCTCAAGAGGGAGATTAGACACGTTAATACAAAATTTGGAATTTATATCTACAGCGGTTATCGTGGTCACATAGAGACACACAGAAATTTTTTAAAAACATCTTTTTCGGTATCAGGGGACTTCAAAACGTGGACATCTGCAAAAATCTCGAAGTCGAAAATTTCACATTACTTCCTTATACTACGTATAAGAAAGTAAAAATGGATTAACCACATTAGATGTGGCTATTAATAATTCCAAGTCACATAGACCCAGTTTTTAATAGAAATCCAAGTTTAATAACATTGCGGCAATTGTGTATGCTAAATATGCTGAAATAAAAGAATATTTCCATTACATAAATATAACCACTTGCGATGTAGAAAAGATGTTTTCTATCTACAAGGATGTACTTAATTCAAAGAGAACAAGTCTTACAGAAGAGAAAATGAACAAATAGTAGGGTATTTTGTATTTTATAATCACCAGCCACTTGTTATTCAATTATATAAATAAAATTAAAACCTCTTTAAAAATACAACATTTCAATAGCGCGCCCATGGGCGATGAGTCATGACTCGCTCGATTCCGCTCCCTAGTTATTAGTTTTCATGCTAACTTCCGCCGACACACTATTTCCGCACCCGGTACATATGATAAAGAGGTACGATACTGTCTAGGAAAATTCTACATCCAATTTTTTATGAGTTATACTGTAGTTTTCACTGCGAGAGTCGATTTATGATTTGTATGTGACAAATCGTTTTGTCACTTGAATTGCAATTAAAATAATTTATCACTCGAAAATGGGTCGACTATTTTTGTAGGTTATTATTCACTTGTCAAAACATGTGTAGGTATAAAATTTACATTGAAGCGTTATCATTAATCGCCGGCAATCAATTTCAGTAATATGATGAATCGTTCTGTCAGGAGGGTGATATCATTAAAATAAACTACCATCGCAAAGGTGAAAAGACCACAATAACAAATTCAGATATAATGAGTGGTCGCAGTGATAAATATTTCACCATTCTTCAAGTACATATAGGTGTAACTGGTGCCAACTTTAGTATTTTAAGAAATTAATGTAGGTTAGAGGTTAGTCTTACCAGGAAAATGGAGATACATCGCAAGCAAATACCTACACAATTTAGTGGTTGAAATGAACATAATAAATCGTCAAGTTGTTGTAGTTGCATTGTTCGTTAATCTTTATACCGACTGCGCGATGCAGTATCTACATAAAGAAGATAATTTTAAAAATCTCAGTGAATTCATATTTAGATTTTTCGAAGATTATTCTACGATAACTTTTTTATCCGAGAACCAAACACTCGTGGACCAAATCATCAGCAGTAATAAAACGAATCAATTCTCTTACAAAGTAAGCACGCAAAGTACAAACCATTTTTTCCGTCTATACAATACCGAAGGATATATAATAGTAGCGGATTTATCGAAGACTATCTTGACTTATCTGAAGATCATCAGGGCACACAGTGAGACACTAGTCAGAAGATCATTGATTATAACACAAACTCAACAAGAGGATTACGTTTATATTTTTGAGACGGCGTTTAAGTATTCTTTCAAGAGAATTTTCCTAGTGGAAATGAAGGAAAACTACGAGTGTAAAATCATTACTTACGATTATTTTCTTAAAGTTCTCTCGAAAATAAATGTTTGGGAATATGACGCGAGTAAGTATAATGGACCGTTTCTGAACATGCAGGGATGTTTTTTAAAGACCTCTACGATTTTAAACGTGCCAATGTTTATGAAATCAAATGATGGATATTATGGTGTTGATTACGATCTAGTCAACACGATGGCAGAAAGACGTAACTTTTCTATTGGCTATGCTAACGTGGCGTCATATGGAGCTAAAGTCGGAAGCAGAAAAATTACCGGCGGTTTGGGTGCGTTATATAGAAGAGAAATAGATTTTATGTTTAATCAAGTATTCGTAAAAGAATATAACGTATCGGAGTTAACGTTCACTAATGTAATCGAAGAAGATCGTCTTTGTGTGGTAATACCAAATATTAGAAAATTTAATCGATGGATTACGATATCCCAATGCTTCGATAGCAAAATATGGGGTTTATTGTTAATATTACACATAGTCATGCTATTAAACTTGTACGTTATCGGAAGAATAAAGGATCAAAATCGTTGTTTTCTTTCCTCTGACTACACACTACAAACTGCTGTCCTTCACTTATTCCAAATTTTATACAACGTCTTTCCTAAACTACGACCGACGAGAATTTACGAAAAGATCTTCTTCACGACGATCTTGCTCTTCTTAATAATACAGGAGACGATGTTTCAAAGTTCCCTCTATCGAGTGCTGACCGTTGCGAGACCTGTCAGTGACATTAACACTCTGGAAGAATTATCTAGGACCAACTTGTACATCTCCACGAATTCCCGAGGCTTAACAGACACTTTCAGTGCATCGGATGAACCGTACATGAAGGTACTGCAAAGTAAGTTGAAAGTTCTCCCTAGAGGTGAGAAGAAATACCCGGCACATTTAGCCCGCTACATAGCCAGCGAATACTACAGAATGGTGGATAATAAACTTTTCGGGCACCCGAAACTACGCACAATTCCTGATTGTCCGCAAAAATATGCTCTGGCGTACATAACTAGAAAAGACTGTATTTATATGGACACTATAAATAATCTAATTCAGCAGATAGTAGAAGGAGGGCTTTTTAAAAAGTGGTATAACAATTTGATGTTGAATGTTACGGCGTATAGTTTTCCTGAAAAACGGACACCTGATAACCATCCAAAACGATTTACCGTTGAAGACCTAAAATCATGTTTCTTCATCCTATTATTTGGTTTGTCGATCAGCGGGGCTGTGTTCGTAGCAGAAATTATATTTTATCACGTTACAAAGGCTAGTTTTAGAATGTAATTCTTATTTATAATAATAATAATAATAATAATAATAATAATAATAATAACAATAATAATCTTTATTTGAAAAGCCATACCTATACATTTGAAAATAGACAAGTACACTCCAGAAATACGTCAAATATGATAACTAGAGTTTTAAAAAGTCTTCTAAACAATAGCAGGAGATCTGAGGAATATACTCCCGCAAAGACTTCTTAAAAACAGTAAAATTAGAAATATTTCTAATAGAATCCGGTAACTTATTATAAAACTTGCAACCTACGAAGTAAGTTCCTGTCTGGAAAATTTGTTTTGAAAGCGCAATTGGCAGCATATAATTATTGAGACGTGTATTGTGACCATGAGTTACGTTGCCGCTTGCAAAATCTCTTTTGTTCTTAAGGGGGGGTTTTACTTGATCGGCGTATGCCACAAAATGGTCAATTTAAACGTAAAAAATCGCAAAAATTAAGCCACTTGAAAAAGTTGCCGCTACATGCACGAAATAACCAATATTTGTTCTAGTGACTCACGATTAAAATTTGCAATTATATTAAAAAATAGTTAAAATACAGCACTTTGAATTTTTTTCGTTTTAAAGCGATATAAAGCTTACTGTGCTTAAAAAGTACTTTTTTGAATGGTGAGTACCTAGATATTTTTATTCTGAACGCGACAATGTACTTACTTTACTTTCAAAATAACCCTGGTCTCCAAACAATTACTTTGAAACCAATGAGAATGATCACAAAGTCCGCACTGATAAATGGCAAATAGGCAACACACAATTCAACCTCTTACTCACAGTTTTGTAATGTCTAGGACCAGCTATATCGAAGGTATACCTGGTCGACTGTATTAAGCCGAACATCATATAAACAGAGAGATCTTCAACTTTTTTTATTACGTTAGGTAAACGAATGTTTCATTCATATATCGGCTTTATTTTGTAATTATTTTAAGGATATTTGCGAGAATGTATTAGATAGATATTAATTTTTCGTCTGGAATAAATATATGTTGTTATTATTATTATAATAATAAGTATACATTAAACATATTTGTAAAAGAAACTACCGTGCGGTTGGTATATACAAGCAATTTGTAATATATTTCAGATATTTTTCGGTGTCTATTTATGATTGATTACGTGATAACATTGATGCGTCTACTTTGTTAAACATTTTTTTCTGTTCGTTAATATTCTTCTCACTTTCAAAATGCATTTTATTTTCCAAGGACAAGGTTCCGGCTTTATGGAATTTCAGAAATGCAGTTTTCTTCGGCAATAAATATACGTCATTATTATTATTAATTATAAAGTTGCACGACTTATCATTATTATTATTTCTAACCTTACATGTTGAAGCTTTTTAATAATATGAACAATATTTGTAGAAAACTAAAATCTGACAAAAACAACTTTATGTCTTTGTAAGATACGCACTTAGAAGTTTGCCAGACTCTTCAAACTAAGTGGCAGGAAGTTACACAATTTTCAGTGTTCTAGATGGTAAAAGCATTTATTTAAATATCTGAATTTGTTGTGCCTTCATGTTTTTATTTTATTTATACTTTGTATTTTGACTCCAGGACAGTTTTTAGAATTTTTTTGTATATGTGAGTAAGTAAAAGAGCATGGGCCAAACGAGCATAAGTTTAATTACAGCAGTTTATCAGGAGTAGCAGCAATTGTTAGATGACGAACGAAAAAAAAATTGTATGTAGGCGTAAAAAACAAATTTTGTTTAATTTGTGCAAAATTTGGTAAATCTAAAGATCACGTATGCTACAAAAATTAGTCTTCGTCGTCAACAGTCATGGAGTCGACAATTATTGCGGAAGGTTTCTCGTGAAATGCACGGTGTAATTTATCGTAGATTCATAGGGGACGGTGATAGCATCGTTCTTAGAAAACTACGTGAAATGGCCCTTACGGTCCCCAAAAAATTATTGAAAAAATCGAGTGCCGAAATCATATATTACGTTATTAATATAAATAAAATTAGGGACTGTTTGCAAAAAAACCTAAATTCAATTCGGCCGTGACAAAAGCAATTGAATATTACAAAAGTTCGAACTTAACAATAACAAATTATAGACAGTGAAATTGCAGTGTGATATTATAAATGGCCCAAGATATATTTTTTGTGAACACTCGGATTGTGCTTCTTACTTTTGTCAAGGATCTAAAGAAGGATACTTGGTATGAGACAATACACATAGATGTAGAACTCTGACCAGAAATGGTAATTAAGTTAGAGTAATTTTATTTTATGGCTTTATTATCTCAAATTATGGATCCTTGTATTTTGAGAAATCGAGAAATTAGAAACGTCAAATTGGGGAATTAGTATGTACCTACTGATTGTGATAAGTTTAGACAAAACGCTACTTGGCCATTCTTGTTTATTTTCTACACTGTCTATACTTTTGTAAAAAAAATTTGTTGTAAAAAACATGAATTAAGCCTACTGGAAATACCATGAGAAAAAAACGCCCTTTGCACTCTACCTCTAAGGTGGTGGGGAAAGGATTGCGTTTAACGTTTTGTCTGCCACATAACGGTTATTTAAAAATTTTACGGAAGCTTTACTGAAAAAGAATTAAACAGTGCAAGATATATAAAAAAAAATTGATAATATCAATAACATTCGATTTCAAGTTGTAGTATTAATATTGGCTTCTAATCAATGATTAGTTCTGAGTCCGCACAGTTCGTATCTTACCCACGGTGAAATTTTTATAATTTAATTTCGCTAACTAACAATATCAGTGTCGATTGTGAAGAATATAATCTTCAATAACTTAAAACATGGGGCTACTTAGAGAATATAAATATTTTTTACATTTTATAAGAAACGCCACTGTTGTTACCATAGATTTTTTTCTATCAAATTTTATTTTCCTCTAAAACATTACTCATATTACAAAGCCTCAACATGTAAAGTAAATACAAATCATGGTGAGAAATAATAAGAAGTGCAACTTAAGTAATTAATAATCATAAATAATAGTAATAAAACCATATATTTATTGCAGAATAAAATTTAATATCTAATTAATTCCGTCAAATATTATTAAAATAATTACAAATTACATAAAATGGGAGTCTTAATAAAACTAAATAAATACAAGCTAAAAGAATATTCAGAAATAGCAAAAACAAATTTCCAACAAAAGAGATGCACCAATATTTTCATGCAATAAATGCAGGAGACAAATATCCCAAATTTATTTGCTTTCCAGTTCACCAGGCATCGCTTCATGTTGCTGATCGTATACCTGCATCGTGTAAAAGGTACAGGCATATTAAACTCCATAAATATATTCAATATATTTCATGCAACCCGACATACGCCGTTCGAGAATTTTTCTTAGGGAGAGCGCACCCTTAAAGACGAAGCACAGCACGTCCATTATATAAATGTCATAGAAAGTAAGAAAGGCTTTTTCTTTAAAAAGTTGTCTACAAGAAACTCTGTAACCCAAACCGAAAATGATTCTTACTGCTCTTTTTTGCAAGATGAAGATTCTATTCGTTTCTAAACATAAACCCCAATGTATTATGCAATACCGCAGGCAAGAAATAAAGTTTAAATGGTAGAACATAAGTAAAGTTTTAACATTGCATGTTCTTTTAAGTTGCCTTAGTGTGAAACATACCTTTGATAGACAACTGCAAACATTATCAATATGTGAGTTCCATTTAAGGTTCTCATTAATTGTAAGACCAAGTGCACGTAAACTAGAGTCCAGGTTAAAAATATCGCCATTTATATCAACGTTAGTCACAACTTTAGTTGTATTATGAAAATATACGAACTTAGTTTTGGCCTTGTTAATGACTATGAATATGAATGATAATGTCTGTTACTCCACTGTTTAGTCCACAAACACTTGCTGACTTTATTAGTACACTTATATCATCAGCGTAAAGAACTGTTTGCTGTACATTTTGAAGGGTATTTGGTAGGTCATTGATATATAGTAGAAAGAGTGTCGGGCCTGATGTTGACCCTTGAGGTACGCCACTGTCAACACTAATGTAGGATGACTGGTAATTTCCTATTTTGACGCTTTGTTTACGATTTGTAAGGTAAGATTCAAACCATTGCTTAGGAATACCCCTAATACCATAGTGCTCTAGTTTGTGAAGTAAAACCTTGTGGTTCACTAGATCAAACGCTTTGGACAAGTCAATATATACCAAGACAATATTGACTGGTATCCAAAGGCTCATAAATTGTCTTTAAGAAATTAAATAGAGCTGTACTAGTGCTCCTATTTTGCCAAAAACCATGTTGATTTTCAAAAACTATATCAAAATTAATCAAATAATTTTTTATTTGATTGTTCATAATGCTTTCATAAATTTTAGCGAAAACAGATAGCAAACTTATAGGTCGATAATTACCTACACAATTTCTATCACCACATTTATACACCGGCCGTACTGTGGATAGCTTCAAACTAGAAGGGAATATTCCTTTTTCAAAAGACAAATTAATCATATAAGTCAGAACTGAAACGATTAAAGGTGAAGCACATTTTATTACTAATGATGAGATACAATCATGCCCTGTTGAAGATGATGTGCTTAAATTCTTAATAGCATTCTCAACTTCATTCTCAAGTACCGGCTGAATGTAAACAGAAGAAGGTAAATTTTGTATTTGCATGAAGTTGTTGATATTATCAAAGTTAATATCATCCTTTAAGCTATCTTCGTTTTGCTTCGATGGCAGAGATGTAAAATATTCATTAAATTCTTCATACAACCGTAGCGTGTTGCCCTCAGGTAAAGTATGGGCCTTGGTGCTGTTAGAGCTGTTATGAATAATAGCCTTGGATTTATTAGAAGAAAATTTAATGAAGGTTTCATTCATATCATATTGTTTGTTTTTAATAAAATTTTTGTAATATTTTTTATAGTTCTTAAATTCATTCAGAAAAATGGGAAATTGTTGGCTGAATTCTTTTAACATATACCTTTAATAAAGGGAAACAAATATTGTGATAGTATAGAAAGATATTTAAGAATGTTGAAATACTATAGATAGGAAACATAATGTATAAAGAATGAGTACTTACGGAACTGTTGATGTTTTATAATAAGCCAATTTTCGCTTGCCCATAACTGTTATATTATTATACACTCGAATATTATAGGTATATATAATATTTAAATGCGAGTGACAGTTTGTAATTAAACTGTCACTCGTATTTAAGTCTGCAATAGCCGACCGATTCCGATAGATTTTCGTCTTCGCTAGGACCGGTAAAGATACCGTAAAGTGGGGATAGACGACCTGAAAAACCTCGTGTAAAATGTGTGTGACAATGTTTACTGTTTAATGTTTTTCATCTTTAAAAATAATTACATAAATTTGATTTTTTCTTTATATCGTACTTCAAATGTGCAGCTGGTGCGTAGAGGTCTTAGTTAGTAGACATTAATCAAATTCATGCATTTTTGTGCTTATTTCTAAAACACATAACTTTCTTAAGAAAATAAATTAGTACAAAAGCTGACCTTGACATTATAAATTTATGCCTTTTGCATCACTAACCCAAATTTGAGATTCTAAAATTACAAAATCATCGACTGGCAACACCGCAGGCGTTTGAGGTATGGATGAGCTAGCCTTGAAAACATACGACAGCGAAAAGAAATTCAGGATAAGGAGCATTTTAAATCAAATGCTATCTATAATTTAGAGTGTTGTGCACAAAAATAAAAAAATTATTCTAAAATACAAACGAAAAAGAATATTCTTTATACATAAAAAAATAAAGTCAATATTTATTCTAATTGAAAATAAGAATTTAAAGAAAACGTTCAAAAATTCCACCCTGTTGCGCTAGACAAAATCCTAATCTATTATAAAAAATGAGGTGTGGCCACCACACGACTTTCTTATACGTATGAAATGTTACTTTCGGTCCGAATTTTAAAATTTCATTTATACAAAAAATATTTCAAAACCAACTCTAAATACTTTCGTACTCTTCAAAAATATATATAGAATGCATAATTTACGACATATTTCCAAAAAATCGTTATTCGGTAAAAGTAAAAGTGTTACTTCCGGTCTGAATTTTGAAAATTTTTTTATACAAGAGATATTTAAAAGTACGTTCTAAATACTTTTATACTCGTAATGTACCTGCCTAGAAAGCATGACTTGCGAGATATTCGCAAAAAACTGATTTTCAATAAGAGTAAAAGGCCTACTTTCGGTAGGAATTTCGAAAAACTTTATTAACACAATTTTTCTCAAATTTAATTCTAAGTATATTTGAATTCTTTATAAATTTGTTTAAACTTAGTAATTGACGAAATATTTGCAAATTTCGATTTTTTCACTGAAGTAAACTACTACTTTCGGCCTGCCGATTTTGCTCAAAATCTAATCAGTTCTCAAAATGGAGATTATATTCGTAAATACAAAATTTGGAATTGATATCTGTAGCGGTTTGACCGCTATCGTGGTCACAGACACACAGACACACACACACACAGACATTTTTTAAAAACCACTTTTTTGGTATCAGTGGACCTCAAAACGTGGATATCTGCAAAAATCTCGAGGTCGAAAATTTTCATCATCACAATACTTCCTTATACTAAGTATAAGAAAGTAAAAATCCGTCTCGTATTAGACAGTATTTCAGGTGAAATGAATTGCAAGTTTGAATTATTTTAATTTGTAAATAATCTAAATTTCTGACTCTTTCTGCTTCATAAGAATATTTTTTTTGTTTTACGTAGTCCCACAAGAAAAAGTCGTTTGGAGATAGATCTGTTGATCTTGGTGGCTATTTTATAGTCCCCGTCCTACTAATAATGCGATCAGGGAAAGTATTTTGTAAAAACTCGCGTACTGTAATCGCATTGTGAGCTGGACATCCGTCCTGTTGCCACCAAATTCCTTGGAAATCAATATCGGGAAGATTACGAAGAGCGGGAAGTATTTGGTTTTGAATTAAATTTAAATATTTTTCCAGCATTTAAAGTGCCTTCGATAAAAAACGGCCCCACAATATGATCTCCTAATATCCCTGCCCACACGTTGACTTTTTGGGGATATTGGGTTCGAAAATCAACGCTCCTATGTCGATTCTCCCGAGACCAATATCTCATTATGGAGGGATTATGTTTTCCAAGTAGCGAAAAGGAACTTTCATCAGTAAAAATAATTTGTCGTATAAAGTTTACATTTGTGTTAGCTTTAATTATCCATTATTGTTTGACAAAATTCCATGCGTAAGATTTTGTCATCGGGAAATATCTCTTGAGATTGGGAATATTTATAACATTTAAATGTATTTTTCTTTAAAATAGTAGTAACCGTTTTATTACTAATTCCCGCTTCAGTGACAACCTTTCTACATGAGGTGGTATCGTTTGCCTCTATTAAACTGCAAACAAATACTTCTCGCTGTTCTTTTTCTTCCTGTTCGTCTAGGAACTTTTCCACAGGCTGGCGTTTTTTACAGTAGCCAAAAATACAACCAGACCGTTCAAACAAACTTATAATATTACTAATAGTTTGTGTGGTTGTTACCGGTCTCTCTTCAAAAGCCGCTGTAAATAAAGTCGCACAATTGATTAAAGAATTACCACCATAATACCATCTTGTTATTTGAATTTTTTCAACAGACGTGTATAGAGACGTAATGTAGCGAAAATATACAAGCACACCACACACCAAAGTTCCTCTACCACGTCTAAGATCCAAATGTGATGTTATGATGTATATTTGTCGCATTTGATTTCCTCTACCCTCTCCTGTCTTTCGTCGCCCTCCCACTAAGGCCACAGAATACGACGTTGCAATGTTTACTCGGTAATATCAAGTGTTGCATTACACAACCTGTATATGAGATGATGAGTTTTGATACAGCGCGCGACATCTTTAGGACTAAAATGTTTTTGACAGTAACGAAAAATTACTTATGTTTTCTATGATTCAAACGCCCCCTACTAAATTAGTTGGAGAAAGTAGATCTTTCGATAGCCTTTTATATTTTTTACTCTTATTGTGATGTTATGATGTCGTAATTAAAGAACAATTAAAAATCTATTATTCAGGATAGATTAAATATTTTAGTGAGCACTGGGAACATTTCCAAATAGGCGTAAATAAGGCTATCACTATACTAAATCTCATAGAATTTAATGGAGAAATAACAAAATGCCAACGGTTTTCATTATTTTTCGTAATGTACAATAAACATACAATTATATAACATATATATTAAAATGTTTGGAATATAAACGTATATTGCACAAATCCAAGTTTTGCTAATAATTTGGACATTTCTGAATGAGAAAAATCAATATGGATATTTCGTTGTTGCTTACATCAGTAAACGAATAATATACACTAACTAAATATAATTCAGTATAATGTTATTTTTTACATTCATATCGAAATGGCTGGCTGATTAGGATTGATTATAAGTTGTTTCGGTTGCCTAATTCGGAATGGTTAAGTGAAAAAAAGTGTAGAAAGTAATTATGAACCTAATCGACGTGAAAGAAATTAAGTAGGGATCATGACAGAATTTATTACAAAATTTGAATATATTCATGGTACTATATATGTGACTGTAAATTTTGTAATTATGCATTTTCTATTTTTATTTTTGACCTTTATGATGCTAATTTAATATGCTTCATACACTAACTTCATCTATATACATTATCAAGCGGGAAATTGTAAATTATTACATACCTATGTTCAGATATGTTCATTCGTTGTCAAAAAATGTATAGTTTTGTGTAATTATTAATATGTTATGAATTATATATTTAAATTAATAAAAATGTTTAAGCCATTATATAATGTGGTGTGTCTTACATATTGATAAATAGGTTCGTATGATGCTAAGTTAATCATTTTTGTTTACCGTTCTGGCCATTACACATCTTGTGATTTTTAGAATGTTTGATTAGCAATTTGATATCCAGAACTCCTATTCTATATTACCTAATGCGTTATACTTAATTGACTTAGTCCCCCCTTAATAAAACTATAGTCGTGTAGATCAACAATTTACATAACCTTTAATCAACATAAACAGTAATTTATTTTTTGTTTTCTAAAGGAACGGTCTTTTCAATTGAAAACATGACTAGTAACGACATTGAAGGCAAATGGAAACATGCTGCAGACAAATCAACTTCAGATTCTAAAAAAATCAGTCCTCTGGGCATTAGCCGTTATGGTCGAACAAGAAAACCTAAAATATCTCAGGATTTTTGCAGTATAGACGATGTTATAGAGAATAATGAAGATGATGACGTCAAAGACAACAATGAAGATGATGATTTTCTCGTAAAAGAGTCTAAATTACCATCGAAAACTTATAATAGACTTAAATCATCATTTATTAATGGGGCTCAGGTGACCATTAAGGAAACGCCTGTTAGGCTGAAGATTCGGTCAATACATAATAATAATTCGGAAATTATGCACATAACTGGTGATTCTGATATTAACTATTCCCCAGAATCCAAAACTGAAAATCTTCAAAAGTCCCGGAAGTTTTTCAAAACTTCTGATAACACAAAGCTGCCAATAATAAAACATATTTATGTAACTAAAGAAAAGATACCTGAAATTAAGGACAAGAAGCTTACTGAGGAATTAAAGCCCATATTAAGTGAGGAAATATTTCAAAATCCCCCAATAGACATATCTGAAGTGTTCAAAATAATTTCAAATAAATCTCATGATTTAGAATTAGAAATAAATACAAAACCAAATACAAAGGGTATTGTGAAAACATATACAAATAAACGAAAGAGTTTTAAAAAACCTTCTACTCTTATCGAAAGTTTCGGCTTACCAGACAAACCAATTGTCCCGATTCGTAATGAAAATGTCGCACAACCACTGAGAATATCTGAAATTGATGTTGAACATGTGAAACCTGAAAGTGTCAACTTGATCAACAGAGAATTAGTGGATTCTTTGTGGAAAATCAATGTAGCCGAAAATGATTATGTATGTCACGATGATAATCATATGCTCATGCCTCCTATATATGATGTTAGGGCTCGATTTACTCCAACGGAAAACAATATTGATGAAGAAAATATTCATTACAGTAAAACTGCCAGTTCTAACAAATGCATAAAAACCTACGAGAATAAAAATGACACAAGTACTCCGTTTTCAAATAATACAAGCAATAGAAGTCAAAATGGGAGTAATATATTAAAAGCTTGTACTGAACAAAATATAATTCCTGATTCTTCACAAGAGCTGAAAACTTACAAAAATCTAAATAAACAGGTTATTAAAAAAAGAATTTCTAACATAAACTCAAATATTATTAAATCTAAGACTAATGAAAATAGCATATTTTTAAATTACAGTAATGACGTCATAATAAAAGACGAACCGAAACCAACTGTGAAAACTGATAATAACATTTCATTTCACGTCAAATCAGATGATACATTTATACCGAAAAAAAGTATTTGTACCTTGGTGTATGAAACAAACAGAGACAATTTCATAAAACAAGAACAAAAAATTATCCCTGAAATCAACAAGACAGAAACGAATGTGGATGGTATTACATCTCCAGAAACATGTGACATAGAAGATCATATTAAAGTCACACTTATAACTAAGGATGCAACAGATGAAATAGACAACAATGGTATACACATAAGCAATAACATTGATATTAATAAATTAAAAAGTCAAATTAGCTCAAGAATTGAAACAACAGAATCTGAAACAACAGAATCTGAAGAAAGGGTTTTGTTAATGAAACCAGAAGATAAATGTGATATTGAAACAGTTACAGCTATTGAAGATGACATTGCCTCCGTGACTGAGGAGGAAAACGTTGATTTGCTGTCAATTTCTCCAAACACAACAACAGGTAAATATAAAGATATTCTATAAATTCTATTTTAATGGCAGCTTTACTTGGTACCCTTTCTTTTCATACAATACTTAATTTTTTTTTTGTCTTAACGAAGTAATCCATCAATGTGGCAGTTTATTTTAGAACCTTGTGACATACATTTAGGGCCGTTTGTACCGCTTACACTTAAAACTTAATTACAACCACAGACAATACTATAGAGACAAACCGTCCTTATTCATCAAATGGCAAGTCTATATTTGGTTTAAAAATACGCCAAAAGAGGTCACTAATAGTGCGACACGCAATATAAAATTAATTCTAATACTAAGATGCCGTCGAGTTCGGTAAATTTCTGCACTGAATTAGTTCGCACTATCACACACGAGATGATGTTATTAACGGGGAATCCCAGATGCTTTTTACGATTAACTCTTATAAACACATACCAGACTTGTCCTAACAAGTCAACACCCTTTATATCTTTTGTTTTTCCTTATCTACTTTAATTTGTGTTTTCAACGATATCTGGGGTTTTGGTTTTGGATGACGCATTGTTGAGTTATTAATGGAAATTATAAAAAAAAAATGGTCGCGACAATGTTTACCATAATAATTCTAATATAATAATTTCGGAGTTATTTTTAATTTTTCATTACAAACCGCTAAATTATTTGTTTTCGGTTCGATTTAGTGTACTGGGTAAACGATTTGACAAACAAAAACAAATAAACGACTAAAAGTATCAAACTGTAATTTTGTTAGAAGCAATATTTATAATAAATTTTCAAAGTGACCCCCATTTTGAATAGAAAACATTTGCAGCCTTGACAGAAAAGACCTATTTACGTGTTGCAACTTCTCAATGGAAACTGCAGTACTATTTAATAGCTTATATTGGACTTTGACGCACTAATGAGCAACCCTGTATTTACATATATTATATTATTACTAAATTTTATGATTTCTTACTTATTATTTCTTGTAATGTTTTATAGAAAACTAAAATAGGACAAAAACAATTTTGTGCCTGTTTTCGTTACAAATATAAAATTTCTTATATTCTTTAAGAAGGAATGTTTGAAATTATTGATGTACGTTTTTCTCAATCGGCACTGATATTGTTAATTAGCGAAATTATATAAATTTCGCTGCCAGTAAGATTCGAAAATTTGTTTTTAATACGATTTTAGACGTTAAAAATGATTCGTAGTTATGTCCCCACTCTGAAACAGTTGACTACGAAGGCTCCGGCAAACCTCTGAGACGTAAGTTCGAATCTTTTCGACAGTAAACTATTTATAATTTGGTGTCGATAATTAATAATATCAGTGTCGATTGTGAATAATAGAATTTTTAATAATTCTTTAGCACTTTCAGAATTTTAGAATGTTTGTGAGTGTGTTTTAACATTATCAGAATTAGAAAAATAAAGGAATAAAATGATTGTTCTTAACATGTCTTTTTAAACCATTCTATTCTATTCATTTTAAAATAGATACAAAAAAATTAAGGGTTTTTCATGATGATTTAATTCAAAATTCTTGATTATGTTAATGTATCTGCATTCTAAGATTTATGCCTTGGACATGTTTGTCTAATATTTATCTTGATATTTACAGCGCAATTGCTAGGGGTGTTTAATTTTTTTTTAATCACGAATCAAACTTAAACATTTTATTTTTGCTTGCTGTTGGATTACATTTATGAGCATATCAAAATCATGATAAGATAGTTCTCAAGAAATAAGCAATAAAATTATCTGAGTAACACCCTGTATATATTTAAGCTAGTATTGTAATTCAGTACAAATTAAAATATGGTATATTGGTAAGTATTATAGCCAATGTTTAATTATCAATCGACCATGTGTATGTATAGAAATGAAGTAAAATATTTCCAAGGTATTTAGTTTACCTTATGTTCTATAGACAATTCAACAATATTAATTTCCGTGTTTGGATCAAAAAATATAAGCTTAGTTTTCATAATATTTAATACTAGAATGTATAAGTTTAACAAATATGTCAGTTTGTCTAGAACTAAGTTCCTACAATTGTACCATTATGTACACTTTAAACATAGAGAAAGAATCATTTGCTAGACTCAACAACATGATAGTAGGTGAAATTTCTAAAACAATAAACCACCATTTTAACAAATTTGAATGTTTAATCATACTTATATCTGTTTACTTTTGCTACTACACAATTTAAATAATGAGAGTAAATAAAAGCAAGTATAAAAAAGCAAAAAAAAAACTGGTGTTCGACGGATTGAAAACTCCCATTTTATGTAAAAAAAATGAGGTGTGGCCACCACACGACTTTCTTATACGCATGAGCGGTTCGAATTATAGAATTTTTAGAATTTTTTTTTACAAAAAATATTCAAAATCCTTTTTTAAGTACTTCTATTCTCTTAATAAATCCCTATAGAATGCATATTTTGCGAGATATTTGAGTCTACTCGCTAAGAGTAGAAGTGCTACTTCCGGTCCGAATTTTGAAATTTTAATTATACAAAAAACTTTACATATCTAACTTTAAATACTTTTGTACTCTTATACAAAATGCATAATTTACGACATATTTGCAAAAATTCGCTATTCGGTAAGAGTAAAAGTGTTCCTTCCGGTCCGAATTTTTTTTATACAAAAAATATTTAAAATTATGGTTTAAATACTTTTATACTCGAAATGTACCTGCCTTAAAAGCATGACTTGCGGAATATTCGCAAAAAACTGATTTTCGATAAGAGTAAAAGACCTACTTCCGGTAGGAATTTCGAAAAAAAAATTTAATACAATTTTTCTCAAATTTAATTTTGAGTACATTTGAATTCTTTATAAATTTGTATAAACTTAGTAATTGACGAAATATTTGCAAAATTCGATTTTTTCACTGAAGTAAACTACTACTTCCGGTCTACCGATTTTACTGAAAAATTAATCAGATCTCAAGAGGGAGATTATACACGTAAATACAACATTTGGAATAGATATCTACAGCGGTTTAAGCGCTATAGTGATCACACACACACATACATTTTTTAAAAACCACTTTTTCGGTATCAGGGGACTTCAAAACGTGGACATCTGCAAAAATCTCGAGGTCGAAAATTTTCGTCATCACAATACTTCCTTATACAACGTATAAGAAAGTAAAAACAGATTTTTGCACAACTTCATGTTTTGTCGTTTTTACTTCCTTATACGTAGTATAAGGAAGTATTGTGATGATGAAAATTTACGACCTCGAGATTTTTGCAGATGTCTACGTTTTGAAGTCCCCTGATACGGAAGAAGTGGTTTTTAAAAAATGTCTGTGTGTCTGTGACCACGATAGCGGTCAAACCGCTATAACTATCAATTCCAAATTTTGTATTTACATGTATAATCTCCCTCTTGAGATCTGATTAGATTTTCAGTAAAATCGGCAGACCGGAAGTGGTAGTTTACTTTAGTAAAAAAATCGAATTTTCCAATATTTTGTCAACTACTAATTTTAAACAAATTTATAGAGAATTCATATGTACTTAAAATTAAGTTTGAGACAAATTGTCTTAAATAAGTTTTTCGAAATTCCAAACGGAAGTAGGTCTTTTACTCTTATCGAAAATCAGTTTTTTGCGAATATCTCGCAAGTCATGCTTTTTAGACAAGGACGTTACGAGTATAAAACTATTTAAAACATAATTTTCAATATCTTTTGTATAAAAAAAATTTCAAAATTCAGACCGAAAGTACCACTTTTACTAGTATCGAATAGCGATTTTTGCAAATATGTCGTAAGTTATGCATTCTATATATATTTATCAAGAGCACAAAAGTATTTAGAACGGGATTTGCAATATTTTTTGTATACATGAAATTTCAAAATTCGGACCGGAAGATAGCACTTTTACTCTTAGCGAGTAGCACTTTTTTTTCGAGTATCTTGCAAAGTATGCATTCTATAGCGATTTATTAAGAGAATAGAAGTATTTAGAATAAGATTTTGAATAATTTTTGTATAAAAAGATTCTTAAAATTCTATAATTTGAAGCGCTCATACGTAAAAGAAAGTCGTATGGTGGCCACACCTCATTTTTTTTTCAAAAATTCCAATTTTGGTCAAGTCACCATTTGCCACGGGAAAGTGTATACAAAAGTCTTGAAGGGTGATGAAAACGAATTGGGCATGCAAATATGGATATTTGTCATGGATTCGCATCTAGCACTGATAAAAGAAGAAATCACTAATTTAAAGGTCAAAAAAGCTTAATATCTTGAAATAGATAATTGCCTTGTACAGGGAACGTACATATTCGTATTCTACGGATTGAAAACTGCCATTTCATGTACAATTAACAGACGTTTGCACATCTTGATGTTTTTATCGTTTTTTTGAAAGCTCAAAAAAGCTTAATATCACGAAATAGACATATAAATGGGCTATTTATATTTAACAGGTACAATGAATTCATTGATACATAATACGTATTACATAGTATATAAAAAATGTGCTGGGGCAAATAGTTGTTGTGTTATATAATGATTACAATATTAGAAAGAAGAACCATTGATTTTTTCCTATAATATATTTGTCTATTTATCATTAATAATGTCATCTCGTGATGTATATAAATAACCTGTGTCAGTACGCCTTGAATACACATTTACTGTTTGGCTGTTTTTCTAAATTCATGATATTTTTTTGAGAAAGAATACTTCACGTTTTCAAAAATTTCATAGATTTGTGATTGTTTTAGAGAGCGTTGCTGATTGTACAGAGACATTTCATTACGAACTTGGTGACGTGATGTGGGCCAAAGTCGGAAAATATCCTTATTGGCCTTGTCTGATCACAGAGGAACCAATGTCCGAACAATATAGAAGGATAAGCAGTACGTAAAAGAACTTCGTCTTTATTTAATTGTTCTCTTATTTGTTTACTTTTAGAGCGCAATACTAAAGAATATCATGTGCGTTTTTTTGCGGATAACGGGCGTCGCTCCTGGATTAGACAGAAGAATTTACTTCCTTATGATACCGATTTACATAAAATTCAGAAAGAGGTATGTTATACCTTAAAACGGCCTAAGCAATAACCTTTTTATTTATGCCGTACATTTAGTAAACAGATTGTATTTGTTTGTCTTTCTTTCGACTTATTTTTATTTATATTTATATATTATTATCACTAGCATTAGTTTATAATTAAAAAAACACCCAAATACAGTAGACACTCGATAGTGTGAAAATCGCGTAAGGGAAGCCCCGCATAACGTGAAAAACATATTCATTACGCTAGACCAGCCTATATAATATCCTGTAATATTCCCAGACTTTTTGGGCAAGGAATTTTTTTATTTTTTACTATTAGTTTATTTTATAGTTCAAATCGAGTAAACTTTCCGTACTTTATTTATCTTACGAAATATAATAAATTTCAAAAATCCCTCACGCTCCCATCTACGCCGATAAAGACAGGAAATTTACGAGTTAAATGGACCATATACCGTGAGGTTTTTTTTTATCACTGATCATAGCACTTGACAACACCCATGTTCAATCAAATTGCATGGCAACGTTATGTAACTAACATCAGTCGATTATGTGTTTCGACAAATGTCAAAATCAATGTTAGTAATGTGCATAACAGAAATGGCATTGTATGCCTTATTACAGGTCATGACAATTATCGTAGTGTTGGTTGCATAATGCTCCCATGCATTGACGCGTTTATTTTAAAATTCAACGTAGGTGTTATCATGTCCTATGTTCTGTGATAAAAAAAACTCACGGTATATAATACTACTACTATATTGCGTGTGATGTATCTTGATAATGTGTAATTTTTCGTCCCAACTAAGAGAGATAGAATTGGTCACATTGCCTGTTCTACGCATGCGTCAACTCAAAATGTCCATTTTGAATGTTGCCGATTGACAGATAAACAGAAAACATAAGTATAACCTCTGATTTAAATTGAAATCTATGTCTACAACTATTAAATTACTGATAGCATACGCAAAGTTGTTGTTTTTTTGACTTCAGCTTTGTACAAGTTTAGATATCACGAGTTCATCGGTGAATTCGTAGATTTACACAGAAAATACGATGTAGAATAAGCCCATAATGACAAATAAATAATATGAAAACTGATTCCAATGGATTATTCGCATAGAACACTTGTGAAATTATATTACTAACTGTAAATACGGATTGTTTCATTTCATCTTATAAAAAAAACTTGTGAAATGATTACATACTGTTACTGTTATTATTTAATATTTTGTCTCTATGTAAGAATAAAACAGCATCTATTTTATATTTGTCTACGCACATTATACATAATACTGTATAAGCAACAATGTAAAAAATTTATAAAACTCTTTTTTTTCTTGTATTTAATTCTATGTCGAGATATACACTGAAACATGAATGTTTTAGCAAAAGTCGTGGAATTAATCAAAATTACATTTTTGTGATTGAATAATGGTCTTTTAATTTTTATTATTGTTACCTTTTTTTTAATTTCATTTAATACAATTAAATTATTTGTGCAAAGAATATAAACAAGCAATTACTCTGATACACTTGAATTTCTTTAGTGTATGTAATAGTACATTCGTAATCAATCCATTTTTCCTGATGTTTATGTCAGTGAGGCTTTGCAAATAATTTATATTATTTCTTGTAAAAAAGGTATATTGTTGTATTTGATTTAATAATTTCAATTCAGTAGATTCGGCCTTTATTGATGTAAATCCATATTCCAATAGAAATAAAACACAAACAATTGTTTCAGATTTACACTATATTTAAATTAAAAATACAACAGCTGTTTCGCTACACTGTAGCTTCTTCAGGTGATAACAAATTCTAAATTATTACAATCAGAGGACAACTCTATTATATACAGGCTGTCCCAGATAGTGTGCTCACCATTGGGATCTCGTGAACGGTAAGAGATAGAGAGTTGGTTAAATGAGACAAAATGTACGTGACACCTGGGTTTATTTTTTAAGCAAAAAAACTTTTAAAAAAATGAACGATACGTGCGCTATAGGGGAAAAACTAAAAATCGGCAATTTTAATTTCGTCGTTTAACTTATTTCATGTAAAAGATACCGAAATACTATTTTGACATTATGAAGATACTTTTTTACGCAGAATTCAAATTTGGTATTGCAACCTCTGAAGCTTTTATACGTTTCGAGATTTTTATACAAACTTTCTTATTTTAAATACAAATCGTAGGCGGCTTTGACTGTATCAAAAAGAGCATAATTTGCTGATTTCAATGATGTATAACACTTTGGGTTTATTTGTAGAAATAACAAAGTTATAATGATATTTGTGCAATTTTTGGTATACTTATGAATGCATAGGCTATACATCAGAGGCAGCATTGAATTATTAAGACAATAAGTAGTATCTGTCAAATTTATTTACAAGCAAGTTACGTATCGGTTTATTTTTGTGTTATTTAGTCTGCTATTTTGTTCGTTTATTTAAAAATCACCGCATTTGTTGTTTTGGTTCGTTTTATTACTTGTTTATTGTTGTTCACGTTATGGAGAAATTTAATAATGAAGAGAAATATGATATGCTTCAAAGTTACATATTGGCTCACAAAAATTCAAGGAATGCAGCTAATCATTATTTGGAGTTGTACCCAGATCGACGGCAACCACACGAAACTTTATTTCGAAGATTAGAAGTAAATCTAAAAACATACGGTGCCTTTAGTAAACCGAAAAGAAATAGAAAAAGATTAGATGAGGAAACCCAAGTTATTGTATTAAATCAGGTGCGTGAAAATCCAAAAGTTTCCACAAGAGAAATAGAAAACAACACCGGAATCCCTAGAACATCAGCCCATAGAATATTAAAAAAGCATCGATATCATCCTTACAAAGTCCACATTAGCCAAGGACTCCAACCAGGAGACGCAGAGAGGCGGACTCGTTTCTGTCATTGGTACATTAATCAGAATAACAACAATGTTACATTTCTGTTTAATGTGTTGTGGTCAGATGAATCTCGATTTACGAACAATGGGTTATTTAACAGAAATAATATTCACTATTGGGGGACAGAAAATCCCCATGCTCTACATGAAGCTCGACATCAAGAACGTTTTGGGTTCAATGTGTGGTGCGGTATTATCGGCAGAAGAATAGTTGGACCTATTATCTTCAATAACAATTTAACGAGTGAACGCTATTTGAACTTACTTCAAGGTGAAATAGAAGATCTTCTAGACGATATTCCGCTAACTGCGAATATGTATTTCCAACAGGATGGGGCACCAGCACATAATGCTCACATTATTACGAATTACCTAAATAATAGATTTGGTAATCGGTGGATTGGTAATCGCGGACCCATTTCATGGCCTGCACGTTCCCCAGACTTAACCGCAATGGATTTTTTCCTTTGGGGTTACATAAAAAATAAGGTGTATAAAACACAATTTAATAATGTGGAGGAACTGCAAGCTTGTGTTTTAAGAGAGTTTCATCGGATAAATGGACGTATTTTAGAAAAAGTGATTAATTCCACACTAAGAAGAGCTCAGTTATGTATCAATAACAATGGAGGACTTTTTGAGCATTTAATGTAATTTATCTATTTACTAGTAGTAAATAAATAGTTAGGTATGTGAAGTTAGTGTTTTATTTACTTTTCAGTCATTTTTGTAGTTTGTTTCCAGGAATAGGTAAGTATAAAACAAAAAAAATATGCTAATTATTCTTGTAACTTTGTTATTTCTACAAATAAACCCAAAGTGTTATACATCATTGAAATCAGCAAATTATGCTCTTTTTGATACAGTCAAAGCCGCCTACGATTTGTATTTAAAATAAGAAAGTTTGTATAAAAATCTCGAAACGTATAAAAGCTTCAGAGGTTGCAATACCAAATTTGAATTCTGCGTAAAAAAGTAGCTTCATAATGTCAAAATAGTATTTCGGTATCTTTTACATGAAATAAGTTAAACGACGAAATTAAAATTGCCGATGTTTAGTTTTTCCCCTATAGCGCACGTATCGTTAATTTTTTTTAAAGTTTTTTTATTTAAAAAAGTAAACCCAGGTGTCACGTACATTTTGTCTCATTTAACCAACTCTCGTATCTCTTACCGTTTACGAGATCCCAATGGTGAGCACACTATCTGGGACATCCTGTATAGACAAATATAATGACAACATTAACAAATAACTGTAAAATATTTACGAAGGGTAATTTAAATGTATTTACTTAAAGAGGTCAGTTTTCTTAATTATATCGGCAGTTTACGAAAGGGGACTTACATTATTACTAAAACGATTAGGGATATCCTAAGAACTAGAAAGATATAGATTGATTCAGATTGATTCAGACTTACTTTCTCGTTTAATAAATTGTCTGAATATTTCAATTTGTTAATTTCCATACATTCGCAGAAAACTGATTAGCTATCCTTTTTTTGAAAGCTCTCCCAGTCTGACCTATATATTTCTTAGTACAAGATCCACCATTTAACCTATAAACTCCAGATATATTGTCTCGTGTCGTTTTTTCTTTGTTGTTTTTAATGTATTTAGCTAAGTTGTTATTTGCTCTAAAAGCAATATTAATGTTGTTTTTTCTAAGTAATTTCATAAGTTTATCTTGTCCATGACCTAAATTAGAAAATGCTTTAAACTTCTTAATCGTATTGTCTTTGGTAGTCGGATACAACTCTAGTAACGTTTTATTAAACAATTTTTTGGTTATTAATTTGTCTATTAAATTTGGGTCGTTTATAGACAAATTAATAACCAGAAAATTGTTTAATAAAACGTTACTAGAGTTGTATCCGACTACCAAAGACAATACGATTAAGAAGTTTAAAGCATTTTCTTATTTAGGTCATTAAGAAGATAAACTTATGAAATTACTTAGAAAAAACAACATTAATATTGCTTTTAGAACAAATACCAACCTAGCTAAATACATTAAAAACAACAAAGAAAAAACAACACGAGACAATAAATCTGGAGTTTATAGGTTAAATTGTGGATCTTGTACTAAGAAATATATAGGTCAGACTGGGGGAGCTTTTAAAAAAAGGATAGCTAATCATTTTTCTGCGTACACTAATAAAAACAACGACTCAGCTTATGCGAATCATTTGATTGAATACGACTATTGTTTTAATGATAAATTTGACATTCTTCATGTACAAAACAAAGGTAGAAAATTAGATTTACTGGAATGTATGGAAATTAACAAATTGAAATAGTCAGACAATTTATTAAACGAGAAAGTAAATCTGAATCAATCGCCTTTATTAAATCTATATCTTTCTAGTTCTTAGGTTTTCCCTAATCGTTTTAGTAATAATGTAGGTCCCCTTTCGTAAACTGCCGATATAATTAAGAAAACTGTCCTCTTTAAGTAAATACATTTAAATTACCCTTTGTAAATATTTTACAGTTATTTGTTAATGTTGTCATTATATTTGTCTATATATAATAGAGTTGTTCTCTGATTGTAATAATTTAGAATTTATCACCTGAAGAAGCTACAGTGTAGCGAAACAGCTGTTGTGTTTTTAATTTAAATATAGTGTAAATCTGAAATAATTGTTTGTGTTTTATTTCTATTGGATTTAATAATTAAATAAACGAGCAATGTTCAATTTCTACTTAGAATCAAAAAATTAAATTCTATCTTATTTATGTTCGGAATTCTATTTTGTGTATACTTTCATGAAATTAGAACAAAAAATCTATTTTGTTTGTTGTTTGATTTATGTATTGTAACAATATCATAAAAACAGGAATATTGTTTGATGCCGTGCCTACTTTGCCATTCATAACACTGCACTATATACTTTCACCGTGTTGGGAAAAGTTCAAAAGAAACCTATGAAACATTGTCTTGGTAAAATCCAAAATGAATATTATAGGTTTGTTCGAACCCCCAGTTCTGAACAGTTCCGGAACCGTTCTAGAATTAGTAGTTCTGATAATAATGCGCATGTCCGGCCAAATCCTGGTTCTAGAACGGTTCGAAATCCTGAAGGTTCGAACAGTTTTAAAATTGGAATTTTAGGGAAACTTGTACTACCAACATTAGTAATAGTAATATTAAAAAACACCAAACTTATTGGAAGAAATATCTATCGTAATGAACTTTTAATATTTTAATAGCTAATGCATCTAACTACCAAAATTGCGACAGGATTTAAAAAGTAATGAAAAAGTTGTTTATATGAAATACGTTTTTCTAAATTTTGTAATGGATAATTCTGCATTTTTTATATGAGCAATATATTTATATATTACAAAACACCAAACTGGTGGACAAATATCAATCGTAATGAACATTTAAATGTTACTGCATCTGCATCTAACCACCAAAATTGCGACAGCATTTAAAAAGTAGTCAAAAAGCTGTTTATAAGAAATAATTTTTTCTAAATTTTCCTATGGATATTTCTGCATTTTAAAAAAAAAACACCAAACTGGTGGACAAATGTCAATCGTAATGAACATTTAAATGTTACATCTCAAAATTGCAACAGGATTTAAAAAGTAATGAAGAACTTGGCAGAAGTACATTTTTCAATATTTTGTAATGGATATTTCTGATAAACCGGGTAAATAAAACAAGGATTTTTAATACAAGCTGTTATTAATAATTGGCACGTGCATCAAATGCACACATACATTAATAAATATGTATTACATAACTATAAAATCAATAATCATAATGAATTTAAACAAATATATTACAATACATTTTCAACGTTTAAAGTCAGCTCCTCTTCTTTTTTTTTAATCTGTGAAGTAGTACACTCTTTCAATCCATTTTGGAGAATTAAAGCCTTTTTGGTAAGTTGAATTGCGATACCTACATGATTTGGTACTTACATCAATCAGACTCTGAACGTTTTGTGTCACAAGTCTGGGAGTCACATTAACTTGCAATTTATTATAATTTTCGTGACATAACAGGTACAAATACATACATATAATAGATTGTTCGGATATCTAATATATTGATATCACAGATTCCATTTATTTTGCTTAAATCTCAAGGGGGACACATCGAACCAAAAATTATAAGTTTAGTTTAGATAATATTAAATACTATTTTGTCTAAGTTTAACAAATATGTCAGTTTCTCTAGGAATATATGATAATTATAAATTAACTTTTTACATGTTTGCAAGTTCCTATAATTGTACCATTACATTCACTTTATTCTTAGAGGAAGAATGATTTGCTAGACTCAAGAACATCGTAGTCAATGGAGTAATTTCTAAAATAATAAACCACCATTTGAAGAAACTAATGTTTAGTTACATACTTATAGCTGTTTACTTTGGCTATTACAAAATTGATATAATGGGTGTGAATAAAAACTGAAAAAAAATTAAAAATAGGTTTGATAAACCGGATCACACCAATACTCTAATAATATCACAAACTAAAATAAAAAACAAATAGGTACTTGAATGACAACTTAAAAACTAACCTACAACTCTGAAGTTCAACATAAATACGATAAACATAACCAGAAAAATGCGAAAGCTGATACGAATGACAATTACGCATGCTCCAGATTTATCAGAATTTCAAATACTAGCCCATCATTCAGAACTGTTAGAACCGTTCCGAACGGTTCTTGAATTACTAGTTCTGAAAGACCGAACACTGAACTACCAGTTCTCAGAATTTGCAGTTCCAGAACTGCATGGTCCGAACAGTCTTTTTCTTAAATGACATGCGCACTAGTTCTAGAACCGTTCGGAACTGCAGGTTCGAACAAACCTTATATTGTACCATCTAGGAGTTATCTTAAACCAAAATATATTTCATTATAAATTTTAATATAAAGTACATTCTATATATGCTTGATTACAATTCAATTTAGTGACAGAAAGTACGATATCTATTTAGCAAAGTATAAATTAAAAACACTTCATTATCTTATAAATAAATAACGTGTTAATCCTTGCGAGTTATTTTCATAATTATCGGATGCATCAAGGCGCATAAATCCAATAACCGCTCATTTTTTAAAATACTCAATCTCAGCATATTATTATCTTATATCATATGGGATCTGTAGATTCTGGGGTGGACATGTCAAATTCCTCAACTTTCAATGAAAATATACAGGGTGGTTCACCGGGAACTGAATCGATCGATTGCGGAAGAACTATAGCTAGGAATGATCTGAAATTTTGATACTATACTAAAGTCGATGAGGGCCATTCTCTCAAATAGATGGCTTAATTAAATACTATTTGTATAAAATTGTTACAATTATTAATACAGAGTGTGCGAATTATACGCCTGAAAACGAATTTGGAAAAATTGCCAAAAGACAATTTTTTTCATTGGGAAGCGGCAACTTTTATTATTTTATCTTATTCTGCATTAAAAATAAGGATCACTTTGTATAAATATGTCTATTATAAAAATTGGTAGTTTTCGAAATATTGGCAAGTTAGTGTTTTTATCTTCTACAATACATACTGTTTGCATTAGTTCTTTTTTCATTAGTTAATATAATGTAATGCAAATGTATCTCATGTTCTTGACATAACTTTATTACAATCCCCATAAATAATAAATAAATTTAAATAATCATCGTTTGTATAATTTAAGCGCCCCAGCATGACTTATTGAAATTATGATAAGGTAACATGACTTTTCTTCAACGAATGACAATTTATAATTTAGTAAACACTGTCATGGCTAACTAATGAAAAAAGAACTAATGCAAACAGTACGTATAAGATAAAAACACTAACTTGCTAATATTTCGAAAACTACCAATTTTTATAATAGACATATTTATACAAAGTGATCCTTATTTTTAATGCAGAATAAGATAAAATTATAAAAGTTGCCGCTTCCCATTTAAAAAAATTGTCTTTTGACAATTTTTCCCAATTTGTCTTAAGGCGTATAATTCGCACACTCTTGTATTAATAATTGTAACAATTTTATACAAATAGTATTTAATTAAGCCATCTATTTGAGAGAATTTACTTCAAATTAAATAATATATTCATCTTTATATGGAAAAAGTGCTATTGATTTGCTGCCTGCAAATGTCAAATTTAACATAAAAATTTCAATAAGTCAAAGTCACTTAGATATATGACATTATACATTAAAATTGCACGTAGAATCTAAAAACCTGACAATATACAGGGAATTCTATTTAAAATTAGGAGGTTGGTGCCTACTTCCGACATAGCCCGAAGTGCCGCCATCTTGAAAATATTTTAGGCGAATGGCCCCCATTGAGTTTAGTGTAGTGTCAAAATTTCAGATCATTCCTAGCTACAGTTTTTCCGCAATCGATCGATTCAGTTCCCGGTGAACCTCTCTGTATATGTTCTATTGGACATATATTAAAAAAATTAGGAGATCATGGCAAAAAGATTGATATGCATCTCTTCTAAGAGGTTTAATAGATGCCTTTTTATTATTATTTTTACAATTACCTAATTCATGTAAAATTTACTGTGTTATTTATGTACATTGCACCGATGTAGATTACAGCAATTCTAGAATACCATTATCTAATTTATTATCATTATTATTATTGCATGTTGATACATTTTTGTGTTGTTATTATATCAGAAATTATTGTACATGACCTACAGAGGTGTTTTTCTTTCTATTCACGATGTCCCACCATGATATCTTCAAAGAAACACAGTTTCAATGCAATCAAACTAAGCATGATCGTCTGTTTGTCTATGATTTGCATATGATGTCACAATGATATTTCTTCATTCATTAAGGGAAATTAAATTATTTTTCCACATTTAACAAGGCACAATTATTAATTATAAAGAGGTTCGTCGATTTTGAAACTATCTATGTTTGTTTGACGATTTACAAACTATAGTTAAATATTTATAGTAATAAATCTATGTGATAAACAAACAGACCTAAAATTGAAAAAATTGTTAGTAGCGCATGCGCAGTTTTGGCAACGTGACTCGAAAACGACATATCACCATGTTTTCTATTTCACAATGTTGGAACGAAGTTTTCCTTATCTACACGCAATACACGGTGGCCAGAAAAATGCGGACAAACGCCACGCAGGCCAAATCTTTGTTTAATTCTGAGTTGACAATCTTAATTGAAAAAAGTAGTAGTGCTTTTTTTTTTTTTTTTTTTTTTTTTTTTTTTTTGTAAACCATTGGTATTAATCGATTAGTTACATCAATGCATTTGAGATAATTCCATTTCTAAATTTCACCACAATGATTTTACATAGATAAATTTGACGAATTTTGCTAAATTTTAGCCGTACAACTTAATGTTTGATGGTCTCGTATGCCGTAAGGAAGGACCGTATAACTTTTTTGGATTAAGATTATCGCCTCAGAATTGAACAAAGAATCGTTCTACCTGGCGTTTGTCCGCACTTTTCTGGCCACCGTGTATAGTAGTATTAGATATATGGATATAACCTCCGTTAACATAAATAAATCGATAATAGGATCGACCATTGTTTTATTCGGTTCACACTATTGTGTGTCTGTTGTAGATTGGGGCTTTTTATGCACTCACCATCTCAATTTATGAATTGTGTAAAATTAATATGCGCATATTTGCAGTTAAAACATGAAATCATTCTACCTCAGCCAAAATCGAGATCTTACGAATATTGGATGATGGGAATTAATGAAGCTGACAGTGTGAAGGATAAAATGACAGACGAAAAATTAGAATTCTTCGATAAAATGGCACACAGCAAGCGGTTGTCGAAAGAGAGGAAGCGATTAAGCGAAATCGGTGGCCGCAAGAGATCAAACACCGAAAGTACCCCCAAGGAAAAATCCAGAGAAATCGAAGACACTCGGAGAATATCGAGAGCTGTAAGTACTGGTAAATTGAAAGAAGATATATTAGAGAAATTGAAAGACATGGCCAACGCCGACTATTCAAAGAGGATAACTCGTTCTGCTCTGGTCGAAAGAAATGTCAGCAAGTCTCGATCTCCTCCTGCAAGTAGAAGGAAAATAAAAAGGAAATTATTTGGAAAACTTAGAAACAAACGTGTGAAAAATGGACGGATATCGAATAATTATTCAACGGAAAATGATGCTTTATCGCATTCAATGTCCTCAGATGATGGAGCTAGTTCAAAATCTTCCGCTTCTCTAACGTTAGAGTATCAGACGGCCTTGTACAAGAGAAATAATTTATTTAAAGGCATCTCGAAGGAGAGAGTTTGTCAAATTTGCGAGAAACCTAAAGGTGTTATTAAATGTAAAGGACGTTGCAATGGATATTATCACATCGCTTGTGCTAGTAAACCAGCTCGTGCCAATGTGAACAGTCCTCTTGATAATGAATTTGTCAGCGTCCAGGATCTTCAACGTCTCACAAATAGCAATAGAACTAACGAACCGGATAAGATAATGAAAGAGATTAATGGCACGTTTAATGATGAGGTTAAGATAATTAAAGACGCTTCACTTGAAGGACATGCACTAAATGAAGAAAAACACGACGCCGCAGATTTTCCCAGGCGAAAGACCAGAAGCTCTTCCGTATTGGAAAATCAGGATGTTAAAAATGAACAGGCAGTGGAGACGATGGAAAACTTAGGGTTTCGCCGCAAAACCAGACATTCGGAAATTGCCAGAGTCGAAACAAAAACGGATAAGAAAGTGTCGTCAGTTCAGAATCGTAGAGTCACCAGAAGCAACAGTCAGGAAGAAGAAATGACCAGCACAGAAATGGAAGAATTCATTCAAAACCGCAGGATGACCAGGAGTCGCAGCCAAGAACCGGAATATGACAGATCCTTCGTTCAAAATCGCAGAATAACCAGAAGTTGCAGCCAAGAACCTGAAATACCGAGCAAAAGAATGAAAGAAATTAAACTGTCGAAATCTCTGCAGAAGCACAACAGCAAAATTGAGAAATCGCGGAAAAAACAAGCGGATCATATAAATTCTTTGAAAAAAGACATCAATAACAAACAACACGCGAAAGGTAAAAGTGAAGATGTTTCAGAAGAAAACGAAAGGCCTTCTCAGAAGAGCAAAAAACAAATTTTAGAAGTAGCCGGCGATGATCAAATTACGAACGGCGAAGAAGAAAACAAACTAATTACTTTGGGCGAAATCACAGAGCCGAGTAAAAATCAAATTCTTCGCGAAAGTAATAAAGATAAAAACGACATAGATCAGTTGAGCGATATTGTAAATTTAAACAATTTCGACGAGAACTTGATCAAAACGAAAGGTTCCTCCAACGTGAAAATAGTAAATATCAAAAGTCGCAAAAGATCCGTTAATTCTCCAACGTTAACGTTAAATAACGATCCGGAATTCGATAAACTTCCCTTACATGCGCAAATCGATCATAAAATGAAGGAGATAATGCAAAATATCGACCGTAAGCCTTTTTACGCCGATTCGACAACTGATTATACGAGCTCTGAAGAGAGTGCTTTGGATTTGTTATCGCCAAGAGGTAAAAAAATGAAGGACAATATAGAAATAAATATGAAGAAAGAATTGGAAGCACACGATAGCAATTTCAGCAAGATCCTATCAGAAAATGGCTTTTTCAATGTGAAAGAATTCAAACCCAAGAGCGATAATCACAGCGAAGCTGATTTTAAATGTTTAGAATGCTCGGAGGACATCGATCACGCGTGTTTCGTGTGTCACGAGGAAGTCTCCAGAAGCGGTTCGAATATAAGGCAGAAGTGTTCTCTCTTTCCCTGCGGGAAATTCTACCACCCCGAGTGTTTAAAAGTTTGGCCGCAAACGCAATGGTCGGTCATTTCATCCACCAAACATAAGCAGTCAAACACCGATGTGGACACGTTTGTTTGTCCCGTTCACGTCTGTCATACCTGCGTGTCCGATGATCCCAGAGCTGCTATACCACGCTGCACCAGTGATAAAGTTGTGAAATGTCTGAGATGTCCGGCGACTTACCACAACAGTGCATATTGTGTACCAGCAGGTACGGAAATACTGAGTTCCACTCAGATCATCTGTCCGAGACACTTGATACCGATCAGGATCGTAAAAAAGGCACTGCCGATAATAAACGCCACTTGGTGCTTTATATGTTCCGAGGGTGGAAACTTGATATGTTGCGAAATGTGTCCCACGAGTGTTCATTCAGAGTGTTTGGACATAAACCTCACCGAAGAGGACACGTTCATATGTGAAGATTGCGAGACGGGGCGTTTTCCGTTGTACGACGAAATCGTCTGGGTCAAGCTGGGTTATTACAGATGGTGGCCGGCGGTGATTCTGTTTCCGAATGAAGTGCCTGATAATGTGAAAAGCGTCAAGCATAGAAGAGGGGAGTTTGTGGTTAGGTTTTTCGGAACTTACGACCATTACTGGATAGGCCGCGGCAGAGTGTTTTTATTTCAAGAAGGAGATTCAGGAGAGGCTTGCTCGAGCAGGAGGAAGTTGCAAAAAGCGGACGTCTTGTTTGAAAAATCCATACAACAGGCAAGTGAGGCCCATGCTATTAAAAAAGGTAAATATAAATTCACATTCAATGTTTATGTTGTGTTGCCTTATTCGATTGTTTTAAGTAGGAAAACAATGTACCCTACGCCCATGTTAAGATCAGTGTGTAAGAAATAAGTGGTTATTTGGGAATAATATCAAATATACTCTTTTGTGTTTTAAATAGAGGAAAAATCAATTAGAGGAAGATTCATGGTTGCTTGTGACACATATTTTAAAAATACTTTAAGCCCTGACGCACTTCCGGTTTCACCGGAAATGTACGGAACTTAATATTTTTAAATGACTCACTCTATATATTTTTGGATTTTCTAGTACTGCTTTTTTTTACACTGTTGGTTAACAAGGAAATAAAATAAAGGTTATGTTTACTGACATATTTGAAGATGCCGCCCCACTAAAAGCTACATGAAACAATGCTACTATATTCAATTTAATTTGCCTAATTGTTCTTATTCTTTCATTGTTGAAGCTCTTCATAAGACGTGGCTGTAGTTTTTCAAAATTATAAATTGATGTCCTAAAACTTTGATAGAAAAAAATTAGCAACAAATAACGCAATTTAAGTAACCTAAATCTATTGAGTAACGTAATAACAAACAAAAGTAAGAAAAACAAATTTCATTAAAGAATATGTTCAACATCACCACAGCTTTGTGCAATGCACGTGAGTATTCTGTTTTCCATAATCCAACAAATAGGAATTATAGAGTGCTTTTTTACAATGTATGTGAGCAAAATATTAACACAGATATTCCCATGTCAGTCTGTATGAATCTCATGGTGTCAAGTCTTAGCTTTACGCTAAATAGAGGCCAAACATAAAACAACAATGAAAAGTCAGACTGACGTAAATATGCTTAATTATATTGTCGTTCCACCTGTCATTGTGACAGCATTTCGTTTAAGAAAAGTATGCGTCTATACAAGGTGTGTCAAAAGTTTAGAAAATCAGACATTTTTTTTGCGTTTTACAGGAAACCGCAATAAAGCTGTAAGCGGACGCAAAAAAGGCGATTCAAGCTCGAAGAGATTGCAAATACAACTAATATGTTTTATAATAACGATAATTGTGACGATGAACGTGTCCACTTCATCGGTAAACAAAAAAAAATGTGAAAGTTAGGATAATTTATCTGCTGCCCATTGACAAGTGTGTAGTGATTCTGAAAATTTCTTTCCTCTAACCCTGTGTATGAATATGCTACGGATGAATTACATATTTCTTAATTATTCTGGATTCTCAGATCTGACATATCTAACTGACGACTAATTTTCGTAGACCTAGCATGGGGATGTTCGACTACACTCGTAAGTACCATAAACGTCTTATCCTCACCAGTTATTGATTTTATCCGCTCTTTTTTCATATGCAATACTTTCTGTTCACCACTCGAGCCGTTCCTTTATTCTTTCGAAGGTTTCTGACTTCGGTTGACTTTTACCAGGGATCGCTATGCATAAAGTCTGGATGCTAGCAATGAGTTTCTTTCAGATTCACCCAAAACGTCAATCATATCTATTAACTCTTCATAAGAATAATTCATTTGGATGATAACTAATAGCGATGCTTTTATAAATTTGACATAAATGTTTACCGACTTTCTTTAACAGTTGACTCAGGCAGTCGGCCGCTTTCCAGCCTTTATTGGACGAATATTTGAGTGCATAGAACAACAGCGCTCGTAGTTCTTTATGTGACCGCTGATTGCTTCTATAGTGATTATCTCAGAAATTACAAAAGATAAGTATATGACATTGTTAACAAAAACGAAAGAGAATAAAAAAGGGAACAAAATGCCACAATAAAATACCGGGTGTTCCATTTAAAAACAATATGTTTTTGGTGTGTGAAAATATCAGGAAGTAGGCTTTGAAAAAACAAGGTTTTTTGAGGTATTGTGGAGTGCAACTTATACCAAATGATGCAGAATTTTCTTGGCTACAAACACCACCAAAGTTAATGTTTTTACTTTTAAATACAAGTGTTTTCGTCAAAAATTTCCAAAAAAAATAATAATTCAAAAACTATTGGCTCAATATTGAAAAAGAAAAAAAACAGTTAAACAGACAATTTAAGACAGTACTAGGAAATCCAAAAATATATAGTCATTTAAAAAAATTAAGTTACATGTATTTCCGGTGAAACCGGAAGTGCGTCAGAGCTTAAAGTATTTTTAGAATATACAACCCAAGAAACCATAAAACTTCCACTAATTGTTTTTTCTTTTATTTAAAACACAAAAGAGCAATCGAAGAAGCGGCTACTAATGACTCAGCCTGTATATGGCGTTTGATTATTTCTTACACCTTTTTCTTTTAATCGACATTTTATTTCACAGAAAAATCATAAAACTTACGTTCTATGGCGAAACTCACGCACGTCCGTCACTTCTGACGTTTGTAACGTTTTTTATTATATCGATCGTAACCAAATTTTTTGATTTTCACGTATTTTCATACACATTAGTGCTTTTATGGAGAGGTTCGGTGCTACTCGGACTTGGAACATCAAGTATGCACCTATTAAATAGAAAAAAGTCTTTTCTAAACGTACCTCTTCTTATGGACGTCAACCACATATTTTCGGAGGAGATAGATTTGCGAGTCTAGGCTATTATTAATTGACTCTGACAAATCGTTTATGCTCTTTTCTCCCCAGCTTTTAGTATAACTTATATATTAGTTGTAAATTGAGGGGGGCTCATGTAGAAGTAGCATTCGTATGTGTATCATACCCCACTGAACAGCCTGTATTAAGAAAGTCAGCCTAAAGAATAGATGGTATATCGTCATCTAACGTGTGGTAGCTTTTTAAAGTGCTTTATTAGAAAATTTAAGACCCATTATTCATTAAAGGAATTTCTTAAGCCTGTTTTACATTTGTCAACTAATTCATGAATTATTATTGGTAGATTTATTATATAACTTAAACAGTGGTGTGCATATTCCAGGAAGCAATCTTTCAATAATTCTTCTTATTTCAAATGTTTTAACTTTCACTCCAATTTACATGAATGTTTTACTTTACAATTCATTTGCTTCAAAGTATGTAGCGGTTTAACACAAATTAACTCTTTTCAATTGTCCAAATTTGTAGTAAACTATTATTCTGAACACTTCAACTTACAGGACACATAAATAAAACATTTATAATATAAAACACCACGATAGCTAGCATTATCCATATTAATCATAGATAGATGGCTCATCTTGTTTTCAGAGCTGTTTATCTTGAAACCAATTTAAGAAATTGTTTCTATCCATTTCAGCCTGGTAATCGGGATTACTTACATTAGAAGAAAGTATTAAAGAGACTCAATGACTAAAACCATTACATGTACCTATATGAATGATTATGAACCTTATAGCACATGAAATTATTAATACTCATTATTGTAAAGTTAATGTTTAAAGTGTTATTTCCATAAAAATCGAGAAACCATTTTTTTGGGTTCATTATTCTACTATTAGATGGCGCTACATAAGGGACGATATTTAGAGCTTAGCAGAATCAATTTCAACAATGTAAATCGAAGTTATGTCACGGCCTTAATATCGCACAGCCAGAGATGCAGTTGGCCATGATGAGAGATCTCAATAGCGCCATCTAGTGGTCGAGAGCGGCAACGGAATTCGGCAATTATTAAGTTGGTGTTAGTTACATGGGTTTTAATGTTGAGTAAAAGTTTGTCCCATTAAATGTAACATAATTTTGACTAGCCCTGTATGTGGATGATTCTTGTTTGTTTTAGGATTTAAACAGACAGTCATAGAAGAGGCTGCAATTAAATTGAAGCACAAACCACCACCGTACATAAAAATTAAGGTGAATCGTCCCGTCGGAAATGTGCGACAGTTTGACGGAAACATTAGCAATACGACGCCTTGCGAATGCGATCCTAAAAAGAAAAATCCTTGTGGTGTTGATGGTGACTGCTTGAACAGGTAATAAATACAAGGGCTCTTAGAAAGTCCAATAGGATTCTTAAATGTATTTTACAATTATTTTTTTTATTACTATCTTTTTCCACGATCTTCTAATATTGTTGTCATTTGCAGCTAGTGTAGCCTTATATTTACATTAAACAGTAATAATAATTTTTAATTTAGTTAAATCGTAGTAAAATATCAGCCTCATCGTTCATAATCCACCCATTTTGGTTCGCTGAATTTCGTACATTTTTCTTAGTGTAATCTTATCATACACGATTTGAACAACAATTTATATCAACACAAAAACTTTATACGAAAAAAGTAACATAACCCTACTTGGGTTTGCTATTGATGCATTTTGTTACCACTGTCGCCCAGTGGTATTTATATCTCGGTAGTGAGGATGGCTCTAACTGACCTCTGAATCAGTAAGAGGGAAGGTAAAAGTTTCACTTTGTCTCAGTCAGCTGATTACAAAAGCTACGCGTCTGTATACAGAGAGATCGAAAAAGGTTGACCGTGCCGCTTCATAGTCATAGTGTATTTGCCGCATATATCATACTCTGAATTGTATTTTGTCCGTGCGACATCTATTATTTTACGTATGAACTACTTTCAAGAATTTTTGTAAAATTTACGTGTTTTAATAACTTAATAAATAAATTCAATAATTGAAAATATCTTTATTAAAAATAATTTAATACAAAGATCGATATTGCATATAACATTACATATTTAGAAATATTATAACATATGTTCAAAATAAGATCCTTCATTTAGTAGACACACATTTATATGTCTTTACAGAAATGAAAACATTTTGGATCATTTCTTCTGTTACAGCTACGAAAATAAGCATCAACAATAAACTTATCTTGTTCTTCAGTAAATGGCATTGTTGATTTCAAGGCAACTTTAAAATTAAACAAAAATGATAATGATATTCGTATAAACATAAAGAAAAATAACTTACAGTAACAACGAAATGTACCTTTTATTGCTTTGAGAGAGACAGTTTCTAATATTCAATTAAACGCAGTAAACCAAGGGAAAAAATGAGGTATGGCCACCACACGACTTTTTTTATACGTGTGTGCGTTTCATATTATACAAAAGTTGTTCTAAATTAATATTTAAATACTTTTATTTTCTGAAAAAATAAACAAAATTCTACTGTACTACTTATATTCTCTTAATAAATCTCTATAGAATAGAATGCATACTTGGCGAAATATTCGAAAGCAGGTGCTACTCGCTAAGAGTAAAAGTGTTGCTTCCGGTCCGAGTTTTGTAATTTCTTTTATACAAAAAATATTTCAAATGTTGCTTTAAATATATTTGTGCTCTTGATAAATATATATAGAATGCATAATTTATTTGCAAAAATCGCTATTCGATAAGAGTAAAAGTGTTACTTCCGGTTCGAATTTTGAATTTTTTTTTTTATACAAAAGATATTGAAAATTAAGTTCTAAATAGTTTTATACTCGTAATGTACCCGTCTCAAAAGCATGACTTGCAAAATATTGGCAAAAAACTGATTTTCGATAAGAGTAAAAGACTTCTAATAAAATTTTTCTCAAATTTAATTCTGTGTACATATGAATTCTTTATAAATCTGTTTAAGCTTAGTAGTCGACGATATATTGGCGAAATTCGATTTTTTCACTGAAGTAAATTTCTACTTCCGGTCTACTGAATTTACTGAAAATCTAATCAGATCTCAAGAGGGAGATTACACACGTAAATACAAAATTTGGAATTGTTTACTCGTCGTCACACACAAAGAGAGAGAGGGGGGGAGGATTTTTTAAAAACCACTTTTTTGGTATCAGAGGACTTCAAAACGTGGACATCTGCAAAAATTTCGAGGTCGAAAATTTTCGACATCACAATACTTCCTTATAGTACGTATAAGAAAGTAAAACAGTATTCCAAATTATTAAATAACAAAAGGTCTCTCTATAGAGATTTTCTAGCCGCTCCTGTCCCATTGTAGATCGTAAGTAATCCTTAATTAACAGAAATTGCAATTCATGTAAAAGTTCTGTTCCGTCTATATCTTTTTCGTTTCGATTTTTGTCAGTTAAAGCTTCTTCAAGTTTTTTACAAAAATTAAATTGTTCTTGGTCAGAATACTTGCCAAAATCCTCAATATTCCACAAAAATTTGAAAACATCTGAATGAGAGGATAGCAGTTCAAATCTTTCATTTACAGATGAAAGAGTAATGTCTAGCATTCCAAAAAAACAATTGACTTTGAATGTTAATTCTTGGTTTTCAATTGGCTGATCTTCACTTTCGTAGAAAAATTGTTTTTTTATTTTTCGTGACCTTAAAATTTCTGAACATTTGAATATCGCATCTACTTCCAAGCAAGATGCTAATTCCTTGGCATCTACGAGCAAGTCACTGAAGCCTTTATCTGATCGATATTCCTTTAAAAAGGTATTTAGGTTGTTCAAACTTTCGCAAGCCTGTGAAATATGGATTTTTTTAGTTTGCAGGATCTTGGTAACAACATTAACTTTACTTACTATCTTGTACCACAACACTAACATACATACAAACTCATAATTTTTAATTTTTTAACTATAGAAATAGCCAGATGTTTTGTAGTGTTATCAAAATTATTTCCAGACAAAACTTCATAAAAAGCATCGTAAATTTCGCCTAACTGGACTCTTAGAGGGGTTACTGCATCAATTTTGCCTAGACCATCTGGTTTCTGATAAAGGTTTTAACGTTAAGTTTGAAATGTTACGTTTCAAAACAGACCACCGATTGGTTGAAGCAGAAAGAAAAAGAAACGACAAAAAGCTTATATGACTGACAATTATGTATAAATGACGGAATATTGGATTGACAGCTACTTTAGCGAAATTATGTACAAACTAAATATTCATACTACAACTATGAACGTGTGGCAAACTCATGCTAAAGTTGATATATTGATGAAGCGGCACGGTCAAGCATTTACGATTTCTCTGTATAACCTCATTTTTTAATTCTAACCATAAATATCTCGAAAACTATTAACTTTAACGAATAAGTACTCTTAACTCAAAATACTTCTATTTTATCGCGAAATCCAAATTTGAACTTATATATAAGATTTTCAGTTTAAAATAGTACATTTTCTTTGTGCCATTGATATATGGATTACTCTGTATAGTTGTATATTTTTTTATATTGTCACGCATTGGTAACTCTTATCAACTGCAGTACGTGAATTTTTAATTATATTAAGCATTAAAGAGTAAATTTACTTTGTCAAATCGTTGACTCACACTGTATATATTCGATTATTTATTAAAATTAACATTATAAAAAGTTTTAGTATTACCTATTCTTATTCATAGAACATGTTGCCAGGTTACTTTTGACAGAATGCAATCCAGAAGTCTGTCCTGCGGGAGAAAAATGTCAAAATCAAAACTTCGAAAAGCGCAGTTACCCACCTCTTGTGCCCTACAGAACGGAGACCAGGGGATGGGGACTGAAATCGTTAGAGCCTATAGGAAAAGGTCAGTTTGTAATCGAATACGTAGGCGAGATGATAGACGAACAAGAATATCAAAGAAGGATAAAGAAAATGCACGAACAAAAGGAGGAAAATTATTACTTCTTGACCATTGATAAGGATCGCATGTTAGACGCTGGGCCAAAAGGTAGAGAGATGAACATTATTGTATATTACATAAATAGTCTTATTACCTTTTTATTTGGTATAATATTAAAGAACTCCGTGTCCAAATATTGCATTTTGCTGAGTTCCGATTTTTCATTTAAATTATATACAGATTGTCGTATTTAAAAGCTAATATGCATCTTCAAATACACACACATAAACATGTACCTATGTATGTATGTATACAACAGTTCAAGAATGTGGCCCCCCACACCACCGGTCTTATGGTGGTGTGGGTAAACCGAGAGCGCGAACACCATGCGCACATGGCATTCGTTCCGTATCTTTAGAGCGTGAACTTATGTACATTGTGTCTGAGCAAACTCGCAAATATTAAAATAAAATGCCCTTAGCTGTCGAGGAAAAAATACAGATTGTGTTATGGTATGCGAAGGATAATTCGTACAAAGACGTGCAAAATTTATTTGTATAGTTCATTATATTTTGTTTCGTTTTAAATGTGAGAATTTTATTTTAGTTACAATTTTTATAGTTTTGTTTCAGTTCAATGTTAATACATTATACATCAATTACCAAAATAGCGGAGCAATTCCTTAAAGCAAACGTCTGCATACTAGCTTTCAACGTTTTGCACTGAAGCCTCGGTCTCGGTACCCGGTGTCCCCCCGATATGAACTCATCTGTATTCCCCTATTATCGTACCCCTCCATTTCATGTTTGCATGCACATGTGTGCGTGTCTGTGTTTCCCTATATCTACTTTTATTTCAGTCAAACGGTATATGGATCCCGTTTTCGTTTAGTAAAACTTTTGTCATTTTGACTCATTGATTATACTATAAGAAGATTGTCAAAAACTACAGAGTACCATAATAATTAGAAGAGTTCCCCGGTAGATGTCACATAAATCACATAAAATTTAAATATAAAACACATTGATTATTATATACATATTTTAAAGTGTCGTTTTTTTGTTAGCAAATTATTCTCAAGCTTATTGTGTTTTTTATAGATAGATAATACTTGTTATGTGAATGTACACAGGAATATCGCGTAGATTTCAAAAATTAAGTAATCTACTTTTGGAAATATTTTGTACTTTGTAAATGTGAATTTTAAGATTATATTTGCAAATTGATTAAAAACTGTCAGTGAAATTGTCACTATTTCATTTGAAAGCAAGTAAACTTAGTTATTACTTATTATTTATTGAAACCAATTTATAAAATCGTTATTAGGTAAATAAAACACAACAACCAACAATTTTGGCTTAATATATTTCATGAAGAAATGTAGATAACGATTAATATTTTGTCATTGCTCCATTAGCTTCTAAATCCTGATCTAACCATGCAGGCATTGATGAAATAAGATCCCTTCAATAATTTTCATCCAGGCTCAATTCTTCCCAAGTGTTTTCGATAGCCGTCCACACAATTCATTGTCTGTCCTTTGAAGGTCGCAATCTCGTTTATACTTTTTTTTACCATTAAGCTCCAAACGTTCCGTATCGGGTTTAGATCAGGACTGCACGAAGGCCAAGGCAATAACTCGATATTATTTGTGTCAAATCACGGCATTATAATCCTAGCTGTATGAACGGGGTAGTTATTTTGTTGGAAGATGAAGTTATTGATGGGAAATGTTTGGTTCACCGAAGGAAGCATAACGTTTTCCACTATATCAAGATAAACTTGCCCGATCAAGCGACCACCACGCTATACCCGGACCATACGCACATATCCATGCCCAAACATTAACGGCAAAACGTCCAGTATGTTCCGTGAAGACATATTTCTCGTCAGAATTAAAGAGGAAGGCGATAAACATAATTTAACCAAAATAGGATGCGTGATTGCTTCTGCCCTTTCATCAATATAATTTCCCTAGTACTTGTTGAGTATCTCAAACTGGAACTTGTAACCCTTCGATATACCGTTGAGTAGCCGAAACGTTTGTTGCAATTAATGAATCCCTCGCTGATTCAAATGGATTTTCCCTTAAATAATAAATAATTAGTAGTCTCGAACCTTCTTTTCTTTTTACACTTCTTTCATGTTCCCATCTTTTCTTCACTCTCGTGACTGTACTTTTATTAACACCATAATGATTTGCTACCCTTCTTGTAGACCATCTTTTCTCTAATTTAGAATGTATTTTCACTTCCCATTAATTTTTGCATTTTAGTTGTTTAACACTGACAAATAATAAGTCAAAACGAGTCCAAGCCAACTTAATATATTGAAAAATAGCTGTACGCGATTTCTATGTACACAAGTGTATGTAAAGTCGAGTGGTTTTGGCAACCGACGCGGCCAAAGTACGAACTAAACACGACGATTCAGTACCACTACAAATTTCGATCGGCCGGAATAATTTCAATACATTAAAATTAAACTAATTATTTAATATTTCAGGATATGTACCTTCACATAGTAAAATACTGTTACACGAAAGCCAGTTACAAATTAAACATTATAAATAAAGCTATTAAATATTACTTTTCTACACCGTTATTTGATATAATATTTGGCTATACTGTTTAGGAGGCAAGCATTGTTGACAAATTTAAGATGTGTAGATGACAATTATAACAAACGTCAAAAGATAATTATGACCTTAGACGATTTATACATATAGACACGCCATTTTCCGTCCCGCCTTGAATACGAACTGAAGCAAACATAACGCACAAACAAGCCCACCTACAACTAGCCCACCAGTGACGTCATATTCACGGGTGGGCTTGTTTCTATTGTTGTTGTATGTCAAACGTCTAACGTATATTCAGATTTTGGTGCCATTATTATGACAACTAAATTTAATTTTGACAATTACTGTGAAAATTAGATGAAATTTTTAATTCGTGACAGATGAGAAAAAGTTTTTAATGACATTGACGACCAAAATTTAATGCTAGTAACTCTATGTAGTTGCATCGTGCCCACCAGTGACGTCACCCGCGTAGAATTATGTTTGCTTCACTGCTTGATAGTTAAGGCGTGTCTATATGTTTAAATGGTCTAAGATTATGACAAATGTCAAAAGGTGTATGAATATTATTATTTATGACAGTCCTGAAATGGCTTTTGTAGGTTATATTACTTGACAGGTGAAATTTCACAACATGTCAAAGTTGACGCCATTTTAATTTAGTGGCGCATATCGGTTGCGAGAGCTACTATATTAGGGTTAATGCAAAGAAAAACGTTTCGCATTCCTTCTCCCGTGTACATTATTAACCTCTCGCTGGTGCTTTGCTGTTAACTCTGTATAGGATTATTTTAGAGTAGATTATCGAAATTAACATGATATGATGAAATGAAAATTTAACAGGGAATGTTTCCCGATTCATGAACCACAGCTGTCAGCCCAACTGTGAGACGCAGAAATGGACCGTAAATGGAGACACTAGGGTGGGCTTGTTTGCTGTAAAAGATATACCAGCGAATACGGAATTGACGTTCAATTACAATTTGGAATGCGTCGGTAAAGAGAAAAAGATTTGTAAATGCGGCGCCCCTAATTGCAGTGGATATATTGGCGTAAAAGTTAAACAAGTAAGCATTTTGATTGAATAGACACCAATAATTGTAATATGTGTATTTGTGTATTAGGCAAAACTTCTGTGCAAAATTATCGTAACACCTCTATTTTTCTTCTACTTCATTAAATGTATCGCAGGCAATCAAGCGTTCATAAATAATATAATTAGTTCACGAAATAGCGCACTATCATTCGCAATTTATTTCTAAAATGTATTGCTTGGTATAATTTAAACGTTATATGATTCATACATTCTTCACCGCTGTGGTTTAATTAGTGGCCCGTAAGTTCGAATCTTAAAGGCGACGAAATTTTTATAATATGATGTCCCTAATTAACGGTATCAGCATCAAATGGGGAGATATAATTTTCAAATAATAGCAGGCAGCATTTTAAGCAAAACATTACTAAGTACTAATGCTGAATTTGTCGCTATGGTTTTTAGTATACAGGATGTCCCAGAAATAAAAAGACGGAGTAGCAGAAATCGGATTGTGTAAAAACGTACCCTCAAAATATCAAGTCTTTATTCGTGCGCAGACGGCAGAAAAAAAAATAATAAAGAATTCAATTGACCTTACGCCGACCCTGGCCTAAATATCCACCTGCTTCACTTTCACAATCGGTCCTTTTCAGGACCACCATATTACTTGTGTTAAAAAAAAAGGAGGAGGAATAGATACTTCATAATAAATATCAAACCATTAATTACTTTAATTTTACACCTGCTAGAAAAAAATAATTACATTCTTGATATTTACTGTAATAAAGGCTAGAAAAACTAGGATTTATTGAATATTCTAAAATAATAATAATCAGCTGTTTCCGACTACAAACACATTAAAGAGCAACAATCTTCCTATTTTAAAAATAAAACAATCTTTTATTGTCTGCAATAAAGTGGGTCGCCCATCTGGGTCAACAACCGACTACATATCCGCGTTATCTATACGCATCGGGCAAAAATTATGTTTTATATGAATGAGTACGATTTAACGGTTTTTTCCCGTTTTATACAATAAAAGCATATTTTTCTATGAATGCTTGTTCGTTTGTATTTACAAATGAGCATTCTTACGTGTATTTATAAACATACATTCTGTGCCAGGTTCGTAATGTAATTTTTTATATAAAAAACAATATAGAAAATTAAATTTTTAATTTTTTCATTATTGCGGTATATTTTGGGCCTGTTTCTGTTGGGACTTTACATACCTGCTACTCCGTCTTTTTATTTCTGGGACACCCTGTATTTCGATGAGTTACTTTTAAATCCCAGCGCTTACGATGATATCAAGACCCTGCAACAGTTCAGCGGTCGGTTATACTTTCACTGATTCTCATGTTAAAATACTCAGTTACAGGAGGACTCACTTATTAGCATATACACTGAGTATCAGCCGAATGGAATAAATTCGAAATAAATAAATGGGGGCGTGTTCGAAAAAACGCTCGGACACGTCGATTGGTATTTTTAGTTGTGCATTTTTTTCAACAGAAACTTTTTATACATGGTGTGTCATGTAACAGTGGTCAATACCAACTTTCTTATTTTAAGTGCAACACTCAGTATATTATTCAATTTTTGGATTCTTCAGAAAATTCTAGAGAATATTTCATGTACAATTTCTTATACCTACCTTTAACTGTTTCGGAAATATTAAATGTTTTCAGATTTATTGCAAAAATTAACAATAAAGAAAGAAAATTATTTGAATACAGAAATTCCCTACAACAAACTCAAAAAATGAGGTGTGGCCACCACACGACTTTCTTATACGTATGAGCATTTTAAACTATACAATTTTAAGAATTTCTTTACACAAAAATTATTCAAAATACTATTCTAAGTACTTCTATTCTCTTAATAAATGGCTATAGAATACATACTTTGCAAGATATTCGAAAAAAAAGTGCTACTCCCTAAGAGTAAAAGTGTTACTTCCGGTCCGAATTTTAAAATTTCATATATACAAAAAATATTGCAAATCTAGAATTAAATACTTTTGTACTCTTGATAAATATATATAGAATGCATAACTTAGATAAGAGTAAAAGTGGTACTTCCGATCTGAATTTTGAAATTTTTTTTATACAAAAGGTATTGAAAATTATATTTTTAATACTTTTATACTCGTAACGTACCTGTCTAAAAAGCATGATTTGCGAAAAATTCGCAAAAAACTGATTCTCGATAGGAGTAAAAGACCTACTTCCGGTAGGAATTTCGAAAAACTTTTTAAATAAAATTGTTCTCAATTTTAATTCTAAGTACATATGAATTCTTTATAAATTTGTTTAAACTTAGTAGTTGACGAAATATTGGCAAAATTCTATTTTTTCGCTGAAGTAAACTGCTACTTCCGGTCAACCGATTTTACTGAAAAACTAATCAGATCTCAAGAGGGAGATTATACACGTAAATACAAAATTTGGAATTGATATCTACAACGGTTTTACCGCTATCGTGGTCACACACAGAGAGACACACACACAGACATTTTTTAAAAACCACTTTTTTGGTATCAGGAGACTTCAAAACGTGGACATCTGCAAAAATCTCGAGGTCGAAAATTTTCATCATCACAATACTTCCTTATACTACGTATAAGAAAGTAAAAGTAATAAGTAATCTGTTTATTTCTTGATACTGTAAAAAAAAAAAAACAAAGAAATAGTATATTACATACCAAGGTTGAGAAGATGACTATTATTGCCCGAGTGGCGAGATTAAATTCCGAGGCGCAAAGCGCCGAGGAATTTAAGCCACAAGGGCAATAATAGTCTTCTCAACCGTAGTATGTATACTATTTTTTGTACCAGTAGTCTAATTGGACCTTAAAACCTTAATAATTATGAATAAATTTACTCATATATGTAAGAATGCCCTTGTAATAAAACTTCATGTAAACAAATAAGTAGGCTATATTTTGATGTTGACAAATAAGTTTTGACATAAATGCTGAAACTAAAAGTCAAGTATTTTTAGATTATTTTTCATTCCATTTATAATGTCTGAAGAGTTTAGATGTACACCACCTGAAATGCGCGAGATTGCAGAACAGGCAGCTGAGAACTTGCTTCCGCATAAACCTAATCACTTATACATGAAAACATTTACAGAATTTAAAAAATGGTATAATTCCAAAGTACAGTAGTAACTTCTGAAAACGTACTTCTGGCTTATTTTCATGAATATTCAAAAAATAAAAAAGCCTCGACTTTATGGGTGCAATATTCAATGTTGAAAGCTACACTTGGCCTAAAAGAGAATATTAACATATCAAAATATTTTAAATTAGTTGCCTTTTTAAAAAGAAAAACTTAAAATTATAAGCCCAAAAATCATTAGTATTTACTCGAGGAAATTATAAAATTCTTTACTGAGGTACCCGACACATGTTACATTGCAACTAAGATAGTATGTTTATATATTAATACTTTAAAATTATTGATAATTTATATCTCTGTAGACTGGTCTTGTAATTGGTGGTGCTGGTGCATGCCGAAGGATGAGTTGTGTAATTTATTAATTTCTGATGTCATCATGAGAGATAATTTAATTGTTATTCACATCCACAATAGCAAAAATGGTACGTCTCAAAAGTTTGTAATAATGGAACCACTTTGTAGCTAAAGGTTATATTGAAGATTCCCTAGTAAATAAAAAAAATATAGAATGTATGTTACAAGATCTACCTACATCTACTTACGCAACCACACCTGCAATATATACAGGAATTTTCAATATGAATTAAATAATTATTTGCATCTGTAATAGTTAGGTGATATATTGATTCCATATTATACTTTCATACATATTTTATGTATTAATAGACAAATGCTTTTTTTTTTCATGTAAACAACAAAGTATTGTTAGAAAATATAAAATTAATAGCAATTGCTAAATAAACGTATATTATATTCTGGTATTGTTAACCTAAAATTGTGCCTAAAATAGTTATTTATTTTGACGGTTCACAACTTGACATACTACTACTACTACAAGCATGAGTGCATGGTTGCGGCATTCGTTTTATTTGTTTTCATTATTTCCCTAGGTCAATAATAGCCTCATTATTTACCTCTTATTAGTTCCAGGTTGTGAAATGTCATTTCGTGGCGCTTTGTTATGTGTAAAAATGCTATGATTTTTTACTACTGGTACAAAAACATTCTTTTTTACCGATGTGAAATAAACAAAAACTGTAAACACTTTTGTTTAAAACACATGACCTTAGTAACGTTGTCAACATGGTGACAAAATTGTTACTACTCGATATTCTTTTTTTCCTTACGTGATAAGTTATAAGTATAAGTAATAAAGCGATGAATCACTTTATGCATATATGTACAGTACAAAGAATTTATTTCCAAAATATTTATTTGCTACAAAGATTTATATTAATATCAATTATTATTTACAGAATAGCAATAGAAGCAATAAATCAAATTGTGTATAAGTATTGTGCGCTGGTATATATAAATAAATTTCATTTTATTAATAATAATATTCGACGCGCTCATCGGTCTGTGTCTACTCTGTCTCTCCATACGCCAGGAGTGCTTAAATATATTGGTTTCAATGCTTTCATTCAGCAGACACAACAGTTGCGCAACTGTTCAGTGATCATGTCCAGTAGACGAGCGCTCACTCTGAACACGTTCAAGAGCGGTCGCCATTTTTGTGAGCGGAAAAATTCTATGCTCACTTAGTGAGCGTATTCTGTACGCATGCGCCATTGATGCATTCCAAGACCAACCTAACACATAATTTTGAAGAAAGTTACTAGAAAAGTAAGATACAACATATCAAAGGTATTGTGCAGAAATAAATGTATTATAATATTGGAATTTACTCAGTATTTTATTCGGGGTTAGAAAAACCAGCCCTTCCACTAAAAACTACGTCAAACCTTAATGCAGAAAAACAATTTATTATTATTGTTTATTCGGTTTAATTTGTATAATTTTAACATATGGCAGCAATGAAAGGTACCAGATGACAGACGATCACATAAAGGTGAGCGGTCCTGTCCAGCGAACACTCAACTGTTGTGAAGTGAACAGTTGGAGCGGGAACGGTTCCCGATCAGCCTGCTGAATGAAAGCAATGTCTCGCTCATTGGAGATTATTCTCGTATGTGACGTAGGTTGTTATTGTAGTCTTTGTAGGCTATTTTTGATGCAAATTGATGTGTTATAGGCGTCTTCCTATGTACAGGCTTTGAAATAAAACTAATACTGCAGGATGAAATGTAATATTTGTAGTGGGGAATGGCAGTAAAAAAAAGTCCTTTGCAAAAGTAGTAGAAGGTCATCACACAGGGTCTCGTTATATAGACAAGGCCTTTAACTATAACATTTGTCTCCCTTAATCTCGCGATTAATCTCTACTGGACGGGCCAGTCCTTTTGACAATGTACAAAAATCATAAACATTATCACTGCAGAGGTTTCGATTTCCCCTTAAAATTAAGATCAAATTTCAACCAATGCTATAAATAATTACATCAATTTGTAGAGAAAACTCAAATTTACGTACGCTTAGTAGTAAAATTTTGAATTTTGTTTTATTTATTTCAAAATAAATTCGACAAAATGTCTAATATTGACCTACTTCTGCTACTAATTATGACAATTTCTAAAATATTTTTAGAAAAAACATTACTAGGCGTACATAGATATTCGAATTCTCTTTCATTTGGTATACAAAAATTAAAAATTGATTAATATTTACGGTTAATTTTATGGGGAAATCAAACTGTCTACAGTGGCCTCAGCGGCTGGGAGTAGAGATCCCTCTTAAGGGAGACAAATGTGTTTTATTGAATAATTTTGCACAGCAGTTTATTTATTTAAAAAGAAACTATTGTAGCTTTATTTAATTTATATTGTTCGAATTTTATAGAATATTAGTGAAAATGTATTATTACAGGAGGAATCTCACAAGAAATTGAAATCGAAAGTGAAACACAAAAAAAAGAAAAGTTTCCCGGCGCTTGTTTCCGGGCCGACAAACAAAGAACCCTGTTTTATATGTGGTGATGCTGGGGATGTCAGTCCATGCAACAATAAAATCTGTACAAAATATTACCACTTAAAGTGTGTAAATCTAAATAGTTGGCCGGACAGTAAGTGGAAACGTTTTATGTGTTTGATTAATACCAAACTGTATGTGTAATTGTACGTAGATAAATGGGTATGTCCTTGGCACAACTGTAACATGTGCACGAAACGGACGATCCGGTGCTGTGTTAAATGTGTTAACTCCTATTGTCCCGTTCATTCCGAAGGAAATGTTCGTTATGATAAGCTTCTGGGATTTATTTGTTCCGAACACGATCCCGTAAGTATTTTTTAAGAACAATATTTTATTGAACATTTGAAATTTGTATTTGTTTATGTAAATATACAGGGTGTATTTGAAATAAGGGGACAGAGTATGATAAATGGAAAGGTGCAATTATGTAGAATATAAATCCCCAAAATTGTGAGTCAATTACGACACTAACGCCAAAATTAAAACCCCCCCGAAAAGTGTTTAATGTGCCGCCTATGGATTTAGCATGTGTCTGGATGTCGTAGGTATCGCGCCAGACGTCGGCTATCTGACCCAACGGGACTGAGGTTCCACAAAGGTTGAGGAGTCGTAATAAATATTTCCATCGAAGTAAATAAACACGCATTGATATACGCAATAACAGCTGTAGACGTTATAAAAACCCCAATGAGAGCATTGTTTACTATTTCTAAACAGGTGTTCATGCTAAGAGTTCAACAACCTTAATATGAAATATCAGCTGTGAATAGATTTGGGCAAATTTCCCAATAAAATTGATGCGTGTACTTTATTCGATTTCTTTTGTTCTCTTTTAAAATATCTTATTTTTCAACAACGAGATCTTTTTTTTATTAAGATGCCGACTGTATGAATTTTGTAATTATTTTAATATTTGCCAGGATTATTTAGATATTACGTTTTCTTCCGCTAGTACTGTTATTATGATTAAATTCAACGACTTTTTACTTCTTATTTCTCACAAAAACAAATTTGTGTTGTAAAATTTGCCCAACTCTACTTATGAGAAACTTTTATTTTAATTGGACGCCAGTGATTTTAAAAAAAAAACATAATTTATTTCAGTTCGTGTGTTGTGTAAGCCATAGTCGAAACATCCACACGTAACAATCGAACGAGACTGACCTCGCACGCCTTCACACTCCTACTTAGTAACCCACCCTTCCATACCCTACAGTCGTATTGAAGTGCAGTGGCGCGACGAATATTTTAAAAATATCTTTGTAATTTTTTTTCTCGCGTCAGTGAGGGAATTTGCGCAAAATATTTTGGGTTTGAGACTAATAAAATTACATCTTTCCATTAATCATACTCTGTTCCCTTATTTCAAATACACCCTGTATATACAGAGTGAGTCATTAGTAGCCGCTTCTTCGATTACGCTTTTGTGTTTTAAATAAAAGAAAAACAATTAGTGGAAGATCCATGGTAGCTTTTGGCGCATATTGTAAAAATACTTTAGGCTCTGACGCACTTCCGGTTTCACCGGAAATGCCAGGAACTTAAATTTTTTAAATGACTCGCTCTATATATTTTTGGATTTTCTTGTACTGCTTTAAATTGTCTGTTCAACTGTTTTTTCTTTTTCAAAATTGAGCCAATAGTTTTGAGTTATTACTTTTTTTTTTGAAAATATTTGACCAAAACACGTGTTCAGAAAAAAATCATTTTCACATTGTTTATAAAAGTAAAAACATTAACTTTGGTGGTGCTTATAGCCAAGAAAATTCTGCATCATTTGGTAAAGTTGCACTCGACAATACCTCAAAAAACTTTGTTTTTTCAAAGCCTACTTCCTGAAATTTCACATACCAAGAACTTTTTTTTTTAAAGGGAACACCCAGTATTTTATTGAGGCATTTTGTTCCTTTTTTTATTCTCTTTCATTTTTGTTAACAATGTCCTATACTTATCTTTTGTAATTTCTGAGATAATCACTATAGGAGCAATTAGCGGTCAATTAAAGAACTACGAGCGCTGTTGTTCTATGCACCCAAATATTCATCCAATAAAGATGCTATTCAATCATAGATGGCGTAAGTAAGAAACATATATTTGACTTTGAATTTAATTGCGTGTTGTTTTTGTTTTATTTTTTACAATGATAATTCGGTATGATAAAAAAAAGGTGTCCCGCTTTAAAAAGGTGTAGAAAACACTGTTTTAAATGTTGACTAATAAAAAAATCCGTTCATCGTTAACTGCATATTTTTGAAAACCTGTTATGTAAAATACCGATCTGTGAATAAGTAGTCATTCTTCAATTTATAGTATTAATTAAAGTATTTCATTTCAAATATGTTTTCGAAACGAATCGCAGTTTATCAAGTTATTATTTTATTTGTATACTTTTTTTTTTGTGCAGAACAAAGCGGATTCGCAGGACATTAAAATCGAAAATTCTAAAAACAAGGAGGCATTCTCTTTGAAAATAACAGAAGAAAATGACGTTACATCTACTACTTGTGATGAATTGGACCATCATATTTGTGAACAGCCGAAAGATTCCGATCAATCCCAAGAAATTGACCAGCTAAAGGAATGCCAACTGACACCTCGAAAATTATCAGACAATTTGGAAATAGTTACCTCTACCCCCATCAAATTTGCGCACGACAACGTCACCGACAATACAATTTCCCAACATTTCGATGTTCAGCACCAGCAAAGTGTCGACATTCAGCAAAAGCGTAAACGTGGGAGACCCAGAAAATCGCTGGGCGATTCGACACGTCTACATAAGGACAAGAGAGTCAAACTCAACGAAAATCCGGAAACATTAGTAATTGAGGAAAAATCAAAGATTACAGAGCAACTAACAACAAGCGAAGTCGCTGAATTATCGAGCACCACAGTACCATCTAGAAACCTTAGAACTACAAAAGTTGTGAATTATGGTGGTTTAAGTGAAAAACTAATAGCAGCGCAAAGAAAATTAGAAACCAACTTACCAATCAGAAAAAGATCGACAGTCAGATGTGAAACTGTACTGTAAGATTTACCTACTTTATTTTAATGTGTAGTTTAATGTACATTTCAGTGTTTCCTTTTTTTAATGATAATAAAACGTATTTGTACATTATTTTTAAACCAAGGATTTATTTTTACTTTTATTGATTAATTCGAAGATATCTTTATATAAATATATTATCAACTCTCGTTTTATAGGTTGTAACTTATTTCAATATTGAGTTAGTGATGAAGATCATTTTAAAAAAGAAAAATCAAATGTCATATTTATTGTAATAATAATAGTTTCGCTTCTCTGTTCAAAATCAAATTATCTTAACATTTATTAAAGTGCATGTGTTTATTGGGAGGATATATTTTTCTGCATCAATCTATGTGGTTTTTTTCTTCTTTTTTTGTAAGTCCCTAATACTAATATAGTGATTTTTTATAATAAATACTTATAAAATATGATTTGTGTAGTTTTAATAATAATAATAATAATAACTTTATTCAATTCAATTTACATATTATATAATGTTTGAATACGTCAGAAGAGTAGAAAAAGTATAACAGTATTTAAATCAATAAAGTCATGGCACAAACTCGAACTTATACATGAAAAAAATCTTGTAATCTGTAAAAAGCACAGATAATAAGAATTGTACCAGTAATGGGTGGACAGTGTGGCTAAAAATCTAAAAGTGTTATCCCACTGGTGATTTGGTGAAGAGCATATCTTCTAATTTACACCTCATCCAAAAATACTACATTTAACACTCTTTTTTTGTTTTATACAGATTTCTACTGGAGAAGAGAACAAATCTCACAGAAGAGAACCTTGAGAAAGTATTGATAGTAAATATAAATACTCCTTTACTCGACTTGAACTACAAAATGAACAAATAATAACGTATTTTGTATTTTATAGATCACCAGGCACTTGTTATCCAATTATATAAATAAAATTAAAACATAGTGCGCCCATGGGCGATGAGTCATCAACCTTTCGTGTCCGCTCTCTGATAATTATAGACCGGCTACCAAAGGTTGATGGCTCATTGCCCATGGGCGCACTAATAAAATGTTGTATTTTTAAAAAGGTTTTAAATTTATTTATATAATTAGATAACAAGTGGGTGGTGATCTATAAAATACAAAATACCTTATTATTTGTTCATTTTGTAGTTCAAGTCGAGTAAAGGAGTATTTATATTTACTATCAATACTTTCTCAAGGTTCTCTTCTGTGCGATTTATTCTCTTTGAATTAGGTACATCCTTACAGATAGAAAACGTCCTTTCTACATCGCAACTGGTTATAAGTGCGTACTGGATATTCTTTTATTTCAGCGTATTTAGCAGTTGGATTTTGCCGCAATGTTATTAAATCTGGATTTCTATTAAAAACTGCTTCTAACTTTTGCCGAAGGCCACATCCGAAGTCACTTGGAATACTTTTCAAATTATTAATAGCCACATATAATGTGGTTAATCCGTCCTTTAACTTGAGATTTCGATTTTCAAAATATGTGATTAGTTTAGACAAATTTTCAAAGTGTTCCTGAGGGAATAACAACTGATTTTTTAAATTTAGTGTTAGTTCCTTGCACTCAGAAATACTTCGAGCATCATCATTTAAACATGTAACGAAATTTTGTAAACTATCGAAATTCTCTGCATAAAAACTAGTAGCTTCCAACCATCTAGTTATTACTGGCGAGGGAAACAGTGACAAAGATGGAAGTTTTTTCCTGTAAAGAGCTACTCTCGATAGTGCTTTTCTGAAAACTTTTTTAAAAGTGGATACAAGTATATCAACTTCCGGATACCTGTCTCTGATATATTCACAGATTCTGTGGAGAGCATGTGTTACACAAGCAATATAAAGCATATAAGGATATGTTTCCTCTAATAGTCTGCCTGTTCGAAACATATATGCGGCACTGTCGTCCGAATGAAGCATTTTGTGCAAATTCTCGTCTATGGTTTTAACAATTGTTTCCGCATCAACTGTATTTATAACTTTAGATGATCTTACATGTGCGTTATATGCAATAGTTGGATGTAGTACACCAGCTACAACATTTACCACACAGCGTCCTAATATATCGACAGTTTCGTCGGCACTTATCCATAGGTACTGATTTGAAAGATGCTTTCTAATGTACTCTACTGTTTTCGTGAAACAAAATATTTGCGTAAGGTGGATTCATCAGGAACATTTCGACCAGTATATTTTAAAAGTGGGGTTGTCAAGTTTATTTAATGGGATATTAGCCGCCATTAAAGCTTCACAGAGTTCTTCGTTAAAATTGTCAGATTTCAACTGGTCCAATTTCTGTGTATGTTTTAGCGATGCTAAGTGACGTTGTACGTGGCCTTTTTGGGCATTCTGTAACGATATTTTACAGACTGCAATAAATTTTGAATCACTGACAATGGAGGACATACAATCAGTATGACCCTTAATCCAACTTGCCATTGTTTTACGATGCCATTCTCGACGTTCTTCCATATCATAGTAACATAAACAATGTTCTAGATCTAAATAAAGGACAACTAAAAATGTAGGCGTATGTTATTGAAACTTAACAAAATCCAATACACACTTACGTCGAGATAATTGGGAGAAGTAGATTCAATGAAACGGTATTAAACAGGAACTATTACAAAAATTACGAAGTTACTAATTAACAGTCAAAACAATGAAAAAACGAAACTAACGTAAGTATGAATAGGTATATACATATTTAACTTTATTTATCTTGCGAAATATAAGGTAAATATAATAAATTTTAAACCCCCCTCACGCTTCTACCTACGCTAATGAAGAAAGAAATTCACGAATTAAATGGACATTTTTTGCTCTTGTTTTCGGGACGTAAAAAGATGTTGCAGTTCACCGTATAAATAGTGCTATTCAGTAACTGCGTGTTATTTACATTATTTCTTTGCTTCGTCGTAATTTGAACGTGGGATGTCCGGTGTATAATTATAATATACTATTATTCTGGTTAAAAATCCTGTTCTAAATGTTTATATTATACCGGGTGACTCAAATTTAACTTCCACCGCCAAAATAGATATTATATATAAAGAAAATTATATATAATATCTTATAAAGAAAAAAGAACAATTTTTTACATTTGCGCACTATTTACACTTACGTATTCATCCAACTAAGGAAAGAAACCTGTGTTTCAGTGAAGTGCTACCAGTACACGTGATCACAGAATACTTGATTACGACCATAGTTTTCATAACTTACAACAAGTCTAAATAATTAATGAAACACAATGCAAAACAACAGAACATAACAATTGGATTGTGAATCTGAATGTATATAATTTTAGGTTAGGATTTTCACAAATAACCCACTTTATGACGATTTGTACTTGGTAAAATTGGTAAAGCCCGTGACCAGGCCCTGCAAATTAACCGAAACACCGAAGGAAAACAATGAACAAAATAATTACTAGGGATTCCCCGAACTTTGCGTGACGTGCTAACTATCTGGAACGTGGCAAACCAATCTATGTTGCCACGAAGGGCAATTTTTTTTAATTTGTATCAGGATACCAGGAAAATAGGACTTGAGCAAAATATTGAATCGATCGAAATTATGGTACAATTATTTATTATGGTACGTTCACTGACTGCTAATAATATAAGGTAAAAATTATTGTACAATTCCATCTGCGTCTGGCATCGCTGCTCACTGGAGTAGTAGAGGGTGGGGGACCGGTATCTCCCCCAAAGATTTAGTTCAGTTTAAACCCTAAAGACGAAAATTGCCTACTAATTGTTACCCACGTGTAGTTACTTGCTGTTGCTGTATCGCGTTCGTAGCTTTATCATGATGTCCAATTTCGAAAATGATTTAGATCTTGCCACCATTGCATCAAAAATAGTAAATCAAAACTTTTGCGGACTTTATTGCCAAAAAAATCGAAAAAGAGGTACGAAGAAATCCTTGCAAAATCCATACATTGAAGGACTGTTATTCGTTGCATAAATTTATATTCGAAAACTGTACGGCTTGCATATTTTGCAAAATTGGCGGGAAATTTGAACCCATCGACCGTGTGCTGTATATATTATATTAAGAACAACATTATTATGATATTGAAAATCGGATGGTTTTAAGAAACATTTTCTGTCAAAGAAATAAACATACTCTTAACGAATGCACCCGACTCAAAATATTTAAGTAACCGCCAAATTAGATGGCGAGCGGTCCGCGCAACATTAGAAATAGTGGGACAAATGTAGTCTGACTACTACTTTAGTAAGTGGGCGTACGCGTTTTTAAAAACGACTACAGCATATTCCCGCCGCTCGGCATCTAATTTGGCTTTTACTGTAATCACGTATTGTTTTAACAAATAGCGGTACAAATATTTTTAGGTTGCCTTAATGTTAAGAATTTCTGGTGCTTGACCCTGCCACGAATTAAACGTATTTGACAGTAAATGACGTAAAGGAGTCTCGAAGTACACTTGAAATATCTAACATAAAGACAAATATAAATATTTCATTTCTGGAAACTTTGAAATTTCAAAAAAATATATGAACCTTCGTCTACTAAAAATGGATTAAATTAATTCAAGATTCATTATTAATGGAAAGTGTAGAAGCAGTGTTGTCTGCTCGTTATTATTCTGTCGTTTTATTACATAACACTTAATCAATTTTTAAATCATAAGTAATTTAAATATGATGATATAGTTTTGTAATTTTTAATTCAATATAAAATATTTCTTTACCTTATTTTTTTAAATTTGAGAAAATATACCAACCGTAAATTAATAAAAATAAATTTCTCACAATATTTAATCTTCCTTTAAAACGGTGTTTTTCAAATAATCTTTAATGATTAGAACCATTCCTATTTTATAAATTATTTTATTTATCGTCAAGGGGATGTTCAACCCCTTAATAAAAATCAAGTTATATGTAATATGAATCTTAAATTGTAAGTAATATTTAAGGTTAAAATTTCCAGATTTGTGAATTTTTATAATATTAAATAGCGTGGATTCTAAATGGAATCGGGGATTCCGTGCGACTATCAAATCCTGTTTCAAAATTCAAACAAATGCTACTTCTAATCATCACCTATAGTACATACAAATAAAAAACTGATGACATTCACAAAGCGTTTTCTTTTAATTTTACACCCCATTTCATATGTACCATTTTTATTATTATATACATTTTTTTTAATTCACATTAAAAAGGTAAGTAGCATCAAATATGTAATCTACTTTTGCCCAATTTCTAAAGTAAACTATAATTCAGAATAATCTTTTATTCACTATTATGTATATCTTTGTCTATTATGAATAGTGTTCACGAAAAAGTTTACTTTGTAGTTTAATACTGCATTTTAAATTAATTTTTGAGTTCCAGGAATATCCAAAAATGTAAAGCCATGTCAATTTTTATTCTACACCACATATGTATTTCTACACTCATTTAAGGTCCTTGAATATCAGAGAATACTACTTTATCGATAGATTTATTTTCACCAATGAAGCTAGTGACAATTTTTGTCAAAATATCACATTTTTGACGTTAACGAAAATAGAATTTGTGTTGACATAAAAAATATTGATTTAAGTATCAATGGTATCTAAATTATTTGTTTTTCGAAAATCGTACAACATTATTCATTGTGCCTTTTCAACAATAACATTATTTCCCAGATTATTAATAAAGGTGAGACAGAAGTTGATTAAAATGTCCCATATTTGTTTACATTTATAATTCACACAAATACTAATATTTGTATGTGTGTTTTTATATTAAATTTACTTTTTATTACGAATAGTATTTCATAAATTATAAACATGGACAAGACTTTATTTTCATGTCACTGATATTACAAAAACATAGCTGTCCAAGTAGTGTTACCTTGCCAGGTAATATATCTTTGCCAATGAAATAATTAAAATAGATTGTTATTGCCAAAGTGGATTAATGCAGCATTTTTTTCTATTTCAGATATGAAACCAAAGCCCAGTAAAATATTTTAACACAACAGTGTGTTTAAATCAAACATCAATATTACAATCATGGTAAATTCATGACAAATACATCATAATACAATCAAAAGCATCATATATCTTATACCTGACTTAGTATAGTTTAACTCAGGTGTATATAGTATAAATACAAGTATAATTCTAAAAATGAGCGATTCTGCAGAACCGAAATGGATTTGTGAATATTGTACATATGCAAATTTTCCTTCATCTATAAAATGCACTATGTGCAGAGGTCCTAGACCATATTCAACTGAAAATATATATAAATTAAATGATGAAAAGAATTCTAGCATTAACATATTAGGTTCTGCATCTGGTCCCTGTGAAAATAAATTAGCTAGGAACAGATGGGCTTGTGAAGTATGTACATTTATTAATCCATCAAAAGAATCTGTGTGTGCACAGTGTGGTACACAAGCACCTGTTTCAGTAAATAATATCCATGATCATATACAACCTTTACGAATATCTCAGAATTCAGATATTGCACAAAGTTTGGTAAGGTCAAGAAATAATAGTCCACCGGCTAGTGTTACGAATATTGAAAATAGTAGAAGAACTACCCTGCTGAAATGGAATTGTCCAGTATGTACTTATGAAAATTGGCCGAAATCAACAAAATGTGCAATGTGTGGAACCGTTCCTAACAATACCCTCAGATCACAAGCGTCTAGTCTCATTATGTCTTCACCAGAAAAGGATTCGGATGTGAGCGCTAATGAAGACGATAGATTTAGAGGTAGTCCTAATATTCATGATTCTTCCGTCTCACAAAGTCCAAATAACTGTGAATACGAACGCAAGATGCGCCACCTAAGAAGGAAAGCCGACTGGAATTGGTTAAATGCTTGCATAGGAATTATCGAGGGTGATTTAAATCCCGTGGAAGCTTATCTAACATCTGGTGGGGATCCAGCAAGAACTCTCACAGCTTCTGAAGTTGCTATATTAAATAGATCATCTGCCTTTGATGTAGGACATACATTAGTCCATTTAGCTATAAGGTAAGTCTCTAATAAATATTTGCTATTAAAATAAATATCTTTATAGTTCATACATAAATCTATTAAGTTATCTTCAGTCACCTTATATTTTCATACAAATTAAATTTTGGTGATGCTAAGCTATATATATATATACAGGGTGTATCACTTAAAACTCCCAAGTCAAATATCTCGGAAACGGATAAAGATATTTGAATTTTGTAAAAAGCAGTTACTAAAGAATGTGATAGACTCTTGTGTACTCTCACAATTGTGTTTTATTATGTGAAGATATAGATGGCGCTGCGATGAAAAGAATTTTTAGTTGAAAGCTGAAGTTTACAAAGAACCCACAACAGATATAATACCTTTATAATAATATTATGCAAGTGTTAAAAAAATTAGTAGAAATACATTGTTAAATGTTTGCGGAAGAGACCTAATAAGACGATATACGTTATGTAGCAATCAAGAAGGCAACAATTTTGAACATCTTTACTAGTTATATTTGATCCGTTTAAATATTTAAACGAAATAAAGATAAAAATTGAAATTACTCTAACTTTCTTTAAACACGAATATCCATGAAACCGTTAAGTTTTGGAAACTAACACAAATAATAAAATTCACATTAATTTTAATACTCTTTATATTCTTTATATTCGTTAATAAAACAATTGTGAGAGCAAACTAGAGTCAGTCACATTCTTTAGTAACTGCTTTTTACAAAATTCAAATATCTTTATCCGTTTCCGAGATATTTGCCCTGGGAGTTTTAAGTGGTACACCCTGTATAATTCACCACTTGGCATCCATTTCATAAACATTATCACTGAACATCAAAAACATGCTGGATATACGCAGTTTACTTTGGGTGTTAAGTGGCCATTTGCACTCCATAATGGTTTAATGTCCGTGTATATATATATTATGCATGTATAAGGCTTACTCGGCATCCGTACAGTGTTGCCTGTTGCTGTAACATATGAATAGTAGCAGACAAGAATTGCACAGAAGACTCATTTTATTGTTGTGTTTGTGGATTACATTAATTTTTATTTATTAGTTTACTGATAGATATTTTGTATTAAGTGTGGGTTTTCTCTTTTTCAATATGGAAGAAGTAATATAAAATATGTAATGTTTGAATGTTTCTCTTTTTTTGTTATTAAAATAAATTCAAATGAGTAAATAATTTTCTTATATTCTGTGTGAAATATTGTTTGTTTTTTGTTATTATTATGGAGTATTTCTTCAGAGTATTTTGTTACTTTTTTACTGCATATAAGAAAGTTAAAAGGAAAAGATAGATATATTAAACTTTTATTCTAAATCTTTACTTTGCTACTCTTTTTGCATACTGATTGCAAACATACACTTTGATTGATTGCCCATATCTTTGATGATTTCAGGGTGTTTTTGGATTAATTTCAGTACTTCCTTTTGGGTTGGGATGGGTTTTTGGATTAATTTGAGTACTTCTTTTTGAGTTGGGTTGGGTTTTTGGATTAATGTGAGTACTTCTTTTTGGGGGTATGATGTTTTGTCTGATGTGGTTCTTAAAGAATTCTTCTGAAATTTTTTTGCCCTTCTTTACAAACTCTCCGAACTTTTTCCTTTTCTATTCCAATATTTTCACATCTATCTTCTCTAAAACATTCAAATTGTATTGGTTTTTCTTCTGGTAGACTCTTTTCCACTGAAGTTTACAAGAATTAATTGATGTTGATATGGTTTACTGTCTCGTCTGCGTGAATGTTGCTCGCTGGATGCCATTTACCCTGATTTATAAACTTAACGTTGTTACAGTTCGCAGTTGCCGGAAAGTAATATAGAATCATTTTTAAACTCCGTTACCATTGCAGTTCAACACTGAACTTTCGTTTGCTTGACGTTGGATTCACTTCAGACATAACCAACTTTTATGTTTTATCGTTGCCGTTTGCTAACGTCAACGGTTAACCCATGGTACAAGGAAACAAGGTATGCTTTTGCGCATCTCTAGATGACGCGCATTCGACCTCTAGTACTACCAGTTCAATAGAGTTGTGAATTCACAGGACACTACTTCAATAAAGTCCTTTTTAACAGAAATGGAAATTTTGTAAAGTAAAAAATAATGATAGGAATAATCTTAAAAGTAAGAAATATATTGAGAGCATAATGTTAGTTTGTTGACAAACAAATTGAAGACTGCTTGGGTGTAGGGATGGTAATAAAATTGATTATAAATTATATAAATTTGTATATTAATTTTTTAAATAAAACACTTCCTTTTTAATTATGCTTTAGAAAAATAAATTTATTTAAAAGTAAATGCGTTACATTTTATAGTAGCCAAAAAATATTAAATACTTTAATTATTAATCTTTAACTAGAGGACGTAATTATTTTTAATTTTCAATACATAATACAATTCAAATAAAAACTAATTTTACTTGGAGCTTGGGGTGTGTAAATTCTTAAACAAAAACATTTTTTCAGTAATTACAGTTTACGTAAAAAACAAATATAATAGGTAAGAATATTTATATGTAAATAGTAATTGACAGTGTTTTATTTTTATAAGTTCTTCATATCATTTACAATATAATAATGATATGTGAAAATGTTTCCTTATGCTTATACTTAGGTTTGAATCATTTTATCTGTAGGGTATAATAAACAAACAGTAAAATTATTTGGAAAATAAGGATGAGTTCAGAAGGACTAAAATACAGTTTTTTACTAGCTTAAGAAATGTTTTATTTTTCTTGCTTTCATTTTCAAACGTGTTAAACTTAATTTTTCATTAATAGTTTTCAATCTAATATTTGTTAGGGTTCGAAGAAAAGCTAAAATCACTTCTTTCGAAATGCACTAAGAAACTTAATAAATACGAACTAAAAGAATGTCCTACACTAAAATAAAAACCTTCGACCTGCGCGGCGTGGACGAGTTTTGGTTTTGGGAAGAGCATACCTTGTTTCCTTGTACCATGGGTTAACCAATCAAACGGCAGGTAACATATCATGAGCGAACATAGCTGATCATAAATATCATAATATAGATGCAAAAAACACACAGAGAAAACAACAGGCATGTATATTAAACTTCGTATTGTCTTCTATCACTCAATCCATTTTTGAAAAGTCTTTAAAATTAAATATTAAATCCTGAAAGATACATAGTCGCAGGTTATATGTGCTTTCTGTTGGTGTCACTGGATATTTAAAGTGTCCTACTTGTTCTTTATCTTCATTATCTACTTTTATGTTCTGTTCATCATTGTCTGTTTATTTTGTGTTTATTCTCATCTCATGATTTTTTAATATATTGTTTATTGTGGACATGATAATATATGTATATCATAAGCGTAAGCACATGCCGTGAAATTACTTTACCCCCTTCGTTTAATCTCATTAAGATTAGCTTGCATATCTTCTTTATTTCTTATTTTGAACAAAACATTGTGTATGACTATCTTTAATCTAACAAATGACGAATTTCCAGTAGTTAAAAGGAAATACTAATTTATATTTAGTTCGTTTAATGGACTAGTATTGATTGATTAGTGCATTTACTATAAATATAATTGTTATTGCAGATTTCAAAGAGAGGATATGCTTGCTATGTTGCTATCTCAAATTGAAGGATCTGGCTCTGGCGTGAAACGTGTGCCCAGCTATGTTGCCCCAGACTTGGCCGCAGATATTAGAAGACATTTCGCTGCTACAGTCCGCCAAAGGAAGGGACATTTCGCCTGTAATTTTGTTACTGAGTTGCCCACGTTTGCTTTACCTGCAGGTATTTTGAATACTTATTTTTCAAAACTAGTATAGATATATAGGATGAGCTCACGTTAGATATACAGGTGTCCCAGAAATAAAAAGACGGAGTAGTAGGTATGTAAAGTCCGAACAGAAACAGGCCCAAATATACCGCAATAACGAAGAAATTAAAAATTTAATTTTCTATGTTGTTTTTTAGATAAAAAAATTACATTACGGACCTGGCACAGAATGTATGTTTATAAATACACGTAAGAATGCTCACTTGTAAATAGAAACGAACACGCATTCATTTGTATAAAACGGGAAAAAAACGTTAAATCGTACTCATTCATATAAAACATATTTTTTGCCCGATGCGTTTAGATAACGCAGCTATGTAGTCGGTTGTTGACACAGATGGGCGACCCACTTTATTGCAGACAATAAAAGATTGTTTTTATTTTTAAAATAGGAAGGTTGTTGCTCTTTAATGTGTTTGTAGTCGGTAATACCTGATTATTATTATTTTAGAATATTCAATAAATCCTAGTTTTTCTAGCCTTTATTACAGTAAATATCAAGAATGTAATTATTTTTTTCTAGCAGGTGTAAAATTAAAGTAATTAATGGTTTGATATTTATTATGAAGTATCTATTCCTCCCTCTTTTTTTTTAACACAAGTAATATGGTGGTCCTGAAAAGGACCGATTTTGAAAGTGAAGCAGGTGGATATTTAGTCCAGGGTCGGCATAAGGCCAATTGAATTCTTTATTATTTTTTTTCTGCCGTCTGCGCACGAATAAAGACTTGATACTTTGAGGGTACGTTTTTACACAATCTAGCTTACGATTTCTGCTACCTACTCCGTCTTTTTATTTCTGGGACAGCCTGTATCTTAGGTTTATGTTTTAGTCCACTTGTACATATATCTGGCAAAACTGGATTGCTCAATATATGAAAAGCACGCGGTCTTATGTCTTGGCATGCGATAATATAAAATTTAGTTCCGTTTTACGTAGTATGACGCGATACAATACGATTTAGATTTTAATCACTAGATATAAAAAGTACGGCCATTAATTATGTAAGAGAAAAATTACTGCCGATCCTAATTCGAATAATAATTTTTCTAATTTGATTTTTTTTTATAATTGCATATATATTGCATAGCTACGGTAAAAAATTAAATATGTTAGCGATATAAAATGAAGACTTGTAATTATGTTATTTTAAAAATGTGCTGTGGTCATCTTCAATATTGAATATATTAACGGAAAAGTTAGACTTTATTATAGATATTTTAATGATACATTGCGAGAGATTTTTGTTGCTATTCAATAAATTATTTGATATTCACAGCTCATATGAAGTAACTTATAAAATATATGGGGTCGTGTTTGGAAGTTGTTCTCTTTATTAAATACCGTATTATTAGTGTGACTAGTTTGCCTAAGTCATAATGTGAAATTTATGTTCTGAAAAAATAATGTGTTTTATTGAATTTAAAACAGGGTTCGCAATTATCATGATATTTATATAAATATCATATCACGTGATATATATCGGATATACAGGGTGTAAAAGATATATGCGGCAATACTTACATATGTAATAGATAGGTAAGACAGCAATTCAAATCTACAAAAAAAGTAATCTATCGAAACTTTCACTTTTGCGTAAATTTAAGAACACAAACTTTTCAAATACGGTCCTGTATTTACAGTAAATCAAAATAAAAGTTATATGTTGTCTATTCAAGAACAGGAATTTCTGTGTTTACGTTAACAAAATCCCCGGCACAATGAATTGTAATACAAGCTAGCCCATTATTTACACAAGTGTGTTTGTTGTGTATCTTCTAAACATCTCTTTATTGCCTATCAACTGGTCGCAAGGCATTGATTGACCTTTATAATAATATCACGCAATAAATAAATGGTACATAATTTACATTACAAATTCTTAAAAAATTCTATTTTTCGTTGCCCTTAAAAGGGCAGATTTTGGTGAAACAGGTCTAATGATTAAAGTAGATGTTTAAAGTGACCGCCATTTGCGTCAATACAAGCTTCTAGCCGTTCGGTAAACTTTCGAAGTACACGATTGAACACGGCACGGTTTTCAGGGATATGGGCTGCAGCTTGAAAAATACGTTGCTGAAGGCGTCTTCGTTTACAACTTCAATGCCGTTATAAACATGTGCTTTCATGGAGCCCCATACGAAAAAATCCAGTGGATTTAAATCGGGACTACGCGGACGCCAAGGAATTCGTCCACCGCGAATATGTTTTTCCATTCGTGATGGTATACCCTGCATCTCTTTTGAGCACTGTCGATATTTTGCCCATTTTCCAGTACAATTTTTCCTTTTAATTATACAGTCAAAATATCGCCAAACTGAATGCTTTGGTTTTGGCATATCAAATAAAAATCACTACTAACTCATCTGTCCACATAGAGGGGCAACACAGTAATGCCTGTGATCACAGAATCACATAAAACTTACTCGAGAAAGGCAACTTAATAAACAGAAATTGTGCCCAAAAATTAGAGCCATCTATATTCTGGCTGTGCGTAAATGGTGTGTAACTTTGCTATATTTAGTATTTTTCTACACGCGGGTTTTTTAAATTTACTCTTATAAAATATTACTTACTCTAAGGTACTAACACTAGTACCTTAGAGTAAGTAAGATATACACCCTGTCCAGTTTAAAATGCAGTACATGGGGATATTGGAAACCGTTGGAGATACAACGTCGGTTGCGTATTCATTTGTCCATGAATAATCCGACATCAGATTTTGAAATTTTAGTTTCATTGGGCAGATACAGGGTGAAAAAGAAAAAAAATGCATTTTTGAAAATCTTCCATATTTTGTTTCCTAGAAGAGATAAATTTACAAAAGTTGTAAGCTAGGGATAACAAGTCATGAGGATTTTAAAAATTATTTAAAAAAAATCTAGGTCTACTACATTTTGCGTGACAATAATCAACTTTTGTTTTTCTTATGGCAGCCATATTGGATTTTGACATTTTTAATATCTTCAAAAAAAATGCTATTCAATGATGTATAACATGTTTATGTTCAAGATAGTAAAAACATGAAAAATAGAGAAAGTAAGATTTTAACATAGTAGGCCGTGATAATAAATGTGAGATTTGTATTAAACAACTCTAAAAGCTGTGAAGTTTATTCTGAACTGTCAGTAATCTTATTGTTAATCTCATTGTATTGTTATAAGTATCTGTACTGTGCAAACCTAAGATGGATCGTTTTACAAATAGTGACAAATATCAAATGCTGGAGTGTTTTATTTTGTGTGGATGAAATGATGAATTGGCTGCAGAAATGTATTTCGATAGATACCCTGAAAGGCGGCAGCCAGAAAAAGCATTTTTCGCCGATTGCGTGATAATTTGATAATGCATGGAAGTTTTGTTAAACCCAAAAAAAGGCAAAACAATGAAAATAATGAAAATATTGTTCTTCAAGCAGTAGTTGAAAATCCCCGTACGTCTATACGGGTAATTGAAAATACACTTGGCGTCGCTAGGTCAACAGCTGGTACCATTTTAAAGCGTGCCAAATTCAAACCTTATCGTGAAAGAGCCAGTCAAGGGCTTCAAAATGGTGACGAAATACGGAGAGCACAATTCTGTCATTGGTTCATCGAAAAACATAATGAAAATCCAAACTTTTTTGCAAAAATTTTATGGTCTGATGAGAGTCGATTTACTAACTTTGGAATGTTTAATCGTAAAAATACTATCTTTTGGTCCGATGAAAATCCACACCTAGTTCGTGGCATTAGACAGCAAGTCAGATGGGGATTTAATGTCTGGATCGGCGTTATTGATACCCATGTTATCGGTCCATTCTTTTTCAATGAGAATTTAAATTCTAAAAGGTAATTAGAACTTTTGCGCACACATGTTGCTGAACGAATTGAAGAACTTCCACTTGCCACGTTGCAAAATATGTATTTTCAGCAAGATGGAGCGCCTCCACACAATTCCTTGTTGGTTACAATTTATTTAAATAATCAATATTACAATAACTGGATTGGTAACCGAGGACCAATAGGGTGGCCTGCTAGGTCCCCGGACGTCACACCTCTTGATTTTTTTGTATGGGGCTATCTGAAAAACAGGGTGTATTCGAGATCTTTTGAAAATGTGGAAGAATTACGTCAAGCAGTTGAAGAAGCAGTGAATGGATTGACACCGAACATGGTTAGATAATCTTGTGAGGCAGTACTAACACGATGCAGATTGTGCATACGAATGAACGGTGGCTTATTTGAACAGTTATTACATTAATGATTCAGCTACCTAACCACCTTTATTTAATGAATACTAATAAATAAAATGTTAAAGATATTTTAACAGTACTTGGAGACTTGTTATTTTTTATCAGTATACACTTAAGATATCCACAATTCTATGGCCTACTATGTTAAAATCTTACTTTCTCTATTTTTCATGTTTTTACTATCTTGAACATAAACATGTTATACATCATTGAATAGCATTTTTTTTGAAGATATTAAAAATGTCAAAATCCAATATGGCTGCCATAAGAAAAACAAAAAGTTGATTATTGTCACGCAAAATCTAGTAGACCTAGATTTTTTTTAATCATTTTTAAAATCCTCAAGACTTGTTATCCCTAGCTTACAACTTTTGTAAATTTATCTCTTCTAGGAAACAAAATATGGAAGATTCTCAAAAATGTATTTTTTTTCCTTTTCACCCTGTATCTGCCCAATGAAATAAAATTTCAAAATCTGATGTCGGATTATTCATGGACAAATGAATACGCAACTTTTCTCCCATTTAACCGACGTTGTATCTCCAACGGTTTCCAATATCCCCATGTACTGCATTTTAAACTGGACACCCGGTATAAAGAGAGCGTAATGTCAGTTTATAAACAAATAAAGTGATGCCAGGTATACTCCATTCACGTTAAGAAAACAGTGTTAGGTAAGATAGGCGATTATTTCTTGGATTCTGATTGGCTAATAGCCCAGGCAAATTTACTCCACACCTACACTTTCATCCCCTGGAGTCTTCAATTTTTTGAACTATGTGTAAAATTTCTTTTTAGTTTTCAAATAAAAAGATATGATAAAAAATGTATCGCATAATATTTGTTAATGTATTTGTATGTCAAAAATTTCTGACAGTTGATGTTACAGACAAAAATTTTTCGGTGTGATACGGTCGCCGATCGCAGCGTTAACTACTGTTTTCTTAAAATGAATGGACTATAGAGTACGAGCAGCGTAGAAATGGTTCAACCTTGGCGGGTTGCATACCGTTAGGCATCATATGTAATAAAATTTATTAAATTATTTAAATTCGAATATTATTATTTTTTAATTGTTTATAGATGAAAGCTACTTTTCTAATAATTATACGTAAAAAAAAAGATTATAGAGATTTTTCTAAAAATTAATATTTGCTAGTGCCAATTTAAATGCCCAACCGACTTACCAACCCCTGATTAACACGAACGTTGTTGCCAATACTTATACACATGTGGGCTAGTAATGTTCGTGAAAAATAGTGGTGACGCTAGACGACAGACCGACGCCGTTACGATCATAAGATTCCAATATAGTTTGCTGAAGGTCTACTTGTCGGCTCTCGTATGTATATTTGTTAGGTAGGTACGATTTGGCAACTCCTTTCGTGTTATGTACGGAAAGCCGCATGCAAGATAATCGTAGGCCAATCGGGTATATCAAGTGATAAATATCATGATATATATCCGCGGAACCCTGCTTTGAAATTACTTTTAAAAAAGTATTTCTAGAATTTGGCTATTTAGAGAATGTAAACTGAAGTTTCCGTATAATTTCCATAAATCTGATTGAAATTTTGTGCTTTGTTTAGATATAGAATTATTACCCGGGGCTGTTCAAGAACAATTATTCACGGAATTGTTGGATAAAGATGCCCAGGAGCAATTGGAAAGCGACCCGGCAGTTATAAACTGGTCGCTGGAATTAACTGTCAGGTTAGGCTCGCGCTTGTATGCTCTGTGGAATAGGTCGGCGGGAGATTGCCTGTTAGATTCCGTCATGCAGGCGACCTGGGGTGTATTTGATAGAGATAATACGTTACGGAGGGCTTTAGCGGAAAGTTTAAGTCAAGGCGGACATATGTAAGTGGCTTTTAAATAATACTACAAACAAAGTGTTTTGAGAGATTTGTTAAACATACAGGGTTGCTCATTAGTGCGTCAAAGTCCAATATAGGCGTTATTAAATAGTACTGAAGAAATTTATTTTATAAAAAGTGGCACAGTAACAAAAAACACACATTTTGAAAATAATTTCAATTATACAGGGTGATGCGTTAAAATGGCACACATTCGAATTTTTTTTTTAAATGAAACATTCTGTATATCTTTTGTTTTTCCTTATCTACTTTAATTTGTGTTTTCATCGATATCTGGGGTTTTGTTTTTCGATGACGCATTGTTGAGTTATTAATGAAAATTATAAAAAAAAGGTGGTCGCGATAATGTTTACCATAATAATTCTATGCGGTAGTATTACGATTATCTAAGACAAAATTATTTAGTAAGTATGCAGCCAAGGGATGTATTGAACCTACAAAATAATCAAACATTCATTTTATTATATAGGCTGTTTGTTAAGATGCAATCAATTTGGCTATCGTCAAAGAGCGTTTACTGTTTTTTTTTCAAATGAAACACCCCGTATATTATTACATTTTTGGAATGATGCGTTAATTGCGCTTAATTTTTGTTAATAATGTCCTATACCCAAACCCAATAATTTTGGAGTCATTTTTAATTTTTCATTACAAACCGCTAAACTATTAAATAACTCAACAATGCGTCATCCAAAACCAAAACCCCAGATATCGATGAAAACACAAATTAAAGTAGATAAGGAAAAACAAAAGATATACAGGGTGTTTTATTTAAAAAAAAAATCGTTTGTGTGTCATTTTAACGCATCACCCAGTATAATTCAAATTATTTTCAAAATGTGTGTTTTTTGTTACTGTGCAACTTTCTATAAAATAAATTTCTTCAGTACTATTTAATAACGCCTATATTAGACTTTGACGCACTAATGAGCAACACTGTATATGACGAAGATATGAATAAATAAATAGAATTAAATAAATATTTACTTTAGATTATTCCTACTTCATCTGCAATTTTGTGTTAAGGTTTTATCCGAGGTGGAAAGAATATGAGGCGAGCCAAGCGTCTTTCCTACAATATTCTTTGGAAGAAGGTCAGTGGGAAGAGGATTGGACGAACTTGTTGTCTTTAGCAAGTCAACCTGGTACTAGTCTCGAACAACTGCATGTCTTCGCGTTAGCTCACATATTAAGAAGACCAATTATTGTCTACGGAGTTAAGTACGTTAAGAGCTTCAGAGGTGAAACGTTAGGTTACGCCCGTTTTGAAGGTGCTCGTTTGTTGTATTTTCTTAATGTAAACATAATATCAAATAATGTATCGCAGGTGTATATTTACCATTGTTATGGGAGCAGAGTTTTTGTATTCGAACACCAATCGCTTTAGGTTATACTAGAGGTCATTTCTCAGCACTCGTTCCGTTGGAGCCCTGCACTAATTTAGATTCTCGACTGCCCACACAACATTCGAACATCGGTCCCGATCAGCTTCATAGTACATTTTTACCATTGATGGATAGGGAGAGGAAATTGCTACCTATACATTTTTTAACGGAGGCCGAGGTACGTACAGAGGTATTTTCTTAGGACGACGATGCAAGAAATACAATCGTAATGGTCTTTTTCAGCTTGGAAGAGAAGAAACAATACTCAGGCAATGGTTGGATGTATGTGAAAGTGAGGGTGGTATACTGGTCGCTCAACAATTTTTGCACAAAAGGCCTTTACTAGTTGCTCAAATGGTTGAGGAATGGTTAAACCACTACCGTAGATTGATGTAAGTACACATTTCTGATATTGATAATGGACCTTACTGGTTTTAAGTAAATCTTGAACACATACATATACAGGGTGCGGCAATAGTGTGTCGGCGGAGCTTAGCACGAAAACTAAAAACGTTGTAGCAATGAGACTTTAAGTACGCATGTAGTAGACTACTGTGCATTTTCTTTCTTTATTTACAAATATACAGGGCGTTCCAAATTTTTCGCAACCACCTTCAACTTTTTTATTTTAAATAGATCTTTCTAGCTATTATAATGATAGCCACCCAAATTATCTTTGCAATGATATGTTAGTTTTGGTTTTATTGATAATGTTGTTAAGATCTTGACAGATAATAATAATAATAATAATAATATAACTTTATTATTCCAACAGTAAAACCAATTATAAGAACAATTATATGAACAAAACACGTACATTATAATAAAATAAAGTTCTTAATTATTGCATAAGTCATTCATTCATACATAACGTAAGAAAAAAAAAGAAAAATCACAAAAAATCAAAAGGTAATCAATGTATCAAAGCTAGAAAAGAAAATATCCTCATAATGTAAATCCGCAGCCCTACACATCGTAAATATTGGCGATCCCCGAAGGAGATTAGTTCTCGAGAATGGCAACAAAAACGTGGCGGAGGAACGAGAGGCAACTCGGGGAATAAAGAAGTTTATGCAAGCCAAGAGACATGGGCAATCAATTAGTCCATTACACAATTTCCACATAAAGCGCGTACCATGAATCTCCCGGCGATCCCGCAGTGTCTCGCAGATGCAGCATCTAACATTTAAAGTTCCTCACGTAACTCTTGTGTTATTAATTTATGGACCAACACGATATTTGTTTTGAGGTTGAACAACGCGAATAAATATACAGGGTGTTAAATATGTAGTGTCTAAGTTATCGATCTTTATTGGCTATTGTCTCTTTTTTTTTAAATCCAACCTATAATATTATTATAAGTCAGCAAAATGTCAATAACAGTAGGTTTAATCACGATACACTTATACCAGTATGCTCGCTTGATCTGTCAATGACGTCATTGCGAAACAAGTCGGATTGACAGTTCTCATACCTGCTGCATGTCGACACAGTTTTAAGTTGTTTTATCGTTTTTTTTTTTAATAATATCTTATTTCATATGCCTGGTTGTGCTGTATACGGCTGTCGTAAATACAATTGAAAAAGTGGAGATAGTCAGAATATATATTACAGTATTACAGGCTTACCAAGGAATAGACAGTGCGCGAAATATGTGGTTAATTGCGCGTAAAAGGTAGTACATTTGAGAAATGGTATTTCCAGAAATCTGATTTTATGATTGTTCATAATAAAAAAATCAACTTATTTTAGCATGTATACAGTGTGTTTTGCCATTGATAGAAGTTATAAGAAAAATATGTACACTTACGTTAATTACTGCGAAATCCATTGAAAAAATTTTTTTTTCAAAAATCTTTGTTTTTTGTAAATATGCCTGACGTTTGTAGAATGTACATCACAGTAAGTGTTCAAAGTTCGCACTGCTGGTAACACATTGCGTTCGCGGATACAATTTGTTTCTCCACTGATACGTTCACGGAGTGCGTCAACAGTATCAACTTCGGTGTGATAAACTAATTGTTTTAAATAACCCCAAAAGCAGAAATCTACGGGATTTAAATCAGGGGACCGAGGTGGCCAAGGCACCGGTCCACCACGTCCTATCCGCCGAGTTGGAAACATATCCGCATATCTCCTTCGAGCAAGTGCACTATTTTGCTGGATTTCGCCATAAATAAGTAGCATGTCCACCAATTCATTGTTATTAAACGCCATAATAGTAATTAACAACTATGTATAATCAACAGAAAACTAAATTATTCACTTAATATTATTCACTAGCACAGCACAGTCGACTGACCTACAATTGTGACAATACTTCTAATACAGATCTAAAAATGTAAACAAAAACCCAGATGTTGTGGCGCCAAAGCGCCAGACAGGTAGTTATGTCTAAATTATGGCATGTGATAAATGCAATACTCGGTCGAAATCCAAACAAACAGACGCATACCTAGGTCAAGTTCATTCAATCATTCAATACAGTCCATCTCAAAAATATTGACTGTCTTTTCAATAATTGTTTCCGGCGTTAATTGCAAACATTTATATAAAAAAATGTTTTCCATTACTTTTTAATAATTGTCAAGTATGTCACCTCAAAGTCCTATCGATCATTAACCAAACATAGTGTATGTTGTGTTCATTTTGATCCATTATGTTTTCATATATCACTCCAACAAGAATTACTGCAATTTTCCAATAAATGACACAGAGATTTAAATTCAGATGCAGTTCCCAGATCAAAGAAAAGACAACTTGAAGCAATAAATAATGAATTGAAAATCTTTAAAAAGCAAAAAATAGATGCTTTGGTAAAACATATACAGATGCTCAAAGTACTTTAGGATCAAGCTGTAAAATGTGTGAAACATCGACATAGTCCGATGCTTACTATGAAAGTATTTGATTTAATACTTTTTCCAAGATTGTACATCGTAGCATCATATGTAGTTTTTCTGCTTATTAAGAATTTCTAATACTATTTCAGGCTGCTTTTCGTTAATATATGGCAAGGGTATAGTGAGAATAGTATCTGGATTTCAATCTGATACAAAGCTGGATAGCTTTTTCTTTACTAGTGTTAAAAACATTGACTCAAACTGAATTGAAATAAACTTTTTGGACTATCAAAGTTGTTATTTATATTTGCGACCATAATTAAAATTCCTTCCTTTTACAAACATTTATCTATAACCTCCATGGTAGCAATACATTATCTGCCTTTTATAAATATTTGTATTTTGTTCAAATACACAGTGTTTTTATCAAACACAAAAACAACTTAAGAAAATCTCTTCATATTATGAATTTTGTAACGCAGGCAAAACATGAAATAAAAGTTATATTTGGCAATTTTATTTTAACTTAATTTCATTATATTATACAAAGCCTCTTAAAATTCTGAAATACGTGACTACTATTATTGTTTAATCTAGAATCAGTATTCTAATTTATTTATGGCTTTAAGTCAGTGGAGTCAGTTTTATGCTCTTGTATTTCAGTGGGTAATTAATGATTGTAAATATGTGCATTAGACATAACAAACTACAGCCAAGTTGTATTTGCTTCATTCAAATGTTGGTTTATCTCCTTTTAAATTGCCAGAGACCCTTGTATTAAAAGTGAAATAGCTGTACATTACCAATATCGAATACTTCAGATCTATGCGAGTTACATCTGTGCAAAAGAAAATATTATAATCATCAAAATATATGTTAATAAAATTCGTTGTTTACATTATAGCAGTGATTGTATTCACTAAACGAAACATTTATCGATACCTCAATTACAGTTTTCAGTTTATATTTACACAGATCATTAATGCATAACTCAAAATGAACTCACAGACTAAACTGTTTTGTATTGTGTATTGAAAATGTAATTCAAACACATGCAAAAAAAGTTAAAACAACTTAAGTACTTATTATTGCATTAAATAATAGTATATTATTAAATAAACAACTATAATTAAAAACTACTACTAAATCGCATAATTTGGATTTCTGAAAATACCATTTATCAAATGTATTAAATCCTGCCTTTTACATGCAATTAACCAAAACACATTTCGCACTGTGTCTTCCTTGGGAAACCTGTAATATTTTATCTGACTATCTCCACTTTTTCAATTGTATTTACGACAACCGTATACAGCACAACCAGGCATATTAAATAGACAATTTAATTCATCTGTCAAAAACATGACATTTTAATACTTGTTATGTTAGTTTGCCATCGGATATACTGACTATAGACCGTCTCAACCTTAGTATTCAGTACAGTCTCTTATGGGATATATACATCTTTTACTACTGTAAGCAATTTGTAATAGACTGTCTTTTTTTTATTTCAAGGCAATGTTGTCAGTTCGATTTATTATGTTTAAGGTTGACATCATCAGTGTGGTGTAAGTATCACAACATAACCTTCCTGTCGAGTGTCAAATTAATACCACGCGATCATTTAAATTCTAAATTATAGCAGGCGGGATTTTTTTTATTAGGTTGTCCAGAATGTCAATTATTGATTAATTGAAATTTGCGGTTATGTTATACTTTGTGACATTTGTGAATCTTATGTGTAATCGATTTAAATTTAATGGAAATGAAAGCATTACAAGATAAATTAGTTTTATTGTGAATTACAAAAGGTGTTCAAAGTGTTCTCCCCCTGTTGCAATGCAACTGTTAACCCTCCGTTTCATATTTTCAAAAGCATTTGCCAACATCTGAACGGTTATAGCGTTACATGCATTAGAAATTGCCTCTTGTAGTTCTTCAAGATTTTGTGGGTTATTTTTGTAAACTGTGTTTTTCAGATACGGATAAATGAAATAATCAAGAATCGTTAAGTCCGGACTGCGAGGCGGAAATTCAATGACTCGATTATCATAAAACTCGCGAATTCGAGCCATACTTTCCCATGTTTTGTGAGCTGTTGCATTGTCCTGTTGGAAATACCCATGTAAAAGTTCATCATCATGAAGATTTTGTAAAAACGGTTCAAGTAAATTATTTCGATATCTCTCAGCATTTATCGTCAATATCAAATATACATACGCCTTCTAGAAACCGCTAGCCAAACACCAATTTTCTGCGGATGGAGAGGCGATTGAATAAACTCATGAGGATTCTCCGAAGACCAAATACGCATATTTTGTTTGTTTATATAGCCAGATAGGTGAAACCATGCTTCGTCAGAAAAAAATGTTAAATCCAAAGTGTTGTTGTTATTTAAATTATTCAAAAACCACTGACAGTATTCTATTCGTACAGGAAAATCTCGAGGGAATAGCTCTTGAACGACTTTAATCTTATAGGGATAAAGATTTAAATTTTCTTTTAAAATTTTTTGACAAGTTCCATATGAAAGGTTTATTTCTTGGGCTAATCTGCGAAGAGATTTTTTGGGAGACTGTTCCATTCTTTCTGCAACATCTGCCACAATCTCAGGAGTCCTTTTTTTGGGCGCGCCACTACCAGCTTTCCTACCTATAGTTCCAACATTACGAAATTTCGCCACACATGTGTAAATTTCGTGGACTAATTTTTGATAATCCGCAGGAAAATTAGGGAAGGCATTTTGAAAATCATTGATGCAGTGCGGTACTGAATATGTCCATTCACCATTCTCTTGTCGTTCGGCGTTTTTAAAATAACTTTCAGTAAGAAACATATTATGTTCTAAATCAAACATTTTGAAACGTCACTTTGACAATTCAAATTGTAAACTAGTACCTATATACCAACTTAATTTAAATTTCACAAACTGCTCTAATTTAGAATTTAAATGATCGCGCGGTATTATAATATAATAATATATTAGAATAATATTATAACCAACAAGTATTTCAAATGTCATGTCATTATAATGAGTTACCAACCTAACCTGCCATTGTCGAACTGACAACTATGTTGTCTGTCTCCATAAGACACATACTGAATACTGTTGAGACGGTCTATAGTAGGTATCTTTGCTAGCGGATAAACTGCATGTTGGTTTTCCATGGCAACGAGAATTCAATTCTGACAGTATCGTTCAAATAAACGTCATACATAAACATTTGTATTTTCTCTTCCAAAATGAATCGTTTCGGCAGTGCTGCTATAGAAAAAATAAAAGATGCCGTATCGAATAACATGCCTAAAACACACACACACAAAAAACGAAATGATGAACTTATGGATTATAAAAGAAAGTTTTCCATATTGCTGCATTAGAGATGTCGGGGGGAGGGGGGTGTACAGTGTAAAATTCATTATTTTAGAACAGAAAAAAATAATGACAGAACTCGAATACAATCCGATATTTTCGAAAACAGCACAGGGTGGAGATAAGAAACTTAACGATAGTAAGTGGCTCACGGAAAATAAAAAAAATCGTGATTTATGTCCTGTTAGATTGTTTTATAAAATTCTAAGCAAAAGAGGACCAAACATTCTTACTGATTGATTGTTTTTGACAGTGAATCAGTATTATGAAACAGAAGGCAGCAAGGGATGGTACAGAAATATGCCTATTGGTCCAAATGAACTCTCTAAATGGACCAGAGATTCAGCTATCAAAATTCACCTTAATGCCGAGACAATAAATATACCAATCATTCAAATCGAGCAAGTGATGTTTCATCATTAGCCAAAGCGGGAGTAAGTGATCTGCAAATCACTAAAATAACAGGCCATTCAAACACAAACTCTTTAAAATCTTACCTCCGGTTTGATCCAAATCATCACTCAGAAATTGTAACAAATCGAAGAAACAAAAATAATCTAAATAGTGTTCAGTCGGCCACGAATAAAATAACTTATAATAACTGTACGTTTTCTAACTGTACTTTTAGTAACGTTTAAACTAGTATTTACCTATGTATTCAATTAAATGTTGTGTTTTTTGCGTTAATGTTAATTAAATGATTCATTAAATTGTCTTACCATTCGAGCTTGTGTTTATTTCCGCAACAAAGTTTTCGTTCAAAATGAAAATTTGTCCGGGTAAACACAAACTCTTATTGTATTACCCCCGAATATGATTTAAAAAAACCGATAGAACAACTTAAATCTGTGTCAAACGCAGCAGATATGATAACTGTCAATCTAACTTGTTTCGCAATGACGTCAATGGCAGCTCAAGCGAGCATACCGGTATAAGTGTATCGTGGGTTTGATATAATCCGTTCATATTGCATATTTTTATGATCAGCGTTTACCAAGCAGTTTACTTTGCTGAAGATAGAGGGCGCCACATAAGGATCAATATTTTGAGGTTATCAGAATCAGAAATACCTCGTTATGTACTATTATCTTGTGTTAAAACCTTTTCCGATTTAACTTGCCAGTCTGTGTGCTTGTAATTTTACGAATCGTTGGCATATAATACAATGTCTTTATATTTATAGGCAAATGTCGTCAGCTCCGTTTGTAAGACCCATACCCATTCAGGAATATTCTAGCGACGGAGACACCGACGACGAATAACGCAAGCTAAACGGCGTGCCACTCAATGCACGAATATAGAGAGAGAGAGTATACATAAAGAGAGTATAAATACATTAGTACCTAAATGATTTCAATATACTTAATTTTCATAACGATGGACTTGAAAAACAAATAAAAAATATTGTAGTAGTATTATGCAGGGCAGCATAAAATGGAATATATTTTTTCGAATAGATAACTGATAGTTTATATATATACACACATATATATATATATATGATGTGAATACGGCTATTATTATTTATGGTGTTTTTTAATTTTTAATTTAATTTGTCGTATATTTTTGCTAATTATTTACTTGCCTGAAAGCTATAATATTGTGTACATTACATATTCTTGTTTTTTTCCCCTTTCTGTGAGTGGGTAGGCTTTGTTTTCTTTACATAACTACTATTAGAGGATAAAGTACAAATAAAAAACATAAAAATTGTTATTATTTTTCTTCCATCGATTCTCTTGTATGTAGTTAGCCTTGTCGTTAGCCACTTTTACGTGGATACTTTGTATAAATATAAATATATATATTTTGTTATATAAATTGCGATACAAGACATTATTAGAATATATACATATATATAACTAGATAGATTTTTAATATCCGATGAGATTTAAATAATTACTGCGTTCTTTAATAGTATTGTACATTTTGCATATAATGTGCGCGCGTGATTTTATCCACTTAGAAGTGGTTAAAAAAGTCTATATACAGCATGTCCCATAATATAGCATATATTAACATTACTAACTGTTAAAAAAAAAGAAATGATTAGTTGTAAATGGTAATTCGTAATACTCTTACGAAAAGACGCACCACGCTAACTCTGTTATTAATAATCCGATTTCAGTAATTTAAAAATCACATAAGACAGGTGTATAAATACTACAAAATAGTATAATCTTTATTTTTTTTAATACGTAATCTTTGCCAAGCGATAGTCAATTTTTTTTTTAATAGCAACACTTAATTTTTTTACAGTTTGGTAGAGATATTTTTTCTGAATACAATAGTGTGATTCAATTTGATTTAAATATAAAATAAAAAATATTTTTGGGAAATAATTTTATTTTTTAAAAAAAGTTTATGTGTGCCGTGGAATACAAAACCAACACAATGAAAAATTTTATTAACGTCAAAAATAAAACATCGTAACAAATCATAATTATTATAAATATTGCCCAAATTTCTTTCCCCCACCTTGCTGGATATAAAGCTAATAGCTTCTAGTTACCCCATATGTAGCATTCAAGATTAAAAAAGGAGGTATCTCTCGACAAGTATGAATAATTTTCTGTCTTAAAACATGCTTATTCTCGAGGGGGGGGGGGGGTGTTAAATAGACACAGTCTTGAACATAGATCCATAGCCAAAAATCGCAAATTTAGCATTCAACCAGTTAACATTTATCCTGGCATTATGTGGTGTAGCGCCATCTTGCTGGAAAAACACTCTATTGAACTCTCCAAGAAATTGTATTGTCCAAATTTTCAATTAGTAGTTTGTGATATTTGTGAATTCTTCGATTTTGTTGACTCCAATAACGATGAATATTTCTGTTGAAAACGCCATTATTGCTAAAAGTGCACTCTCATCGGACCAAATCACATTTCTGTAAAACAGCCCATCTTGACGTAACATGTCTAAATAGAAAAAAAAAATGGTATCGTCGATTTAGATCGTTTTCATACAACGCTTGTACCGCGCGATCATTTAAATTCTAAATTAGAGCAGTTTGTGATATTTAAATTAAGTTATACCAACTTAATTTAAATTAATAAGTACTAATTTACAATTTGAATTGTCAAAGTGACGTTTCAAAATGTTTGATTTAGAACATAAGATTTTTCTTACTGAAAGTTATTTTAAAAACGCCGAACGACAAGAGAATGGTGAATGGACATATTCAGTACAGCACTGCATCAATGATTTTCAAAATGCCTTCCCTAATTTTCCTGCGGATTATCAAAAATTAGTCCAAGAAATTTACACATGTGTGGCGAAATTTCGTAATGTTGGAACTGTAGGTAGGAAAGCTGGTAGTGGCGCGCCCAAAAAAAGGACTGCTGAGATTGTGGCAGATGTTGCAGAAAGTATGGAACAGTCTCCCAAAAAATCTCTTCGCAGATTAGCCCAAGAAATAAACCTTTCATATGGAACTTGTCAAAAAATTTTAAAAGAAAATTTAAATCTTTATCCCTATAAAATTAACGTCGTGCAAGAGCTATTCCCTCGAGATTTTCCTGTACGAATAGAATACTGTCAGTGGTTTTTGAATAATTTAAATAACAACAACACTTTGGATTTAACATTTTTTTCTGACGAAGCATGGTTTCACCTATCCGGCTATATAAACAAACAAAATATGCGTATTTGGTCTTCGGAGAATCCTCATGAGTTTATTCAATCGCCTCTCCATCCGCAGAAAATTGGTGTTTGGCTAGCGGTTTCTAGAATGCGTATATTTGGACCTGTGTTTTTGGAAGGAACGATAAATGCTGAGAGATATCGAAATAATTTACTTGAACCGTTTTTACAAAATCTTCATGATGACGAACTTTTACAATGGTATTTCCAACAGGACAATGCAACAGCTCACAAAACATGGGAAAGTATGGCTCGAATTCGCGAGTTTTATGATAATCGAGTCATTGAATTTCCGCCTCGCAGTCCGGACTTAACAATTCTTGATTATTTCATTTATCCGTATCTGAAAAACACAGTTTACAAAAATAACCCACAAAATCTTGAAGAACTACAAGAGGCAATTTCTAATGCATGTAACGCTATAACCGTTCAGATGTTGGCAAATGCTTTTGAAAATATGAAACGGAGGGTTAACAGTTGCATTGCAACAGGGAGAGAACACTTTGAACACCTTTTGTAATTCACAATAAAACTAATTTATCTTGTAATGCTTTCATTTCCATTAAATTTAAATCGATTACACATAAGATTCACAAATCTCACAAAGTATAACATAACCGCAAATTTCAATTAATCAATAATTGACATTCTGGACAACCTAATAAAAAAAATCCCGCCTGTTATAATTTAGAATTTAAATGATCGCGTGGTACTTTTTGTGGGATGTACGGTTTGAATGTGTGTTTTTTTAATATTTCATGAACAGTGTCCTTTGACGTGTCAATATTACCTGCGATTTCTCGTGTTGAAGTTCTTGGATTTTCTTGAACACTGAGAATGGCATCTAATTCAACATTTTCACAAAATTTGCGTCCATCTTGGTTAGGTTTCTTAAAAGCTCCGTAATTTCTTAAATTTGGTTCAATTCTCCTAAATTTCTGACGGTCATGAACTTCTCTATCGCGAAAGTGAGCCGAGTAAAAACGCAGAATTTTTATTGCACTCGAAAAACACTTGCACCATATCAGTTAATTGATTGTTATCCATAATAAAATAACTATGATCACAAAATAATAATAAAAATGCAAGAAATAATACAACGAACAATAAATGGAAACAAGCTGACAATTTATAAATGACAGTTATTGTTTTGTGCGCTATCATTGGATTCCGCAGGACACTTGAAAATTTTAGAAAAAACAAAATTGCTTAACAAAAACATTTTACAAACTGAAGTTGGATCACACCATTGTTTTCAAAAAGAAAAAAACTACGAAACTGTAAAAAAAAAAATTGTTGCAATTTTTCAAAAAAAATTGACTATCGCTTGTCACAAAATGCATTTTAAATAAAGAAAAAATTATACTAGTTTGTAGTATTTAAACACCTGTCTTATGTGGTGTTTAAGTTACTGAAATCGAATTATTAACAGAGTTAGAGCGTGGTGCGTTTTTCGAAAGACAGATTGAATATACGTTATGCAAATCTTGATTCTTGGAATTTCGAGTGTAATATTTGTACTTTAAGATAACGCAAATTGTTTCAGCACCACATTATCACATAAAAGCATTCGCTTTTGCCTTTTTCGATAGCGCAGGTATCACGCTGAACGGTGATAGTGAAAGTTTAGTTCGAAAGCCGATTGAAGAATGAATATATTATTAGTAAGATCACTACTTAAGAATTATGATGACCGATAGCATACATGTGAGACTACTTGAACCTGATAAAATCTTACAAACATATACAGGATGAATTATATGGATAATAATGATTTTTTTATATACGTAATGAATATTTTAAAAATTAATTCGATATGAAAACACAGGAACACAAACTAAAGGTAAAACAAGAACTTCAAAAGTGTTAAAATGTTCTGTTATTAACCATTTGAAGTATCAGCGGTCGCCGAAATTGTGTACGCATAATAGAGGTGTCCGTTCCAGAAAATTATCAAGATTATTAAGAAGGATGGAACAAAATTAACACAGTTGTTTGACATACTATGTTTAGAATATAGTAAATTTTCAAAATATTAAAAGCTTTAACTTTTGTGAGTTGAAGTCTTTATTTCTTTAATTTTGCGTAAATGCTGTGATATATTAAGACTGTCTGCTTTTTGTATGTTATTTTCTATATTTCATATTTTGGAAAACCATTACTTGTGGCTATGGATGTAATTCTTGCTACTTTGTAGAGGTACTGGAAAAACCCTATGTTCGTATTATAATATAATTATAATAATCTTTATTTAGCAATTTCTATTAAAGTATACAAATATATTACATATAAACTATGTAAAAAACTTTCTACAATATACTGACGGACTAATTATTCAAATATTCTAATGTTCTTAACACTTAATAAAAGTACATTTTAATCATTACTAAGTGAATCAACCCTGCTTACTATCTAATTGCTACATATATTTAAATTTCAATTTTGTTTATCTACTATTCGTTTGTAGTTTATACAAGTTCAATCAAACGCTGTGTGAATAGTGTCAATATCTACTTTAAATTTATCATTTCTTCTTACACAATTTATACACTTTTATACAATTATGCTATCACATTTGTTTGTCAAGTGACTATCAGGACAATTACCACGTTTTCGTATTTTTACATTCTTTTGCAAAATGATTATACCTTGCACATTTATAACATCTAACTCTTTGTAGGTGTTCATACACCTTACATTTTTTCCATCCTACATCTATTTGTGCCCTGTCTATGATGCTGAAATACATCGGTTGAACAGACAATATAATACATATTTCCATAGTTCTTCTTTTTCTTGTCTTAAGTATTTTTTTCTATTGTAATTTTAGCTGAGACGTCCTTATTTCCATATGTTAAGTCATTTTAGCCTAATAATCGTGTCTAACACTTTTTCATTGTTACTATTCATTTGAACAACATTTGAGGTTAAACGTGACTTTTTTCCTAGCGATTTTATGTATATAGTTTTCTTATCTGTATACGGATTTTACATTTGCATAACTCATTTATTTTTGTCAGTTCCTACAAAAAATATTCTCTGAATAACTTGCCACGAGTATCATCAAATTTCCAACGGTATCTTTGTTATTTTAAGCTATTGTTTTTACGAATTTTCACAACTCACACTTATCTCCCACTTCTTTCTTTTTATAATGAAAAATTTAATAAACCTAACACCAATGTACATTATAAAAATAAAATACGTAAAAACGTCGATAGATAAAGTAACCTATAAACAACTCTGTTCCATCAATTCTAATGAAAACACACATGTATCCTGTAATCATGGCGGAATGATTTGAGCGAGGTTTTTTTGGCTTATAATTGTTTACACATTCTACATTTTAATGTTTATTTGAGTAAAAACCACCAAAAATTTGTAAATTGCCAAAGTACTGTTGATTATTTTTTAACTGCTTTTCAGGATGATTATTAAATTATTAAAATCAAAAGTGAAATAAATTGTGATTGAAAAGACTTCGTTAATGTTTGCTATACAATAAATTATGATAGAATACAATGGACAACCACATCACCTCCAACTGCGTTCTTGTCTTTGAGTGTACCCACAATTTATTAGCACCTGTTGTCAAGTAGTGGTAATACATAATTACATAAATTCTGATTGCATTGCCATAAACATTATATGTAAAATTTATAATAATTACAAATTAATATAAATTTTCAAGTTATTTCATTTTTATGTCCTAAATTTGCAAGATATACTTTTGCAAGACATAAAAGCCCTTCTAAATTTTTGCCGCATGTTTACTAAATGAATTGTATATTTTATAAAAAGTGGCATTAAAATACCCCATATTGATTTATACTTTGTTATATAAATCTACTTACATCAAGCTATTACAAACGCCACTACTTGACTCTTCTTACATGTGTGCTATGGCGCAGTCAGTAGGATATATTAATAGTACCGGGAATATAAATCACAGATATCTTCAAACTATTGCACGAATCACGTGTGTGAATTACAAAGACAATTAAAAGAGTCAAATTCAATTTGTATTGAGGCATAACACGAAAAGAGATATTGAAAATAAACTTAGAAAATGTAAACCACATGTGAAGTATCGTCGGAAAAAATGTAAAACGTGCTACATATGTGTTATTATATACATCTAGACTATACACAACATAATATACAGGGTGTTCATTTCAAAACTTCCCACCATACATTTTTGGAAATCTGCGAAAAATTTCCTGAAACACGTAAGAAGTATTATCGTGGGGACCACTTCTTGATGCAAAAATTGCCTCGCCTATTTTAACCCCCCGTCCTCGGTAGCTGCCCCCTTAAAAATCTTAAATGGAGAGGGGTAACGAGTATTCGAGTCTTTTTCAAGGTCTTTTGAAACAGTACATTTTGGCGTCAGTATTTTTAAAATTGATCGATTCGTTTTGAAGATTTTAAAAAAAAATCTTTTAGTTCAATTTTTTGGTTTTTGTTTTAGGCTTAAATATCTATTACTCAAACACACTTTAACTGCTTAAAATGTTTTATTTTTGTGTTGAATTTTATTTTAGAAGTTAAATATTTTTTTGCAGAAAAATTCAATGCAATAATTGTTCAAAATGTAGTCCGTTGATCTCTAAACAATGGATATAGCCGTAGTTCAAAGCTGCGGTCTATATTTTCAAAAACATCTCTTGGATTTACACGGCAGGTTGCACTAATCAACTGACGAAGTTCCAAATTTTGAGGTGCAGAGGTAACCCCATATTATTTATCATAGTGGACATTTGTTCACAAAACTCTACTCTTCTGTCATAATAGTCTTCAGCTAACTCTTGACATATTTTCAATTTATAAGAATGGAATTTATGAAGTTTTATAATTTTATGAACCGAACCAGGAAATTCCAGTTGCTGCAGATATCTGACGTAAAGAGGTGTTTGGATTTATGCCGAAATAACCCAAAACCTCCAATTGAGCGCCTTCATTTAAAACTCTCGACTGATTATGTTTCACATTTGCAACAAGATCAAGTCTGAGTAAATTTAAGATTTAGGACATATCTATGAGATGTGATCATATCCGGATGCCTTTCGTTAAATGTTGCAGCAGTTCGTCGAGCGCATTGATTTTCGGCTCTATAAATTAATACAATTTTAACCCTTTCTTGTAAATTGTAAATCATTATTGTTATTTTATTTAAATTACTTTGGGTTGATAACACTAAATAACAAATTATACCAATGAACAAAAAGAATGATAAATCCGCTTTTTATGCTATTGCCTTTTTTTTCGTTTAGAACATAATTTTATTGTGCTGTTACAAAAATTGAATCAATGAACGCAAAGTCCGTATAAAAACCTTCCGAAAACATGCATTTTTGTTTAGTAAGTAACTACAAAAAGAAGGAAAATTATTCTGCATTAAACATAACAAAAAAAGTTAAAGAACCACAAGATTATTTATTTTCCATGTTTTTGAGAAGTTTATAAAAGTTTTAAATATTGGCTTTTGTTTCGATGTTTCTAACATAGATTGACCAGCTAGAAATACAAAACAAACCAAACGATTTTTTTAAAAATTTTAAAAACGAATCTATCAATTTTAAAAAACTAAACGCCAAAATGTACTGTTCAAAATACCTTTAAAATGACGTATTATTCGATACCCCTTTCCATTAGAGATTTTAAGGGGATACCTCTCGGGGGCAGAGAATTAAAGTAGGTGAGTCAATTTTTGCATCAAGAAATGGCCCCACGATAATACTTGTTACTTGTTTCAGAGAATTTTTCATATATTTCGAGATTTCCAAAAATTTAGGGTGGGAAATTTTGAAATGAACACTCTGTATATATTTAACATTTTTTTTTGTTACAGATTTGATATTAACATTACTGAAACTATTAAAAATAAGCTGTTGAAATGTTATAGTACACCACAAAGAAATAATCTATTATAAACATTAAATTTCTAAAAATTATTTTACATTGTCCAAACGTCTTACTTTTACATAAAAATAAGTTATTATTCAATGCTGTATTTATTAAATACATTGACTAACAATATTATTAATGTGTTTAAGTGTTCCATCCTTAATTTACAATACGTTTTGTTGCTTTTATAAGATAAAACAAACATCTCATGACTTCGGAAATAAGGGCGAAATATTTCTCTTACAGAATTTGCTTTTTAATCCATTAATAGTATGTTCATCGGCTAGCTGTATAAAAATGTCATGTAAGATATCTTTAACAATGGTACTTTCATTGTTGATGAAAATAGTGTGGATTTCTGTTTTATTTTGTTATCACATTTCAAGTGTCTGTGATGGAAGTTGTATATTTTTCAGATATCTAATTCTTACCCGAATGTTATGAATTTAGTGTCTATTTCAAGTAATATAAATACTGTCTGGTTTTAAACATATTTTGCAAAGTACAAAATGTTTTTTTTTTGCTTAATTTCCCATATGGTGAATACAGGTTTGTTCAAACCTCCAGTAGTTCTGAACAGTTCCGGAACCGTTCTAAAATTAGTAGTTCTGATAATAATGCTTCGAAATCCTGAAGGTCCGAACAGTTTTAAAATTGGAATTTTAGGGGAGCTTCAATTAAAAAACTAATGTAAACAAATATCAATCGCATTGAACATTTAAATGTTACTGCATCTGCATTTAACCACCAAAATTACGACAGGATTTAAGAAGTAATGAAATTGTTTAGAAGAAATACATTTTTCTAAATTTTGTAATGGATATTTCTGATAAGCCGGGTACACATAAAACAAGGATTTTTAATACAAGATGTTATTAATAATTGGCACGTCATCAAATGTATATATGTAATATCCATTACATAACTATAAAATCAACAATCATAAGCTATAAACGCCAGAATTTATTACATACAATGCACATTCTATATTATACGTGTTTATATCGATACTTGTGAAAATATCAAGTTACTTTACTTTCTGTTTGAATTTTTATTTTGACAGTCTCTCCTCCTTTATACGCTCATTTAGTGCGCGTCATCAAATTCTGTTTGCATCCACTTAACAGACTTATCTATTGTGACGTATTTACTAAATGAGCGTTGTTTGCATCCACTTCACTGACTTATCTTATCACCGTGCTTAACAATTTGGCGTTGTGACGTATTTACTAAATGAGCGTATTACATAAAACATTACAGTCATTAAACAATAATCATTTAAATAATACCTTATCTAAATTCTTCTTATTCATCTTCTTTTTTGTACTGTTTCCAGCAGGAACTTCGGGCTGCTTATTATCGACGAAATCTTCTTTTTTTCTATGATGATGTTTTCAACGGCATCATCTGCTTGTTCTGCCACTCGAAATACAATCTTTATTTTAACAATATAACACGTTGCACAATTATTTCTTAGGTACAACTTTTTCTGCTTAATTTACTTTACTACGTTTTCTCGGTAGTAAATTATTTATTGAAGTTATATTAACAATGACTCTTATGCGTAGTCTAATGTTAGGAGTTAGCCTTTTGATACGATATTTAACGTATCTTGCTGTCGACTCTCTGGTTTCTTTCTCACGCGTATTTCCCTTTTATATCAGAATGTCTGGGTTTCCCCGCTTTCCACAAAGTTCAGGGGTTCCCATTCACATTTACACGTTCATTTAGCCGCGGGATTGTATATTGCTATGGGAGTGTTTATCACGTTAATATAAACTTTCGGCGTCACCCTTTTTTACTCATAAATATATAAAAAAACCTATGACTAATATCTACTTAATAATACAATAACACATTCATTGATTTTAAATATTATTTCCCTTCAAAATATTAATAAAAAAATATACTTAATTAAATCTTTTAAAAAAATACAATAAAAATTATAAAATAAATAAAAGAAAATGGGATGTACCATTACAAACTTTTCACATGTTCGCAAGTTCCTATAATTGTTATTACATGCACTTTATTCTTAGATCACTTGCTAGACTCAAGAACGTGGGTAACTGAAGTAATTTCTAAAACCATTGAAGAAATTTGAATGTTTAATCACATACAATATTTATAGCTTTTTACTTTGGTTATTACAAAATTGATATAATGAGTGTGAATAAAAACAAGTGTAAAAAAAATTAAAAATAAATTTGATGAACCAACTCACACCAATACTCTAATAATATCACAAACTAAAATAAAAAAACAAAAACAAATAGGCACTTGAACGACAACTTAAAAACCAACATAAAACAACTCCAAACTCTAAAGTTCAACATAAATACGATAAACATAACATAACCAGAAAAATGCGAAACTGATATGAATGACAATTACGCATGCTCCGGATTTATCAGAATTTCAAATACTAACCCACCATCCAGAACTGTAAGAACTGTTCTGAATGCTTCTTGAATTACGAGTTCTGAAGGAAAACTGGAGGTTTGAAAAAACCTTATATTTATAATACACTTCATAAGAACATGAACGGTTAGGCAAAGAATCAGCTATTATAATGATATTTGATACAAAATAAAAAATATGAGTATATATTTGAAATGTAATCACAAATTAAATTGTCAGATGATTGGTTTACATTAATTGTAGATAGATAACAAAAGGCAAGCCACACGTTTTGGTTTGTAACTAGTTTGTGTGTAAATACAGTTAAACTGATAAAGAGTATTTAATAACTGGCTTTTGGGACATGATTGTATATGAAATTGTTATATGATGGGATGTTTTACTAGTTGCAATGTTAAGTGTTTATTTAATTCTTCTACTTCGTCTTTGTCTAATCATTAAGAGAAAAAAGAAACGAAATCGTAGATTGTATATGACTCACTATAAACGAAAAACAAGTCAAATTATTTCCATTGCGGTTTTAGATCAACAAATTTAACAAGTACTACCTAATAGCTACTGTCATAGTAGAGTTTTAATATATTGCATCTAAAATTTTACGAATTATATATATATATTGTTAACACAGTGTGTTATAAAAGTTAGAATAAAGAGTTTAAATTATTTATTGTATTATTGACCTGTCAATGCGAAGTTTGGTCAAAGCGCTGTAAAAGACATTGTACTTAAAACATTTTTGAATAAAATTCTCTATCACTATCGGCGCTGTTTCATTTCTTAAACAAATATTCCCATAAATGTTTACCTTTTCCAATTAATTTTATAAGCTCCCGGACCTTCCCAATATTTTTAGTGGCAAAAGCATAACAAAGATTGTTTGTCAACCCTGATAATATCACTTGAAAGTACGTACATAGGTTAGTACTACTTAATACATAGTACTAATAATAAGTTTGGTTTTAAAATGCAAAAATTATAATGAAATATTCCCGGTTTTGAAAATTATTTTTTGTACTCACCGCCTGTAAAGTCACATTTGGCGCATGTGTAGCTCGACTGGGAACTACGTTTTCCCGGTTGAGGCGACTGTAAAAATTGAAAAAAACACTGGCACTTTGGGACATTTAAAAAAAAATCTAATTTGGTAGTAATAAAATTTAGTCTATAAAATACTACTTCACTCCACTATTCTTCACTAAAAGTTGGGGAAATTAGGAGTAATAAGTAAAAATTCTTCCAAAAAAATTGTGGCGCCATCTATTTGACGTCATTTTAAGCGACATCTTAAGCAAGATTCAAGCGCCATCTATTTGAACCACATCGACATTCATATTGGCAGTTCGGAATTGTTTGTATTTAAACCAAAAAACGCAATAAATGTACTATAAATTTATAAATATAAGAATAAATACCTCATGTTTGCATTGTGTAAGAATATAATAACTTAATTTTAGGGAAAGGTGAGTAATAGTTACGTACATGAAATGCTTAAATTAATTAGGTAATCTATCTTAGGTTAGGTATGATACCAATGACATTAATCAATAATATTTTTTTAATTTAATGTTCGTACAAAAAATATTGTACAAACCACTTGCGTGAAGACATCTTCCACGCATTCGCGCAATTAAAAGCACTCGCTTCCTGCGGTCGCTCGTGCTTACAATGTGCGCTCATGCGGGAAAATAGTCTTCCCGCACTTGGTTCGTAAATAACTATTGTCAGTGACACTGAATAACCTAATGTGTTACAACTGCTGGAAGCAAGTTTGCACATCGAGTTTGAATAAATTCAAATATAGTTTACAAATACAGTCCAAAAAACGTACATGATTGAAATCTATTTTCGTACTGGAGTGCGAATTAATGGAATTTGAATTGTACATCCAATGTGCACGTTTGGATAATTTCAGAGAGCACTTCTCAGTGTTATCTGTAATTCCCCAAAAAAATTATAATTGCCTTTCCAATTGTGTTGGGTGTTTTTCGTGGGACTGGTTCTGTGGGCCATAAATCACGTACTGGTAGACCAACGTTCGTTCGGAAGAAGTTATAAATGATGATAGTCAACATACTGAAAATGAAACAACAAAACCTTTTATACTTCTTTCTCAAGAGATTAGACATTCTTATGGAACACGCCAGAAAATTGTAAAGAAAAAAACTTATACATGCATCCGTATAAGATGCAATTACATCTTTGTTATAGTGTAAAGTGTACATCCAAGTAAGTTTCCTTTTACTTTCTTATACGTAGTAAACAGTGATTCCGATTACTTACATATGCATAATCTACTAGGATATTTGAATTTTTGTTATTATTGACGGCTCTTATGTTTTCATATGCATTTGTTTTACTGTATGGAAGTATTTTTTGGAATTAATAAATAATTATTTTCAATAGTGATTTAGTAATTGTATTGTGTCTTTTATAAATGAAATTAACAGTGTAATTGAAAATAAATTGATAACCACGAATGCATTATCTTTTCTGATGAGGACAACGCAGTTGTTTTGAAAGTTTTTTAATTCTACTACAGTTCTGGGAATTTATATCTCAATTAGTGAAGATCCTTTATATTATGGGGCAACGTATGCTTGCCTTTGGTTTTTACTTTCTTATACGTAGTATAAGGAAGTATTGTGATGATGAAAATTTTCGACCTCGAGATTTTTGCAGATGTCCACGTTTTGAAGTTCCCTGACACCAAAAAAGTGGTTTTAAGAAAATGTCTGTTTACCTGTGTGTGTGTGTGTGACCAAGATAGCGGTCAAACCGCTGTAGATATCAATTCCAAATTTTGTATTTACGGGTATACTTAATCTCCCTCTTGAGATCTGATTAGTTTTTCAATAAAATCGGTAAATCGGAAGTAGTAGTTTACTTCAGTGATAAAATTGAATTTTGCCAATATTTCGTCAACTACTAAGTTTAAACAAAATTATAAAGAATTCATATGTACTCAAAATTAAACTTGAGAAGAATTTTATTAAAAAGGTTTTTCAAAATTCCTCCCTCTTATCGAAAATCAGTTTTTTGCGAGCCATGCTTTTTAGACAGGTACGTTACGAGTATAAAAGTATTTAGAACTTAATTTCCTATACCTTTTGTATAAAAATTTTCAAAATTCGGACCGGAAGTAACACTTTTACTCTTACCGCATAGCGATTTTTTGCAAATATCTCGTCAAGTATGCATTCTATATATATTTTTATCAAGAGTATATATAATAGTATTTAGAACTTAATTTTCAATATCTTCTATATAAAAAAATTTCAAAATTCGGACCAGAAGTAACACTTTTACTCTTACCGCATAGCGATTTTTTGCAAATATCTCGTAAATTATGCATTCTATATATATTTATCAAGAGTGCAAATGTACTTAGAGCTCCATTTGAAGTAATTTTTGTATAAAAGAAATTTCAAAATTCGGACAGGAAGTAACACTTTTACTCGTAGCGAGTAGCACTTTTTTTCGAATATCTCGCCAAGTATGCATGCCATAGAGATTTATTAAAAGAATAGAAGTAGTACACAAGGATTTTGTTTATTTTTTCAGATGATAAAAGTATTTAAATCTTAGTTTAGAACAACTTTGTATAATTTGAAACGCATAAACCTATAAGAAAGTCGTGTGATGGCCACACCTTTTTGTTGTTGTTGCAGGTTCGCAGCCTACTAACATATCTTTTTCGAGAAAGGAACAACTTGAATTAGGTAATAAGATATTGTTAATCGACTAATTATAAAGAAAAATGTAATTACATGTATGATGAAATCCGAAGAGTTACTGGAAGTACTGAATTATCAGTGAAAACAAAACAAACATTGGCAACATTTTGTTCTCAGTACAAAAGAAAATGGAATGTGTCATATAGACATTATCAGGCCTTTCAGAATAAAAACGAATCGTGGCTAGAAGTCATGATTGAATTTATCTGTAATTCAGAATCATCTGCAGTTCGCAAGGCAAATGGAAGACCGCCAGTTGATGTTTCTACAATTACTGAAAGATCCAAAAGAAGAAAAGGCCCTGCGATCACAATTCAGACCTCAGGAAATGGCCTACGCGGCTCAAATGCAATTTCGAGCTGAAGGAAAACTAGATTTTACAGCTGCACAGTGCATAAAATATAAATTCATAGTGCAGAAATATTGGATTACGCACTTCTTCCAATTGGCCAACTCGGCGAAGAAGCCCAAGAAGCCCGCTATAAAGATACTAAAATATACAGGGTATGTTTCTCAAGACAACAGAATATGGAAGACATTTTTCATAATTTATTGGTTTCTTCAGATTTCTTTATTAGCAGAATGAAAAAAATAGCATACAAAAAGTTAAAACAATACCCTATTGAGATTCTTCACTTGTTAGAAGAGCCTGAGGTAGATGAATGTGTTTTTAAATCATCAAACGAAGAATTTGGTGATTCCGGTTAAAAAAGTGTTACTTTGGAATTGTTTGTACTTTTACAATTTATATACACTGCAAATAAATAATTGTATTTCTTGTTTTCAATGATTTTTGTATGTCACTTCAAAAATTTATTTTGAAGCCATACGAAATACCGCGAGATCAAAAATTATATTGATAAAGGTTTGCCATGGAATGTGAAACGTCTGTCTTAAGTTATATCATTAACATCAGACCACCCCAGACGGCTTGGGTACTGCCAGTGGTTCGTCAAAAATTTAATGAATAACGACCTGTTAAACTGAACATTTTTTCCGATGAGGCATGGTTTCATCTTTCGGGGTACGTAAATTCTCAAACTATGCGAATGTGGAGCACTAATAAACCACATTTTTTTGTTGAATCTTCACTACATTTTCAAAAAATTGAGGTTGGATGGCAGTCTCCCGTAGAAGGATAATTGGTTCGTTTTTTTCAATTTTACCATCAATGCAGAGAGGTACAGAAATAACATTTTGAATGAATTTTGTTCAACAACTACACGACGATGAACTTCATAATGGTTATTTCCAACATGACTGCGCAACTACACCCTGAGTTTTTTGATGATCGACTTATAAGTTTGCATACGCAAGTTGAGTTTCCTCCGTCGTCACCTGGTTTGACTATTATGGACTATTTTGTATTCCCTTACTGCAAAAATAGAATTTTCAGAACTCCTGTATATAATTTGCAAGAACTGCAACAAACGATTATTGAAGTATATGCGACCATAACGCCACAAATGTTGCAAAATGCTTTTGATAGCATGCGCGTAAACGTGTGCATCGAACAAGGCGGGGGTCATTTTGAACATTGTAAATTTTAATAAAATGTTATTCAAACATGTAAATCAATTTAAATAAACATATATTTACAAATTTTATGTCAGCCAAATGTCAGTATGACAGTTAACCTGATAATTTAATCAGAATTATCTCAAAAGAATGATACCTAAGACTGACGTTTTACATTCCATGGCAAACCATTATCAATATAATTTAAGATCTCGCGGTACAAATATTTTATTAAATTTATTTTGGATTCTCACGTGAAAATAGTACTATAAAAATATGTTTTTTAGAGATTTACAAGTACCACCTTGTACAATCTTGTCACTACTAACAATGTAAAAATTTCCTTTACAGTAGAATAAACTATACTTTATCCACAATTTCCTCGAAATTCACCCGTGTGCAGCGTTCATTAGTGTCACATACCATGCCTTCAAAATATTACCTCATTAAAGTAGGCTGTTTTTTAAGTAATTAAGTAATCAGTGTTGGTGTACATGCTAAACTTTTGAAAACTTCAAATTCTGACCGTTGTCATATTTAAATTTAAATTATAGACGCTTACATGACATTACCAAACTATCAAAATTATGTGTTTATGTTGGATTACGTTCACTGTCACCAACCATTAAAAAAAGCACGGCCGTCTGTAACGAGGAAAGTATTTAAAGACACGGTACCTACTTTTTCTTAATGCCGCTGCCTTTGTACTTTTTTCCAAACGGAATTTAGTAAATGGTAAGTATAAAATATTTTTATTCATGAACGCATTTTCCATACTTCATTGATATTCACTGTCGGGATTTTATATTCGTTTTGAGTTATATCTTAAAAACGCAAGATTACGATAACATTTATCGAGTAATTATCTTTAATATAAATAAAAAAAACTACACTCATGCCTGGATGACATTAATGTTAATTTTTATACCTGGATAAAACGTTTGTCACATAACAAAATTCAATTATTGGTGGTTGGTTGTCTTTGTTATCGTTATAGATCAACAGTACCAAATCCACGAAACGGTACTGTATATCACTGTTGGTGCATGTAGTGCAGTGCTGCCCCTGCGGCGTAACGACTAACACATTTACTATATATGGGCTCGCCCATTTTCTCCCTTTTTGACGTGATCGGCAATTTTAACCAATTTAAACATTAACCAGCGTATTTTGTAATTTTATTAATTACGGTTATGTATCAGTAGTTTAGTGTTGTGTTATGAGGAGTGCCTAACATAATTTTTCAGTGACCTTCCATTCAAAATGGGTAAGTTTACCGGCTTTTTTTTAACCATCTATTCACATTTCTATTATTGTTCTTTGTATATTAACTCGTATTTTTAAATTATTAGTACTTATTCTGTTGTAATGATTGAATATAACGAATTAATTTTCGTAACATGAAACGTCCAGCGTACTTTTGATTAAGATGACTTTATCAATTATCTCTACAAGTATGTGTAAATTAATATGTAGATGATATTGGTATGAAACAAAATATACGACAAGTGTTCTAAATACATAATATCATTTATTCTTTTCTAGTCCGGTGATTGCCTTTGCTCACAATCAATTTACATTACGGTTTTCAAAATCAATATCTTGTTTCTAGGCTAACCCAAATAGCGTTAAAACTAATTTTGTTGTCATTATATTTATTAGATGAATTTTTTGTCTATGATTAATTACTCTTTGATATTGTCGCAGTTATGTTGTACTTAATTCTTCTGATAAAAACGTAGTGGTTAAAACAATGTTATCATTAATCTGATAAGACAGTTGTGTTTGAGTTAGGTACTGTTTCATGTACGTTATTCACAATTTTCTACAGTTATGTAAATTCTCTTTTAATTATTATTTAATATATTCATTTATTTTTGCTGGAAATTATTAACAAATATCGGATATATTTCAAGAGGTTAATAACTCAATGTCACTTTAAACATACAAAATCTTAGATTTGAAACCCTTTTAAGCCACCCAATTTCTGTGCAGTATTATTTTTAATATTTAAATAGGTTGGATTAAAATCTTAGAAAATTCTCTATGAAAGAAAAAATATTGGATATGTTTTCGAAAAGAAAACCAGCAGCATAGAAGTGATTCTATTATAATTATATTCGTCAAGTAAGGACCCCCTCCAAAACAATAACGTGAATATCAAAAGTAAACAAACAGATATTGTTATAAATCTGAAATAGTTAACAATAATATTTTAAATTCTGCATGAAAATTAGAACATGTCTGATTTTATAAAAATTACATGCAAAAAAATTTCCTACAAATGGTAACAGAATAGCAATATTTTTTTATTTACGAAAATTGAGTTTTCTAACAGAAAGACGTTTAAGATGCTTGGTCCGCCAAATAACGTAATTATTGTGTAAAAGTTTACCCTTTCCCGGTGCTTTTAATTTAATTTTGATACTTTGACTTCCATTCTAAAATGCATTTAATTTTATTTTGAAATATACAGAGTGAATTTGGAATTTTGACTTTAATGTGTAATATGTATATTTAATTTTCTTTTGGATAGTATTCAGAGTGAATTCCACCTTAATGTTCATTCCGTGAATATATTTATTTTCACTTGTTGATTTAATTTTAATATTCACTCTATGGGTATATTAAAATTTTCATATGTTAATATGCCGTGTGAGTTTAAGTAGTCATTGCTTATTTTGTTCATTTTGATAATTTAGTAACATTCAGTGGTTATTATTAAGTGGTTGTTTGACCTACATTGTATTTATTTCTGTAAACGAACAATTTGCAAATATTTTTGCTTTGAGTTACTATTCCTATTCCCACCAGTTTTCATTTTTCATCTACGATCCGTGTAACGCAATTGGTAACAATATTTGTACCTATTTTGCCTTTGCATATAATTTATCCAGCGCCACATCATAGTTATAGTTGCCACAGGCCTCTTAACGTTTCGTACGTGGCATAGTAAATAACAAAAACAAAAACTTCGTGATTGGAATATCAGTGATTTGGAAGTGCAAATATGCGCCTTGGCTGAATTAAATCCTAATATGTCATCCCGACAAATTGTTTACTTCTTCCCGCCGATTATTACAGGCGTATGGACTTTACGAAGTAATGATTAATAAATATCACAATGACGAGTTATTTTTTAATAATATCCTGTTCACAGACGAAAATCATTTGATGTGCATAGCCATCATATTCGTGCAATTTGTCGGTATTGGTAGCGTGAAATATCTACGTTAGAATATACCTACGCGAACGCAATATCCAATGAAAGTAAATGTATGGGGCGGTATCCTTGAGAATGAAATAATCGGTTTTTTTTTATCAGTGGAAATTTGCTGCAAAATAATATTATTCGAGCTGTACGGGAACGTGGACGGTTGCCCCGCGCACAGCACTCGTAATGTTGCCCACTGTTTAAATAATGTCTGGAGATAGATGGTTAGGCATTTCAGGTTCTGTTAAATGGCCACCACGATCTGCTGATCTAGCCCCGGATGATTCTTTTCTATGGCCGTTTTTAAATAATTGAATATACGGTTACGGTGATCAACGTTGTTCATCTAATTTAGAACAATTATGCGCCGCAGGATTCATAATGTTCTCGATGTGTTCCTAGAATTGACGTCATGTAAACCTCAATTCCGATCCCTAGTAATCGGTCTGATAGTGCTTCATTACTAGAGACCGGACACGAGCGGCCGATGACTCATTGCCCACGGGCGCACTATTGAAATTTTATTTTTTTTATTTTATCTATATAATTGGATAACAAGTGGGTTGTGATCTGTAAAATACAAAATACATTATTACAGTACACAGACTTGAGTCTTGGCCGATGGGCGGAGTCTTATAGGTCAGTGCGAGACAGAGAAAGTATTCGGAAAAGGAAATGACCAGCTGTTCGTGCTTATTCTAATATTAGAAGAAATCACTGCACATCTTGTGGGAAGGGCATTTCATCGGCCAGGTGTCAGTGTGCGAGCTGTTCCTATTTGTTTATTTTGTTGTTCAAGTCGAGTAAAGGAGTATTAATATTTACTGGCAATACTTTCTCAAGGTTCTCTTCTGTAAGATTTGTTCACTTTGAATGAAGTACATCCATGTAGATAGAAACGTTCTTTCTATATCGCACTGGTTATATGTGCATACTGGAAATTTTCTTTTATTTCAGCGTGTTTTGCAGTTAGATTTTGTGTCATAAACTCAACGAAATGCAATGCACACTTTCGTCAAGATAATTATGAGAAGTAGATTCAATGAAACGGTATTAAAGAGGAACTATTATAAAAATTACGAAGTATGTAATTAATGAAAAAACGAAACTAATTCTCCCTACTTTATTTATCTTACGAAATAAGGAAAATAGAATACCTACGCCCATGAGGAAAAGAATTTAACAGTAAAATCGACTTTTTTGCTGTCCGTTTTCTCGACGAAAACAGATGTTGCAGTTCACTATATGAATAGTGCTATTCAGTAACTGCATGCTGTTACACATTATTTCTTTTGTCCGTCGTATTTTCGATCTGATACGTCCGGTCTATATTCATTACCAAAAAATTGAACAAAACAGTTCTAGGCATTGTAATTTATTTTGTAATATATCAAACATTTTTTTAAATATTAAATTGTTTTTATTCCTGGATTATGGTATCCTAACTTTTAAAAGAATTTATTGAGGCAAATATAATTTTTTACTTACATATTGTTATAGGTACCACATGATTTCCTTGAAGTCCTTTTTTTTATTTTCGAACCTTTTTTTCAGTGCTTAGACTATTACATCCAGTGACGTGATGACAATATGCAGCATAGGTACCTCTTATAATTCTACCATGAATATATTGTTTTTTGTTAATTTTTTCTTTTACTATTCTGAAGACAATAAATATGTGTACAAAATTGGTTTATTTATCGGTTTTTACTGTTTTTTTTTTTGTTACATGTTTAGTATACATTTTTACAAAATACTTCTTCCATTATTAAAATTGATTAAATTACCTACCAATGTTAAGCAAATGTACCTAATTTCTTTTTTTACATTAAAATTGAATATATGTACCTATAACTGTTATTTTTTTGCCAACTTGCCTAATATCAATTTAGTAAATATTTTTTCAATTGATCCGTTTAGAAGTTGGGTTGGTGCTCACTTTCGCTAAATATTGGTGAGTAGATTCGTTTAATCACTATGCACTTTCTACGTGTATCTGGTCAACGGGTTTCCCGGTTGAAAGACCTTTCCAAGGACTTCCATTTTTGTTCGACGCAATGTACATCTATATTTTATTCGCTGTAATTTTGTAGTTAGCTGTTTTTTTTATGTTACCAAATCTAATTTAAAAGTCTAAATGCAGAACTTTCGTGCACTTATGTATATTATATATTTTATAAGAATTGAAATATCGAAGATGCGATACATGAATTTATTAAATTTACTTCACAAAAATGCCATTTTTTAAAAATCTTCTTGTATCTGCAATCAGTGATTATTTTATAAACCGTATTCCTAGAAGAAGTAATCGAGATGTCATCTTCCATAATAGTAATAACAGTATACATTTCTCCTTCTTCTATGTAGATCCTGTTTATCAATAGTATTACTAAACAAAAACGCCCAAACACCTTTACCACATTGAAGCACAAAAAACTAAATACGTATTTCGACAACTATGTTGTCATCTTCAGTAGCACTGATTAAAAACCGCGTTGTCTACACACCGGGCTCGTTATGCTAAGACGGACTCAATTAAAACTACTTATTAATTTTTTTTATTTTTGCTTTGATCCATAAGTTTTTAAAATACAAAGCCTACTTCTTTTTTTTAAATGAGAACATGGGTAAATGGAACATCGTTAAAAAGGTTATTTTTTCCCGAATAAAATGGTATAATAGGTTTGTTTGGTGATACGTTCGACAGAATTTTAGAAAAAAATTAAAATATTATTACAATAAAAAAAAACACGCAAATCAAGCAGCCTTTGCCCATCCGTCAAAAATTGGAAGAACTTAACAATGGCAAGTAAAAAATGTCGGCAGTAAAGAATGTCCCATTGCCATTATTGCCCCTATGATTTCCCATTGAAACACCAACAAATGCTTGCAATGACTGATGTGCTACTTGCTGTATATTTGTATTTTTATATGGCTGAGCGTACATAATATGAATAGCTCATTATATTTCTGTGTTAAATTTGTATTTAGCTAGGTTAGGCATTAAGTTTAAGTTTATATACTATGTATTCTTTATAAATATCACGGGATCAATTAGAGCAGAGAAAACTTTCGTGAACTCGCCCTGAGATTGAAGGTAATGTTAGTTATTTTTATACTTTGGGTTTATTTCTCTGTTTTTTTTTATTATAATATTTGTGTTATAATGGTGTCATTAACATAACTGGAAATAAAGATATTATTATTGTTATTATATTTAAATATCTACGTAATGATATTTGACGTAATAGCGGTAACATATTTTTTATGACTAATTTATGCAATACATATTTTCACCATTGCTTTCTTTCATTGACTTTAGGCTATATTAACTCGTTTATCAAATATTCAGCAAACGTATAATTTTTTTTTTTTAATTGAGCGAAAGTGATTCGCCTAGTATAAGTGCTTATACACAGTGTGGAAATAAAGTAACGGATAAATACATTAACTTCGTTAATATAAATTTTTTGAAAAAAACCTCGAAGGGTTATAGCGATATTAATTAAGGGGAATTACTCGCATTTACAGGTGCGTGAAGTTGGCACCACAACTTGCGGCGCAAATGTTCGTATTAGTGCCAAAAGCTTGCGCCTAATATGCGCCGTCGATATCTGAAGAAAAAACACCGGCGCATTAATTTGTTACAAAGTTATAAAGAAAAACATTTTTTGGTGCCAACTTCACGCGTGAAGTTAGCACCACAACTTGCGGCGCAAATGTTCTTTTTAGTGCCAAAAGTTTGCGCTTAATATGCGCCGTCGATATCTGAAGAAAAAACACCGGCGCATTAATTTGTTACAAAGTTATAAACAAAAATAGTTATTTAGTATCAATTTCTTACCAGACCAAAATTTCCGGCGCAAACTTTCAATCTAGTGCAAATCGTTGGCGCACAACATGCGCCGTCGATATCTGAAGAAAAAACACCGAAACACTTAATTGTTATAAAGTTATAAACAAATACAATTATGTAGGCGCATTAATTTGTTACAAAGTTGTAAACAAAAATAGTTATTTAGTATGAACTTCTTACCAGGCCAAAATTTCCGACGCAATTAATTTATAATAATTAATTTAACTTAAAGTAATTCTAGCTTAAAGTTTCGCTTGGGGTCGTTTCGACCCCGGATAACCACGGAGGATTAAATAACTATTTTTGTTTATAATTTTGTAACAAATTAATGCGCCGGTGCATTTTGGCACTAAATAGAACATTTGCGCCGCAAGTTGTGGTGCTAACTTCACGCACCTATATAACTGTATTTGTTTATAACTTTGTAACAAATAAGTGTTTCGGTGTTTTTTCTTCAGATATCGACGGCGCATGTTGTGCGCTAACGAATTGCACTAAATTGAAAGTTTGCACCGGAAATTTTGGTCTGGTAAGAAGTTGATACTAAATAACTGTTTTTGTTTATAATTTTTTAACAAATTAAGGCGCCGGTGTTTTTTCTTCAGATATCGACGGCTCATATTAAGCGCAAACTTTTGGCACTAAATAGAACATTTGCGCCGCAAGTTGTGGTGCTAACTTCACGCGTGAAGTTGGAACCAAAAAATTTTTTGTTTATAACTTTGTAACAAATTAATGCGACGGTGTTTTTTCTTCAGATATCGACGGCGCATAGTGGGCGCAACATTTGGCACTAAAAAGAACATTTTCGCCGCAAGTTGTGGTGCTGGCGTGAAGTTGGCACCAAAAAACTGTTTTTGTTTATAACTTTGTAACAAATTAATGCGCCGGTGTTTTTTCTTCAGATATCGACGGCGCATATTAGGCGCAAACTTTTGGCACTAAAAAGAACATTTGCGCCGCAGGTTGTGGTGCCAACTTCACGCATCTCGCATTTAGTGTTTCTTATGTTATTTGTTTTTCATGTTTGACATCACATCATTTTTTTTTAAACGAGAATCTATAATTCTTTTCATTAATTTCGATAGTACTTTCAATTCTCTATCCAACGGTATAAAACTTTTAATATGTTACAGAGTTATTCATTATAAATTACCCACCCCCTATCATCGTTATTATTGCATATATGTACAAAAAGATGTTTCAAATAAAAGTTGTATGTCTGAGACTGAGTTTTATTTGCATGTTATCAAAACACAGTGGGTTGCAGATACAAAGCTGTAAAAAGAAAATATTATATATTACATCAAACACAAAAATAAGCACAAAAATATCACTTTTTAAATTACATTTACTCAAAGTGTTCAGAATGACGACCGTGTACCATCTGACAATACCCAAGACGTTTAAAACTCATTTATCACATTCTGAATAGTTTGAGCTGATACTATTCCAATTTCATGTCGAATTCTCTGCTAGAGATCTTCTAAATTATTAGGTCGATTTTTATACACTTTACTTTTTGCCCCCATGTTAGATCTGGAAACCTACTCCGCCATTTCATAGAACCTCTTCTTCCTGTCCACCATCCTGGGAGACCTTGGTCCAAATAGCGTAGTACATTAATTGCGTAATTAGGCGGAGCACTGTCATGTTGTAATACTGTTTGTTATTCGGTAGGTCATGACTGCTCGCCTTAGGAAATAATGCAGCAGGCATCATACTTGTCTCAAAATGACTTGGTTGTGAACAGTAAAAACTCCACATATATAGACTTCAGAACAAGAACGTATGATAAAAACACATCGAATTTAATTAAATATAACGGTCACAGTATTGCACAGGTTAATAGTACTAAGTTTCTAGTAATATACATACATTGAGAACATCGCCCCCTGTTCTTTTTTTGACAACCACATCATTTCGTACTACATATCCTTCAATTCTTTGTAAAATTCTCTATGTAATGAGCCCAGAAACAGCGCAAACCGAAATTATACCTACTTTTGTACGCAGACATACCCCATCCACCCTCCCCTTCGTATGGGACTTAGATCAATAAGATTCAAATGAAAATTGTGTAAAAACATCTGAAAATGTTGCTAGTACAAATTTTAATCTATCTTAAACTAGAATTTAATGAAAAATTTTCGAATTTTTAATTCATCTTTAGTATTGCGCCCCCTTCCGATCATTTTGGAAACTTAAAAATATTTTTGTTGAAATTCCCGTGGTCCATTTTGCTATCAAGATTTTTTCCGCCAGGTTGTACGATAAGCGGTTGCCGAGATACTGCCGGTTGTCGAGCTTACACAGACACCCGGTATATTGTGTGTACAATTGTTTTGTTGACCATATAATATTTGAAACTGTGACATATCCCATACTACAGATATGGTCGAGAAGACGAATAAATTATCTATTTATCAATTCGAACTGTAGAAATAGCAAGTGTCTTTCTCCAATCAAATTGTTAGTAAAAAAGAATTGACCTAGAATTCTGTCACCAATAATTTCAGCCCCTACGTTAACTTTCTAAGAATATTGTGTACATCCTGCATACAATGGGGATTTTCACTAGCCCAATGTCTACAATTCGGTCTATTAACCGTTCCATGTAAATAATAATGGATTGCCAAGACAAATTTCAATCATTTGTTCACAGAATTCTTGCCTATGATCATATTCATCTTCTGGCAACTCATAAAACCAATTGCAGCTTATATAGGTGAATTTTTTGAACTTTCAAAAGTTTCAGAACTGAAGTATGGCTTACATTGTGGTATGAAGCAATGCTTCTACTAGATGAATTTTCCAATAGCACATCAAGTTGTGCATCTTTATTTAATGTCATTGGACGTCCAGTTTTTTGAATCTTCTTTACAATGCCATGTTCCTAAAATTTCTTATTAATTCTACTAATTGTTGTTTGACTTATGGTTTAATCGGGGTACTTTTCAACACTTCAATTCTCTTTGTCCCACTCAATATTACCATTTTTATTAATAAAATACAGTACAATCGCGATGGTGTGAACATGCGGTACTGAAACACTGTCGGTGGTGTGAACACGAAATTATTTACATTGAACGCCGAGTAGTATGAACAGCGTGGACCCTAGATGGTGCGACCACGTGCATTATATGTTTATGTCGGAGTTTTATTTATTTACCGCTCGGGGAAGTCCCTTATTTTATACATTGAAGCATGTATACTAAATGCGCCGTCGCCGTGTATAAAGGTATAGTTGTGAATGTGCCTCCAGTGTAAATACATAGTGTAAATGCTTAGAGCAAGATGGGGAAATTAAAGAAATTTTTGAGTTTAACAGTAAAAGCCAATATAATCGAAGAACGTAAAAAAGGAATGTCAGTCACAGTGTTATCTAAAAAATACGGAGTTTCAAAATCAACCATTTGTGCTATTAAAAAAAAAATGAAAAACTTATTGTCGATACGTTAACTTACACGCTAAAACCATCGAAAAAATGCACATTGAAAAAGTCAGCATTTCCGCTTTTAGAAGAGAAATTGTACAACTGGTTTCTTAAACAAAGAGGCAAGAATTTTCCAGTTTCAGGCATTATGCTGAAACAGAAGGCATTGTCACTATCAAAACAATTGAATATTGATACTTTCACAGCCAGTGATGGTTGGCTACAAAGATTTAAACATCGTCGTGGCATAAGGTTTTTGAAAATCACAGGGGAGAAATTATCAGCCAACCCAGATGCAGTAGACCCTTTTAAAGAGGATCTAAACCATATTATTCAAGAGCATGACCTAAAGTTGCACCAGATTATAAAAGTTATGTCTCATTAGCTGAAAAAACTGCTCCTGGATTAAAAATTTCTAAGCAACGACTGACGTTTATGGGTTGTGTAAATGCTTCAGGAGTACATAAGTTGAAACCCCTAGTGATAGGGAAATCAAAAAATCCAAGGTGTTTTAAGAATTTTAACAATCCATTGCTGTACAAAAACACTAAAAATGCGTGGATGACCGGGGAACTCTTTAAGGAATGGTTTTTTCGACATTTTGTACCTGAGGTGAGAGTTAAAATTATCTACGGTGTGTTTCATACGCCTGATTATTTCAAAATTATTAATTCGTAGGTAAGATGTTTTCTGCGTAATCAGCAGTTACCTCAGAAAGCAATTCTCCTTGTGGATAATGCCCCGTCCCATCCATCAGCAACAGAACTGAGGACTAAAGATGGGATGATTTTTGTAAAATTCTTACTTCCTAATGTTACATCTTTGATCCAACCCATGGACCAAAATATTTTAAGGCTCACCAAACTATACTATAGAAACAGTTTGCTGAGTTCTGTTGTATCAACGGAAGAAGGAATAGTTGCAGCACTCGGTAAGATTTCACTAAAAGATGCAATAATACACTTAGCTGCGGCGTGGGAGAAACTTAGCTCAACAATAATCGAAAAGTGTTGGAGAAATATCCTGCCAGATTTTAATGAACATAATGAGGATGCAGACGAAGATAACATTCCATTAAGTACATTACGGGAAAAATTAAGATGTGAAAAAACTTTGGTTCCTGATGCTATTAGGGATACAATAAATTTACTACAGGAACTTGCTCCAGTAAGTTAATGCGTAAGTGGTTTTAGAAGTCAATAGCATAATCAAAACTGCAAATTTTAGGCTGACTACACTACTGCAGATGTGGAAGATTTGGACAAGGGTGAGGCGGCAGATGTTGTGGAAATGTCCATTGAACGAAAAATTTGCCATTCCGATGCAATTAAAGCATTTAATGTAGCTGTAGAATGGTCCAATCAAAATTCCATATATATGAGTGACATCATCACTTTGAAAGCAATTCAAGAAAAAGCAGTTATGGCTAAAATTGCTCAAAATAATGTTCAGAAAAAAATAACAGATTTTTTTACATCTTAGGGATGTTCATGTATAATCCATTTAAGTTTAAGTAATAAAGTTAATTTGTTTAATTACACCCTCGTTTCTATAAACACCCCCGTTAGTTTGAACGACTCACTGTATTTTTATGTTCACACTATCGCGATTGTATTGTAGTTTGTAAAAGGTAAGTTATTCTAATTTAGAAAATGGAAAAACACTTATTTTATTGTGACACTGACAAATTATTTTATTCTGACAGCCGTGTTTTTGTTTTATGCACCGGTAACTAAATTCATTTTTCCAACATTTTGAATTTTTAATATTTGAACTTTAAGACTCATTTAAAAAAAGTCGGTGATGACATAACATGAAAAACAAATGATATGTCAGAAACTGAAAAAAAGAATACTAACCACATTTTGAATTGTAATTCTATGGATTAGATATGATCACACTTCTTTCTTTGATTGCTCCTAATTTTTCGCTTTTTTTTAAATTGATACTATTGTCAACATAAAATACATAATAAAATATAATACGATGCTGCAGTGGAAAAGATAATAAAATAAAAACACTGTTCATTGCATTGAATCGAAAGTAAAAGAAAACTATTTAAATTATTAGGTATTTTATTATTTATAATTAAAATAAAAAGAAATATTTCAAAGGAATACATACTTATGAACAAGCCCTTGTATGAATGGACTTCAGAAATGACAACAGACTAGATACAATGTCATAATTAAATGAATGATGTCATTCAGTGGGAGAAATTGTCGTGTTGAATTACTGAATAATGAAGTCAGCATTGTTATTGTCATAAAATGTTACGCATTAATTTACTGAATGAATTGGAACACTTCGAACTAAATTATAATAATAAGAGCTATTCTTCAAGTTCAATGTTTGCAAAATTGGCTCTAGGCATAAGTCAAGTAGTTAATGAAATAGTTGGTCTATTTAATTTTACTTTCTGAACGTTACTTGTATCATTGACCTAATATACAACGCAACAATAATTGATGAGCTTTTTGCCAAAACTGCTTAAATTTAAATTAGCAATGTATTCATTATGGCCAGATATAGTTGATCCAGCGCAAAAAATTTGTTGAATAATAAGGAACTGTTTGGAAAGTGTTTTTTGAAATAGACAAAAAAACATTACATTATTCGTAATTAGCATTTATTATAAATCTACATCCAATTTCCGCGTTTTAACTAATATTTGCAATATTTGGAATTTGCAAAATTGTTGAAGTCATTTACAACGTGTTTTATTACGTCCAATACGATATAAACTCAAAAAGATTATTTATTTCATCACAACTAAAGGAAGGGTTGGTTCACTCTCAACATTTTCTGACACCCCAGTTTATTTCTGGAACCTGATGACCATCTTTTAACCCTTTAAGTGGCAAAACTTTTTTTTTTCGTTTTTTGTAATTCTGATTATGTTAAAAGTAGTCCTTGTAACACGGGAAAAATATTAAAAAATAACAGAAATGCTAACATTAAAAAAAATTCAAAAAAACAGTGGTATCTATCTACCAAGGTTCCTTTAGGAAAACAACAAATTTGAAATATTTTTTTTTTGTACAAGCTTTATTTTAACTTATTAAGGCACTACAAAGAACTTAAAATATTTTTATTTTGTTCATATAATAATAATAAAACTACTTCGAATGGAAAGGATCGAAACATGACTTGCACAAGGCGACATTACATTTCTTACAAATAATATTAGACCGTGTTTGTCTCTTTTGTTTAGCGCAACCTGCACAACGACGTTATGTTCCCTTTATAGGAAGGTGTCCTGCATCATCACACTTGTTTTCATTTTTTTGTGGTCCTGGGCGTTTTCGGCAAGAATAAGTGGAAATCAAAGCATTAGCGAGAGAACTTCTAAATTGCAACTGACTCATAGGTTTTTGATTGGGAATTTTTTTCTTCATATCTTCCTTATATAATATGTAACTGTTAACAATTGCTGCATCCAACAAATAAAAAAATATCTTCATCCACCATCTTCGTGACTTCCAAGTCACCGTATAAGTAGCATGGAGCTGATCGAAATGGTCAACTCCTCCCATGCACGAGTTGTAGTCGGCAATAGCTTGAGGACAGGGTACTTTTTGTCGAGATCCAGTTTTATCAGTACGCAATACTTCCGTTTTCTTCCCAAATTCGTGCATATTACTAACAACTGTTACACATTTTACTCCTCTATCTTTCCGTTTATACACGGTTATATCTCCAGAAAAAATCGAGTCTGAATCACTCATCTTCAAAGTTTTATCTAGACACAAAAACTTTTTCGGGAATTGCTTCCTAGTTTGCCGAATAGTGCCACATGCAAAAATTTGTTTGTCCAGCAATTTCTGAAATAATGGCAATGTGGAAAAAAAATTGTCGAAGAAAATACAGTAGCCTTTTCCAGCAAATTTTTCAGTTAGGTTTAGTACGACGCTTTCACCCAACATATCAGCATTTGGATGCTTGGTAGTTTTGCCTTCATAAACCTCAAAGTCAAGTAGATAACCCGTCTCAGCACACGCAATTGCCCACACTTTGAATCCTCTCTTGATAGGCTTCATTGGCATATATTGTTTTAGTGACGTTCTGCCTTTGAACCCTATCATGCTTTCATCAATTGAAAGATATCTTAATGGGAAAATGCTGAAAAAAATTTAGCCTTCAAATCCTTTAGAAGCGGTCGGATTTTATATAACTTGTCAAATTCTGGACTTTCACGTACTGGCATCATAGAATTATCGTTTATATGTAAATACCTAAGTATTTTTAAAAATCTCTTGAGTGTAAATATATCTGTTATTCGGCTTACTCGAAAATTACAATCTGGACCAATATGACTTCATGGTGGGCAAGCAGTGGAAACCCATTATAATGAGCACTCCCAAAAAGGCCGAAAATTCACTTGTTCCTAAATCTAGTGATGTGTTTCCTTGAGTAGTATATAAGTTTGATTGGGTGATAAATTCTTCACAAAGATTCTCATTGAAAAACAATTTGAAATATGTTAGTGGTGAAATATCATTTGGGTCTACATCAATACTGTGAACTCTAGTTGCTTCGGTGAACTGAAAACTTGCCATGTGCAAAGGAGGTTGATCGTGTTTCGACCAAGCAAACTGTCATCAGGTGATGGGGACCGAGTCTTACTGGGTATGTTGTCAGATATTCCTATGTCCTCTTCATTTTCACTGCTTGAAGATGAACTAGAGGAGATTTGGAATACTTTGCGTTTTTTATTAGGAATGAGATCATCAGGATCAAATGTTGGGTCGACGTCGGAATCATCAAATGTACTGTCTACTTCAACTTCGCCCTCCAGTACAGTTTTATCGTTAGATATACTTTCTTGAGCAACCTTCTTGGAATTTCTGGTACCACTTATGCCTGACGTAGAAGGTCCGCTTGACAATGTGAAATTATCTTCCGCATCAAAATCCCCTCCATAGTCAGAATAACAAAAGTTTTCTTCATCAAACGAGTTTTCATCATCCCACAGCTCGTTGGCCAACTGTTCCAATTCAGCTTATGTTAATGGTTTGCGATAATTATTATTATCCATTATTCTGCAACAGTTTTTTTTGTTTATAACAAGTTTGCCGAAAATTGTAGAGAAAATCTTTGACGATAGTTTCAAAGGTAATATAGTGTTCTATAGGATTCTCAAAAAACATATATAAAATTTTATTGAAAAAAGCATGTTTTTCTTTTGTAAGTGGGGTTATGTTATGGTCTACTTATACGATTTTATTTTATTTCTCCCAGATATGCGAAAATTTTAACATGCAAAATAAACTAAATTTGCTAGTATCAAGTGCGCTATAACAGGAAAAAACAAGCCGAAAATACCAAAAACACCAGTAAACGTCGAAACATAAGGCGCGTTAAGTGACACTGGTAGCTATAGATACCAGCCATCACGAATAAAGACGGAATCAGACGACTGGCGTACTTGACAAATATTTGTTACTGGTATATACTTGCCAAGGCGTGTGAGCACTTCACTCGTGCAATTATTGGTCACTTGTGAGCAGTGGTCTGTTTTCCATCGCCTGTCGGTTTTTTAGGTACGAGTCAAAGGAATCACAATTATTGGTACACTTGACAAGTTCATACTTGTAAAAGCGGTCAGACGACTGTATGGAGGAATCTGGTTTGTTTCGCCAAATTACTAGTCATTCTACATTTGTAGCGCAGAGAAGGGGTTTAAGTGAGTGCGTGGTGTTATTAAGTTATTAAAATGGAGTGGTCTAATAACGAAGTAGTCATGGAATTTCTTACGTTGTATGAAAATGAACCAATAATATGGAATGCTAAACATCCTGAGCATAAAAACCGTAATAAAGTTCACGATGCCTGGAAAAGGATTCAAGACACAATGAGTATCAAATGTACTATAGCGGAGTTGAAAAAAAAGAAGGAAAGTTTGATGGCAACTTTTCGCCCCCTTTGCAGGAAAGTAAAGGCTACATCGGGAACAGGCACTGGTGCAGACGAGGTGTTTAAACCAAGCTGGTTTGCATATGAAAAAATGGCAAATTTTTTGCAAGGAACTTGTGAACCAAGGGACACACAAAACACAGAGGTAAATATAGAAAAAAAAACTTTATTACTTGCACCTTCATATAGTTTTAACAATAACTATCTTGCCAGGGAACTTTTCCAACACTTTTAAAATAATCACGAAACGACTTTCTTATTTCTTGCGCTTCACGAGCTGATCTTCTTGGTATTCTCTTAAGCGGCAAAAAAGACGTCATATTTTGCTGATCTTGCCGCCATGTGCCTGGGATAATTTCACCATCTTTTTCTAAATCGAAAGTACCTTGTGGTGAATAGATGGAAGCAGAAGATTTGCTTTTTCTTAAAAAATTATGTAACAAAACACAAGCCATTGTAACTTTTGAAACTTTTGCTGGTTCAAGTAACATAGGTTTTCTGAAAACTCGAAAGACCGATGCTAATATTCCAAATACATTCTCAACAACACGTCGAGCACGTGACAAACGGTAGTTAAAAATTCTTTCGTCACTACCTTGTTCATACAGTCCTGCATATGGTTTTAATAAATGTGGACCAAGAGCAAACGCGTCGTCTGCGACAAATACATATGGAAAAAGTTGTTCTGTGTAATGCAGTAGTGGTTCATCTTGAGGTATCAACAGAGTGTTAGCTTCAAGCTTTTTAAATAAAACAGTATTACGAAATACACCCCCGTCGCTAATACGACCTTGACATCCAATATCTACAAAGGTGAAACAGTAGTTAGCATCAACCAGGGCCATTAAAACGACACTGAAGGTGTTTTTATAATTGTAGAATTCTGTTCCACTTTTCCTTGGAGATTGGATGACAATATGTTTGCCATCTAGAGAACCCAGGCAGTGTGGAAAATTCCACTTTGTATCAAACTCTTGTGCTATTTGTTTCCATGCGTCGGCAGTCTTTGGCATCTGTAAAAAAATGATGAATAGTGTATTGTTTCACCGTGAAGTTAAGAATTAAAGTTAGGTAATGATGCATATGTGTTTTTTCCTTTAGGAATTGGGCAATTTGAATGTGGATGAACCCTTTGAACAAATCCCTGTAGAATCAGTGGAGTATGCAAATACTGCTGAAGAAACTACTGAAGGAAATGTTGCCCTGGAAACTGTTACTTCAAACCCGCAATCAGGACCTAGTAATTATAATGCGCCAAGCAAGCACTTTAAGGTCCCAGGAAACACGAAAACTAAACAAAATCGAAAGGCTATAGATGAAGTGCAGGGACGTATGGACGAGGCGTACAACATTTTAAAAAAGGCGGTAAATGTTGAAAAATCGACGCCCAGTTCAACTTCACGTTATGGGCAGTTGGTGGCTCAGAAGCTGGAAGCTTTGGACCCAATTGACAGAGTTGTGGCGATGAATGAAATTGACAACTTGTTATTCCGGGCCACTATGCAGCACATTGGTAGACAGACATACAATCCATATTCGTCGAACAGTAATAATAATAAGAATAATACTACCCTCCAACAATGTTCTTCCAACATTCGTTACTATGTGAATAATTTCTCGCCCAATGCTCAGCAATCTGGCTGCCTTTCGTCATCATCACAACATTCTTCAGCACCATCCCCAACACCTTATTATCCTGATGATCATAATACTCGTCAAGCCTCGCCTTCACCAAGTGCCTCACAACTTTCGTCTGAGGAGTCACAATCTAGTGAGACCCCAGCTTCTCCTCGTCTTTTTTTCAATATGTAAAGATTTGCATTTATTATTTATTATTTAATCAGACTGTTCTAAATTTATTTATACTTTGTATTTTAATTGTACCACCATAACAAAGTATTTTTTTTTGTTCCACTGTTTATTAGTTATTACTTAAGAATGTTATATTTTTATTTTGAAAGTAAAATACAAACGTGTAAAAATAAGACTTACTTGTATTTGATCCCACAGAACATGAATTATAGCATCGCATACGTTAACAACACATTCGGATACTGTTTGTGGTGAAAATTTAAATAGATAAGACAAGCTTTTAAAACTATCACCAGTGGCAAAAAATCTAAGTGCAACAGCAAATCTTTCTTGGATAGGAATTGCTTTTCTCATATTAGTATCAGATCTCTTTATCAAGGGGCCTATTTTGTTTAAAAGAAACTCAAAATCCTCAGCGGTCATTCTACAAAAATTTTTGAAATGTCCTGACGGTTCTCGTTGCAAATCCTGCAGCATGTAAGTTGCGCTATATCTATAACAAAAAGAAGTAATGAGTATTGATTGGATGACTTGAGTTTACCGAGCGGTGTCCAATTATTTATGTTAAATTTAACACTCTATAAACGTCAGAAAATACATATTTGTGAAACCTCTTGATAGCAGAACGTTTATTTCATATGTCATTGTCTAGGTAGATCTCCATAAAATTTCACAACCACTCTTCTTATTAATCTTTTTAAAATAATTGTTGATCGCTCGGTATTATCACATACATCACCACAGAAATTTAGCGAGACATTCTACTTTAATAAATAATAGGGATATAACAATGGGTATAATAACAAAAGTTAATGTACTAATTACCGATCTCGACTTCTATGCAAAGATAACATCCACCATCTTCTTTTTTTACCAATCTTCCTTTTCTTCCGTAGTTGTAAGTAACACCCACTCATTATCACAAAAGCTGCAGAAGCAACGATAACATTTTCAGGATGACCGGTATCCATCGCTCGTAAAATATTCATCTATATTTTTTATATTCATTCCGCCAACATTGCACCAGCTGCTGACGCGTTTTCATTTGCAAATGTTAACGTCGTGTGAGTGCATTCACTTGTCTATTCGACCAGTGGGCTGGTGTACTTGCCAAGTGCCCAAATATTGGCGTACTTGTCAAGTACTCCAGTCATCTGATCCCGGCTTAAGGCAAAATGTGTGCGAAAATATTGTCTGCGCGGTAGCAATAGAGGCCAGGGTAACTTAATGCATTAAGTGGAAGACGTAAAGATCAAATTCGCTGGGCCGATGCTGGAATTTCGACTTTAATAATAGGTGGTAGCTATAGCTACCTCTGCCACTTAAAGGGTTAATGCTGTATGATGCGGAATTTTTTAAATATTTTTTCCATTTTCCTTTATCGCTACTTCAAATCGTAGGTGGAGCTGCTCCACGAATTTTGGGACACGTTGTATATGCTATTAAGTTGCCTTTTTTATCCTTGACAAACACTATTGGATTTTTCACATTTTTGCAAACAGTTTTTGTCGTAAATATTGCTCCATCTCATTTATTTGTTTTTCTAAGTCATCTTGTTCCTTTTTTAAAAACTTTGCCTTCGCCCTTTGGCTTCTGTAATGCTGTGTATTATCTGCTCTCTTTCTTTGCCTTTATGTGTTTTTATTTTGTTTTGTTACTGTGTTTGTCATTGGAATCAAACGGCAGATGCCATTTCTTCTTCGATGTTATTAGCTGTCGCATATTAACGGCGAGAGTTATTTTCAATTTCGAGTCTCTACTTTTGTGCAATCGTTTCATTCTGTAATTCCTTAATATAACATTTGTCACCGGATGCTGTGCACGTTTTATTTTGGAGTTACTTGACATACGTGGGGGTCGTTTTTACATTCGCGGACTAGGCATGAAAAAAAGGAAAAAATATTTTTCAATATAGCCCACTTGCTTTTAGATGCAAGTATTACATCGTTTTAAAAACATCTCTAATCCATTATAGGAAATTCCTTTGGTTTGTCTGCAAAATACCTTTCGACAGCCGCTATAAGTTCGTCATAGTCCAATAAATTTTGTTCCCCTTAGAGTTCTTTTGAGATCTGGACTATAAAGTGGATGGTCTATTTTTGTGAAGCCACATTCGGCAACGGTAGCTTTTGCAAGTCTTGAATTGTGGACTGGTGCATTATCGTGAAGCAACATGACACTTTGCGTCAGTTTTCGCGCCTTTTCGCTTTAATAGAGTCTCTTAGGTTATGTATTAATCTGGCGTAATACTTTCCTGTTACTATACTACCCTTACGTAGATAATCAATCATTAGTATTCCTTGACGATCCGAAAAATCGTTGCCATTATTTTTCCTGCAGAAGGGGTGACTTTAAACTTCTTGGGAGGGTTATAACCCTTAAGATGCCACTGCATCGATTTTTGTTTTGACTCAGGGTCAAAATGATGGATCCAGGTCTTATCTGCGGTGACAAGTCGATTGGTAACTCGACCTGGTTCGTCTCCACAAAGCATCAAAAATTGTTCACATATCTCCATCCGCACACGCATTTGGAATGGCGAAAGCATTCGCGGAACCCATCTGGCACTAACTTTCCAAGGTATTCGTGTAGAATTCTGAAAACCCTGCTTTCTGAAACTCCTAATGAAACAAACACTTGGTTTTTTTTCAATAGCATCGGCGGTGATCACGTCAACAGGCCGACCTGGACGAGGATCATCATCCAGTGATTCTCGGCCATATTTAAACAATTTTGACCATTCGCAAATAGTCGACTTTGAAGGATAATCATCCCCGTGTACACCCAACATTTCTTCACTAATAATTTTTGGAGATTTTCCTTGTTTTGTGAAGAATTTTATAACTGCTCAATATTCAAGTTTGTGCATTTTGATACGTGACAGCACAAACTGACAGATATTAAAACTAATACTGCCGCAATTATTTTTTAAATTGTCAAAGTCGTTACCAAGGCATGTATGATAATAAAACACTATAATGAAAAATTATATTAAAATTGAAAAATGTCTAGTCCAGAAATATAAAAACGACCCCTCGTACATTTTATCGTTGTATTTTATAATTAAATTATATTTTGATGAGTAATATAGCAGTAAAACTGTGTGAGACAATGCGTGTCACTAGATACCAATAATATATACGCACACCGGCATACGTCTAGTGAGCCGTGAATGGTGTTTTCAGGTTATGAAATTTTTTAAATTCTTGCACGCCACTGTGCTATATCTCTCACCGTTATCGTTACGCAATCCTTTTTTCTTGTGACGTGTGAGTTCATTCACAATTCATACACGTAAAACCGATATTTGTAGAGTGCGAATTATTTGTCATGGATAAAAGAATGTTATGCGCAATCTGCAACATCAGATAAATTTCCAAATTTTAATTTCTGGTATAAATATGTGGTATGAAAATAATACAAAAGTCAAGGTTGTTTCTTATGAGTTTTCTTAAATGGTTAATAGTTAAAATACTTAAATTGTAATTCCGTTTAATTAGTTTAAGAATGTATTACTTAAAATTCAACAACATTTATTTCACTCGCTTCAATCAATTCAATTCAACTTATTTCAGCAAAATGTCAGTTATCATTCTTGGGAATTTCGGTTTACACTTCTATCCCGTGCAGAAGATGACCTTATAATAATATGCAGCGATGCTAACAGTGGTGGGAGAGCAACGCAGTGTCGGGGGACCCTCACGCCTTACATTTCATAGGAAACGTTTGTCGAGTGTACTGTCTTGGCAGCCTCGTTTATGTTTATCTTTAGTTTATTTCGTCGCGCTCTTTCTTTCCTCTTTCTACTTTCGTATCAGAAATTAAAATATGTCCACTACGGTATAAGCATCGTCTTTTTGTATAATATCTGAAGTACGACTACATTATGAAAATGATCTTGTTTTTGCTATTAATTAGGCTGAATGCACACTAATTATGCAAAACAATTTGTTTGTCAAACAAACTATCACTATATGACGTATATCGCGGGTAAAGTATGTGGAGTTAAAGAATAGACTATTTCCTACGAGTAAAGAATAGAACAGGAGAGAGTCTCCTTAATAATAATATTTGTCCAAATGTGGTAACTCAATATGGCCGCCTCAATGCATAGAATATGTATGTTACATGTCAGATGTAGTGTCAGATATATGACAAGTTATTCAAAATACTCATTTTATAAACTATGATTGGTCAATATTGCCATAACGACTTGCCTTAAAGTGGTAACTCCGTCTAAATAATACCTATTCCCTCACCAGTTTATTATCTCTCCTGTTCTATGCTTTCATCGTAGACTATTTCAAAGTAATTTTTGTAGAACTTGTGTATATAGATTGATTTTTTTTGGTGTTTGGTATGATATTTGAAATGTATTCTAACGATTCATTATAGTTTAACACATAAAATACTTGTATTTTTAGATTTATAGACAATATATCTTTGTGTTTACAACAAACAGCGACTGTTTTTTCTTCATTATTGTGTTGAAAATCATTATGAACTTGCAAGTTTAACTATATCAATAATACGACTAAGCAATATATTTTAAAGAAAGAAACAATATTTAAATTGTATCCAGCATAGAAAATAATGTTAATAAAGGTTTTGCATATACAAGTTGAGTAAAATTCTTTGATAATTATAATTCCATGTTTTTTTGAAGAATCTAAATGTGAAAAGATTAAATTATTTATTAGGTGGGTCTAAATAAAATCTTTCAGAAAAAACAGCCATAGTCTGTTGTAAACGCAATGTTGTATTATCTATAAATCTGAAAATACAAGTATTTTCTGTGTTAAATTATAGTAAATCAGTACAATCATCCACGCTAATCAAATAAAATGTTTGACAAATTATGAGTTATGTGTTAATAAGTATATTTACTATTAACTCTAAATAAACGAAAACAATTTTACCACAATAAAACACAGAAAGCTAGATACGTATTTCGACCACTACGTTGTCATCATTAGTAGCACTGATTAAAAAAACCGCATTGTATGTATAGTTCATTCGGAAATATAAGAAAATAACTTTTTGAGATGTAAATACTTTAAGTAGGCGCCCTACGGTCAGGGTCAAAAGAAGGCAGAGCAGTATTAATTTTTATTTGATAGGGCTAACAATAAGTGTTCATCACGTTTATTTTGGTAATTTAACTTGTTTATTATATAATCATATAATAATATAAAAAATGAGGTGTGGCCACCACACGACTTTCTTATACGTATGAGCGTTTCAAACTATGCAATTTTAAAAAAACTTTTATACAGAAGTTATTCAAAATCCTATTCTAAGTACTTCCATTCTCTTAATAAATCTCTATAGAATGCATACTTTGCAAGATATTCGAAACAAAGTACTACGCACTATGAGTAAAAGTGTTATTTCCGGTCCGAATTTTGAAATTACACATGAAATTTCAAAAAACAAAGAATATTGCAAATCCAGCTCTAAACACTTTTATACTCTTGATAAATGTATATAGAATGCATAATTTACCACATATTTGCAAAAAATCGCTATTCGGTAAGAGTAAAAATGGTATTTCCGGTGATAATTTTGAAATTTTTTTTATACAAAAGATATTGAAAATTAAGTTCTAAATACTTTCATACTCGTAACGTACCTGTCTAAAAAGCATGACTTGCAAAATATTGGCAAAAACTGATTTCCGTAAAAAAGACCTACTTCCGGTAGGAATTTTGTAAAACTTTTGTAATAAAATTCTTCTCAAACTTAATTTTGAGTACATATGAATTCTTTATAAATTTGTTTAAAATTAGTAGTTGACGAAATATTGGAAAAATTCGATTTTTTTACTGAAGTAAACTACTACTTCCGATCTGCTGATTTTATTGAAAATCTAATCAGTTCTCAACAGGTAGATTATACTCGTAAATACAAAATTTGGAATTGATAACTGTAGCGGTTTGATCGCTATCGTGGTCACACACACACGGACACACATACAGAGACACACAGACATTTTTTAAAAACCACATTTATCGGTATCAGGGGAGTTCAAAACGTGGACATCTGCAAAAATCTCGAGGTTGAAAATTTTCATCATCACAATACTTCCTTATACTACGTATAAGAAAGTAAAAATGATTTTAATTAAAACAGATAAGAAGTATTAAAGTATTTTATTACATGGATATCAAAACGGAAATAATAATTTATATAGATATACATGTGTGTCACAAAAGCTATCATATGTACAATTTAATACAAAAAAATGAGGTGTGGCCACCACACGACTTTCTTATACGGATGAGCGTTTCAAACTATACAATTTTAAGAATTTTTTATACAAAACTTATCCAAACTCCTATTCTAAGTTATTTCATTCTCTTAATAAATCGCTATAGAATGCATACTTTGCAAGATATTCGAAGAAAAGTGCTACTCGCTAAGAATAAAAGTGCTACTTCCGGTCCGAATTTTGAAATTTCATGTATACAAAAAATATTGCAAATCCAATTCTAAATACTTTTGTACTCTTAGTAAATATATATAGAATGCATAATTTACGACATATTTGCAAAAAATCGTTATTCGGTAAGAGTAAAAGTGATACTTCCGGTCCGAATTTTGAAATTTTTTTTATACTAAAGATATTGGAAATTAAGTTCTAAATACTTTTATATTCGTAGCGTACCTGTCTAAAAAGCATGACTTGCAAAATATTGACAAAAAACTGATTTTCGATAAGAGTAAAAGACCTACTTCCGGTAGGAATTTCGAAAAACTTTATTAATACAATTTTTCTAAAATTTAATTTTGAGTACATTTGAATTCTTTATAAATTTGTTTAAACTTAGTAATTGACGAAATATTTGCAAAATTCGATTTTTTCACTGAAGTAAACTACTACTTCCGGTCTGCCGATTTTGCTCAAAATCTAATCAGTTCTCAAGAGGGAGATTATATTCGTAAATACAAAATTTGGAATTGATATCTACAGCGGTTTGACCGCTATCGTGGTCACACACTCACAGACAGACACACACACACACAGACACACAGACATTTTTTAAAAACCACTTTTTTGGTATCAGGGGACCTCAAAACGTGGACATCTGCAAAAATCTCGAGATCGAAAATTTTCATCATCACAATACTTGCATATACTACGTATAAGAAAGTAAAAAGGGAAATATCAGAAATACAAATTGTCCAAGTAAAAATGCAGGAGTCAGCTATAATGAATGAGGCAACTAATTTAACAAAATATTCGCAATTTATTATTTATATAATACTAATACATCTTCTCTAAATTTTCTTATGCTTCGTAAATAGTCGTAACGGAGCTTCCGTATCATTTCTGATTCCATCATGACACGCCGTTTATCAACTCTGTGATATTTAAAACCATTGCTTTTTAACGTTCGCCATAATGTTGTAATGGGGCACTGAATTTCCGGATTGTCCTGAATCTCTCCCTTAAACTTGACAAGGTAGGGACTTAGTTTTATCTATACATATTACAAATTGTCTCACAAATACTTTCGACTTCCCAATTTGGAATTTTCCTTGAGGATCCTTTATCAATTCTACATTTTCTTGTTTGAACACCATATTTGACAATATTGTAAATTGTTCCACAAGGTACTTCTATTAACGTTGATATCTTTTTATAATATGTGACTCAGGTGTAGATTAGTCATTTTCTGATTTGAAGTTATTGTAAACATTCAGAACTATTTGCTTAGCCTGAATTCCTAAACAAACTCTTACTTTTTCGTCGTCGTGAAAATTTATATTTTCTGTCGATAAATCAACATCGTCATCATGTTCTTCATACTCTTCGGTATTGCACCAAGGTCTCATCTTGAACAGTTTTTGAAACACAAAATAGAATACCTTCGTCAGCAAAATATTCTTCCCAGCTGGACACATATATTGCACACCAGGGTGGATGTTTTCGTGTATTGCGGTAATGACAGGTCAGTAATATTATTCAGGTTAATATATATCTGGATTTTCACAAAAGGAAATTATATTATTATATATGTATTAGTATATCATTCATGATAATCCATCAGTAAATCTTCGAACTGTGAAAATGATTATTATTTAATTGTAAGTATACATATATAAATAACAATAGCCCCTAATATTTTCTGTTACGGTCCCTTTATTTAATAGATTGACTGCTTGGTTCGTAATCCGATTTCAGTTTTACAATGCGCGGCTTATTTAAAGCTACACCCAAGCTATTACTACCTCATTACCAGTACCTCATTATTGTAGTGTTAATTTCGTCACGCTTAATACTAAAATCCTACCCTCTAATTCTAATATTCTAAGAAACTGACGATACTCTACAGCCAGCGGTGCACGTTGTTCACACCACAAACTTATATAAACAAGATTGGGGTATCGGCCCCTTAACTCAATTAATTAATCTATTTTTATTTTTGTGTATGTATACAATGGATTCTGCATTCGTTTTCTCGAGCTTCTTAGATGCAAGTAGAAGTGTAGACATTGCTGTATAGCTGTCTATCATTTCAACCAAAACATTTGCAATATTACCTCCTCATCAGTTGTTTGTATTAGTAGTAGACAATTGAAGTTTTTAATTTCATCGTAAGTGAGGACAAACAATAAAGGCGGATTTCTCGGGCACTCGCAAGTCACTGTATTTACCAATGTACACAATTTTGTTAAAAATTCTACTAGTACTTGCAGAGCCAACAATACGTGCTTTATGTGTATCCGACGATATATGTTTCGTTGTGTGGTATTCGTTCACGTGAAACAGCTAGCGGACATTTTTGTTTTTCTTCTTATTTTTTTTTTTTTTTGCATTCAATTAAATACAAAGTAAAATTATTTACTCCTACATTTCCTCTTCGAATTTAGCCAAATTTACATCATAACACAGTTTCAGAAACTTTATTTTAAAAAATAATTCCAATCAAACATGCATTTGAACCTTTATTTGTGTTCCAAATTTCATTTTGATATCTCATAACTGAAAGCTGTACTTTTGCTTGAACGAACCTTTTAATGTCGTTAGTTTTGTCGTTACGTGGAGCCCCTTAAGAAATACAATATTATTATATACGCTCATGAGCAAAAGTATTGCATATTTTTAATTTTTTGTGCTACGTGAAAAGTTTTGTTTATTTATGACTATTTTTTGTCACAACATATATACAAGACAATACATACTTTTTTGAAAAATAAGAACGCTAAAAATAACACATTATAGATAAACATCCCCGGTAAAAAAAAAGTTTGGTATTGTAACATTTTGTTTATTGCGTTTCTTCGGAGATAATCTAAGGTCATTGCTCTCTCAGACGTTTGCGGTATTCTAAAACAATATATGGAAACTGGCAGATTCAGCAGACGTCCAAGACCGGCCGAGATGCACAAGTGCAAAATTGTTTTCTAGAGACTACAGCTTTAAGCAAGTGGTTTAGAAGCAAGACGACCTGCAAAACTTCCAAAATTGCTTCCACGGCACAGGACAGAAAGACGCAACTTTGCTCAAGAACATTTAACGCGGACTGCAGTTCAGTGGAGTAATGTGCTCTTTTGTGATGAAACACGGATACAATTGTATCATCCACATGGGCGTAATTTAGTAGAGGTCACTCAAAGAATGACAGGCGTTTGTGGTACTTTGAAAATATTCTTCAAGACCATGTTTACCCATATGCCGGCTTCATTGGGTTTGGTTGGTTCAAATTGATCCAGGATAACGTACGACCGCACATTGCTGATGTTGTACAACAGTATCTTACTGATGTTGAAATTGAGAGAGTGATCTGGCCTGCAAAGAGTCCGAATTATAATCCAATAGAGCACGTATGGGACTACTTAAAGAGAAAAATTATGAAAGGAAATCCGTCTCCAAAAACTCTACAAGATCTACGACCTACGAGTAGCATCTGAGCAAGAATGGCACCAAATCCACTATAAAATATAAGAAATTTGATTTTTACAATGGGGAGGCGTATGCAAGCCGTATTAGATGAACGTTAAATAAGAGCCAGCTAATAACAAACTGTTTCATTTATTAAAGGAACTTCTGTTGTTATATACAAACTGTCCCAGAAATAAAAAGACGGGGTAGCAGGTATGTAAAGTCCGAACAGAAACATGCCCAAATATACCGCAATAACGAAGAAATTAAAAATTTAATTCTCTATGTTGTTTCTTAGATAAAAAAAAATACATTACGGACCTGGCACAGAATGTATGTTTATAAATACACGTAAGAATGCTCATTTGTAAATAGAAACGAACACGCATTCATAGAAAAATACGCTTTTATTTGTATAAAACGGGAAGAAAACGTTAAATCGTACTCATTCATATAAAACATTTTTTGCCCAATGCGTCTAGATAACGCAGCTGTGTAGTCGGTTATTGACCCAGATGGGCGACCCACTTTATTGCAGACAATAAAAGATTGTTTTTATTTTTAAAATAGGAAGGTTGTTGCTCTTTAATGTGTTTGTAGTCGGAAACAGCTGATTATTATTATTTTAGAATACATATTAAATAAATCGTAGTAAATATCAAGAATGTAATGATTTTTTTCTAGTAGGTGTAAAATTAAAGTAATTAATGGTTTGATATTTATTATGAAGTATCTATTCCTTCTCCTTTTTTTTAACACAAGTAATATGGTGGTCCTGAAAAGGACCGATTGTGAAAGTGAAGCAGGTGGATATTTAGTCCAGGGTCGGCGTAAGGCCAATTGAACTCTTTATTATTTTTTTTCTGCCGGCTGCGCACGAATAAAGACTTGGTATTTTAAGGGTAGGTTTTTACACAATCTAGCTTCCCATTTCTGGTACTCCGTCTTTTACTTTCTTATATGTACATAGTATAAGGAAGTATTGTGATGACGAAAATTTTCGACCTCGAGATTTTCGCAGATGTCCACGTTTTGAAGTCCCCTGATACCAAAAAAGTGGTGTTTAAAAAATGTCTTGTGTGTCTGTGTGCGTGTGTGTCTGTGTGTGTGTGACCACGATAGCGGTCAATCCGCTACAGATATCAATTCCAAATTTTGTATTTACGAATATAATCTCCCTCTTGGGAACTGATTAAATTTTGAGCAAAATCGGCAGACCCGAAGTAGAAGTTTACTTCATTGAAAAAATCGAAATTTGCAAATATGTATTTCGTCAATTACTAAGTTTAAACAAATTTATAAAGAATTCATATGTACTTAGAATTAAGTTTGAAACAAATTGTCTTAAAAAAGTTTTTCGAAATTCCAACCGGAAGTAGGTCTTTTACTCTTATCGAAAACCAGTTTTTTGCGAATATTTCGCAAGTCATGCTTTTTAGACAAGTACGTTACGAGTATAAAAGTATTTAAAACATAATTTTTAATATCTTTTATGTAAAAAAAATTTAAAAATTCTGACCAGAAGTACCACTTTTACTCTTATCGAATAGCGATTTTTTGCAAATATGTCGTAAATTATGCATTCTATATATATTTATAAAGAGTACAAAAGTATTTAGAGTTGGATATGCAATATTTTTTGTATAAATGAAATTTCAAAATTCGGACCGGAAGTAACACTTTCATACGTATAAGAAAGTCGTGTGGTGGCCACACCTCATTTTTTATTTCTGGGACAGCCTGTATAAAATCAAATAGATAAGTTATAGATAATATGTTTACTCAACAAAGAATAAATAAATAAGGAAAAGGTAATATATTGTTTAACATATTCAAAATATGCAATACTTTCGCTCATCAGTGAGTGTATAATGAAAATTATTTATTTATTGTTATCGGATAATCTAGACTTATAATTTATAGAAACAGGATGTGTATTAGATGTAATAGATAATGCTAAATATCAAAAACATCCTTGGATAAGGAAGTATTAAAGCATAGTAATAGGTGGTATATCATCCACGCTGTTATAAAATCCTATAAAGATTTTGAAGTTAAGGTGCACATTCTCGTACTTAATAAATAACCATAAAAACTGCTTTGTCATAGTTTTTATAATTATGAGGATTATGATGTGCGTGAGATTGTACAAATTACTTGAAATTACCAGTGTAGGTAGGTACATGTTCTAAAATGATTCTCACTACATTTGACAGTTTCAATTGTTCCCCCGTTCTTTAACGAACTCAACCAATTTTCTTCAATCTCCTACTCCCCGTCGAATTCAACATCGGCCATAAGATCGCTACGTGAACTTCACCCATCGTTGCCGACTCGAATTGCCAAGCTGCAGAGTTAGTCAGTTTTTAGTACTCGTTTCGAACTAATCGAAGTTGCGCGCATTCTATTATACATACAATCCTCCGAAACCAAAAAATTTCTACACTCTAATTGTGTGTGTTGTAGTTATTTATAGTGGCTTATGGTGACTTTGAAAGATTTACGCTCATACATCCTTAGCAAAACAACAAAAAACAAAACAACAACCGCAATAATCAAAATAAATAATATATTATGTATATTTTTTCTTTGACTAAATTATAATTTCATAAAATCTCGCTCTTGTATTTTAAACACTGACAAGATCAGTTTAAGTTATAGACATTTTAATTGACCACACAAAACCGTACGTTTTTATCTCATGTGATTGCATTTTCGCTGTATGTTAGTTAGTGACGTAAATATCTATTTTTAGATAATTATTTAATAGTATTTGTTACGTTCAACGATAACATAAAAGCAGTTTACAAATTAAACTTTATTTTTACTGCAGTTAGTTCATCGCTGGCTAATTTATACATTTTCGTTTTATTCCATCTTGTTCGTTTAACATTCAAAATTTAAATACTAACATTATATATTACACCACCGAATAATAATAATAAATAATAGCGATTGTTGTGTGCGTTTTTTTTTAATCAGAAACGTCTTGTGATCATCGCGACTTTTCCATACGACGACTTAGTTTTTGTTTCGGTGCTCTATATTCGTCTCGTGTGAGAACATATAAATAGAAAACATGTTCAAGTTAAAGAGTAAGAGTAAACACAAGCAACAAGACACGAAAGCCGCCAGTGAACAACTTATCATATCGGAGCAGAACAATGCGATCTCGTCCGATAAGAAAGTTAACCTTGAGATTAGCGAGACCGACAGAAAATCCAAAAAGGGTGAGTATCAGCAAATTTCTTTTTGTTTTGGGCGCGATCCCGTATGTGAAAGAAGGGCGATGAAGTAAGCACTACTATTAAATGGATTTCTCGTTATGCTAATAATAGTTGCACATGTTAAATGTCATTAAAATGTGTACCCACCACGTATTATACTTACAGATGTTTAAATACTGTGTTGCTGTCATATCTATGATAGGCAGGCATTATATTAGGTATATACCGTGATATAAAGATTCTAGGACGAAGATGTCATCGTGACATCAAGAAATATGTCATTTGATTTAAAGATACAATAAAACAACAAGCTTACCTGGTATTTAAGATTTTATTAGTAAAAAATGAGGTGTGGCCACCACACGACTTTCTTATACGCATAAGTGTTTTAGATCATACAATTTTAAGAATTTTTTTATACAAAAATTATTCAAAATCCTATTCTAGGTACTTATATTCTCTTAATAAATCTCTATAGAATGCATACTTTGCAAAGTATTCGAAAAAAAGGGCTGCTGCCTAAGAGTAAAAGTGTTACTTCCGGTCCGAATTTGGAATTTCATGTATACAAAAAATATTGCAAATCCAGCTCTAAATACTTTTGTACTCTTGGTAAATATATATATAGAATGCATAATTTACGACATATTTGCAAATATCGCTATTTCGTAAGAGTAAAAGTGGTACTTCCGGTCCGAATTTTAAAATTTTTTATAGAGAAAGTGTTGAAAATTAAGTTCTAAATACTTTTATACTCGTAACGTACCTGTCTAAAAAGCATGACTTGCGAAATATTCGCAAAAAACAGATTTTTGATAGGAGTAAAAGATCTACTTCCGGTAAGAAATTCGAAAACCTTTTTAAATAAAATTGTTCTCAATTTTAATTTTGACTACATTTGAACTTAGTAATAATGTTTAAACTTAGTAATTGACGAAATATTTGCAAAATTCGATTTTTTCACTGAAGTAAACTACTACTTCCGGTCTACTGATTTTACTGAAAAACTAATCAGATCTCAAGTGGGAGATAACACACGTAAATACAAAACTGGTTTTTAAAAAATGTCTCTCTGTGTGTTTGTGTGTGTGTGTTCCACGATAGCGTTCAAACGGCTACAGATATCAATTCCAATCTTTGTATTTGCGAATATAATCTCCCTCTTGAGATCTGATTAGATTTTCATTAAAATCGGTAGACCGGAAGTAGTAGTTTGCTTCAATGGAAAAATCGAAGTTTACCAATATTTCGTCAACTACTAAGTTTAAACAAATTTATAAAGAAATCATATGTACTCGAAATTAAATTTGAGAAAAATTGTATTAAAAAAGTTTCTCGAAATTCCTACCGGAAGTGGGTCGTTTGTCGAAAATCACTTTTTGCGAACGCTCAAAGTATGTCTCGAGTATAAAAGTATGTAAGACATAATTTTCAATACCTTATGTATAAAAAAAGAAAAATGAGTTTGCTTAAAACCACACGGCAGAAGTGAAAACTACATCAAGGCTCTCCCATGTAACGGTCGCTGAAAGAATCGCCAAATTGAAGACGTAATAAGCGACCACAAACACCCCCGTATCCAAAATTTCACAAACATTCATCAATTTTCAAAAAACTCTTCCGCCATTTTGTTTTTTTTTTGTCATTTTACCTTTGGATTCGTGATCGGCGACCTTAACCACCCCCGTATCTAAAATTTCGCATCCATACGTCAATTTTCAAAAAACTCGTCCGCCATTTTTTTTGACATTTTGACTTTGGAATCGTGATCGGCAACCTCCAAAACCCCCGTATCTAAAATTTCACATTCATACGTCAATTTTCAAAAAAGTCTTCCGCCATTTTGTTTTTTTTGACATTTTGACTTTGGAATCGTGATCGGCGACCCCCAAAACCCCCGTATCTAAAATTTCACATCCATACGTCAATTTTCAAAAAACTCGTTCGCCATTTTGTTTTTTTTTTTACATTTTGACTTTGGATTTGTGATCGGCGACCTAAGACACCCCCGTATCTAAAATTTCACATTCATACGTCAATTTTCAAAAAAATCTTCCGCCATTTAGTTTTTCTTGACATTTTGACTATGGATTGGTGATCGGCGACCTAAGACACCCTCGTATCTAAAATTTCACTTTCATACGTTAATTTTCAAAAAATCCTTCGGCCATTTTGTTCTATTTCGACATTTGAATTAATGATGGGCGACCGTAAAAACTCCCAAGTGCCTAATTTTAATCAGAAGAGAGAGAAATTGATTTCAGCCGGCTCCGCCCACTGTGCACGTTTGCGTAATCGTTTAAATAAAATTGTTTCGTACTAGGGGCACATAAATGTCGAAAGCAATCCTCTTTTTCCCCTTTAAGGAAATACACACGTTCTGGAATTATCGTATTTTAATTTAAATCATTATTAAAATATTAATCGGCCGCTGGTATAGTGTATTGTGTGGAGATGCAATTCGCCGGACCGTAATACATTGATCGCCAGTGCACATGAGAATCTGATATTTATTTCCCCCCCGTCCGGAATACATTGATATCAGTGCACATTTAAACGGCCATTTTTCTTACCAAATCCTTCTGCAAACGACCTTTAAATTGCCGGTACCTTCGATTGCGTGCGACTGCCGACTCGAAATAAGCATACAAGAGGTCCCAAAAAGTCGGTTCCTTAAGACCCCGAGTCTTGATGAGCCTTCAAAATTTCGTATTTCACGCTTAAAAGTGAATCCGTGGTGCAACTCAGTTCGCCTGTCAGTTTGACGTTTCTCGGGATTTTTTTGATTGTCACGTGAATCGTCACCGCTCCACTTAGGAAGAAAATCTCTCCGTCGACCAGAAATTCAGTGTCGCCCGTACACCAATGCCAAAGGGCAGCTTTCAATTTCGCGTATCCAGAGAGGAGTTCTTTGCACAGTTTTGCCGATTTTTGTCGAATTTACGGTTCGTTTGGTAACCATGGCGACTCGAGCGTTACATAGCGGAGCGTGACGGCACAATCTCGTTCAGTGCCCACAATCAACGCTCCCATAGAAGTTTACACTTCAAAAATTCAAAATTCGGACCGGAAGTGACACTTTTACTCTTAGCGAGTAGCACTTTTTCTCGAATATCTTGCAGAGTATGCATTCTATAGATGAAGGCACCTAGAATAGGATTTTGAATAATTTTTGTATAAAAAATACTTTAAATTTGGACTTAGTTTGGAAGTAACACACTTACTCACGGATTTATTTTTCTAAGAAGATAAAAGTATTTAAAACAATTTAGAACAAGTTTTGTACATTTTAAAACGTCCATACGTATAAGAAAGTCGTGTGGTGGCCACTCATTATTTAATATGTTCTTTCATTTGGGTCATCACGATTTTCTAGTAATTGTTGCAACAATAAGTAACACCATTTACAACAAAGTACTCAAAAATACACATAAAACGTATTATGTAATTAAACCCGTAACAAGAATTGGTAAAGCAATAGTAAGTAGACGCATAATAATGTCAATATTTTATAAGAAAATTTTTAAATTCTTATTAAAGAATGTGTTGCCTAACTTGTTGTCAGTGGCGTAATCGTATGAAAATGAATAAAATTTCACTTAGCGAAGAAAAGCATAAGTGTAATAAAGTTGTTTGCGAACAAGCGAAAGTCTTGTGTCATAAATGTTATAGTAATTCCCGTTTTATGACACTATTGTCTTGAGTGTAAAATTCTTAAAAAAGGAAATCTGAAAGTGAAACCAATTAACGTCTTGGCGCTGATGTTTTGTGTTACTGGGACCAGAGGCTGGAAAATGATTCAATGACACTTGCTCGCCAATGCTCGCGTCTGTAGACATAAATGTAACAAACTGAAGCTACATTTACGTGCAATATGACATTTCAGTATCTTTAAATACATGTTTTCTAAAGAGTCGAATATTTAAGAATGTCAGTTTTTTTGATGTTTTAACTTGAACATTTTAAAGATTTGAAAATCTGCGTTCTTATAATCATCATGTCATTTTAAGTTTAAAATTCACACTGAATTATGTAATAAATATTTAAAATAATCAACAAAATGGACTAAACAAACTTTTCCACGGACTCACAGATTCGGAAAATAACTGAAGAAAACACAATTTCGACATATTTACCTAAAAGAATACGAGCACTTTCTATTTTGATGTAAAGAAAACCCACCAATAACCTACCTGTAAAAAAGCAAATCCTCCAGATCAAATTTGGCAGGTTTTCAGAGGTTTCATTTGACTAAGAGTTGTTGTAATATACCTATAACCTATCATATAAATTTTGTTATAAATATTTGTCAACATTTTATTAATCTAATGTATTATTTTGCGCCGTTATAAATATTATATTATAGATTGAGAAGATAATATAAATATTTTCCAAACATCTCGATAAATATTTTTATTTAATGTATGCAAAACCCAATACCAAATATACTAAAACACCTTTATCACAAAAAGTTCTTAATAAAGCTAAATGCGTATTTCGACAACTGTGTTTTCATCATCAGTAGCACTGTTTTGTACCGCGTTGCCTGTTCACTGTAGCAGAACAGCACTCAAACTTATAAAACACGTGTATAATTGTAGATAATTATAATGCTATGGAGCTATACATATAAAAAATAGAAATAGAGTCATGAAATCAGATAACCGACCGATATCCCAATCATGATTATATAACTTGTAGCGTGAAGAACGACACCGTTTACAGGTACCATTAAAGTACTTGGAACATCACAATTAGAGAGTAATATCTTACCCTGTAATTATTAAGTTTGACCGAATTAACAGTACCAGGTACCGTTAATGATCTTAAGCATTGTTTGTAATAGCTTAAATCAAAGTATAAGCCGTTTCTGTAAATTTCAAATCAGTGTTATTCTCTATACCCTACAGTGTATAGGCATCGCGATTTTAATGATAACAATATAGTTTGCCCAAATATATATTTAGCTTTTAAGCACTTTTGTAGTATCCCTGTTTTAATGTACTTGGTGTAAAGTAAACTGCTTGTTTGATTAAGAAAATATTGCTACTAAGTGAGAAAACAATCCAGTTGCTAAGGCTACACCCGCGCTCCGTGCCGGCTCGTTATGGTACTCTATCGATGTTGATCTTCCCTCCCACTAGGCCTCGTTCACTTCCGGACTTACTGCTGCGCTTTGCCCTCGCCCTACCAGTATCGCATACGTTGCGTGCCGCATCATTGCCATATAGTAGGTAATAAGTATAGGTATACTTATGATACTAATTACACTATCTATGTAAAACATTCCAAAGCTCTAGCTTAATGAGAATTACCCTAGATTTATGACGATTATACGAGTCAGTCAGTGTTTGAATGCCTAAAATCGTGATGAAGATAAAAACGCATCGTCTTTGGTCCAAATATTCTATGTTAAGGTGCTGTTTCAATATTTATGAAATAGCGGAAGCTATATTTTAGAAATAGAGGATATAAACCGTTTGATGACAGAAGCCGATGATAAAACATATTTATTAATCAAAGTAAATTATATATAATAAAAGCGCACAATTGATGAATGTTTATGAAATTTCGCTTTTGGGGGTTTTTGGGGCAGCTGATCACAAATTCATAGTCGACATTTTTAAAAAACAAAATGGCGGATTTGATATGGCGGAAAGGTTCTTCGAAACTTGATTGAATGATTCGAAATTTCGTTTTTGGGTTTTTTTTGGTCGCTGATCATGAATCCGAAGTCGAAATTTCAAAAAACAAAATGGCGGATCCAATATGGTTTTTCGAAAATTGATGAATGTTTGTGAAATTTTGCTTTCTGGGGTTTTTGGGGTTCGCTCATCACAAATCCGATGGCAACATTTTTAAACAAGAAAGTGGCGGATCCAATATGGCGGAAAGATTTTTCGAAAATAGATGAATGTTTGTGAAATTTTCCTTTTGGGGGTTCTTGTGGTCGCTGATCACGAATTCGAAGTCGGAATTTCGAAAAATGACGGTTCTTCGAAACGTAATTGAATAGGGCTTAAATTTAATACTTGGACTTTTTTGGATCTTTGATGAAATTGAATTTAAGATTCATTTTTATTATTGTTGTGTGTTTCTTTTCTTAACGATAGTAGACTTCGAAAAGGTTGTCAAGCTTTTCCACTGTCACATCAAAAGCGTATTGTAGACTGGTTCAATGAAAATGTTGCGCTCTTTGAGTTCATTTCTTCTTTGGATACTTTAACATGACTTTTATGTTTAACATTAAATTATCATTCTCGCTCTTGAGTGTCTGCTTCAAAAGTTTATGAAATCGGACATTCTAAAAAGCGTCATGACTGGGATCGCGTTTTACACGAATCTGTAAAAAAAGCTGTAAGCGGACGCGAAAAAGGCGATTCAAGCTCGAAGATATTGACAAATTCAGCTAGTATTAAATAATAATGAGATGTAGTAGTAATTAACAATTTTTTACATTATTTTGTTATAACAGTCATATTATAACAACTTTATGATGTTACAGTTTATTATAACACAAAGGATAATGAATTGAATTGAATTGAATATTCTCTTTCTTTTAGCGATAAATAGTTTCTGTGTGAATAGTTCATTTTTATGGGAAAAGTACTCAAAAGTATTAAAACTGTAATGGCGTAAGTTAATTGTGAAAGAATTTATCTCGTCTTAAATTTATTTTGGTTTAGTACACTCCATCTTTGATTTTTTTGTACATATATTTCTAAATATACGCCCACCGTTTACTTATCACAGATTACTCTCACCTTCACATTATCCAATATTTGTTTTCAATATGTACTTTAAACTTATAATATTTGCACATTATCCAAAGCAATTTGCTGATGGCATGTAACCTATTATGCACGCATAAAATACTATTTTCACTCAGTAATGAATTGGTTATACCGGGTGTCCACACGAAAACTTTATATTGAATTAATTCTGGTGTTTTTGAAGACAAAAACTTGAAATTTTGGGTGGTTGTTCAGGATATAGGGGGACAATGAATAGTGTATTTCATACCGCCCCATCGGGTCACCCGCCGCCGCCGGCCACCCCCACTCCAATATTTTAAATGACACCCTGTATTTTTTTTTTGGTGGTTTTGAAAGAACACAATTTTCTTGATATTCCTATGTGAAAAAACTAGTAACACACATTATGACATTTATGAGATATTTAAATTTAAAAGTTTCAGATATCAGAAATTATTAACTCCGAAAAATCATAAGTTAGTCATGGAAATAGTTTGCTTTAAATTAGAATTGTCAAAATTGTGACTTTTGTGTTTCATTAATATTAATACTTGTAAAATTGTTCTTAAAGTTTCGGCTTTTTCGCTGAAATGGTTTATACTCTTGAAGAGAGAACTGAAATAGTGATTTTGTATGGGATTGCAAACAAAAATTATTCCCAAGCGGCGACGTTATTCAATGAAAACCATCCAAACAGAAACGTATCTGTTGCTTATGTCAGAACGCTAATAGAAAAATTTTTGCAAACTGGATCTGTAAATAATAAAAAACGGAATACGAATAATTGTGGTGTACTAAATGAAGCTATGCAACTAGCAGTTCTTGGGCATATTAATTTAGACCCAGAGCTTTCGTTGAGAAAATTATCCGAAGTTTCGGGAGTGCCAAAATCAACCTGCCATAAGATATTAAAATTAAACAAAATGCACCCTTATAAAATTCAACTTCACCAAGAGTTGGGTGACGGTGATTTCGACAGAAGAGTCGAATTTTGTGAAATAATGACAGATATGATTCGGCAAAATGGAAATGTTTTGCGAAGTATTTGCTTTAGTGATGAAAGTTGCTTTTACTTAAATGGTCTTGTGCATAGACACAACTGTCGATATTGGAGCGACGTAAAACCCCATTTTTTCCGAGAAGGCAACACACAATATCCCCAAAAAATTAATGTATGGGCTGGAATTCTTAATAACCAAGTAATTGGCCCGATATTCTTCCAGGAAAATTTAAATGGACCTAAGTACTTACAATTTTTGGAAGAGCTAATACATCCTCTTATCATACAGTGTCTAGAAGAAAACTTGAATGAAATAGAGGAGGAGCAATTATATTTTCAACAAGATGGAGCTGGGCCACATTACTCTTTAGACGTTAGGAATTATTTGGATAATATTTTCCCAGGACATTGGATTGGACGTAGGGGCTCTATTGAATGGCCAGCTCGCTCCCCCGATTTAACTTCCCTAGATTTCTTTTTGTGGGGACATTTGAAGTCTGTTGTTTATTAGACACCGCCACAATCAATAGCTGATTAACGTAATAGAATAACAGAGGAATGTCGAAATTAAACGCCACAAGTGTTCGAAAATGTTAGAAATGCTTTTGAAAATAGACTTTATTTATGTTTAAATGTAAACGGTGAACAATTTGAGCATTTAATTTAACTAAAATGTTGTGAATAAATCTTGTTTTAAGTATTTCCATGACTAACTTATGATTTTTCGGAGTTAATAATTTCTGATATCTGAAACTTTTAAATTTAAATATCTCATAAATGTCATAATGTGTGTTACTAGTTTTTTTCACATAGGAATATCAAGAAAATTGTGTTCTTTCAAAACCACCAAAAAAAAATACAGGGTGTCATTTAAAATATTGGAGTGGGGGTGGCCGGCGGCGGCGGGTGACCCGATGGGGCGGTATGAAATACACTATTCATTGTCCCCCTATATCCTGAACAACCACCCAAAATTTCAAGTTTTTGTCTTCAAAAACACCAGAAATAATTCAATATAAAGTTTTCGTGTGGACACCGGTATAATTTTCTGATATATACGAGTATACACATATTATATAAAGTAAGAACCGGTATTATTACTTATATGTAGAGAAAATAATATTGTACAGGTTTGATTACTGGAACAATTAAATAACTTAAGCCTCCATATTCTACTTTTAAAAGAATATTTTTTTTCAAGAGTTATTCATGAGGTATATAATGATTGTTACTTACATAAAGATTGCGTTACAGGTTTGCTAACGTAAAAACACTTCGTACCGACTTTAGAAATAATATTATGAAATGTTGTTAAATTTTACATTTTTATTTAAATTAGATAATCAGGAAAGTTTATTTAATATATTTTTTTTTAAATTTTAACAGAACAATGAACTCGTGTTTAATGTGTGTATTTAAGTCCACAGTTCTGAGTAAACAATTTAAACATAATTAAAATATTGAATTAACTATTATAATTTTTAACGATAGTATATCTTATCATATATATATTTTTTATATATACATATACAGGGTGAGTCATTAGTAGGCGCTTCCTCGATTTATCTTTTGTATTTTAAATAAGAAAGAAACAATGCCTGGAAGATTCATGATTGCTTGGAACGAATATTCTAAAAATACTTTTAGCTCTGACGCAGTTCCAATTTCACCGGAAATGTATTAAACTATTTTTTTTAAACGACACTATATATTTTTGGACTTTCTAGTACCGTTTTAAATTGCCTATTCAACTGTTTTTCCTCCTGTTTTTGGGTTATTATTTTTTTTGGAAATTTTGGATTAAAACACGTGTGCAGAAAAATGAATCGCATTGTTTTTGATAGTAAAAACATTAATTTTGGTGGTGCGGGTAGCCAAGAAAATTTTGCATCATTTGGTATAAGTTGCACTCGAAAATACCTCAAGAAACTTTGTTTTTTCAAAGCCTACTTCTGGGAATTTTAACATACCAAAAACTTTTTTTTTTTTAATGGAACAGCCTGTATTTTATAATCGCATTTTTTTTAATTTTCTTTCATTTTTGTCAAGCATCTTCTGTAATTTCTGAGATAATCACTATATGAGCAATCGCAAGTAATTTCCATAAAAGAAAGTTTACGGTATGTGAAAATTTCGGGAAGTAGTCTTAGAAAATATGAAGTTTTTTGAGGTATTATCAAGTGCAACTTATACCAAATGATGCAGAATTTTTTTTGACTATACGTGCCACCAAAATTAATGTTTTTACTTTTAAAAACCATGCGAATATTTCTTTCTTTTTTTCTTAACACGTTTTGGTCAAAAATTTCCAAAAAAAAATAACTCAAAACTTTTCGGTTGAATTTTGAATAAGGCGAAACAACTGAATAGGCAATTTATGACGGTACTAGAAAATTCAAAAATATATAGGGTGAATCATTTAAAAAATAAACCATGAATCTAATTGTTTTTTCTTTTATTTGAAAAACAAAGGACTATTCGAAGAACCGACTACTAATCACTCACCCTGTATATATATTATATATCTTTCCACCAACCACTAGAACATAATAAATATACAGGGTGTCCCAGAAATAAAAAGACGGAGTAGCAGGTATGTGAAGTCCGAACAGAAACAGGCCCAAATATACCGAAATAACGAAGAAATTAAAAATTTAATTTTCTATGTTGTTTATAAATACACGTAAGAATGTTCATTTGTAAATAGAAACGAACACGCATTCATAGAAAAATACGCTTTTATTTGTATAAAACGGGAAAAAAACGTTAAATCGTATTCATTCATATAAAACATATTTTTTGCCCGATGCGTCTAGATAACGCAGCTATGTAGTCGGCTATTGACCCAGATGGGCGACCTACTTTATTGCAGACAATAAAAGATTGTTTTTATTTTTAAAATAGGAAGGTTGTTGCTCTTTAATGTGTTCGTAGTCGGAAACAGCTGATTATTATTATTTTAGAATATTCAATAAATCGTAGTTTTTCTAGCCTTATTACAGTAAATATCAAGAATGTAATTATTTTTTTCTAGCAGGTGTAAAATTAAAGTAATTAATGGTGATATTTATTATACACAAGTAATAAGTCGTCCAGGGTCGGCGTAAGGCCAATTGAATTCTTTATTATTATTTTCTGCCGTCTGCGCACGAATAAAGACTTGATATTTTGAGGGTACGTTTTTACACAATCTAGCTACCGATATCTGCTACTCCGTCTTTTTATTTCTGGGACATCCTGTATATAAATGTAATACGACATTAAAAAATTAACGAAGACAATACATACATGGCTCACAGCCAATTTTAAGCAAAAGAAAAATTACAAGAAAAATCAAACAAAATTCTATACTTAGTTCTTCAAGATCGATACTGAATTAGAAATAGGCACTGGTGTTACAATGCAAAATGTCTGGTCACAAACTGCTGTCATGACATTATTTTCATAGGATCATAATTTTTTACTCTTACCTTAATTTCTTGTATTTATTGTTTTACCAGTAGAAATTAAGTATATACGTTATTTTTTATTTAATTGAGATCTATTTTTCTCATTATACATATCCATAATTTATTCAGTGTTAGTGTGCGATTACCTACACATGTGTTTTATCACTGTGGGTGTTAAAATACATTCTTGTTGACCGAAGTGTGTAGATTTTCTGTTTATGAGTTGCAATTAATCATAGTTTTTTGCGTCATTAGAATTATGTAATCGCTATAGCAGTTTACTTTTGTTACAGGAAAAAATAGGGGAATTTGTGGTACAGCATATTTTGAGGAACAAAATCGCTTAATGAAAGGTGAAGATACACTAACAAAAATTGTAATATGTTGTATCGAATTTTGCATGACGTATCTTTTAGGTGTATTAATGACATAAAAAACCGGTTGTCTTCACTATGCTTGTTTATCACTGGTAGTTTTAAGTAGGTCAGCGACTCTACCTACGTCTAGACAAACTAATCGATTGTATTAATGACTATCTGAATAAGTGAAACCAAAATACATTTTGGGAATTATATTCTGTTTTTGCTAATTGTAAATTCAAAATTCAGAATTCAGAATATTAGTAACATATTTTTGGAAAATCTCACAGAAATTTCTCCATAATTCACTGTATTTAATTAACTACAATCAATACTAAATGTAATTATTGTTACATTACATTGTATAAAGGCTAGTAATTAGAGATATACTATTTCGTATTTTAAATCAATAATCAGATTACTTTTCCACACATAACCTAGTTGTTAAACCATAAATATGCTAAAAAATGTCACGCGACCATATATAGGATGTTTGGTGTATCATTTGCCAAATTAAATTGGACGATAGAAAAGGTCATTTGCTGTCTATCAAGGCCCAATAACTCAAATATTTTTTCAGCTTTTTAATTTTTATTTTGCAAAATCCCAAAATTAAGCATTTAAACTTACAGTAAAAGAAAGTGTACCTATAATTGTTTCTCTCAATTTCCAGTTTACTTTTAATGTGTACTGTTATGTGATTCAATTAAATTTAATTTCTTGTTTAACGGTGTTCAAAGTTGATTTAATGCTTTGGAGTCCTATGGCGTCCCCACACGTAAAAATCTAACAGAGTTAGGTCACGGGAACGTGGGGGCCATGGAATAGGTAGGACCATGTCTCCCAATCCATTAATTTGGGAAAACATTTATAAGGTACTGCATGACGGTTAATCTCCAGTGTGCAGGACAACCGTCATTTTAAAAAACAATAGGCCTGTCTATATTCATCGAAGATTGCCAAGTCAGCTAACAATTCGGGCAAGTCATTTTGCAAAAAGTCGAGGTAATTATCACCGTTGAGATTGAAGAACGTTACGTAGAGGCAGTCAAATCTCGACTAAAAAAAAAGGGAACCCGTGGCTCGCGCTTGCCCAACCATTTTGGGGAATACCCAAAGAAAAAATCAGGTGTGGCCACCACACGACTTTCTTATACGTATGAGCTTTTCAAACTATATAACTTTAATTTAGTACTTCCATTGTCATAATAAATCTCTATAGAATGCATGTTTTGCAAGATATTCGAAGAAAAGTGCTACTCGCTAAGAGTAAATGTGTTACTTCCGGTCCGAATTTTGAAATTTAATGTGTACGAAGAATATTGCAAATCCAGCTCTAAATACTTTTGTACTCTTGATACATATATATACAGTGTGGAAACCACTTATGGAATAAATTCAGTAACTTACAGACTAATGACATTTGTCGAAAACGCTGAAACAGGTCAATTTTTATTTTAAATTGCGCTGGTTTTAAATCACTGCACCTATTAGTGACGCCATCTTCTTTAGAGCTGTGACGTCATACGTATTTTTTTTTAATAGAATGCTATATTTTTTTATAAATTCGTAGATAGTACTATTAAATATCTTTTCAATGAACTAACACAAGTTAGCTTTATTTTCAACAGTTTTTGAGATTTTTACATTAAAAAAAAAAAAAAAAAATTAAAAAAAAAACAACACGAAAAAACTGTGTAATGAAATTGATAGCACCTGACGGTAGTAGAATACAAGAAAGATAGTAATTTTGCTTTCATCAAAAAAGAATAAATTAGTAAACTTTGACGTTTTTATAATTGATGATGTTGTGGTTGGAACGTAAAAATGTAAAAATCTCAAAAATTGTTGAAAAGAAAGTTAACTTGTGTTTAGTTCATTGAAAAGGTATTTAATAGTACTATCTACGAATTTATCAAAAAATATAGCATTCTATTAAAAAAAAATGCGTATGACGTCACAGCTGTAAAGAAGATGACGTCACTAATAGATGCAGTGATTTAAAACGTGCGCAATTTAAAATAAAAATTGACCTGTTTCAGCGTTTTCGACAAATGTCATTAGTTTGTAAGTCACTGAATTTATTCCATAAGTAGTTGTTTCCACACTGTAGAATGCATAATTTACCACATATTTGCAAAAAATCCCTATACGGTAAGTGGTACTTCCGGTCCGAATTTTGAAATTTTTTTTATACAAAAGGTATTGAAAATTAAATTCTAAATACTTTTATACTCGTACAGTACCTGTCTAAAAAGCATGACATGCAAAATATTGGCAAACAAATGATTTTCGATAAGAGTAAAAGACCTACTTCCGGTAGGAATTTCAAAAAACTTTTTAAATAAAATTGTTCACAGTTATAATTTTAAGTACATATGAATTCTTTATAAATTCGTTTAAACTTAGTAGTTGACGAAATATTGGCAAAATTCGATTTTTCACCGAAGTAAACTACTACTTCCGGTCTGCCGATTTTACTGAAAATCTAATCAGTTCTCGAGAGGGAGATTATACTAGTAAATGCAAAATTTGGAATTGATAGTTAATTGACCGCTATCGTGGTCACACACTGGCGCGCGCGCGCGCTCACATACACACACACACAGAGAGAGAGAGAGAGAGAGAGATTTTTTAAAAACCACTTTTTCGGTATCAGGGGACCATCACAATACTTCCTTATACTACGTATAAGAAAGTAAAAAGGGACATCTGTTGATTTTTGCTGCCCAGGAGGAAGGTAACAGTTTCTTCCTGTTTTTTCGCGGGTTATTTACCCAAAAATAAGTTCTCATCTGAAATATCGAATATCTGGTGTGTCCCGAAGCACAAATTTAGTGAATTAGTGAAGTTGTAATCAAGCTTTTTATGACATATTGCATACCATTGGAAAGGGAATACACTAGAGAAATTTTTAAAAGAATTAGATATAAGATTACGATCTCTTTTAGTTATTACTTTCTTATACGTAGTATAAGGAGGTATTGTGATAATCAAAATTTCGACTTCGAGATTTTTGCAGATGTCCACGTATTGTAGCCCCTGATACCGAAAAAGTGGTTTTTAAAAAATGTCTCTATCTCTCTCCCCCTCTCCCCCTCCCTCCCTCTCTTTGACCACGATAGCGGTCAAACGGTTGAATATATTAATTTAAAATTTTATATTTGCCATTATTTCGTCAACTACCAAGTTTAAACAAATTTATAAAGAATTCAAATGTACTCAAAAGTGAATTTGAAGAAGAATTATTAAAAAAGTTTTTCGAAATTCCTACCGGAAGTAGGTCTTTTTGTCTTATCGAAAATCAGTTTTTTGGGAATATTTCGCAAGTCAAGCTTTCTAGGCAGTACATTATGAGTAAAAAAGCAGTTAAACCTTGATTTTGAATATTTTCTGTATAAAAACAAATTCAAAATTCGGACCGGAAGTAGTGCTACTTTTACTCTACTCGAGTAGCATTTTTCTTGCAAATATCTCGCGAAGAATGCATTCTACAGAGATTTATTAAGACAATGGAAGTAGAATAGGATTTTGAATAATTGTTGTATGAAAAAATGTTCAAAATTCCGACTTGAAGACATTTACCCACAAGTTTATTATTTTAAGAGGATAAAAGTATTTAAAGCTTTATTTACAACAACTTTTCATAATTTGAAAGGCACATATGTATAAGAAAGTCGTGTGGTGTCCATACCTCATTACTTTTTTTTATTGCATTATAAAGTTGAGTTTAAAGTTTATTTTTACCTCTTCCAAAAAGTTCATGAGTTAGTAAAACGAAAACTACAGCAAATGACCCTCTTCTATCGACTGATTTAATTTAGCAAACGATGCATCAAACAGCCTGTATAATTCCAATAATGGGTGTAGAGAGTGGCTAAAAATCTGAAACAAAATGCAAAAAAAATCCCTTATCACAAAAATTAAGAATATTGAAAAAAAATCAATATACTTATTTCGGCAACTAAGTTGCCATCTTCAGTAGAAACCTGTAGAAGAACAGAAACTGTAGAGAAACATAAACTATTTCTCTACAGATTTCTACGTATATTGATTTTTTTAAATTTTCTTAATTTTTGTGGTAAGGGATTTTTCCTTTTGCATTTTGACCCTGTATAACTAATTTATTAAAGCTGTCTGTCAAAGCATGCGATTTGACACTAACGCTTCCAATTTCCAATAACGTCGATTGGTAGGGAAATGGGAGCATATACAATTGTGTAAACATGTCTCACTGTTGCTGTTTTGCATGTATGTTTAAGTATATAAATAAAATTTAAAAAAAGTATTTATATTAACTTGATAATGTTGCGTTACTTTTACACCACATTGTATAATTATATAGTATGCGTGTCTGTGTTTAATTATACAAAAAATGGCGTATAGCCAATAACAGTGATGTAAAATTACCGTAATTTATATTTTCCGTAAATTACCACTCTTTCTTTTTACCAAGATTTATTCTTGCGTAATTACCATGGCAATTTACTCAAAAAATGGTAAATTACGCAAGAATAAATCTTTATGTTATACACTATTTCTTTTGTCAGGTACGTGAAGTTGGCACCACAACTTGCGACGCAAATGTTCTTTTTAGTGCCAAAAGTTTGCGCTTAATATGCGCTGTCGATATCTGAAGAAAAAACACCGAAACACTTCACGCACCTACATAATTGTATTTGTTTATAACTTTATAACAATTAAGTGTTTTAGTGTTTTTTCTTCAGATATCGAGGGCGCATGTTGTGCGCCAACGATTTGTACTAAATTGAAGGTTTGCGCCGAAAATTTTGGCCTGGTAAGAAGTTCATACTAAATAACTAGTTTTGTTTATAACTTTCTAACATATTAATGCGCCGGTGTTTTTTCTTCAGATACCGACGGCGCATATTGGGCGCAACATTTTGGCACTGAAAAGAACATTTGCGTCGCAAGTCGTGGTGCTGGCGTGAAGTTGGCACAAAAACAATAAAACAAATTTAACTTGGAATTGTGTGAATCAAAAGTGAAAGTATAAGCTATTAGGTGTTAGGGGCTGCCGTAGACACGTGTTTCACAATTCTCTTTGTATTTGAATTCTTAACTTTCTTATCTACTTTAATTTGAAAGATCCGCTTATAATTTGTTCAAGGTACCGCAAAATATCTCCAGCATTTGTAACAATTACCTAGGAACATATTATATTCTACCTCACATTTAAGATTTTGTGTAAACCTAATTATTATTTGGAATATTACTTTAAAAAAGCAGGTAGCATAAAAAACGCAATTGCAGTAAGTGTACTTGAAAAATAAACACCAATTTGGATAAAGAAAAAATTCTAGAAATGATGTTTTTACAAAATTAGTACAATGATGTAATGAAGAAACGATTGTAATTTACACAATTAATCAATGCAAACCTTCAAGGTCATGGTCGTGCTAAGCGATAAATGTGAAAATTACATAACTGATAATGTTCCTGATATTATGTAATATATTATGAATATAAATTATGCGTATTATATATACAGAAATATTTTTACTTACTCTTAAAAATCGATAATTCAATCTTCCCCGATAAAATACTCAGACTCCTTTTATGTAGCTAAAGACGTTTAAGAATAATTTCACCTATTGAACATCATAAATTTGCAGTTTTTCTAGGAATGTCAATAAATTTACAAACACAATTATAAACGTTTACAGTATCTGTTGGCTAGCAAAAAAAAATTAATTATCTTATGAATTTGAGCAAATAAACAATATTTACGTATCATTCAGTTTAAGAAAACGTTGAGAAAAATCCAGCTTCCAAGAAACATTCGTAATTGGTTGCAAAATAGAATTTACACTACAAAAATTAATGTGTTTAGCTTGGCTTGTTCGATCCAACACTTTTTGTTTACTGTTACTTTTGTCAATTTGTGTTTTATTTAATTTTTATTGTTCTATATCGGGTGATCCATATTAAGAATTCGCCATTACTATCTCCGTTAATGTAGGAGCTACGTAGTCGGTTAAATTAGGGAAGTTGTAGTGTTTTTTCCGCTGATGACGACAGTGAAAACAGAAAAACAATTAACGTGTAGGTTCCCAGTTATTTTTAAAAATTTACATTTTTCTAATGGAACACCCGGTATAATTTAATACCAATCGATGCAAAATTAATAGCTTATCCAAAGTGTTCACATGCCTTTTTTCAAAAAAAATTGAGAATAACCGGAGTAATTCAAAAACAAACTTTCTATCCTGTAATAAAAGTGCGGATTTAATAAATATCTTAGAAGGCATGGAGATTAATTCTGTACAAGTGACAGTGTAACAGAGTTTGTCAAAATACTTTCGTTTGTGTGTGAGAATATAATACACTGTGGGCTTAATAGTAAAAATTTGCTGTGTCAAAAAAACTGCGACAGAGCGGTTCGACAATACAGTGAAATTATTTTCTGGGCGACAACTGCCATATCGGCTTTACTTTTTAAGACTTTATCGATAATTTCGAAGTAACGAAGATGTTTTTGACAAGAAAAGGACAAATAAGACCTATATCGTTTCAGAAGAAAAGGAAATTACCGTGTTAACGTATTTTGATGTGCATCCTCAAAATTCGATATCACAGTTATCTACACAGACAAGCCTTTCACAAATATTCAAAGGATGTTAAGAAGCATACATTTTTGCCGTACAAGTTTCAACCAGTCGAACTTGAATGGCTCAAGTTAAGCCATCATGTTGCTCTCAATAATAAATCATCTAAATAAGATGTAGTGAACAATTTATCGCTAGCAGGATTTAGTTGATTGGCTCTGGAACCACAGATTCTGTCGCTATGTTCAACCAAATTAAATAAAATTGTAGACAAAAATTACTTATGTCGTATTTTGATTTTTCATTCGACTTGCATATTTCCTTTTTTTGTTTTGTTGATTGTTTATAATAATTCAATTTCCGCTTGCGTCTATCTATTATATACACTCCCATATTATAGGTACTGCATTTCTTCTAATTGCAAAAACTATCTGTCGTTCCGATTCAAGTCTGCAATAGCCGACCGATTCCGATAAATTTGCGTCTGCGCTAGGCACGGTAGAGATACCGTAAAGTGGGGATAGACGATGCGATTACTACGAAAAACACTTGCTTGAAATGTGTGTGACAATGTTTACTATTTCAAATTTTTTATCTTAAATATAATTACATAAATTTGATCTTATTTTATATCGTTCATCAAATGTGCAGCTGGCGCGTAGAGGTTGTTTTTTTCTTTTATGTACCAGCCTTACTTAGAAGACATTAATCAAATGTATGCATTTTTGTGGTTATTTCTAAAACACATAACTTTTTTTTAAGAAAATAAATTAATACGAAAACTGACCTTGACATTATAAATTTATGCCTTATGCATCGCTAACCCAAATTTGAGATTCTAAAATTACAAAATAAATTTTAAAAACGCCCAACGGCGATATATTACGGGGCCATAGTTTTTGATAGGTAAACGCTCCTCTTAAATGTTCATGTCGAAGGTAGAAAAATATATAAGTAATTATGTTTGGTCTTATAAATAGTATGTGACTTCCACTGGTTAATAAAATGTGTTACTTTATTCCTGCTGACGCAAGTATCCCTAAGTTATTTAAGAAATGAGAAAAACGACAACATTAAATAACAAAAAATTACTTTTGGTTATTGTTTGATAATAACCACGCGAAATAATAGCTTCGTTCATAGAGTGATCACCAACTAGTCAGCGGCGATTCGATTGGTTGGTGGAAATCCGAAACTGACTGATTTTAACATCTGATAGACTCTGATTAGTTCGTGCTTTCTATATGAACAAAGCTAATATTTGGAATTCGGTTATATGATACGGTAGTCAACACACAATTTGTACCAGTGATATAAAATTACCTTAATTTATATTTTTGGTAAATTACCGCTTTCGAAATTACCATGGTGATTTACACAAGAAATGGTACATTACGCAAGAATAAATCTTGGTAAAAAAAGAACGGTAATTTACCGAAAAATATAAATTAGGGTAATTTTACATCACTGGTCCGGACGTATCAGCCGAAAAATAGGACGGACAAAAGAAGGTGCGTGAAGTTGGCACCACAACTTGCGGCGCAAATGTTCGTTTTAGTGGCAAAAGCTTGCGCCTAATATGCGCCGTCAATATCTGAAGAAAAAACACGGGCGCATTAATTTGTTACAAAATTATACACAAAAACATTTTTTGGTGCCAACTGCACGCGTGAAGTAAGCACCTCAACTTGCGGCGCATATGTTCTTTTTAGTGCCAAAAGTTTGCGCTTAATATGCGCCGTCGATATATGAAGAAAAAACACCGACGCATTAATTTGTTACAAAGTTATAAACAAGAATAGTTATTTAGTATGAACTTCTTATCAGGCCAAAATTTTCGGCGCATACCTTCAATTTAGTACAAATCGTTGGCGCACAACATGCGCCCTCGATATCTGAAGAAGAAACACCAAAACACTTAATTGTTATAAAGTTATGAACAAATACAATTATGTAGGTGCGTGAAGTTGTGGTGCCAACTTCACGCACGAGGATTTTGGGGAGCCCAGTATCTGCAGTTCTGCCGATTTACCTGCTCCATTAAGGCAACACGTGGCTTCGTCCGAATACAATACTCGACTGACAAATTCGGGATGGGTTGCGCATCGAGCCGTCATATCCTCGCAGAATTCCATACGGCGATCCGTATCGTCCTCATTAAGTTCATGCACTAAAACTGCCTTGTAGGGATGCCATTTATACTTTTTCAATGTCCTCCACACCGAAGATTTACTGATTTCATAATTTGCAGCCACCCACCTCTTGTGTGGCTTTATGGGGATTTTCTTGCAGGTCCAGTAGAACATCTAACTGAACATCTTCGGAAACTTTTGGTTGACCACATCTAGGGAGATCCCTTACATGCCCGAAATCATCAAATTTTCTTTAAATCTTGGATACGGCTGTTCTTGTAATTGGTTCCAGTTCTGGATACTTATTGTTAAAGAGCTCGCAAACTTCATCTTGAGTTCCACATCTGTCTCCATATCCCTTCATCATTAAAATTTCTAGTCTTTGCTTTTCACTTAAGTATCGTACCATTTTGGTAATAGAGTAATGCGCCAAAAGTGACAGTTTGCATATTAAAAATTTCAAAGCTTACTCAGTTTTTTCCTCTTTCAGGAATTAAGGTCCCTTATTACAAAAACTATCAAGGTCTGGGTCATGCTTGTACATATTTCTGTATTCGGAATTTCAAGCTCTATCCAAATCCATCGAAAAAGATATGGGTTGCAATTTAAAAAAAAAAATCGATGAAGTCATAAATCAAAAACCAAAGACCATCGAAAAATTTAGTTGATACAAAAAGATGTGTTTTTAAAACCAAAATTGACCTGTCCGGGCGTTTTTCTCAAAAACTGTTTGTTGGAATTTTATTTTAATAGTTCCAGACTTTTGAAACGCACTATATATACGCCATTACACTCTCCACATGGAATTTTGTATATTACATGTGATTGTTTATGAAAATGATCCTTATCTTTAATATTAATGAACAAAAATCTTAAATTATTCTGATTTTTATGGGCAACTTTTATATGAAATGGGCGTAATACATTTTTTATGATAATTTTTTTAAATACTACCTAACTATATTTGTATGTCTGTTAATTTGGAATGATTATTATTTCTCTTAAAATTATAGTATACAAGCATATTATTATATTATCGAAACGTTTTAATGTTTTATTTTGTTTTAAGTTTATTTTACAGCCGCGCTAAACCACGAAAAGGAATTGTTTTATCAAACGGCTAAGAAAGGAATATACAGTATGTCCACGGATCGAGTTCCAAAGAGGAAAAACTTTTTTATTTTGCATTTTACAAGAAAAATGTGTTCTTGATAAAAGTTTTTGCATGTCTCGAAACGGCCAAGTCAGTTTTAACCTTTCCAAAATTTCTTTTAGTTTAAGATAAAAATCGAAAAATTGGTCGTTTTATTTGAAAATTTTTTTATAAACTCAAAAACAAAATTGATATAACTAATAACTATTTTATTCAATCCATTCAACGCACAATTCTAGCCGTCGGCGCAATTCTCTATAACTTCTTCGAATTTCTTCGAGAGTTAAAGACGTCACAGCGTCTCTAATCCTCTCCTTTAAATCTTCTACGTTCGGAGGAAGATTATTTGCATAAACTATTTGCTTCAAACGACCCCAAAGATAAAAATCAGCCATTGTTAAATCAGGGCTCCTTGGTGGCCATATCACGGGACCATTTCGACCTATCCGATTCTGTCCAAATTGCTGATTTAACCATTCAACAACAATCCTAGCATAATGAGCCGGACAACCATCTTGTTGGAAATAACACCTTGCGAGGTAATTAATCGGTAGATCGTCCAAACGTTCATCAACAAAATTTTGCAGCATATCCAAGTACGTATGCTGATTGACAGTATTATCAAAAAAATATGGTCCAATGATACCATGGTAAGAAATTGCACACCACACATTAACTTTTGCCGAATATTGTCGATTGTGAGGCATGCGAAAATTCGGATTGTAATCGCTCCAATATCTCACATGTTGAGATGCAACAGTACCATTAGTAGAAAACGTGGCCTCATCAGAAAAAATAATATTTCGGTAAAAGTATTGATTATCCATAATTTGAGCGCCCATCCACAGACAAAAATACAAACGTTTCGCAGGATCTCCGGGTTCTAATGCATGATTAAAAATGGGCTTGTAGGGATGGAACTTCCTTTGTTTCAAAATCTTTTGAATAAGCGATTTACTAATTCCCAGATGGACTGATCTGGGCCGCAAAGAAAGTTTGGGATAGTTCCGTACTGAATCCATTACAAGAAGAGTGGCGGCGTCGTTATCATCGCGTGCTATATTTTTTTTCTTTACATCCAGTATGGAACCAGTGGATAGGAATTTTTTGACCAATGCTCGTGCACCTCTATTTGAGATGTAAATATCCGGAAACTTTTGATTAAATTCTTCGACAACTAGACGGATCGCTTTATTACCTTTGCCATAGCATTCAATTAGGTAAATTCGTTGGTCTTTTGACAACATTTTCAACTATTATGGTTGATTTTTCTAACTGACAGTTAATTAGATAATTAAATATGGATAATTACCATGACAACGCAACTTAATTTCTGGGACTTTAAAAAATTAAACGACCAATTTTTCGATTTTTATCTTAAACTAAAAGAAATTTTGAAAAGGTTAAAACTGATTTGGCCGTTTCGAGACATGCAAAAACTTTTATCAAGAATACATTTTTCTTGTAAAATGCAAAATAAAAAAGTTTTTCCTCTTTGGAACTCGATCCGTGGACATACTGTATATAATTCGAAAATCCTAATCAAGGAATTTGGAAAAATATAATTTCCAAATAACGTAAGATGAAAAAGATCATTTATAAAAAAATCAAGGAGTTTTTCCAATACGGGATTGACCCCCCCCCCCCCCCACTCAATTGAAAACGTGTAAATAAAATACCAGGCATTTTCTGCTTTAATTCGCGAATATGAATGATCTTCGCGAATGACCGACGACCTATATTTATTTTTACAAATGAACAGCACACCGAGTGTAGCGGGCGGCCCATGTTTTGAAGTGAAAACGATCATTTCTATTTTTAACAGCGGAATTTGTAGATTATGTGCTTAATGTATTGATAAAATGCACGTATTACTACATAATACATACATTTATATAATATATATATATATATATATATAACTGGGTACGTAACATTTTCGAAATAGTTCGCCTGCAAGGTAGGTGTAATTTTTTTTCGTATACGTAATTTAAAATACCTACGAACTGGAAATACCTTATTGCCGAGTTACCAGTACTGTTCTCAAACCGCTGGAAGCCGTACAATAAACCGCAATCACCTTGAGATTTAGCAGAACTGAATTTGCATCATAATCGGATAATATATGTTGGTGTAAATGTGCTTCTAGGTCAGTGGGTATACAACAATACGTACTGCGGATTTGTCTATACATTAGTGGATGAAATATGTACAATTGTACCTAATTATTATGGCAATGAAAAATATAAAATAGCACGCACACGCACTTTTCTTTAATTACATATCCATTCCACCCCCCGTAAAGTACGCATCGTGTGGGAGAAATATGTTAGGGGTGAATCATCGACTGGTTTCATTTTATTATTACGAGGGATATTTCCAAGGTTCTAGTAATTTAGGGATATTTTTTTATTGTGTCAGTTTTCATCAATATTACAATGTAGGTAGTTCCACGATACACTTATACCGGTATGCTCACTTTAGCTGTCAATGACGTCATTGCGGAGCAAGTCAGATTGACAGTTCTCATATGGGCTACATTTTGACGCAGTTTGAAGTTTTTTTTTAAGTAATACTCTATTTAATATGCCAGGTTGTGCTGTATACGGGTGCCGTAATTACAGTCGAAAAAGTAGAGATAGCCACATTAAATATAACAGGTTTCCCAAGGAAGAGACGGTACGAAATGTATGGTAAATTGCGTGTAAAAGGCAGGATTTAATAAATTTGAAAAATGGTATTTCAACAAATTAATAATATAAGCAATTATTGAAGTACTCAGGCAAAGTGATAATTTTGCATACAGTCATAAATACTTAAGATGTTTTAATTTTTTTTTTGTTTGGATTACATTTTCAATACTCAATGATGTTTCAATTTTTTTTTTGTTTGGATTACATTTTCAATACTCAATGCAAAACAGTTTATTTAGTGAGTTCATTGTTAGACTGTGCTATCGAGAAGCTGTGCATTAATGATCTGTGTAAATATAAACTGAAAATTGTAATTGAGGTAGGTATTGATAAATGTTTCATTTACTGAATAAAATCATTTCCAAAATGTAAATATAGATAGGTATTTATTTAACATAAGTATATTTTGAAGCATATAATATTTTCTTTTGCACACATTTAATCATATTTAGTGAATCGCATAGATCTGAAGTATTTGATATTGGTAATGTACAGCTACATCACTTTTACTAGAAGGGTCTCGGGTAATGGAAGAGAAAATAAACCAACATTTGAATGAAGCAAATACAACTTGGCTGGCGTAATTATGTTTAATATACATATTTTACAAGTATGTTTTCAATAATTATAAATTACCCACTGAAATACAAGAGCATAAAACTAACTTCAAACTGTAAATTAATCTTGATTCTAGATTAAACATTTGTAGTAGTCACGTATTTCAAAATTTTACCTAATATTAAATTAAAATAAAATTGTCAAACTTAACTTTTATTATTATCATGTATAACAAAATTTTTAATTTGAAGAGATTTTATAATATTGTTTTTGTATTTGATAAAGACACTGTATATGAACAGAATACAAATGTTTATAAAATGAAGATAATGTATTATATGTTGCTTAAGATACCAAGGAGGTTAAGCATAAATGTTTGTAGAAGGTACAAATTGCTAATTATGGTCGCTAATATAAAAGACAACTTTGATAGTTTAAGTCGTTTATTTCAATTCAGTTCGAGTCAATGTTTTTAAAACTATTAAAGAAAAAGCTATACAATTCTTCTGTACCAAATTGAAATCCAAATACTATTCTCACTATACCCTTGCGTTAACGAAAAGCAACCTGAAATAGTTGACAATAAATTAAAAATTCTTAATAAGCAAAAAAACTACGTATCTTGCTACGATGTATAGAATACCTCAAAATACTGTATGAATGTTCGCAGATGTACAAATGTGTTGCTCTTAGTGTGACAGTCTTGGAAAAGGTATTAAATCGAATAATTCACTTTCATAGGTGATCAGTAAGCATCGGACACTTTAAAAGCTTCAAAATCAGTCTATGTCGATGTGTCACATATTTTACTGCTCAATTTTAAGTACTTTAACCATATCTGTAAATGTTTCATCAAAGCATCTATTTCTTGCTTTTTAGAGATTTTCAACTCAGTGTTTATTGCTTCAAACTGTCTTTTCTTTCAATCTGGGAACTGCATCAGAATTTAAATCTCAGTATGATTTACTGGAAAATTGCATTAATTCTTGTTGGAGTGATGTGTGAAAACATGATTGCTTGAAATTAACGGAATGATACATGCTAAAATAAGTTGATTTTTTTATTATGAACAATGATAAAATCAGATTTCACGAAATACCATTCTTCAAATTTATTAAATCCTGCCTTTACACGCAATTAACCACACATTTTGTATCGTCCCTTCCTTGGGAAACCTGTAATATTTATTCTGACTATCTCTACTTCTTCGATTGCATTCAGGACAACCGTATACATCACACCCAGGCATATTAAATGGAATATAATTTTAAAAGAACGACAAAACAACTTAAAACTGTGTCAAAATGCAGCCGATATGAGAACTGTCAATCTGACTTGCTCCGCAATGACGTCATTGACAGCTAAAGTGAGCATACCGGTATAAGTGTATCGTGGGTAGTTCTACAACATAATCGCTATTTATGCCCATTTTCTTCAATTACGGATAAAGTAACTGATAGCTATCTTCAAGATCATTGACAGATAACGTGCATTTGAATTTCTTCACTACAACCACAGACTAAACAATCCAGACCGGCAACTTAGTCCTAGATTTTGTCCAGACTACTCATCCTTGTTTAGCAAACGTAAATTTCAATACTCTACCATCTTTGTCAGATTCACTGAACTTGGAGACGAGATGGCGCTAGCGTCAATTGAAATGTTTGTTATGCTGTGGTTATATGTCATTCAAAACTACATTTCAAATTTGACACGTGTGACATATTTTTGCAATCCTTTGTCGTACATGGTATTAATTATATGTTGATGGTGAAGTTGACAAAATGCACAGGTTTCCTGCAAATCTCGACAAGTGAGTATAAATTACTCATTATTGGTTGTGTAATTTAATTTTATTATGTTTTATTGTATAAGTATATGTTTCAATAAAAACTATTATTATTATACATATACCTAGTTTTCCTTGACAGTTTTCACTTATTAGATTATTATATTTCTCTTAATCCTAAATAGAGTAGTAGTTTATTGTGTCTAATAGGTAACCGTAAGAGGGATGTTATAATGCATGTAAGTAAAAGATTAGTATTTATATATCACATATTTAATATGTAACACCACAAAATTACACATAAGATGCTCAAACTATGGCTATAATTGTTACAGTAAGTAATATTTATTACCATAGTTTTAGTAACTTTTGTGTATGTGTCTGTTACATAAATAACCTATTGAATAAGCGTATTCTAAAAACAAGCTCATTTCAAATTTCGCGCCAATATGCTGCTAGCGCCATCTTCGTACCAAGTTCACTGATGTGTGACAAGGATAGAAGATCTTGGATATTTTTTTTCAAGTAGTTGCCGATCTGGGTTGTTTAGTCTATGCTACAACCTTTGATTACTTATCCCTTAGATCGAAATCCCGTAGATAACAGAATCGTGAGAAACGGCAACCTAGCAAACAGTCGGTGTTCCTAACTTCAAGTGCAAATGAAGTGCGTCATTCCCTCTGATTCGTTTGACGTGTGAGGTTATGTTTTATATTGTGTTTATAAACATAAACATACTGCGTTTGTATTATTTAATTTTAACAGTATTATTTGGTAAATTGAATTTTAATTCAACCCTAAATATTATTTGGAGGTAAGATATACTGTAACATAATATCTGTGAAGTACTTATACTCATTCCATTTATGGAGATTTCTCCAGTAATCGGCGTCCTTCTTGATTTAACCCTCACGTAAACCTCATACATATATTTTATAATTTTCACTATATTATAAGTTTGTGATAAAAACGTGCTCGTTCTTTAGATTTCCAAGATATTATTTACTTACAAACATGTATGTAACAATTTAACTTATAATAAATAAAATAAGGACACTGTTCAATATGTACACTAGAAGAAAAAAGAATGCGTCCAGCTCGAGAGATATTGTTGGGATGGACGTTTGCCGAGTCAGACCGAACGTTAGGCGTCTCACCTCGCCCCCCGCACACGCTGTACCTGAACTACCTGATCGTAGCTCGTGCACATTACTTCGCATAAATATTTCTCTTATATAAAGATGTATTTCTCACTTAGCCTTTATATGCATAGATGTAGATTCATAGATTGATTTGTGTTACGCTTTTAAATACAAGAGCTGCAGACAGATTATTTAATTTGATTTACATAATTATTAATTTCAAATATGAGTAGGTATATATTTGAAATGGTGATTATAACCAACAGAACATGCATTTTCCATAGAGGATAATAAATACGCAAAAAAAATAATATTGCACACTTATAAATCAGACAGAATGCTTAATATTCGTCGTTTTCAATGCAAACGCTGCAAAAAGCATTGTTTGGATTATTTTATTTTATATTATTAGAAATGATGATAATTCAATAGAGTTTTATAAGATTTATAATTAAATCTAGCAATTCTCTGTCTTGAAACTAGAAAGTAGATACTGATTATTTTTGTGATAGCACTTAACATTAGAATTTTGTATTTATGATTGCTGCATATGTAGGTATATGAATAATATACAAGGTGAATCAACGATCATTATTAATAAACATTGGTGTAAATTAAAGGAATTCACTTATTTAGATCTTAATTTTTTCTTAGAAGGTTTAGATATTTCATTAACTTCAACGTTTTTCCAATATAAAGATAAGTACTATAAACAAATACATGGATGTGCTATGGGTGCACCAATATCAAGTGTTATAGCACAATTAGTAATGGAAGATCTTGAAGAAACAATTACATCAAAAATTAATTTTGAAATTCCATTTTATAAAAGATATGTTGATGACTGTATTCTTGCAATACCTGAAAACAAAATATATCTAATAGGTACATTTTTTACAACAAAACAATCAAAATTTAAATAATAAACAAATTAAATATTTATCTATCCCATATGTTCCAAAATTATCAGAACAATTAACTAAAATGTTTAGTACATAAAAATTATAATAATGTAAAGTTTATCAATACTCATATTTAATCTAAAACTCCTTTTTAAAAAAAAAGCCCACACTGTTTATAATATTCCATGTAATAATTGTAACAAAATATACATTGGACAATCAATGCAATATTAGAAGAAAGAATTAAAGGTCATAAATATTGTAAAAATTCAACTGCTTTAAAAAAACATTGTCAACAATTTAAACGTAATTTTAATTTTGATAACACTAAAATTCTAAATATTGAAATTAACAATAAATCTCGATCAATATTAGAACTCATCCAAATTAAGAAAAATGAATCAGTTTGTGTAAATGCCCGAAGTGAAATTAAGGCTCTTTTAAAAATTTATTTTTCATTACTTACATAAACAAATATTTTCCCTTCTACATTTTCAAAAATCAGTTCTTTTAATATTTATTTGATACTTACATTGTAAAAATTTTGTAATGACATTAATATTTATTATTTGAGTATGTTAATAATTTTAAATTGTTAATCTAGAAATCATATGCTGATATTTATAATTATATTTGATATTGTCAATTCTTTTTTTGACAACATTTTAAAAGAAGTATTTTATTTATACAATTTTAGTTATTATACATATTTTTAACGTAAGTAATTTTATATTTTATTAATTTTGGAGCATCATTTGTTATTTATACTCATAATTTCAGTATTCTGATGAAGACATTGTATTAAATATGTCGAAACGTAAACTTAGCATTTTGTTGTATCTTTTTCCATAACGGCCTAAATACCAAGAGTTTTATATATACACGTATACAGAGTGATTTATAATAAATAAATCTGTTTCTTATTCATCTCAAAACTAGACAGCAGGCATTTGTTTTTTTAAAACACCTGCAGTTGCATTTTTCTTGTATTTATAACTACATATGTGAATGCATACCTAATGTATTAATGTAGTAATTAATTGCAGTAAATAGTATTCTTTAAATTCAAATAATGTAAATTATTGTCATTTGATGTGTATTGTCCTCGGTATTGTCGTATACAGATAGAATGATAAATAGAATTTTGGAAGAAGAGAACTGAGTGAAGGTTGTTTTTTCGAGTGTTTGAAATACTTGGGATAAATGTGAAACAAATGTCAACTTATGCAGAATTACGATCTTTGACAAAACGGCCAGAAAGAACTTCTTTCTCCAGGTTTTGGTTGTTTCTTTGAGTTACTTTGGAATTATTTAGGACAGAATTGGAATAGCCCTCACAATTTCAATTTTCAATTCATACTTTCGAATTTCGTTTTCTACCATCTTTTGTCTAGAAGAGATACGCGTCTGAAATGTTGGAACAAAAATTGTGTATAATTATAATTAAATCTAATGATTCTCCGCATCGATATTAGAGAATACACACTGATATTCTTTTTTGTAATAGCACATAAAATTGCTACCATTTTTTTGCTTATGTTCTACTACGTATTGTTGTGACTTTTACTTTATTCTTAAATAGTTTAACTAAACTAGATTTTTGCTATATTTTTAATTATAAAGTTACAGCTTTGCTTTCTTCTCCTGGTTTTCAATAGTGGTTTACAATCTTTTCTTACCTTATTAGCTTAAGGGCATCTCTCTCTCCTTCTTTCACTCTTATTTATATGATCTGGGATAGGATTAGCAAATCAAAGTCAAAATTTCAGCTACACTATATAAATATAGACACAAAAACCGTAATATTATTATTAATAAGTAAACTCCGAACCAAATAAAACTCTGGAAACATGTGCAATATCATGAAACCAAATAAAAAAATATTATAAAAAACAACTAATGCATAATTCGAAAATCTGGCAAATGTTTATTTATTTTTAAGTATTACTACTGTATAATGCTAATAAAAGAAAGCAAATAAATGATAATTCAGACAAAGCATTTTGCCGATTTTTTATAATATTTTTTTATTTGGTTTCATGATATTGCACATGTTTCCAGAGTTTTATTTGGTTCGGAGTTTACTTATTAATAATAATATTACGGTTTTTGTGTCTATATTTATATAGTGTAGCTGAAATTTTGACTTTGATTTGCTAATCCTATCCCAGATCATATAAATAAGAGAGTGAAAGAAGGAGAGAGAGATGCTCTTAAGCTAATAAGGTAAGAAAAGATTGTAAACCACTGTTGAAAACCAGGAGAAGAAAACAAAGCTTATAATTAAAAATATAGCAAAAATCTACTTTGGTTAAACTATTTAAGAATAAAGTAAAAGTCACAACAATACGTAGTAGAACATAAGCAAAAAAATGGTCGCAATTTTATGTGCTATTACAAAAAAGAATATCAGTGTGTATTCTCTAATTTCGATACGGAGAATTATTAGATTTAATTATAATTATACACAATTTTTTGGAAACACTATTTGACTTATTGTTGTATTTCTTATACCTAATTATTATCATCATCATTTTAAATACCATAAATTAATTTAAATAATCCAAACAATGCCTTTTGCAGCGTTTGCATTGAAAAACACGAATATTAAGCAATCGGGCACATTTACAACTATCCATACAAACGGTAAGTGAGATATGTTTTGGGTGGTAATTCGGCCGAACAAATAGAAACAAAAACAAATTCTTTACCCAGGTTCCCTTTTTTCAAAAATGAAAATGATGTTCTGTTATTCCTGATTGTTCTAAACACTGTTCCAACATTTCAGACGCGTATTTCTTCTAGACAAAAGATGGTAGCAACCGAAATTCGAAAGCATGAAATCAGCAAATTGAAATTGTGACGGCTGTTCCAATTATGTCCTAAATTATTCCAAAGTATCTCAAAGAAACAACCAATATCTATAAATAAAATACTTCTTTTAAAATGTTGTCAAAAAAAGAATTGACAATATCAAATATAATTATAAATGTCAGCATATGATTTCTAGATTAACAATTTAAAATTATTAACATACTCAAATAATAAATATTAATGTCATTACAAAATTTTTACAATGTAAGTATCAATCAATATTAAAAGAACTGATTTTTGAAAATATAGAAGGGAAAATATTTGTTTATGTAAGTAATGAAAAATAAATTTTTGAAAGAAACTTCGGGTATTTACACAAACTGATTCATTTTTCTTAATTTGGACGAGTTCTAATATTGATCGAGATTTATTGTTAATTTCAATATTTAGAATTTTAGTGTTATCAAAATAAAATTACGTTTAAATTGTTGACAATGTTTTTTTATAGCAGTTGAATTTTTACAATATTTATGACCTTTAATTCTTTCTTCTAATATTGCATTGATTGTCCAATGTATATTTTGTTACAATTATTACATGGGATACTATAAACAGTGTGGGCTTTTTTTTAAAAAAGGAGTATTGATAAACTTTACATTATTATAATTTTTATGTACTAAACATTTTAGTTAATTGTTCTGATAATTTTGGAACATATGGGATAGATAAATATTTAATTTGTTTATTATTTAAGTTTTGATTGTTTTGTTGTAAAAAATGTATCTATTAGATCTATTTTGTTTTCAGGTATTGCAAGAATACAGTCATCAACATATCTTTTATAAAATGGAATTTCAAAATTAATTTTTGATGTAATTGTTTCTTCAAGATCTTCCATTAGTAATTGTGCTATAACACTTGATATTGGTGCACCCATAGCACATCTATATATTTGTTTATAGTACTTATCTTCATATTGGAAAAACGTTGAAGTTAATGAAATATCTAAACCTTCTAAAAAAGAATTAAGATCTAAATAAGTGAATACCTTTAATATACACCAATGTTTCATAAATACAAAATTCTAATGTTAAGTGCTATCACAAAAATAATAAGTGTCTACTTTCTAGTTTCAAGACAGAGAATTGCTAGATTTAATTATAAATCTTATAAAACTCTATTGAATTATCATCATTTCTAATAATATAAAATAAAATAATCCAAACAATTCTGTCTGATTTATAAGTGTACAATATTATTTTTTTTGCGTATTTATTATCCTCTATGGAAAATGCATGTTCTGTTGGTTATAATCACCAACATTTCAAATATATACCTACTCATATTTGAAATTAATAATTATGTAAATCAAATTAAATAATCTGTCTGCAACTCTTGTATTTAAAAGCGTAACACAAATCAATCTAAGAATCTACATCTATGCATATAAAGGCTAAGTGAGAAATATATCTTTATTATATAAGAGAAATATTTATGCGAAGTAATGTGCACGAGCTATGATCAGGTAGTTCAGGTACAGCGTGTGCGGGGGGCGAGGTGAGACGCTTAACGTTCGGTCTGACTCGGCAAACGACCATCCCAACAATATCTCTCGAGCTGGACGCATTCTTTTTTCTTCTAGTGTACCTAATTTTGTTATTTGACACTGTATATCTATCACTGTATATTATATATATCATTTAATCTGTTATTGTATATGACCTCCGGATCAATTGCACTGTTTTGTCTTCCTCTTCATCAGAAAAAACGTCTACATCCAACATTAACAAATCCGTAGCACACAATTTTCTTTCAAAATGACAACTGTCATCATTTATACCGCCACAACAAAATGCGCGCGCAACCAAATATCTAAGATAATTTTTATCGAGGTACTTCAAATGCTTGACAAATTTATCTTCAAGATACAGTCTATCTAGAAGTGAAGAAAACTATTTTTGTCCGTTTCTCAGGGATATCTATCAGAACTTATCTAGCAGTGAGGAAAATGGGCATTAATTGAATAGATTTATCCCAACGATAAATTAATTTTTTAAGCCGTCCTCGAAGAGCTTATTTGGTGTCTCCTTAATCCACCTATTTATGGCACGTTTTACGTCAGTTGAATCCTCAAAACGAACACCCCTTAAAGGTGCAAGATCCGGTGATAAAGATAGACGCGGAAGCAATTCCCATCGTAAATCTTTCAAAACATCCTTTGTTTTTCTTGCGGTCTGCGGTCTTGCATTACCCTGTTGCAATACCGAACACTTATGCAACTTCCCATGCCGTTTTATAATATAATAACTTCGAATAATATTCTGTGTTAATTGTAGCACCTTTGGCCAGATAATCCAGAAAAATACACATTTATAATATAAGTTAGTGGGATAGACAATTCCACAGCCAGTTCTTTCAGTATGGTTGTCGACATACCATATATATCAGTAGTTCTTTTGTTTTTTAGAGACTTGATTATTTTAGTTATTTCTTCAGGGTATGTGTTCGTGAAAAAGCATGACGCGGTGCAGCTTCGTCCATTTATGTTTAACAGGGAGGCCACACTAACTCCCTGTTGTGGAAGATCTCTTGTTAGATTTTGCCCTACAGTGACGAAATATTCATTGAATTCCTCTTCACCAATATTAATCCTGGTAGTATCTGTATTATTTTTTTGCCTTCCAGTTTCCCTCTTAATAATGTTCCAAATTGCTCGTTGTTTGTTACTTGATTTTGAAATATATTCCTCATAATTATTCTTCTTGCTATTGTTAATTAGATCTACATAATCTTGTTTTATACTCTTGTACATTTGCAAAATGTACAAGAGTATAAAACTTTATAATTGGTATTTAATGCATCCAATTCTTCCTTCATTCTTTGTAACTCTTTGGTATTCCATTTTATTCGGTTCGCATTATTTATATTTATTCTTGTTTCTCCCTAACTCCAACAGCATAGATCTGGGCCTAGAGTCTTCTAAAAAGTCGATGTTGAAATCACCCGCCAGATATATAGAATCCTGTGGGAAATGACTTATAACAAAGGACAGTGCCTCACCTAGAATTTCGACAAAAATTTCCACATCACCACACGGAGTCTGTACACGGAGATAATCACTACACCAATATTCCGAATCGTCGCAGCCGCAATTTCAACATGGTTTATTTGCGACAGTTCATTTATTTCAACAACAGCTGCCGCTGCAGTGTACATGTCCCTTGACAAAACCAGTGCGCCACCACCTCTCCGGCCATCCCTATAATAGCAACTACAAACACTGATCCATTTATTTGAAATATCTCCACTGTCTTTTTGGAAAGCCAATGTTCCGTCACGCACAGTATGTGAATATGGTTATCAACTAGAAATAATTCCAATTGGTCAATTTTATTATTAATTGATTGCACATTTAAGTTAGCAATTGTCAAAAGATTAATGTCTTTACTTACAATGGGCCGATCATCTGAGTGTCCCTGCGAAAATCCCCAGACTTCCGGAAAACGAACCGTCTCACCGCCGCGCCTGCAGGCCACAAACCCGGTTCATACACCCGTTTAACAAAGTCCATGGGAAATGACACTTTAAACGATGCTCGTAGTTCATCTCTCTTTAATTCTTCGCATCCAAAGTTGATTTCTGGCGCGGTTTTTTTTAGATGTTGAATTATATCTTCCGTTGTAGTATCCGAAGTTAACCGATATACATGTAATTGGTTTCTTATATTTATTTTTTAGAAATTGCCTGTTTTCTGTATTCTTACTCTCATTTGTCATTCGCTCAGCTAATTTTTCCCCTGTAGATACATCAGCATTCAATTCTCTATCGACCTTATTTATATCACAGTTTTTTGTTTCATAAGAAATGTTTGTTTCTTTTGCTGTAACGTCTTTATATGTTTTCTTTTCTACTTGACTAGGCATTTCGTTTTTATGTGCAGATTTTAAAGAGTTATTTTGTTTTAGAAGTTTAATAATTTCTTCCAGTTCATTTATTCTTTTTTCTAGATGAAAATTTAGTTTTTTCAATAAATCTGCTTCTATTAATGTAGGTAAAACGTTTGTTTGCATATAAGCTGTTGTTGGTTCGTCGTCATCACTGTCTTTACCGTCATGTAAGCCTTCCGTGCTCGAATTTGTTTTATCATTTTTTTGGTCTTGTTCAATAAAACCTATAGATCTCTCGTAAACAGTTTCATTTACCTTTGACAATCTCTGTTTGAGTTTTAAAATTTGACTGTCCTTTTGTTCCCATTCACGTATTTTTAAGGTTATGCTCCTACAACATATTATTTTACCATCGTTGTCCACATAAGTTCCACATATTTTAAGAACACAGCTGGGATGATAATCACATTTACACTCAACACAAGTTACATAAAGTTTTACTTCTTTAGCACACATTTTACATATACTACGATTATCGTTGTTATTTCTTGGCGGCGCCATCTTGCAACATACATGTACATAAGTAATTAGACCAACTCTATTTTTGCCTTCCAACGAAAATATTTTATTGGGACAGTGTGTTTATAAGAAGAAATTGAAATTAAACAATGCCCTCATTAAAGCGATTCGTCAATATTTACCGGAATTTAGTTATGCTATTGATCAAATTATCCAAAACACCGGTTTCATTTGTTAATTCGTAGCTCATATTTCTTATATCGCTTCCAGGTAAATTTATTTATATATTTGTATATGTACAGTAGCTATATGTATATAAATTATAAATAGTATCAAAATAGAAGTATCTACTTTCCGGTTTGTTATTGTACATGTTGCTGCCTGTGTATTTTGAATTCCAAGAAAAATGAGTTTTAATTTTAATTTTTATTCAGCAAGTATAAAATAAACATCATTAAAAGATAAAAGGTGGTTTGAAAACAGAAAACCGAAGTTCATACCACGAAATGATAACGAGAAAGTAACAACTCGAAGATAATAGAAATACCGTTGATAATATCACACTGAATGTATTTTGCTTTTATGTAATACCGTATTTTCCTCCAGTTATTTTGCCCACGTGATGAAACCTAAAAATCAGCAAAATCATGACATTTTATTTATTCTCACGGCGAGTGTTGACGTCGTTGTGTATTACTGCATTGGTACAATGCGATAACTGTGTAGAATGAAATGTAACAAATCTAAATACATATAAAGGGGACATATAAAGACACAGCTTACAAATTTGAACAATCATCTAAGAAAAGTATCAAAACAGTTTTATATAAAAATACATAATTCAGCATTTGGAACAAAATAGCTACCATATCGAGCTCCTACAATCTTAGGTATTTTTCGTTTAATTTATTTACATGATTGGCGGACAGGTTGCATAAAATGTTATGGTAATTGTGATATTTGTCAAAAGTAATTATCCCTGGTACTTTGTACTTTGCCCTGTAAAGGAATACTTTGCTTGAATGCATTGTGAAATATTTAATTTGATTCAATACTATAAAATTGAATGTATGTATGCTGAATGTTAGAGTAATCTGTTTTAAAAATTAGCTGCAACGGCTGTTGTAAATCTTTTATTTGTTAACTCTAAGGTGATCCTGGCATTTTGACCGGCGCGCGTTCTCTCTAACAACAGAGACTAGCTACACGGAAGAAAACTGCTGCACACAATCTTCAACGTCTACCGGGATAGAATACGAGAGCGTGCATCTTCTTAAATAGCGGCTAATATGCCGTGGTTGTTTGATACAGAACAAATGAAGATTACTAACACCTGATTCCACACGAATAATCAACTGAGCTTTAGCTTAACTTGTCTAATTTTTTTGTGTTGTCGGTTCAACTACTGATTACTGAATTCCTCTATTTTCACGCTGCCACATCATCAGTAGATTTGAAAATGAAAGAAATATAAAATGCGATTACTACTACTGATTTCTGGTAAAATAATGCCCTTTGCCTGCCACAGCACTATTTTACTAATTTTAATAAATTGTACCTACTTTTGAAAACTTAATTGAAGTAACCTGTAGTCACGTTGAAATACATATAAATATGTCATATCGTTTTGAAAACACATTGATGATCCGGAAAAATTCTTAGCCAAGAAAATTTGAAAGTTAAAATATTTTATTATTCAACATACTCTCTTCTTAATTGGATACATTTATTACACGAACCTGCAACGCCTCTAGGCCTTTCAAAAATAAATTTTTATCTTGCTCTGTAAACTCCTCTAGCTTCCACAGCTTCTATCACCTCTTCGTTGGTAGAAAATTTACGACCTTTTAAACTTTTTTACAGTTGAGGAAAGACATGATAGTCGGACGAAGCCAGATCTGGTGAATAAAAGGGGTGTTCGAGTAATGCGAACCCTAAATCACGAATTGTTTGCATGCAACATTCGATTTGTGTGCAGTTGCATTGTCCTGCAAAAACAAAACACCTTTGGACAACTTTCCGCGTCTTCTATCCATATTTTTTTTATCGTAGAGTGGTCGGTAACATGGAATAGTAATTCCCAGTTATTGTTCCATCCATGGTAATCCCAAACAACTGGAGCAATAACTTTTCCAGCTAATTTTTAAACACGGAACTTCTTAGCCCTTGAAGAACAAGAGTGTCTTCTTTCCTTTGACGTGAAACTTTACACTGACACTTCTAATAGGTTATGTTTCGTTGCTATGGTATCGCAATATTTTCTCTATCCAAGGAACCGGTCAAAGTTGACTAGATCTCAATACATCTTCGTATGTGTATTTGGGATATCTACGCCTCTTAGATTTTTCAATATTTGAATACTTAGTGTTCTTTATAAATATACGTATAAACTCATAGTTAAATGTATACTCTCAAAATGTGATTTCTATTTTGAAGGATGTATCATGTTACTTCCAGCATTTAACATTTCTGCTAGTCATATTATTAATTTACGAATGCCATCTTTCGCTAGTTAATCTAAGTACACCTACACCGAATAACGAAATTAACATTTCATAGTGTGAGTTATTTTCCGTGTTTGATATTTAACAACTAATTAGTGTTATTTACAGGCGGATACAACAAGTTCAGAGGAAATCCGTTTGTTGTAAATAAATCTGGCTCACGTACGTACGTACATGCATATTAAATAAAATATTACTCAAGAATCAAATACGATCTCGATCCGTGGCGAAGGGAAAGTCAATGTTAGCAGTTTTTAGTTTCATAATTACACTAATAATATTAGGTTTCCTCCAAGCAGTTCATTGATTTTACTTTTTATTTGTTAATTATATTCGCTGAATAACTGCATGCCATTCCATAACAGCAGAACTTGAAATAGAGCGTGCCGCATGTGTATACATTTACACATTTTATTTTGAAACTAGAAAGAAAGTTGCGAATTGAAATTATATAGACATACACACTAGGTGACAATAGTAATGAATCACTCAACAAAAAAAATTGCACAAATGTTTACTGTGACGAGATTAAAAACAGTAGCCGATACGATTTTTATAAATGTCAACAGTCTAAAATTTTAATATTTTGCATTGTTTTAAACATAAAAACTGTATTCTAACTAGGGAATCACGTTACATTTTCAAAATATTTTTTTCATATGTTTTCACTAATATCAACGCAAAATTTAAAATTAAAAAAATGAGGTGTGGCCACCACACGACTTTCTTATACGTATGAGCGTTTCAAACTATACAATTTTAAGAATTTTTTTATACAAAACTTATCCAAACTCCTATTCTAAGTTATTTCATTCTCTTAATAAATCGCTATAGAATGCATACTTTGCAAGATATTCGAAGAAAAGTGCTACTCGCTAAGAATAAAAGTGCTACTTCCGGTCCGAATTTTGAAATTTCATGTATACAAAAAATATTGCAAATCCAATTCTAAATACTTTTGTACTCTTAATAAATATACACCGCTGGTCTGAGCAGATCTGGAATGCGGCTATCAGTAGAAAACGCGCACAGTGTTGCCTTATGTATTTGAAACATGTTTCCCGGTATCGACTTATAGACTATGCACTAACGTAATGTAAACATTAAACATTTTGTTGTTGTGCATTGGTTAGGTCAGGCTAGATAAACGTCAGTGAACGTCATGTAAACGTTACGAGTGCATTTAATGCTTCCGTATAGCGCGCTTTTGTTAACGGTAATTTATATTTTATCGAAAATAAGTAATATCACACTGGAGAGAAGTGAAAAAATACAAACAGAACACAATAATCAGTTTAGAGGTAGCAACGTTTTAATAAAATTGGAATAATTCTGCGTAAGCAATGGTATTAATGTAAAAAGATCGCTAGAAAATTAAACTAAAATATTCTTGAAAAATTAAATTACAAAATTAAACTACCGTATATTAGAATTAAACTAAAATGTTTTTTAAACTAATTAGTAAAAGGAAAGATTTTATTTTATAAAATTTAGTACAAAAATTCTATAAATATTAATGGAGTAAATGTTCAAATAAACCGCCTGCTTGCTCTTGACAATAACCAAGCCTGTAGTAAAATTCATTCCGTACGTTGGCAAGTGTTTCAGGCAATATACTATTGGCAGTGTTGACAATCTGTTGCCGTAATTCTTCCAAATTTCTAGCTCGCTCATGCGCATATGTATAAACTTTTTCCTTGATACAGCCCCAAAAGAAAAAATCTAACGGCGTTAAATCGGGCGAGCGAGGTGGCCATTCTATCGTGCCGCCTGAACCTATTATACGGTTAAGAAAAGTTTGTTGAAGAAATTGCCGTACAATCCGTGCAATGTGAGCTGGACAGTTATCCTGTTGAAACCAAATGTCTTCAACATTAACATTGAGAGCACGAACGGCCGGCATGATATTAGTTTCGAGCAATTGCAAATATCTGGCTGCTGTAAGTGTACCCTCAATAAAAAATGGACCAATAATATGATCACCCAATATACCGGCCCACACATTCAATTTTTGAGGATATTGGGTACGAAGGGGCAAAAATAGATGTTTATTTTGCTTTGACCAATATTTAGTAATCATTGGATTAGAACGACCATGTAAATAGAACGCAGATTCGTCCGTAAATAAAATGTTTTGTATAAAATTATCATTTTCGACGACGCGTGCCATTACACTTTCACAAAAGTTAATGCGCCTTACTTGATCTCCAAGAAAAATTTCCTGGCGTTTTTGTATGCTGTAGCTACGATACCCTTGCCAATTCAAAATCTTTCTAACAGTACGCGCTGGGATATCAACCTGTTCAGATATTTGTCGTGATGAACATGGTTCATTTTGCTCAACAGCACTACATGCATTAACTTCCCGTTGTTCCCTTTCCTCGCTCAGTATCCGTATACGACATCCTTTGCTCTTCTCAATGCATTTATGGCAGTCCGTAATACATCCAACAGATTCGAATTTATGAACAATGTTCAAAACTGTTTGAACGGCAGGGACGGGTCTATTTTCAAATGAAAATATGGAACGACCAACTACTTCCTGTGCTGTACTACCTGAATAGTACCATTTAATTATTTGAATTCTTTCTTCCGTAGTGTACAACATCTTAGACAGTGTCAGTAACTCAAAATCAAAGAAAACTCTCCGCGTGAATATACGATTTTCTATTAAATGTCATTTGTGTCATTATTAAGTACTGTCATAGTTATGATGCCGGACTAAATTATATTGGCAACCTCGCTTGCTACCATATGTACGAAATACATGTATTTTATCCCGCATTCTAATAGTAAACAGACCAGCGGTGTATATAGAATGCATAATTTACGACATATTTGCAAAAAATCGTTATTCGGTAAGAGTAAAAGTGATACTTCCGGTCCGAATTTTGAAATTTTTTTTATACAAAAGATATTGGAAATTAAGTTCTAAATACCTTTATATTCGTAGCGTACCTGTCTAAAAAGCATGACTTGCAAAATATTGGCAAAAAACTGATTTTCGATAAGAGTAAAAGACCTACTTCCGGTAGGAATTTCCAAAAACTTTATTAATACAATTTTTCTAAAATTTAATTTTGAGTACATTTGAATTCTTTATAAATTTGTTTAAACTTAGTAGTTGACGAAATATTTGCAAAATTCGATTTTTTCACTGAAGTAAACTACTACTTCCGGTCTGCCGATTTTGCTCAAAATCTAATCAGTTCTCAAGAGGGAGATTATATTCGTAAATACAAAATTTGGAATTGATATCTACAGCGGTTTGACCGCTATCGTGGTCACACACACACACAGACACACAGACATTTTTTAAAAACCACTTTTTTGGTATCAGGGGACCTCAAAACGTGGACATCTGCAAAAATCTCGAGGTCGAAAATTTTCATCATCACAATACTTCCTTATACTACGTATAAGAAAGTAAAAGTACAGTAATAACGTCGAGCATTTTCGTGACTATACCGTGAAGGGCAGCGACAAGTACAAAGGATACGGCGTTACGCAATCCAGAGAGAAGTAGAGAATATATTTGTTATTGCGGAATATACTAAAATAGAAACTTCTGGAATCCATACGTGCATATATGAAGGATTTCTTTCCTGCTAATTTAGGAATGACGACTAATGAACAGGGGGAAAGGTTCATCCGAGAGCATTTAAGAATTGTGCCATTCCAGTGAATATCACGCTAGCAAGAATGCTTGGATGACGTCTGCTTTATTCGTCAAATGGTTTCGCCAGAAGCACTTTTATTACATAATTAAAGACGTAAGTGGATAAAGGTGTAATGTCACATTTCTAAAGTTCTGAGTAAATTAGCATAACGCATCTTAAGCTGGAACTTTTTTATTTAGTTCTTGATTGAAATGATTTTAACTTCAAAAAATAGATACAAGTGGCTTCTTTTCTTTAATGTATTTTCATATTAAACAAAAACATCCATTTGTGGAAAAATGAACTTATACTGTACAAAACACCTTCATCCACCAATTGTCTGCTCGAAGTATTATCTGTTTTACCATGAATGAAGTTGTCTTATAACTTCCAAATTGTAAGTATTTTTTGAGGATACAGAAAAAAAGCAATAGGATAAAATGCAACAGGTTTCACTTTTCAATTCTAGCTATTTTATTTATTGAAAAATCATAAATTGATTACAAACTTGAAAGAAATATGAGCAAAATGAGGAATGTCAAAGTAAATAAGTATATGAAAGTAACTTTAACAGAAGCAACATGTTGTTCTTTTCTGCTTGGGATTAAGACAAGTTTCATCCAAAACACCTTCATAGTACCATCTGTAATCCTCTTCTACGGAATTAAATTGCTCTCTCAAATTAGAATTTTTTTCTACTGTTAAACCCCCAAATTTAGGTAACATGTTTGGAATAACTTCTATTGTACCGTTCTTACGTAAATCAGCCTGCAGAATGGAGAATGAGAGTCTAAATTGGTCTTGGATAAATATAATCCAAAACTGTCTACTCTAATCCATTTGTCACTATCTCGTATATTAACCTTCTCGTTAATAGAATTGTTCATTTTTTTATATAAATGAAGTTTGGTTGCTAGTTCTTCGAAATTATAAAAAAAATCCATATTCAACCATAAAGTGTGTCTAGTACTTCCAGATCTGATGATTTCCCGATATTGGTCTGGAGTGAAAATGTTCTGGTGCTTCCTCAGTACTTTATCGATATGACCAAAATCTTAATCGGAATCGAGGTAGCTGTGACCAACCTCTGAAAATGTATGATCTATAACTCGAAAATACTAGTTTAGTATTAAATACTGGTAAAGATAGAGGATGAAGAAGTTCTTATTTTGGCCTCCGTATGAATCAGACCAAATTATTAAGTGACCGGACATCAGGGTGCTGATTTCATTACTGCCTCTATATTATATTTGCCTATCTGCCTTTTGGGAATAAAATGCATATTCCCACTTTTGTTTGTGTTCAGCTGTATATGCTCCAGTATCTCATATGCTACAAGTGTCGCTTTTTGGGCTGCCAACAGATAAATTAAACTTCGCCTCAAAAATATTCCTATAGAATGAAAATTTGACCATGTATTTATCGCCCGAATTGTTCTCCTTGCAATGTTCTAAATAAAGCTTGTGAAGTCGATTCACATTAAGTAACGGAGACAGATATTTTTTGTTATGGTTTTTATTGGGTGAATAATGTGATTGTTCAGCAGGAAACATGTTAATGTGATTAGCGATGCAGTTGATAACATCCTCGCCTATCTTGTGAGGGCGATTTACGTGACGTCTACTTCTAGCTTGTAAAGTTTCTATAAAATTGCTTCTCTGTCTCCGATGTTGAACTTCATGTGACAATTCTCTTTGCAAAGCACTCCTTCTTTTATTGCCTTCTTTTCCATAACTTTTCCAGTTTGCGATACAATTTCATGACCCTTCTGCCTTAATAGCGCAACATTTTCCGTTTCCATTTTTCTGGATTGCGATTTCTCTTTTTGGAATCCTTAGGGTGTAGGTCAAATATCATCCTTTTTTTAACCAATTTTCACTTCTGGGTCTTCAACAGTAACGCAAGCAGTAGTAGTACTTGTTAGTTGTTTGTTGGGAGTTTCTACATCTCCCTTTTCTGTTTCACTAATCTCTATTGTGCTTTTTCTTCGTTTTCTGTGTGTAAAGATTTTTTCTTAATATTCTGCTGCAAGTTACCGTCCGCTTTAGCAAAAACCTTACGCTTCTCCCTCCCAACATTTTGCAACTTACCACTAAATTTGTGGTTACAGCCTGACTTGTCAGAATCCACATCGTTACTAAATGGAACGTTATCACACTCTGATGTTATGTATTTTTCGTCACTACTCTCCATCAAGTCTGAAACAAAAAATATTATGACACAGATTAGCTTACGTGATCGATTTTTACAGGCTTAAGGCACTTACTTTTACTAGTACGAATAGTATTCTTCCGCGTCGAAATTCCACTGGTACGGAGTTACGTCTAAACTCGAAGATGGATCCGATATCATCCCTATTAATTAAATTACTTACTGTTATTTGAAGAGTCCGGAGTTGTGATTATTTAAAACTTGTACTAATTCCAGCATTCGTTTACTTCTACTTCCCATCGTGATATGTCTAATATTTCCGCCAAAAACCGCTTTTTTACATGAACTATTGAGTAAACACTGTCCAATGAATGTAACACAGGATGAGCATAACCACAAAATTTCACAAGATACGTACATGATACTTCACAATTAATCTGCACCCTTCGATTTTAGAGTTAATAAAGGTGTCATGGAACAAAAATGTGACATAACTCTCTTATCCGTGTTTATTGAGGGTTAAATTTACACCAGAGTTGCCTCGAGTCGTGCAACAGAGACGCAATTGATCAGTGATGGATGATGGAAACATCCTAACTATGATCCTGCTGCCTAATTGCACCCCCCTCATCCAACCGATGGATTAAAGTGCCATTCGGCTCTTTTGTTGAAAGTGACTTTTCTAACACTAAAAGATAAGAATTTAAAGCATAGGAATTTTACATTGTAGAAGCATACAAAATACACACACTAATTACCCAATAAGGTTAGATATTTGAATTGTATAAATTGGGGAAAATTAGATACTGTAATAAATATTATTGTAAAATAATCATGAACATGAATAGGCAATACGTTTATAATTTCTTAAATTTCTGTCTTTTAAAAACTACCTAGATGCATTTTTTTAAAACTTAAAACATCCTCAAATGTAGGGAACCCCCACGTATAATGAACATAATTTTAAGCCATAATAAAAGCAATATTCCATGTATAGTCTAGTGGACGATGATGTCATTTACCGCGTTATGTAAATGTACACCGTGTGTACTTGAATACTTAACAAAACTGGTATGTTTACCAAGAACACAGTGTTAGGTAATTTCTCGTTATGACTCATAAACTCTAAAACGTATACAAGTGGTATAATTACTGAATATAGGTGAAATACGTAACGCAAGGTAATTCCTTGGGGAAAAAAATTGCTGAAACGTTTTTATATCTTCGCTTCGTCAACAATCATGAAAGTTTTCGACCTCGAGATTTGTGCTGGGCGCTGGCTGCCTTTGTGTCTATGTCGGGAGACACGATTCTGCCTAAATAGCCAAATATGTGAAGATTTTATTTTAAACTTAAGCTGGTAACAGTACTTAGAAAAATTGATTAGTTTTTGTGCCAAAACTTTGACTATGTACGAAAAACAACTTTACATAATAGTATATTAGTAGTGAATAATAGCCATTATATGCGAGTAGAATACTATACTTTGTCCACGATCGTTAGATATTTATTAAAATACTTTTATTGATGCAAATATTTATGGAACATTATTTTTATTATTTATAACATGAAAAACAATAATATTAACATCAACTTAAAACTAATTACAAATTCAACATTAATTATTTATGTTAATAGTTACATTTGAACAAGTTGTTAGGTTAATTGCAAGAATAGAATTAACGCCTGAATTAATATTCTGATTATTTGTAGAAATGCTTGGATTTCTGGCGTTATTAGAGTTACTTATTTGTATGGAGCTTGATATTTTTTTAGCGGTATCTGTTTTGTTTCTTAAAGACTCCGTGCCCAAAAAATTTTTCGGGATTTGATATTCTGGAAAATGCAATTTTTTCCCCCCCATGTTGGTAAATTTATTAATACTAATTTTTGGGCGATCATTTACCGTTCTGAACGTTTAAAAATAGCAAATCACTTGTAATATAAGTTGGACTACTACTGATGTATTTTTTTACATAGTTCATAAACATTATCGGTAATGGTAAATTTTCGAGGTATATTTGTCTTGATTTTGGACACATTTACTAAAAAAAACTGATCCAAGGTCATGTAAATCACTAATTTTTGTGCAATACATCTCATTAGCTCGACAAGCATCCATTGTTCCCATTATTAGTGCAACCTTAAAAAAATAAATACCAAATTGTAATATATGTAGAAAAAACCTTAATGAGTATCTTACTTTTGTTGCAAGGTATTTGTCGGCCGAAGCTTTAGTTTGAAGACCTTTACTTTTTCGCTGTAATAACGCTCGTAGTTTCCTATAATTTTCTAAATTTATTCCATGATGTATATTAATAGTACTTCTAAAGCATTGAATAATGGGGTCCACAATGTCGAGGATTTATATTTTGTGGATAGTTCTGTAAAATACACCAACGTAACAGATTCGGAAAACGATTTTATGCGTCTTTCCTTTGTCCAGTTTAAAAGAGATTCATACGCCGCCTCATACAATTTTCTCAATTTTTTTTTTGGCAATAAATTCAATAATGCACTTTCAACGGCTTCTTTCATTTCTAGCGGGGTTAAAGACATTTAATTTTTATTTTCTGAATTCATTTCTGATTTGACGTTTCAATTTGAGCAATTAATCTGTCTTTTAGATGACAACCCTGGTTTACTAACAGAATTGGTAAAAAATTGCAGTCGTTATATCAGTGCTTAACATATCGGATGAGTTGTGATAAAAAGTAGTGAATAATGATTATTCATTGCTGTTGTGGATAATGTGCATCATTATAATGGGGGTATTTTCTGTTGACATCATTATTATCCCAGGTCAAGGTTCATAATCCAAACAAACCGGATACTTCTTTTTATTGTGTGTATTGTATATCGAGTTAAGGAAGAGAGTATTTCAAAGTAATTTTTATAAAAGTTGTGTACATAGATTGATCTTTTTTGGTATAAGGTATGATATTTGAAACGTATTCTAACGATTCATTATAGTTTAACACATAAAATACTTGTATTTTTATATTTATAGACAATATATCTTTGTGTTTATAGCAAACGGTTTCTTCATTATTCTGTTGACAATCTTTATGAATTTGCAAGTTTATCTATACTAATAATACAAATCAATATACTTCATGGAAAGAAACAATATTTAAATTGTATCCAGCATAGAAAGTTATTTTAATAAAGGTTTTGCATATACACAGTTTAGTAAAATTCTTTGATATTCATAATTAATTTTTTTAAGAATCAAATGTGAAAAGATTCAATTACTCACTAGGTAGGTATAAATAAAATCTTTGACAAAAAACAGCCACAGTTTGATTGGAGATATTTTCCGCAAATATCTTATAAATTATTCATTTTGCCTTAAGTCGCGCTGCAGAAGTTAAAATAATAATAGAGGCCGCCGAAGCTCTCTGTAATTGCCGTAAAACTCTTGGCGTATGCAAGACATGAACTATATTAATATTATACGTCCGTCAACAGTTGTATTAATCCTTTCATTTAAATAAGAAATTTATTTTCTTGGAAAGATAGAAATGGATTGTGATTAAGACCATGCAAGGTATTTGTGCTATTTTGTAGATTTAATATGTATTACAGTTTCTTGACTTTTCCATGTAAATTTAACATTTAACATATTAAATAAGTACTTTTACCTATCATCATGCATTGGTTTGAGATTTCCACCAACGTTTAGTTTTATATTTTTTCTGTTCTTACAGACTGTAAGTTAGTTCTACATTGAATATTGTTTGATATGTTATTAAATTAGCAATGTCTAGTTAAAGTTGTATTATAATTCAACTCTGATAGCACTGTAACGGTACAGCGCTTATATACTGTAATGGGAAGTTTACGTAATTGCGGAAGTGGATTTAAAACATGTCCGTTTTGAATGCAATACTATATAAGTCAATATTTTCAGTTTCTTCGATTGCATAAATATTAAATTAAAACTGAATAAATAAAATACGTAAACTTAGTTTCAAAAATTATTTAATAATATCACTACAATATTGTTTCGCCAAACTTTGGCTTCATCAGGTGATGAGAAACTGAATATACAAAATTATTACAACATAATATATAGTGTCACAACAGTATGGGATATGAGTGGGGGTAGTTTATAAACTATAGCATTGTAACAACGGGGAATAATTGAATTGAGTCTGATCGTTTAAAGCACGACCTAATTTACTATATCTATTAATTTCTAAGGTTTCTAATAAATTAAGTTTCCTTTATCTTGAATATGTAAAACTTTGAAATCTCTATTGAATTCGTGTTCTTCATCTATACAATGCGTTGCGAAGGTAGAGTCCGTTTTTTTACCCATATAACTTTTTTCATGTTCCCCCGGTCCTTTGTTCAAAAGTACGGCCTGTTTGACCCACATATACCTTATCACACTCACAAGTCAACATATAGACCCCCGATTTCAACCTTTTATCCGTTTTGTCTTTATCATTTCTAATATATTTTTGAACTGAATTATTAGTTTTAAATGCTATTGACTCGTTCTTAACGTTTTTAATTAGTTTACCTATTTTTATTGATGTATGTCCTATATAGGTGAAAAAAATTATTAAATAATTTTTGAAACTAAGTTTACGTATTTTATTTATTCAGTTAAATTATGGAGTTTCAACATGTATCAGACTCATCAATTAACTATTAAATTAAAAACTATTCCTTCGTTTGTTATTTCCGTTCAATATTTACCGGGCGCGTGTGTGATAATTTGTGGTATTTTAAAACAAAATACACCAATACAATAAGATATGTATAGATGTATGCATATTTTGCGTAAGTTAATAGTAGTGAAGTCGGAAATTTGTATTTTTTGAAAATAAAATAACCGGATTTTGTTTGATTTTAATTTTATTTATATGGGGTGATTATGATTTTACTTTGGAACCGCCAGAATTTCGATTTTTAAAAAAAAGGGGACTGAAAAAATATCGGTTTTTCCTATTATCTCAGCCAGTTTTGATTTTTTCTTTGTAATAAATTATCAGTATTTGGTAACAATATCGTTTTGCAATAATAGAACATATTACTTGAGAAAATATATATTTAATATTTCCTGCTTATATTAGATGTTAATTATAAATCACAATAGAGTATTGTTATTGAACTTCTTCATACAAAAACTTCCTTGAACACTGTAATGTGCGGAAAGTGCAAGTCATTCCGCCCTTTGCAAAATCGTTTTTTCCTATTATCTTGGCCAATTACGATTTTTTTTTTGAAATACTTTGGAACAATTTAAAACAAACCTGGAACGACAGTCAAAATTTTGATTTTCGAAAAAAGGGGCGCTGGCAAAAAATTGTTTTTGCCTTTTTCTCGGCCTATTATAATTTATTTTTTGAAATACTTTTGAGCAATTGAGAATAAACCTAGAACAACCTGGAACAACCGTCAGAATTCCGATTTTGGAAAAGCAAGTATACCAGCACTTCGTATCTATACGTATTTATCAAATAAAATAGTCTTGCATATTTTTTCCAAAAAAAATACAGAATGACTATACTATATTGAATATATTGAAGTATTATATATAAATTATTTAAAGTTTAATGTTTATTCATTATTATTATGTAACTACATCTATAAAATAATATGTCCTATTTCTGTCTGTTTTTTATTTGTAACACGAAAAGTATTCTGGTAGAATTTTTAAAATAAAGAGCAATTCTGGTTTACTTGAAATCTTTTTATAACTGTCCGAACACCGGATCGTTTGAGAGTAATTTTTTGCGGGGTCGTAAATTACTCTTTTGAACTGTCGTCTATCAGTCTGGTACAATTTCTGACGATCTGTACAGAGGAAGTACGCACCATCTATATCCATCTCATTTCTCTACATATTGTACAACTTCCCGGCAGAAGGCGCCACTGTACAGTGACAAAATTCACATTTCAGGAGCGCCAAAAAAACGGGGTAGGCAGTTTTTGTTGTTCATTTATAAATCTATAATCTTACCAGAGCAAATTTGTTTTGAATTATTTATAAGGTGGTAACTCAAATGGGACATTGATTATGCTGTTGAACCGTACAGAGGCCTCTTAAGATTCTCACATGTGTCTTTCCAGCAACAAAAAACTTATCTTTCTGCCATTATGCTGCAGGCTGTTTATCATATTACATATATTACTATTGTATATTTACGTAGTTAAGTTTAAACATATTGATGTTATTATTTCCATTCTGCTTTTACTTTATTTTGCTTTTTATTACTACAAATTTTTCTATTTAATTGTATTACTAATTGTATAGTGACCTGTTACATACACCTTGAAGTGTCTGCGTAATAAAGTGTATTATTATTATTATATTAATATATTAATCATTAAAACTTCAAAAATACATACGGCAATGCAATTCTAATAATCGTAATTATTTTATTACGGTATTAGGCTTATTATGTTTCGCACATAACATGAGGTAAAATTCTTTCATTTCTGGTCGTAACATATCATCATAGTTTATTATATATAAATATGATGAGCACGCAGTCCGTGTCAGATCGGGAAAGACCTTTCTGGATAGTGCTATCTAGCTCATACATCGTTGTCACTGTTACCTTAGATGGGGCGTGTAACTTAACGTACTAAGGGGATTTCCCTATTTCTCTTTGCACACGCTGCATTTGCTTCGGTAGATTTTATTTATTTTAGTTTTCGCTGCGCATATTTTGAGTTCAGCTATGGATATTGTTACACATGTACAATTACCATGCCGTTAAAAGGAAATCGTTTATTTCTTTGAGAGAAATTTGATTTTATTGTGGTAAGTGAAAAGTTTAGTATCAGTGCGAGGAAGTAAGCTGAAATGTCTGATGTTGGAAAGACCTAAGATAACGAAATTATAAAAAAAAATCCGATTTATGGAGGCTCTTTGAAGAAAGTTGAGATGCAGAGCAAAAGAGAAAAATTTCCAAACGCTGAAGGCTCTAGGACTGACTAAGAACTTTACAATTGTTTTTGTAAAACTAGAAATATAAGCATCTGTATATCTGAGCTAAGACAACGCCTTAGAAACAGCCGAATGTTTTAAAATTACGGATTTTAAAGCTTCAAGTGGGTGGCTTGAAAACATTTATCAAACACATATTTAAGCGATCTTCGTCTAGTCATTAAAACTCTTTAAATGACAGCTTGCTGTCAAATTGTCATTTTATTACGTTGATTGTCTTTGCATTGCCGCTGCGCCAAGATAACTCATTTCTCGCATTCAGCAGACGGATCGGCAACCGATTCCGCTCCAACCGTTCACTAGACAACAGCTGAGTGTTCGCCGAACAGGACCGTTCACCTTTATGTGACATCACCTTCCATTTGGTACTTTTCACTGCTGCCATATTTTAGAATTATACAGATTAAACCGATTAAACAATAATAATAAATTGTTTTTCTGCATTAAGTTTTTTCGTAGTATTTAGTGTAAGGGCCGATCTTTGCAACCCAGATTATAAAACTCGGTTAACTCCAATATTATATATACATTTATTTCTACACAATACCTTTAATTTGCTAATCGTACTTTTCTAGTAACTTTCTTCAAAATTGTGTGTTACGTTGGTGTTGGAATGCGTTAATGGCGCATGCGGTCAGAATACGCTCACTGAAGTGAGCGTAGAATTTTTCCGTGCGAAAAAATGGCGACCGCTACATGTTCAGAGTGTGCGTACATCATTCATCTGAATCCGATCACTGAATAGTTGTGCAACTGTGTCTACTGAATGCGACCATTGCTTTTAATAAATTTATAATATATATATAATGATGTTCCCCCTTGCTTTTATCATAGCTAGTGGTCTAATCATCTCATAGATAGATATCGAAAGTTGATTCAGTAAGAAAAAATAAGCCTAACGTAAGAGTCTACTTGTCCAAACAAAAAATATGAAAGCCTTCTTTCAATTAAGTTTTCATCTTTATAGACACATTTATTTACTGGTTTGAAAACTTGCATTACTACTAAACGAATTAATGCCATTCCAATTATTTATATTTGCATTACGATAAGATACCTAAAATTTTATCATCTTATTTAAGCGGTATTACATAACCATTCTGAACTTTGGTACGAATAAATACTATGACTTATATGTTCTAAAATAACAACACGAATGCCATGTTTGATAAACTGATAATTTTAATAATTTCCATTAGGACTCACAGGTATAAAAGAAGGTCTACTGACAACTACAAAAATAACACATTACAAGCAAAAAAAGAATAAAAAAACTGTTTCTCAATACAAATAACAGCCCACAAATTAACTGCATGCTTAAAGTTTATTTTAAAATAGTAAAAAAATACATGTGTATAATTAAAGCAGGATCGAATTATACGGCCTAAAAGGAGCTGGCGTCGAGTGGCTAATGCACGTTGTCGCGTCAATAATCGATTAGAATGACAAATACAAAATAAGTAATAGCTTTGTTCCTACAGAAAACCACAGACCAGTCAGAATTAATACATATTACAAAATTAATCAGAAATAAGTGATTTCTCTCAATCAATCAAATTGTGACTTACTAGTTTGTGTTTTATGCTGGAACAAACCTAATATATTTGTTACAGACATTGGATATATTGCAGGGGTCGGTTTTTCCAACTCCAATTAAAATGCTGGTTAGCGTAATCGTTGATTAAAATACCGGTTAGTAGAAATTTGCATTTATCCAACATCAATATTGAAAAAGTGATTCCGATTATTTACATATGCATAATCTACTAGGATATTTGAATTTTTGTTATTATTGACAGCTCTTTATGTTTTCATATGCATTTGTTTTACTGTATGAAAGTATTTTTTAGAATTAATTAATAATTATTTTCAATAGTGATTTAGTAATTATTATTGTATTGTGTCTTTTATAAATGAAATTAACAGTGTAATTAAGAATAAATTGATAACCACGAATGCATCTTTTCTGATGGGGACAACGCAGTTTTGAAAGTTTTTTAATTCTACTACAGTTTTGGGAATTTATCTCAATTAGTGAAGCTCCTTTATATTAGGGATGCGCATGATATATCGTTTTTAAAAAAATATCGATATTTTTTTTCGATAATCGAGATTAAAATCGATATTTTTTTATTCAATAATATCGACTGATATCAATTTTTTATTCGATATCGTTTAATCAAAAGTGCCATTTTTTCAAATTTCGAGCATTTATTTCACATAAATAGACAAAAGAACCTGTTCACATTATACAGAATTTATTATCTTTTCAAGAAAAAAGTTAATAATTTGAAAAATGCTTATTGGGATGTTTACTATTTCGTAGAAAGTATAATCTGGAAGCGGCAGCGGAATATTTCATTTCATAGATTTTACATTTTGTATAGTTCGCCTTTATGGGGCGTTATCTTCAGGTGCGTGAAGTTGGCACCACAACTTGCGGCGCAAATGTTCGTTTTAGTGCCAAAAGCTTGCGCCTAATATGCGCCGTCAATATCTGAAGAAAAAACACCGGCGCATTAATGTGTTACAAAATTATAAACAAAAACAGTTTTTTGGTGCCAACTTCACGCCAGCACCACAACTTGCGGCGCAAATGTTCTTTTTAGTGCCAAAATGTTGCGCCCAATATGCGCCGTCGATATGTGAAGAAAAAACACCAAAACACTTAATTGTTATAAAGTTATAAACAAATACAATTATGTAGGAGCGTGAAGTTGGCACCACAACTTATAAACAAAAATAGTTATTTAGTATGAACTTCTTACCAGGCGAAAATTTCCGGCGCAAACTTTCAATTTAGTGCAAATCGTTGGCGCACAACATGCACCCTCGATATCTGAAGAAAAAACACCAAAACACTTAATTTTTATAAAGTTATAAACAAATACAATTATGTAGGTGCATGAAGTTAGCACCACAACTTGCGGCGCAAATGTTCTTTTTAGTGCCAAAATGTTGCGCCTTTTTTTTTCTTCAGATATCGACGGCGCATATTAAACGCAAACTTTTGGCACTAAAAAGAACATTTGCGCCGCAAGTTGTGGTGCTAACTTCACGCGTGAAGTTGCACCAAAAAATGTTTTTGTTTATAACTTTGTAACAAATTAATGCGTCGGTGTTTTTTCTTCAGATATCGACGGCGCATATTTGACGCAACATTTTGGCACTAAAAAGAACATTTGCGCCGCAAGTTGTGGTGCTGCCGTGAAGTTGGCACCAAAAAACTGTTTTTGTTTATAACTTTGTAACAGATTAATGCGCCGGTGATTTTTCTTCAGATAGCGACGACGCATATTAGGCGCAAACTTTTGGCACTAAAAAGAACATTTGCGCCGCAAGTTGTGGTGCCAACTTCACGCACCTGTTATCTTCCCATTAAACGGGTTTCAAATTTCCCACAGTATTATTTAGAACTACGACATTTGCATGTTAACCTCCCTATTTATATATGAGTGGTCATTTTCAGTTTTAATGTTGATGTTACTAAATAATATTGTGGGAAATTTGAAAAATGTTTACTGGGTTAATATACAGTTCTGAATCTATGTTAATATACACAAAAATATATTTGTGTGAATTAAATAATCCGGTTGACTCGCAATTCTATATTAGTTAGGTAATTTATGTTCGTCTTTAATACATACGACATTATTCACGTTGTGTCGGTCCCAAGGTAAGTAATTAGTGGATACCCCGAATAATGTAACCAAAAACAGAGCAAGTAAATATTTTCGTATTATTATGAATTGTGTCAGTTGTTATTATATATGATTGTAATTAATGCTGTAAGCCGTTACTTTGTGATAATCCATATTAAAATAATAAAAACACGTATACGTTGTTGTGTTGTATATTTAAACAAATTATTTTATAGCATTTGATTATGATTGATAAATAGTCCAGCTTAAGACCGCAGATGCACTTTTCTTTTTCAACAAACTATTCCTACTTTTATGATTTTTTACATGTCATATATTTTACATATTTTTAGGTAATTGTTAATGTTGCATGTATAGTGTGTTAGTTCTTTCATTTTTCACAGTATATTTGAATTTGTCAATAGTAGCAAGTAATAAGGAATTTTGTTCCAATATCACTGAAATTTTGTCGCAGACTGATATTTATTTCATAATAGAAACTTTATGGTTGAAACCATAAACCGCAATATAAGGTTACACAAAACTCAACTATCGATTACATCATATCGAACATATCGGTACACCCCTTCCAAATACTATAGTCCGTCTCAACCCTATTATGCAGTACAGGTTTAATAGGGATTTTGCATCTCTTATTATCTTTAGTAGTGTCCTAATAACGACATCTTTATATCCGGTTGCCTTGTTGCAAGTTCTATTATGCAAAGTATATGATGGGTATATGAGTAATCGTTGCTGTCAATTGTCAGGTTTTGCCGTAGTGTGTAAACTTTTATATTATTATATATATATCTTTTTCAAGCATTTAAAAGTAAGTATACATTCCTAGATCTATAATTCTGATTAACGTGATAACCTATATATGTACATATACATATACTTTTTACAGATTGCTACATGATATGAGTTTTGAATTTTAAAAAGTGGGACGAAAGAGTATTCTTATTGAAAGAGATGACATCATTAGGTGAAGACATAAATACTTACGAGACATCAGAAAATTCAGAGACGAAGGTATAGTTTATCATTTAATTTGTTATACTTTTATGTTCATTACGCAATTTATTATTTGCTTGTGTTTGATTGTGATTGTTTTATTTTTAGGTAGAACTATAATATATACTGATGAATCATGAGTGAATGCAGGACACTCGGTAAATAAAAAGTGGACTGACGTTACTGTTCAAAGCAGTCGACAAGCTTTTACGTAAGGGCTCAGCACTGGTTTAAAATCACCAAGTGGTCTTGGGCCTCGATTTCCATTAATTCATGCTGGAGGTGAGCAAGGTTTTGTTATTGGTGCTGAATGTACATTTCTTTGTAAGAAAAATACTGCTGATGTTCATAGCGAAATGGATGCAGATACATATGGAGATTGGTTCAAGAATAAATTGCTTCCAAATATACTAGAGAACTCGGTTGGTGGTCTCGATAATGCCTCATATCACATGAGAAAATTAGAAAAGTTTCCAGCAGTAGCACGGAAAAGACCAAATTATTGAATGGCTCACTGAGAACAATATTCCACTTGATAATGACATGTTAAAAAGAGATTTACTGGCTTGTGGTCAGAGGTTAGGTCTCAGTATGAGAGAAACAAAATTGATGAATTTGCAAAGAATAAAGGGTATGATATATGATATGTTCTTCGGCTTTCACCTTATCATTGTGAATTAAACCCAATTGAAATGGTGTGGGCATAAGTTAAGCACTACGTTGAAATGCACAATACGACATTCAAACAAAGAGATATTGAACAATTAATTGTGAAGGGTTATCAGAATGTAACAGTGAACAACTGACGGAATTACATTGGCCACCTTGCCAACTTGCAAGACGATGTTGAAGAGTTTATAATTAACGTCACACATTCATCATCAGATCAAGATTCTTTAAGTGATGAAGAAAAATAAAACAATATGTGTACCTACTCCTTTGTATGGTCATGGTTAGTTTTTCATAAATGTTATCATGTATTATTAACTTGTTCTTATAAATGGGAAAATATGTTTTTGCAAAATGAATTTGTGAGGAATTTGTGTCTTTAAATGTGTATAACGCAATGTAGGTTAACATATTAATATTCAATAAGACTATATAAGTCATGTAACATATTAAAAAATATAAGTACATGTTGTGTGTGGTTATTGTTATTCTTTTCATAAATATGTATTTTATCTACCTTAATGTATTATTTAAGTTGTTTTTATAAATAGAAAAGTTTTTTATGAAAAATAAACTTGTGATTAACTTTGTCTTGGTCTGAATTTATAGTGGATAGTTGATTAAGATGTCAATATTCAGTAACGAAGAAAATTGTATACCTTAAGTGTTTCTTTGAAATATTAATTCATTTACTCTGGCTTACTATATTCAGTTAGATTTTAAATATTTTTTTACAGAACAATCCCAAAGGATTATATTATTACAAATATTTTAACTAATCCATCTTCCCATATATTCTCCACTTTTGTGTTTCAAATTACTATTAATTTTTTGTATGCAGTATGCATCAATTGAATGCCAAACAGTCGTATAGGTTATGTTTTGATTACAAAAAATGTCAGATATTGAACCGGAACTGTAACGACATTATACAATGAGACGATTTGGCAACCATGAAATCAATTCCCATAAGACCTGTACTGCATAATAAGGTTGAGACGGACTATAGACGTGCGAAACTTGACCTCTGCCAACATAGGGTCACACCACTCTGCAAGTTTCGGTCGAGAATACTGAGGAAATAAAATAAGCAAATTTTGAATTTGATGATTGAGCCAGTGATTTATGATTATATTTCACGTTTAGTTTAGCGCCTTTTTACGTTGACCATAGACAAGAAAGCTGGTTTTGGTTACATTTAACTACTGTACTTCCCACTGATAATCCCTCATATGTCTCGCATGATAAAATAACTGACGTATCGTCTGCATATTGATATAATTTACAGTTTTCCAAAGTAGATGTCAATTTACCAGTACTGGGCCAGCAGATTTTGTTCCAAATAAAAAAAAAAATTTTAAAGGATCTACAATTTATCCACTCAAGGAGTAATTTATCAAATACCTGAAAAATTTTGTGAACGAGTATTTTAAGAATCGGTTATTTTATTTTTTAAGGGTGGTCCTAAAGTCCACCCCTGAGGGGTATCTGCTATAGACCCCTTCAAATATTCAAAATTTATTTTATCATCATCAACATGTCTTTGTGAACGTAAACATGTATATAAAGCGTAACGTCAAACGTAAACATGTATATAGAACGTAACATAAAACGTAAACATTGAATGTAATAGTTCTAGTAACATAATATCCAACGTCAAAAAATATAAGTATGCATTAATAAGCAAATTTCAATAAATATTAATTATTCAGATCAATTGTTTACTATATTTAGTTTTTCTTTCAATAAAAAATATTCAACAGAAAATTAATTACATAATTATTTTAAATATAAATAAATTGGAATGGATTCTAATCACCTAACGAACGTTCGAGATCGAAAATCATGGTTGATTCCTAATGTGGAAACAGTATTACATGATACAACCAAACGTTGATGTTGGTTATTTGAAAGAAATTAATTCATTTAATAATGATACGGATACGATGAAGTACATGAATTCATACAATTCATTACCTAAACTACCAATAAATAAAATTCTATTTAAGTACAGATTTTTTAATTCATTTCAATTTAAAACAAATAATCCTCTATTTTTAAGTCTATGGTTCTTGATATTAGCAATCTACAAAAAGTTATCTCTATAATAATGTGAAAACAGCTCAAGCGCATAATCAGGCGCATACGTGCAGCTGCGCAACGTCTGTCCCTCTGCCTCTGCAGTCTGCAGTGACTTGACTGTGAACGACACCATTTGATGTGTGATTTAATACAGGAAAGCGAGTTTTAAAAAAATGGATGCTTGGCTTGATAACTATGATAAATATCTAAAATATCCAAATTTAAGGGATAGTAAGTAATTGCTTAGTAATTTTTACTTAAACTTTATCTATAATATTTTAGAAACGTTGCCGTGGCACGTAGGATGTGCCAAACAAGAAAATATAAGTGAATCAGAAATGGCGTTCGAAAGATTTCGACCAGACATTTTTAAAATTATTAAAGTTACCTGGGTGAGAGCAAGAAAACCACCATATTGTATCTGGCGGGTCGAATACAATTTAAACGGTATTGTACTGTTAGGTGAAGAAGGAGATGAGTTGAAGAATTATTTCAAAATGTTGGAAGATTATCACCCTGCAAATACAAAGATTATTAATATTCACCGTTCAATAAACGCCGTCGTCGACTACGGTGTTTTTTGTGACTGTAAGGCTCCAAATTTTGAGATGGCTGTCCAAAGCCCCGGACAGCTTGAAATTGGCATGGATGAACAGATGAAAAACCTGAAGGTATGTAGTAATTTATTAAAACAAGAAACAACTTGTAATTATTTTTTCTTTAATTTTAGATAGTGGTAGGAGAAAGAGACAAGCATGTTATAGAATCGATTTAATTATGTGTATACATACATTTATTTATATTTTACAATAAAAATTATTGATAAGAATGTTGCTATAGCTGTTTTAGTGAGAAAAAACAAAATATGCGTCATTTTTTGAGATATGTAACCAGTTATGTTCTTATTTACATATTTATATAAATTGTGTTTACATAATTACAGTTGATGAGTAATTATGTTATCAAGTTATTATATGGTATTCTAAATGGGAAAATCAATAAAACTTGTGTAAATTCTAGTAAAACTTGAAAACAATTTATTTCTACATGAGTTTAAGGAATTTTGTAAAAAGTGTTGGAAAACTCCTTTTGGATTTGTATCTATTAATGTAACAAGGAAACGTTGCATGAATTGTCTACAAACATGTTAATATTTACGTTCACAAAATTTGTACAATTGCTTTTATAATTTAAATTACACTTATACCAACCATTAACTAGAGAAATAATTGAGAATGTCTCATGTTACTTTGTGTTCTAATTAATAATTGTTCTCTAATGCATTGCTCATTCTTTATATATAAGAAAGATAGTTTGTTTATATCGTGCGATAGCTATATATAAATTGAACTCATATGTCAGCGTTTATAATTTGTATTTTGATATCTTCTTTAAATATAAAATTGCAAAAAGAACCTCAAATTTCATGTGTCATGTTTCCTTGACTTAGTCTTTCTTTTTATATAGTTATAATTATTAAATATAGATTATGAGCTTAGCTTAAAAAGATGTTTTCATTTCATTTCGTACACCACGACCTGTTACTAAGAACACAATTTTTCTCGTATTTAACATTTTATTTTATCGATATAAATGACAATTACAATTAAGAAAGGCTCGTCAATACTTTTAATAGACAGGTTTAAGACAGTTGAAGGAGGTGAAATAAATGGTGGTTTTATAAACTTTTTAATACCTATATTAGCTGCAGCAGCTGGACCAGTATTAGCAAATATTTTAAATAAAGTTGTTGACAAGGTAAGTGGTAAGTCATTAACTTTAGAACTTCCTAATCAACCTCCAATTCCTTTAAAGAAAACATTATCTCAAAAAGATAAAGACACAATAGAAAAAAATATTAGAGCTCTTATGAATATAACTAACAAAGAGGATTCAGATTGTGAAGATGATATACCATTACTGTGTTTTAATAAAAGTAAACAAGTTGAAAATATCAATCCAACAGACGAAATTAAGAAATTATTAAATATACAAGATCCTCGATTATTTGAAACAAAATCATAAATGTTTTATCTCTGACGTTAAGTAACATACATATAAAAATAATAAACTCCACCAACCACAATTTACATCATTAGAATTTTGGAATTTATAATTATTATGAGTTACGATATAATTTTTTGGAATTATAAATTTTTCTGGTAATGAATTACCAAATGAATCAAAGAAATTCACTAATTTATTTGTAGTATCTATATACATAGCAACCCAATGTGTTCCACCAGTATTCCAATCTAAATTGAAAATATTATACTTATTTAAATTATCTATTCCATATGTTAGTAATTTATCTGAACTTATGTTTATTTCTTGGTTTGTAATTAATTTAAAAATATTTTCCAAGTCAATATTTGATAATACTATCTTATTATCATTTTTACATTTATCAATTAAATATTTCAAAATAATATTACTCATTTATAATACTTTGAATAATTGCTGAATACAAGTCTGTGACTGAGAAGCAAAGCTTTGATTATCACTTATAACATCTGTTTTTTTAGCACCATCTGCTCCTGCATTTTTATAAGCTTTATAAATAACATCTGTATTCCTAATATTATTTTTATATTCATCTTCAGTATTTCTACCAACTGCTTTTAATCTATTTTTATATTCTCTGAAGGATTTGTAATCACATAATTTCGTTGGATAACAAATACCATTTTTATTAATTGTATAAAATCCAGTTTTACTATAATTTTCCAAACAGTCATTAATTGTTTTATCATCAATATTAATATAATTTTCCAAGTCACTTATTATACTTTTATGAATAATTATTTCACTATAACTTGATTTCATTCCAGCTGGTATAAATGTACCAGTTTGTTGAATATATAGTATATGCTGCTGCCTGTGTCTTCCTTCTGTGAATATTTTTTCTGCTATATCTGTTATACCTGTTTTCTTATGTGCATCATCAAATATATTAAGACTGTGTGTTCTTAATTCATTTGGTATACTATCTTTTTCGTATCTATATACCGGGCTCTTTTTTTATCATTACACATAGCATTTTCCCTATGTGTAATGATAAAAAAAAAATTGTCAAGGCATTAGCGATATAGTCACTGTATAGTAGACAACCAGTTATACACTCGTATTTTGACAAGCAGGAACAGAGCTGTCATAAGATTTTTATCAGTCAATTTTCATTAAACTTTTTATTAAAATTTTAAAATAAAAATTGAGTTTGCAGCAGAAACACTGTACGATACACGTGTTAAAATGTTATTTTTTCTATTCCGGTGCTATAAAGTTCACTTTACGACACCCGTTTTGGTTGCATAAAGTATTACTTTATCGCACGCTAATTTTATTTTTTTGAAGTTGGTAACAAAAGAAAATGGAACCAAATCGTATTTAAATGTCAAAATATAAGCCTTTAAAGTAACAAAAATGTGCAATATAATTGTACAAAGAATAAAAAGCACACATGCTAACATTTCACTTACTAATTAGCAATATAAATTGTTAAGTAGAGTTGGATGATAAGTTTTCGGATGCTACTATTGACATTTACTTACTATGTTGAATAGTACAACTGTTATAAAAGTTTGTATGTAGAGAGTTTGTGGACGAAAGATTTTGTAAATTGTCTTCTGCTATTTTGCGAATCTCTGGGGGCGTACAGTTATTTATTTCGTCCTTTTTGTTGATAATTTGAAATAATTTATTGTATAAATCAGTCTGAATTTTAAACACAATTACATATAGCACCACCTATATTCAAATATTAAAACGTTCTACTTAAAAATCAGAGTAATCAACTTCAAAAAAGCAAAATTTCTAAAATATTCAAACAAAACATGTCTCTTATTTTAAGCTTTTTTGAACTTTTAATAACCGAAATAGAAAAAATAGTATAAAATACACGTTTCATAAGACATTTTGCGCACTTGTTCTTTAGAAAACTCGCCTAGCGGCTCGTTTTCTAAACTTGAACGCGTGCGCAAAAATCGTGTCTTATGAAACTTGTATTTTAATATACTATTATTTTGCTTATTTTAAATTGCTCCAGTTCCTAATCACCCTCGTGTCGCAAATCTTACTCGCAAAATAAAATAGGTAGCACTTTTAACAATTATATCGTAAATAACTAATTTTGTACAATTTTTCTTACATTTTTAAAATTCGAAATAATATCACGTCGTGAACATCATAATTGCTACATTAAGGATTTCTCGCCATTTCCCACTGGCCCCGTAACGTCGATACAAATAAAATAATATTCTGGAGATCAGTTTCTCTTACTTCTACCATAAATTATTTGTACGGAAAAATTAAACGTTGCAGCGTACATAAAACCTTTTACATTTATTACGAAACTGTTAAAATTTAGCGCGAAAGTATTTGATTCGGCAATAATACTTGTACTGGTAACATTGGGCGATACAGAGCAAAATAAAGCATAGAAGAATTAGGTTATGTTTTTAATAGAGAAAATGCAGAATATCACTTGGAACAAAATAATTAGTTTATTATAACAATTAAACGAACTTAAATGTGAAGTCTAATATAACAAGTTCTCGAAATGTCCACCTTGTCTTTCAAGGCAATAAGCAAGGCGATCTTGAAAGCAACGAAGTGTATTTCTAATAAATTCTGGCCTTATTCCATTACATGCAGTACGTATACGCTCTTTTAGTTCATTCAAGTTGCGTATTCGTACATTGTTGTAAATTTTACTTTTTAGGTAACCCCAAAGAAAATAGTCATTTGGAGATAAATCAGCGGATCTTGGAGGCCATAGTATGGGACCAAATCTACCAATCCACCGTCTTTGAAATAAGTTATTTAAAAAATTCCTGATAGCGTTAGGAGAATGTGGCGGGGCTCCATCCATTTGGAACCAGGGTTCATCAACATTCATCATCTCAATTGATGGAATGATATGGTCTCTCAACAAATTCAAATATTTCACTGCAGTGAGGTTACCGTCAATAAAAAATGGGCCAATAAGTCTATCGCTTATTATTCCAATCCAGACATTAACTTTTTGAGGGTACTGTGTTCGGGTCAGGTTTTGAGCGTGAGGATTTGTACGGGACCAGTACCTAATGGATTAATGGATAGGAAATTTAATAATTTTTCATGGATAAATGTAGGGTACAAACCGAAAGTTCTGAGAGTTGACTTCACCGTTTACGGTAAATGTAGCCTCATCAGTAAAAATTATTTTATTTAAAATTTCTTGGTTTTCATTTAACATGTTAAACATTATTTCACAAAACTCAGTTCGTTTTATCTTATCCTCTTCGAAAAGCTCTTGATGATTTGATATTTTGTATGGCCTATATTTAAATTCTTTCAGAGTTTTGTATACCGAACTGTACGATACTCCAAAATGTTTAGCTACATCTAAAAGAGATCCTACAGACCGTTCCTCTACGTAACACAGGATATTTAATTTCATGTCTTCTGTTCGAACATGATTGGTTCTATTTCTTTTTTTGTGAGAATTTAGAACACAACCATCTTCTTGAAATTTTTTAAAAAAGTTCAGAATTGTTTTTGCACAAGGTATAGGCCTGTCTGGATAATTGACGGAAAACATGTCTCTAACTTGCCTTAAACTATTATTTTTCTGGTACCACATTACTATAGCCACCTTTTCATTTCTGTTGTATTTATCCATGATTTATGAATAAATTATCTATTTTTTAATAAAATGTATTTAATTTATGACTTATGTTTGAATAAAAATTCAGAAATATTAGACATAAAAAATGTTTTTCCCGTCATGGCAACCTGATTTCAAAATTAAGGTATGCTATACGTAAATTCTTCATTGGTGTATAACTGGTTGTCTACTATACAGTGACTATATCGCTAATGCATTGACAATTTTTTTTTTATCATTACACATAGGGAAAATGCTATGTGTAATGATAAAAAAAGAGCCCGGTATATTAAAATAAATAAAAGCTCCTTTACATAATTCTTTAATTACTTGAATATCTTTTTCCAATTCATTTCCATTAGGTAAAAAATAATTTATTTCTGAAATAGATTTTCTTTCCATACCGAATATTATTTCTTGAGCAATGGTTGATTTACCAGATCCAGATGGACCTATAATAATTATTCTTTTTGTTTGTGATAATAATTCACCACCCATTTTTCTTTCAATTAATGATCTCAATCCAAAATTTATATTATCATTATTATTAAATAACTTTTTCTTTGGTCGACCACTATTAGTCATAATTAGTATTAATTAGTATTTATTAATAATTAAATAAATATAGAAAAATATTATTATAATAAATATGAGTAATGTTAGTGTTAGATATTATACTCATTTACCAAAGTCGAGTAATTCAAATATATCAATAAATAAATCAATAGCAAAGTCATTGAAAAATATAATAAATACAAAAGATCAATGGACTGCAATAAATGATGCAAAAAATTATTATAAAATAAATTTAGCAACTGAATATTTAAATAGGCTGTCTAAAGAAAATATTTCCAAAAGAAAATTTGTGAAAGATAAAAAAATATCACAAAAAACTTTAGATTCAGCATTAATATTAATTAAACAAGATCCTAAAATTAAATCATCACAACTAAACTCTGATACATCCACAAGTTCTAATTCCCATATAAATTCTATTGAGGTTGGGTCGCATTCGCCCGCAATTGTCCGCAAAAAAACGCAAAAGAATACAAAGAGATTAAAAGACAATCCAAGTACATCAGATGATCAAAATTTTGATGAGAATTTCAATAAGTCTGTAAAATCTTTATCTAGTAAATAATGTCATTGATTGATATTACAGATAAAAATCAATTGAGAATTATACAAAATAAAATTAAAGTTGATTGTATTGAATTTAATAAATTACCTGTTGGTTCAAAATCAAAAGCATCAGAACAATTATATACTGAAAACAGAATTTTAAAAGAATTAGGAATTGCTGCAGTTGACACAATCGAGAAAATGGATGAAGAAATTGAATATAAAGATAATAAAATTAATGTGTTGGAAAAAGAATTAAAAGATGTAAATCATTATGATGAAGATAAAATTAATAATTTATTAAATAAGCAACCAATCATTAGATATGTTGACAGACAAAGAGCAAAAAGACGTTTGTCAAATACTCTTTCAATCACCAATAAATGATTACAAATGAATTATTGAACGATGCAAATTTAAAAATTAATCAATTGTATATGGAAAATAAAAAAATTAAATTGTTATTTATAACAATCTTACTAATTTTTATAATTTTAGAAATATTAGATATGATTGTTGATTATTTGATTTTTAATATTCTGAAACTATCCTTTTTTATCTTACTTTTAGTATATTACTTGTTAATGTAATTACTTAATCTCATTCTGTAATATTTTAATTCTTTTACAAATCCTTCTAATTCTTCTCTAATCTGTTGTTTCTTTTCTAGTTTTGCTATTGATAATTTTATATTTGTTTTATAATAATTTTCTAATACAGTTTTATAATTTTTTAATTCCTTTATTATGGGTTTAAATTTATTATATTTATATGATTTTAATTCTTCAATCAATTTTTTATTTTCATCTACTATAATAATGTCATCGTCTAAAATTCTTTTCAAAATATTTGAATGTTGTAATTTTATAGAATCTATTATTTCATTTGGTTTTGATGTATCGCAAATATATGGTGCTGATGGTAAATCAATAGTGAAATATTCAACGGGATTATAATTTGAATTTTCATTGATTATAATATTTTTATAAATTATTAAATTTTTATTTATATCACCAGCATAACCATTATTTTCAATACCATTTTTATTAAATATTGTATAATACTCATTTGAAAATAAATTTACCAAGTAATTATAATAATAATTTATTTCATTTCCAATTAGTATATTTAGAATTTTTTTATTTATATTAATTTTAACAAGACAAACATTTCCATATACATATACATGTTCCTTGAAAACATTTATTTGCTTGTTAACATGAAATATGGAATATAAATTTTGAACATCTAGTCTAGAATATAAATTATTATAATTTGAATATTTTATTTGATTGTTATTATCATTATTGAATATTAATATATGATAAACACTATTTAGTAAGTTTTCATTAAAATTTATATCATAAAAAATTATTTTTAATTCAGCGCTTCGCTGCGAGATTGAAGATCGATCAATCATTTATTCCATTAATTAAACATCTTTTACTTGTGTAATAACAAGAATCTTGATATCACTAGAAATGAATCCTTTATTCAATGTAATTTTCAATATTAATCCCTGTGTCTGAATTAATCCATAAATTGCAGCTGAATATATTCTAAAATTATTTACCCATTTATTTTTTGTTATATATGAACCATTTGTATTGTTTAGGAAATCATCATAATGCTGTTGAATAATATGGTTTTTATTCGTTAAGAAACCTTTGTTATTCGAGAATGGATATGTTTTTCCATTAGCAGTTATTTCATGATTTGTTGTATATACATCAGGATCTGGGTTAAATGATCCGGTTTTCTCATTATAAAACACATAATAAAGATTACAAGCATATGGAGAAGATAAATTAATATTTATTGCTAATGTTGTCTTATTTGATAATACTTGCTCCATTAATGTTGAATATATTGTTTCTGGTAAGGTATGTAATTTTTTATTAAGAATTAATGTTTTATCTTTCTTAGATAATTCAATTGCTTGCATATCCATTTGATAAGAATTACATACAAATATTCCATTTACTTTAAGAGGACTCACCACGGTCCCTAATCTTCTAACATAAAACACAGCGATATCTTACATCTTACTAGTATTAGTACCTTAATAAAAAAATTATAATATCAATTTGTTTAGACCGGAAAGTTGTTAGAAGTGTGTTTTTTTAAAAAATATGTTTTTGTCTTTTTTAATAACAGGATTTATATCGAACTAAAAACTTTCCATTGCGTATTAATTTTTATTAGAAATTTTACGCTACTTTTATTTGTTTTATTTACTTTGGTGACTTCAGAAAACATGAATAAACCAAAAAACAATTTTACCATTGGGAAGTGCTTCCCTCTGGCGCTACGGCCAAGCAGTTATCAACGTAGTACACTGTGGCAACAGTGTTATAGTTGGTGCCACAGTAATACTATATAGTGAAGTAAAATCGCTGTATAACAAAATGCGACCCCGACCATCTTGTTCAGAAAAATTTTTGCCATGCGAAATGGACATATACACCTTTTTTTAGAAGGGCAAAATTTTGTAAAATAACTTTCTTCCTGCGAGAGGCGTAATTAAAAAAATGTGTTTTGAAAAACATAAATCGCGTTATAAAATCAACGGTTCGAGTCAGGACTGTATTTTTTTTGTCGACTTGCTCAAAAAGTATAGCGCTTCTAATGATACACACCAAATTTTCAGAACATAAAGCCTTTTTGAGAAAATGACTCTCGAAGTTGCCCCTAACAAATACGTACATTGTTAACTTGACTATGCGAGGGACTATGTTAATGATCGATAATTTATGTACATATATTTGGAGCCAAATGCAGGTTAAAATATAGAAAAGTTTTTAAAATAAAATCCAGCTACTTATGCCTCATGGTTTTCCAGATATAGAATTTTAAAAGACGTTAGTGAAATGTGCTTCGGCTGCGGCGCGGTTAACACTTCTCGGAGTTCAATTACATTGCACTCGCGAAATATGTGTACTATCATTGCCCAGTATACAAGTAGAAGCCTGCACGGAATGCATATTATTAAATATTAGATATTAGGCTTCTCTGATGAAAACTACGAATTGTACGGATAATAATTGTAGTTATAAAAGAATATTTAATTACAGTTTCTTACTTGTAAATTGATTGAAAATCGGGAAAAATTTGCCATATCAGTATGATTTTCATAATCATTTTTTGTAATATTTTAGATCAATTTATTATTAGATACAGGGCAATCATCATGACGATTACACACTAATATCAGAAATGATCTCTCGACTTCCAAATTTATAATAATCTTTTTGCTTAGGATGAGAAATATATCATTGAACACCTACCTACATTTTTATCTGAAATATATTTGCTGTAACAAGTTTTGTGGTATTGCGCATTATAAAGAAGAAGATTATAAATTTGCAATCCGTGAAATCATTTTCACCACATTTGTTAGCAGCGTCTAATCGTCGTGTTGATTGCCCTGTCGGTGTCGGTCGAAAATATTACAATAAATAATTACGAAAACCTAAATATAGCGTTTCAGATACTGTAAGTGAGTGCACTTCCAAAAAATCTACAACTTATTTTTTAGTATATGCTCTGTTGTGGTGGTGACTCCCCCTGTGTTTGATAGTGTTTCACGTCTCATCCCATATTTTCGGAGAACATAAAAAATACCATATGCTGGCTTATTTTACCTGTGAACCAAAAGAATATGAGGCAAATTTGGTGCCTAAAATGCTGAAGTGTGGCCTATATCAGGACATTCAGTCTGCTTTTGACAGATTAATTTTAAATGCATACAGCTTGGTACGCAATATGAACAATAGTCTAGCGGAACATTACAATTCCATTGTATGTAAGCATGTTGGTGGGAAGAGAGTGAAGTTTTCTATGAAAAATTCTTATGGAACGCGTTGCCACGCAGCTACTCTCTCTTTTAATTGTGCTGGAGACTATCATCGACTGGTCCATAAGGCGCTTGTAGGACAAAGTCCAAGAGGTTCCAAAAAAATTTTTATTGAAACGATGAAAAAACGGAGGAAAAATGCGCGTAAGCTGTGTAGTATAAGGAGACGACTTTTCAAATCAAAATTTAGGGAAGTTGCTCTCTGTGATGAACATTATGGACCTAAAGCAGCGGCGCAAGTGAGAGAAGATCTTTCTCCAGAGGTATATGAGTCCAAAATGATAAGGTACAGTTTTTAACGGAGTTGTCTAAAACAGAGGAAGAAATTGTACAAATTGAGGAGAAAACAAGAGGACAAGGAGGAAATCCATATTGGATACAGGAGCGGTCATTACGACTCACGGCATCCAATTTTGGCATGATATGCCAAAAGCGGAGTAATTCTTCGAATGCTAAAAAAGTTCAACATTTGCTATATTCTTTCTTTAAAGGAAACAAGCATACGAAAAATGGCAATGAACATGAATCCAAAGCTATTCAACGGTTTCAGTTGGAATATGGAGTTGAGGTTAAACCCTGTGGATTGTTCATTGATTCGAAAAATTTCGCGCTTGGGGCAAGCCCAGATGGGTTGTTTGGTTATGATTCGATTGTAGAAATTAAATGTCCTTCAACAGCTGCAAAAATGACACCTGAAGCTGCAATAAATAGTAATATTATAAAATTTTCAACATTAGACGAAAATCATTCTCTACAATTAAAAAGGTCACATGTCTATTACTATCAGGTGCAAGGTCAATTGCACATTACAAAAATAAGATATTGTTACTTCATTATTTATACCCCTTTGGGAAGCATAGAGGAGGTAATTGAACGGGATGATTATTTTTGGGAAAACGAAATCGAGCCTAAGCTACTAAGTTTTTACTATGATTCTATTCTTCCTGAGCTAATTAATCCTAGGCTAAATAATATACATATGTAACTGAAACACATTTTTTGTATACTACAAACTCGCTTTTATTTCTAAATTACTTGATTTGTCATAAATAAATTATAAGTTTTGACCGTAAAACAACCATTTCTTATTGTAATATTGTTGTAATATGTTTATACTATGCATCAAAAGTACCATTCACTAGTAAACAATCTGAAATTTAAAAAGAATTCAAAGTTCATCTAACCCGTCATTGTCTGGAAACTTGATATATATTTCGATATTTAAACTATTTTGATAAAACTATACTTTTTATACATATAGGTTCCTAATAAATCTATTAAAAACCATGTTCATTATCGACTTCATTTCGAAAAACATGGATCCTGTTTTTATTCTTAGAGCCCGGTCGATTAGTAAATTGCAAGTTCTGCATGGACTTTTTAAGTAATATGTTCCGACGATGTTGCCAATACTGTTTCGTGGTGTTGGAACTACTGCACGGACGGATGCGCTTCTATCTCGGTTCAACCACGTCCCGGCATTTAGTATGACAAAGATGGTTCAATGTAAACATCTGTCGCATGAAAATCTGACAAATGATTGTACGCGGGGGTTAGGCAGAAGCGTAAGGGGATGGATTGTTTACGTTTGACTCGATCAGCTGATGGTGAATGCTCTTAATACTTTCAGATAGTTCATTAACTAATATTTGTGATTGAGAATAAAAATCAATTCTGAATACAATTGATTCACAATGAACTATATTCGGCTGAGAAAATTTTGCCAACATATATTTCATTGGAATTCTAATATCAATTCCACCAATTGGAATTTCATCAATGTTTTTATAATCATCTTCATGATCTTCTATGTCATCCTTTCTTCTTCTAATGAATGAATTAATTAAGAAAAATGCACCAGCATAATCGATTGATTCTTCAATTATATCAGCATGATCTTTTTCTTTGAACACTCTTAATTTAACAGATATTCTATTTATAATTTCTTGAATATAATCTTTTGATAATTTAATCACTTTGTCAGTTGGATTACTGATTGATAAATATAAATTTACATGATCTAGTTGTAAACAGGTATTTGTTCCAAAATGAAATTCTCTTGTGATTGATGCAGATGATTTTAAAGAAATTTCAAATGAATCAGTATATTGTCTTAAAACATTTAATGAAGAAAATAATCCTTCTTTTGATAATAGAGACATTTATTATTAAAATAATATAATTAAATATATGATCCATATTTCATTGTCTTTCAACTTATGTAAAATATTATTATTCTCTAAGCTAAGTTCAATTATTTGATTATTAGAATTTATATTAGATATTGGTAAATTTAATTCTTTTGAACTGTCTTGAGAGCTAAATGTCCACAAATAGTTCTTTTGATTGCGTATATATTCTGTTAGTAAATTACAACCAATATCAAGATAAATATGTTGATTGTTAAATCCAATCCACTGAATATGTTTAATTATTATATTTTTAATTGGTTTATTATCTATAGTATTCAAATTAATTGAACATTTACTATTATTTTTGTTAAAATTAAATGTCAATCTTTGTGATCGGTTCATTGATATTTGTATTTACTAATCAAAGATAATACTGATTTTTTAAGTTCTGCATGTTCTTCAGGAATGGAATTATAAATATCAATTAAATGATCAAAAGTATAATTTTTTGATTTAAATAAATCTTTTATTTTTTGAACAAAGTCTGGTAATTTCCCTAAATCAAATTTTATATTTTTTAAGAATGGAAATATGTAATCAGATATTATTCCTTCTCCAATTGTAATATTTTTATGATTATATAGTAATTCAAATAATTCTTTATGATTATTCATTTATAAATATTTAATTTAACATGAGTTATAATGTTATTATAGCAATAGTATAATACGATATTTTTATTATTATTCCAATATTTTATAAAATCATCAATACTTTTTATTCCCTTTTCCGTGAAAATAAATATTGGGCTAATTGTATCAAAATAAACTATATCATATACTTCATCATCCTGATATTCTATTTGCATTTCAAAATCTAAGGTTGTATTAAATGTTAGTAAATATGTAAATATATCTTTCATTTTATCAAATATAATCTCTAAATAATCGGGAGTTTCAATATATTCATTATTTAAATGAAAGTAAGAAATTGATTTACCTTTAGCTTCAATATTAGTTATTTTAAAATCTAAATCAGGATTATGTTTAAATTTATGATATGTTATTTGTCTCTCAGTAAAATATTTATTACAGATATTACATTTAATTTTATTTTGACGTTTTTTATTTTTTATATATATATCATCATCAAAGGGAAATAAATCTGCTAATATTTTGGTTTCGTTGGATTTTCTTATTAGTTCTTTTTGTTTATCGATACACTCAAGTAAATCAGATTTTTTTCTATATTTTGATAAATTTTTAATTCCCATTGATTTTGCAATAGTTTGTAGTTCATACATATACATTTATTATTAAAAAAAATTTTCAGTAATATATTTAGTCACAATTCAATATAATATAGACCAAATATGTTTCAACTAACTCATTGCGATTTGAAATATTAATAAATTTTTTATGTAATAAATAGATGGCGAATTTAAAAGAGCTTAGGACAATTGCCAGAAATCTAAATATTACTAAAATACATAAACTTAAAAAAGATCAGCTAATAGCAGCTATTAATAAAGTAAGACATGATAACCCCATTATTAAAACAATTAAACCTACATTAAAAAATTTGGAAAAAGTATTAAGAAAAACATATACTGCTAAAGAATTCAATAACATAAAAAAAGAGCAGATAAATGATACTCTTACTAGATTAATAGATGGTAATAAAAATTTATTATTGAAGATTACAGTAAAAGAATTAAAAAGATTAGCAAAGGGTAGAATTGCAAAATACTATAACTTAAATAAAGAATCTTTAATAGAAAGAATAAGCCAAACATATCCAGATTTATTAAATGATTATTATAAAAAAGATATAAATAAAGCTCTAAGAACCATATATTCTAGAGACGATATTAAAAAAGCAAAAGAGGATGATTGGATAAATAAAATGAAAGATTTTATTAAAATAAATCAACCTAATCAAATATTTGAAGATATTCCAATCAATGAACAACCAATTAGATGTGATGAATGTGGAAAAATGATAACAAGGAAACGCCTTAATTTACATAAATCAAAACATGTTATAACTGATGATGTTTTTGAACTTGAAACAAGTTTTAAATCTAGAATAGTTACATATAGACATAATAACAATAATCCAAAAATAGTTAATGAATATAGTTATATGGAGTATTTAAGGGAAAGGGCTATTGGATTAATTAGCAAATGGTTGAATAAATATCATAACATAAAAATCAATTTAAATATGAATATACAATTTGTAGATTCAAGGGATCCTGAAAATGTGATGGATCAAGCAATACAACTTAAAAATGTAGAGCTATATGAAAGTGATGATTTAGAAATTTATTGGGATAATCAAAGAGAAATATTTACACAAAAAATAGTAGATTTTCAAAATAAAGAAGGATCATTTTGGGAATTGAACAATGTACATAGTTTGCTTATAAATATTAATAAATTTACCCCATTAAGTGGTAGTTCATATATTGAACTGCCTGAGTGGATTAAGAACACAAAATCTTGTATAAATATAAAAAATAAAGATAACCAATGTTTTAAATGGAGTATATTATCTGCTTTACATCCTCAGAATAATCATGGTGAAAGAGTAAATCTATATCATAGATATGATCATGAACTCTTGTTTGATGATATTCAATTCCCAGTTAGACTACAAGATATAAAAAAGTTTGAATCACTAAATCAAATTAATGTTTATGTGTTTACATATGAAGGGAATAAAATATATCCATTACTTACAAAAAATAAAAAACCATACGATAGGTTTGTAGATTTATTATATTTCAAAAATGGTGATAATTCACATTATTGTTGGATAAAAAATCTTAGCAGATTATTTAACAAACAAATAAATTCTGATGGGCATAAAAAAATATTTTGTAGAGGATGTTTAAATTATGCAACAGATAGTGAAGGATGTTTAAATAATCATAAGTTAATATGTAATACAACGGAAGTATGTTTACCAAACATGCCTTGTATTAAATACAAGTGCTCTAAATGTAAAAAATATAAAACTAAAGATATAAATGAAATAGATAAACATATTAAAATATGTGGTGGAACTGTGCTTATTATTCATCCAAATATAAAATTTAAAAATTATCAAAAAATGGTTAAACACCCATATGTCATATATTCAGATTTTGAAGCTTTATTACTTTCAATTCAAGGATGTGATCCAAATCCTGAAGAATCATATACTAGAAAGAAACAAATTCACAAACCCATTAGTTATGGATTTTATATTAAAAGCAGAAGTGATGATATAGAAAACCCACTGCATATATATAGAAGTGAGGAAGATATTTCTGAACATTATCTAGAAGATATAATTAAATGGGGTAAAAAATTACATATATCACTAAAGAAAAATAAAAAAATGACAGCGTTTAATAACAATGAATTTATTGATTCAAAACGGTGTTATGTGTGTGATTGTGAATTTACAGACAATAATAAAAAAGTTCGAGATCATGATCATTATACTGGTAGATACAGAGGCGCTGCATGTAATAACTGCAATTTAAAATTGAAACAGCCAATATTTATTCCTGTATTCTTCCACAACTTGAAAAATTATGACTGTCATCTATTTATAAAAAATTTGGGATTATATAGTAAAAATATAAGAGTTATTCCAAATAATAAAGAAAAATATATTTCATTTAGTATGATGGTATTTAATGAAGATGTTGGCCAAGTTTTTGAACTTAGATTTATAGATTCATTTAGTTTTCTAAATCAGAGTATTAATGAATTGTCATCCAATCTTGAACCAGATCAATTGAGGGAAGTAAATAAATATTTTACAAAATCTGATTTAGATATACTATTTAGAAAAGAAAATAGAAAAATAATAAGGAAAGGTATTTATCCGTATGAATATATGGATTCATATGACAAATTTGATGAAACAAGACTGCCACATATTAAACATTTCTATTCATCATTAACTAAGGAACATTTATATCAAAGGGATTATAAACATGCTTTGAAGGTTTGGAAATATTTTAATATACAAAATATTGGAGAATGGCATGATTTATATTTGAAAATGGATGTTTTATTATTAGCAGATATATTTGAAAATTTCAGAGATTTATGTTTAGAAAAATTTGAATTAGATCCTGCTTGGTATTTTACAACTCCTGGACTTGCTTGGGACTGTATGTTGAAATATACTAAAGCAGAATTAGATTTATTACTTGCTTATGAAATGTATATATTCTTTGAGAATGGTATTAGAGGTGGTATATCTCAATGTTGTAATAGATATGCTAATTCTAGCGATAATAATTCACAAATCAGTTACCTTGATGCTAATAATTTATACGGTTGGGCTATGTCTCAAAAAATGCCATACAAGAATTTTAAATGGATTTATGATATAAATCTTGATGAAATCTTAAATAGTGATAACGAAACTGGATATGTATTAGAAGTTGATTTACATTTTCCAAAGGAATTGCATGATAAATTTAATGATCTTCCTCTTGCTCCAGAAAATAAGCCACCTCCAAATAGTAAAGTAAACAAACTTATTTGTGATTTCCATGATAAGAGAAATTATATAGTACATTATAAAACATTAAAACTTTATAAAGATTTGGGAATAGAAATAATAAAGGTACATAGAGGAATTGAATTTACTCAAATAGATTTTATAAGACCATATGTTCAATTTTGTACTATACAAAGACAAAAATCAAAAAATGAATTTGAAGTTGGGTTTTGGAAATTGATGGTAAATGCAATTTTTGGTAAGAGTATGGAATCAGTTAGAAAAAGACAAGATCTTAAACTTTATTCAAACGAGTTAAAAGCCCAAAGAGCTATTAATAAACCCACATTTAGAAAATGTATAATATTTGATGAAAACCTTGTATTAATTCATAAATATAAAACAATTGTTTCATTTAATAAACCTATATATCTTGGACAGGCTATACTAGATCTATCGAAAGCATATATGTATGATTTTCATTATAATGTAATTAAAAAAGAATATAATGAAAGAGTAAAATTAATGTACATGGATACAGATTCATTGATCTATCATTTTAAAGAAGATTTTAGTAAATTTATCAAAGATAATCCAGATTTATTTGATACATCTAATTATCCAAAATATCATGAACGGTATAGTGAAAAAAATAAAAAAGTAATTGGAAAATTTAAAGATGAACTTGGTGGAAAAAAGATACTTGAATTTGTTGGATTAAGATCTAAATCATATGCATATAGAGATAATAATGTGCATAAAAAGTTGAAAGGAATTAAAAAATCTGTACTTGACAAAGAAATTAAATTTCAGCATTATAAAAAATGTTTGTTTGATCAAAAGGAATATTTTCATAAACAAAGTGTTATTAGGAGCTATGATCATAATATATACACTGAGGAATTAAATAAAAAATCATTGTGTTGGAGAGATGATAAAAGATGTATCCAACAAAATAGTACTGACACATTGGCTTGGGGGCATTGGAGAATTGAAAACAATTGAAATTTATTGTACATGTGTAAATTTATAATTTTTATCAACAATAACTTTTATGGGAAAGAACTTCTCTTTTTTCATGATTTGATAACTAATTATGTAATTAAACATGACAATTTATTTATATTTAAAATAATTATGTAATTAATTTTCTGTTGAATATTTTTTATTGAAAGAAAAACTAAATATAGTAAACAATTGATCTGAATAATTAATATTTATTGAAATTTGCTTATTAATGCATACTTATATTTTTTGACGTTGGATATTATGTTACTAGAACTATTACATTCAATGTTTACGTTTTATGTTACGTTCTATATACATGTTTACGTTTGACGTTACGCTTTATATACATGTTTACGTTCACAAAGACATGTTGATGATGATAAAATAAATTTTGAATATTTGAAGGGGTCTATAGCAGATACCCCTCAGGGGTGGACTTTAGGACCACCCTTAAAAAATAAAATAACCGATTCTTAAAATACTCGTTCACAAAATTTTTCAGGTATTTGATAAATTACTCCTTGAGTGGATAAATTGTAGATCCTTTAAAATTTTTTTTTTTATTTGGAACAAAATCTGCTGGCCCAGTACTGGTAAATTGACATCTACTTTCCAATGATTTATTTAGATCGTTTTCAAATACCAGAAACAAGAAAGGACCAAGAATCGAACCCCGTGGAATGCCCTGATTAATTTCTTCGGGATCACTGCTGATCGTTGTACGGACATTATTTATTAAAGTACTGAGGTGAACTACTTGTTTTAAACCTGTTAAATAAGAACAGATGACGTTCAGTGCATTTACACGTATACCATATTGCGCCAGTTTATGCAACAGAATGGCATGGTCAATTAGGTCAAAAGCCTTACTCAAATCAAACTTAATATTACAGACGTATCGCTTATGATTTAACTGCTCCACAATCTCAACCAGATAATCATAAACCGCATCCTCACAAGACCAACCCCGTAAGAAACCATACTGATATTGGAAATTATATTTATTGAAAAATGTCATCAGTCTGTTGACTATATGTATAGTATCTTTTCAAAGACTTTAGAGATTGAAGGCAATAGTCAATGATATCGGACGATAGTTGGAGATGTCCTTTTTATTCGAAAATAGTAGGAAAAGGTATCTATCAATAAATTGCTTTTTTTTGTTTGTTTGTTTCATCTGTAATATACATTCCGTCCCAAGATTCATTTCTAATTAATGACTTAAAGGTATCTATGTTATATTCGTCATACAACATTATTAATGTTACAATTCACTACAATAGTATCATGATCTGAAAAATTAAAATGGGAAACTTTTTTCTTTACGCAGTTGCTATCGATATTACTAAAAAGATTATCTATGCATGAAGATGATGTTTTGGACCTGCTAAAGATAGAAAATGGTCCCAATATTATTAGAACAAGAAAATCTTTAAACACTGTTTAGTTAACCGGTGTATTTCTTGGCATTTAAAAACGCCGTTTAGAGGTAATCTACGATTAGGAATAATCCGATATTATTTAGAGAGTCGCGGGTGGTACGTATGTCGTTTCTGTTTGCATTACATCAAGATGACTTGCAATAGTCTTTCCAGATGTTTGCCTTTGTCGAAGGGAGCGAGCACACACTGAAATTTTTAAAAATATACGCGCAAACAAGATGCACATGTATGTGATGTTGTACATACATAGATACGTAGGATTTATTGAAGCAGCGATTGTTCGTTCCTGTGAATGGGAACTAGAATAAATATTTATCTTTCCATCTATATTTAATTTTGTGGAAGAGAATGTTGTTTAGTCGAGAGATTTTTTTAACGTGTATCACTGTTATAAACGGGTCCATTTACATAATTGAAAATGGTAAATTTTCAAACAGCAAACAAATCCTTACAATGAAAGTTATTTTTTTAAATTAATTATTATTAAGTTGATTTTTTAAAACGTCACTGAAGTCAGACATAAATATCCTATAATACCAGGGAGCGCAATTCAGGAAAAGATAGAAAAAATGAGGTGTGGGCACCAAACGACTTTCTTATACATACATGTTAATATTTCTAGTAAAACTGGCTAAAATAACGCCAACATTATCATTTTTAATTAATATTAATAATTAAAATAATATATAGTAATAATAATATACTTATAACGTAATTATGTTCATTGTTATGAAATTGGCAATGACGTCTTTATTTTTCGTTTATGACGAAAGTGGATTGATTCCTGCGTTCTGGTATATGTATGTATAGTACGATGTAATGTGTGTGTGTGTGTGTGGATTGTCAGTCATTTTTATTTACCAGCACATGCAGTGTTTAATCGATATAAATCACCGTTGTTTCTGTGGTTTAAGTGGCCGTAATTGGACACATTTTATTGAATAATTCATTGAGCGTTAATGGAATTAATTTAGTATTATACTTGACTTGGAACTACTTACTCTCCTTTGTTGAGTCATCCGTCTAATTTTTCCCTTTTTAACGTTGCCTAACTTTGAAATGTTTCCTCGATTGAAAATAGGTTTCACCAGTTACGGGTTCTCGCTTCACATGGTTGAGTTTTTTTTTTAATCGATAAGAGTAAAAGTGTCTTGTCACACCGTTCTAATTTCATTCTTTTCATTTTGTTAGCGTGTCAAAAAATGAATGATTGACATGCGTTTTGCACTATTCTGTTCGTTTTATACTTTCTCCTATTTTCGTATATTGTTTTTTAAATTTTACTTTTCCCTTTCTTCAACTCTATTTTTATAAACACATTCTTGTTCAATTCGTTCAAGCGTTACGATAATTCTTTTTGTAATCTTGAAAGCTTTCTAGTTCATAGGCGAAAAACATTCTTACTTTGAAATGAATATGCCGTCCGTTAAAGAAGTGTCCATTTAATATAAATAGCGTAAATACCTCTCTCCCTTGAAAGAAAAACTCTTTTAAATAATATATTTAATATTAAAACTTGCTTTTTAACAGAAATAATGTCATTCTTGGCGAGTGATCTATTTATTACTTTCTATGTTAGTTTAACTTATGTTACGGTTGCCAAATGTATGATTTATCTTGAAAAATAGTCAAGCAAAAGTCGCAATAAAACAATACTATGCTCCAATAAATCCATCAGTTTTCGTTTTGATTGTCTTAAGGCCTGTAGTATTTCTGTGTGGTTGAGAACAGTTCGCGAATTTTTCTGCTTTCCCCTAGCAGTGTAGGAAGATGATTAAGCCACGCATATTGCTGTAATCATTCTTTATAGAATAACAAGGTGCATAATTTTTCTTATAATTATATATAGTTTCGCTATTAACTATTAATTTTAATATTTATTTATGTTTTAAATAAAATGAAAACTAAATAATTTTCCCTGGCTAGCTCTTTATAAACATGAGATTCGTGTTTTTAATATCTTAGAACGGTTCAGGTAGAGAGACACTTTCCACAAAATAATCTTTGGACATTAAATGGTCCAAAAAAGAAATCAAAAATATTCTAATTAAATAACATCTGTATTAGAGACTAACACTTGTATCTGCCGATACCAATACAAACAACATGTGCAAAATAATATTAAATTCAGTTAAAATAAATACATAATGCTAATATAATCTTGATTGAATCGGCCCCATAATATACATAAAAAGTATTTAGTATCAAATATTTTAAAGACTGATTCTTCAAAACATTCAAACCAAAATAAAGAAATTCTCGTATTAAATTCAATTGTTAACAAATGAAAGTGTAATGATATAATTTTTACAAAAGCGGATAAAGGAAATACTGTTATAGCAATAGATAAAAGTGATTATAATAAGAAAACAGTTGAATTTTTAGACCCGTTAAAATATAAATTGTTAAAAAATCAGATCCCACAGTGAAATTTCAAACATCAATTAAGAATTGTATCCATACTTGTAAAAGCTTATTCGATGAAAAGGATTGATTGATTGATTGATTGATTGATTTTATTCATTCAAATTACATGTATTGTACAAAATACATTGAACACGTCAAGTACATCGAAAACATATACACACACAATGTGTTACAACATAACAACAGTTTAAAGGTTTGAAAAATGACTCGAAAAGAAGTCAGTGATGTTGTAGAATTCTTTTTCTATAATAAGTCTCTTTAATTTTCTTTTGAATTTCTCTCTGGGCATCTGCTTCAACTTTGTCGGGAGGCGATTATATACTTTTATTGTTTGTGAAATGACACTTTTATTAACTAATGTCTTTCTCGTCTGAGGAAGGAGTAAATACGAATTGTTTATTCCTCTTGTATTGTAACAGTGTGACAGTTCCTGCTCTTGAAAGAAGGCAAAGTTATCTTTCACAAACACCGCGCACTCATATATATATATTCCAAATAAAGTGAGTATTCCATTGTTCTTGAAGACTCCTCGACATGTTTCACTACTCTTCAGGCCGAACGCACTCCGAACGCAAGCTTTCTGCAACACAAACAACCGCTGCACCTCAGCAGAGGATCCCCAGAACACAATACCATATCTCATTCGTGAATGGACATATGCGAAATAGGCAGCCCGGCTAGCGGTATTATTTACCGACGCCGATATCACTCGCAGCGCATAGTTAAATGAGGATATTTTCCCTGCTAGGTAATTGATGTGGTTCTTCCAGTTCAGCTGCGAATCAATGTGTAGACCGAGAAATGTCACCCCTTCTGTAGTTGTAAGTTCAGTATCATTGCAACTAATTTTCCTTTCATCTTTTTTAAAATACGAGAACTCAATACATCTCGTTTTATCTATATTTAGTTGTAGGTTATTTTGGGAAAACCACTCACTAAAATCCCCCAATGTTGAAGCCACTTCACCACTGATTTCATCTTTTGATGTCCTGATAATAACCGATGTGTCATCGGCGAATATGGTCGTTGCATGTGGAGTCACGCTCGGGATGTCATTCACATATATCAAGAACAGAAGCGGGCCCAGTATTGACCCCTGTGGTACTCCTCTCTCGATTTCCAACCAATCAGATGTTTGTTTGCTTTTATCGTTAGATACTACTGCTTGCTTTCTGTTTCGCAGGTAGTTTTCTATTAAATCGAGAGCTTTTCCCCTTACACCGTATATTTCCAACTTCACGAGTAGTTTCCTATAATCCACGCTATCAAAAGCTTTTGTAAGGTCCATAAAGACGCCCATCGTAGTTTCGCTATTATTTACACCATATAAAATCTCCGTTATTGCTTGGTATATTGCTCGAGTCGTACTTCGTCCCTTGATATATCCGTTCTGATTATTGCAGAGTATATTACATTTTTCCAAAAAGTCACATAATCGTACGTATATAATTTTTTCAAACACTTTTGAAAAGTGTGTCAACAAAGATACAGGTCTATAATTTCTGAGTTCTGATTTCTGTCCTTTTTTGTATATTAATTTGATGACTGACTTTTTTAAAACATTAGGAAAAATTGCATTATGTAAACACATGTTTATTAGTGGTTCCAAAATGACTGCGAATTCAGGAGCACAATGTTTAATTAATTTCATTGGTATTTCATCATTTCCCACTGCATTAGTATCCCTCAATCCACAGATTATGTTGCATATTTCCTCCGAGGTCGTAGGTAGTAACATCAGTGTTTTTGTGTTGTGGCACAAATTCGTCGTGTCCAGCGGCTCGTCCTGCATGTTATGGCACATGACAATCAATTTGGCGTTGATTATTGACAAAGGATCTTCATCGGCATCGCCTGTCCTTTCTAATTCAATATCTCCAATGTTTGTGTCTTGTCTTTTTTCACTCAATGTGATTTTTTTAACTAAGTTCCAAGTTGCTTTGGTTTTATTGCTCGAATTGCATATGTAACTTGTGTTTTTATTCTTTTTTTCAGTTTTTATTTCTTTCCTTAAGTTTTCTCTTTTGCAACCCTGCCATTGAGAACGTCCTCATGCATTTGTCGTTTTAAAACCGTCTTTTTTTTGATTTCTGGGGATATATAGGTCCTTTGTTTATTATGTTGTCTTTTAGATCTAATTTTGGAGAGTTCCTGGTATTTCCATTTTATTTTATGTATAAAGTTTTCAAACGTAGAATCTGGGTCATTTTCAACAACGCAAGCGCCCCAGTCAACCTCATATAGCCACCGGCGGAAATCCATCATGCATCCATACGAAATCGTCCTAAAGTCCGCTCCCCCGTCAAAAATTTCCCTTGCACACACATTCTGAACAGTTATTTGTTGAGCCAAGTGATCGGATAGAGCTGTTTTAACTATTTTAGTTTGGTAGTTTTTACAATTAGTCATAATGTTATCAATCGTTGTCGATGACGTTTTGCTAATTCTTGTTGGTTCATTAATAGTAATTTTTAAGTTAAAATAGTTTAGGATGTCTTTCATTTCTTGAGTCATCTTTTCATCGTGTTTGTGGAACGGAATGTTGAAGTCTCCCGTAAGAACAATTTTATGTTTTTTTCTATTTTTGGTAACGAATTGCAAAACTTCTTGAAATCTTACAAAAAACTGGGTTATGTCACCTTTGGGTGGTCTGTAAATATTTATTATTATAATTTTTTGTTTTATAAGCTCTATACCGCTGCATTCTATAATCGTTTCAATGCTCTTTTCTTTTAGAAAGGTGATTTCGTTGTACACGTGTTGCTTGTCATTGAGTACAAATATGCACGATCCACCATAGGCTCCGTTTTTCCTAAGATAGCAGGAAGCAAGAACATAATTATCAAGTCTTGTAGATAATAACTGACATTGTTTAAGCCAGTGCTCTGTCACCGCTAATACATGTATTTTTGTGTCGTGCAGATTCAGAAATATGTTTAGTTCGTCTAGTTTTTTATATATACTTTGTATATTCGTATGTAAGACATTTAGGACTTTTAAGTTACTCTCTTTTTCCTCATTTATTTGCTCATTAATCTTGCCGCATCGGAGGCTTTCCTGCGAAAATTTCTGTAAGGTCTTATGATAGCGTTTTTAGGCCACATCTCTTCATCGAAAACCTTTTCTACCATTTCTTCGTAGACTGCCACTTTAAATGCCGCTATCTCTGTATATCTGAGCGATATTTTTTCGCATGTTAATGACTCTATGTTATTCTGCCTAAGATGTGTTTCAATGTCTCCTTCGGTAGTAGTGTTCACAAAATTTGACAGAAATACCCATCTCCGGCTACCCACCGTCAATAATGATGTGCTAGTGTTCTTTCCGCGTATATTTTTTACAATTTTTGTCTTGTATGAGTCAATGACTTCGCTTTTTTCTTTTTCTTCTTCTCGCCCAGTTGTGTCAATACTATTTACCGTGTCACTTTGTGTTGTTGGTTTTTGCATTGGAGAATCACCGATTTTATGTACTTGTATTTCTTTCCAACTTTTTTGTGTGTTCACCTGCTTCGGAATATTTTTGTCTGTTGTTGACAGTTTTTGTAGTTCTATATTTTTGTGTGCAGAAGTATGTATTTTTGTATCTCCTTTATCCATCCCGATGCTGCCATCTACCACGGAACTTTTGGACCTTGTCTTAGGTCCGTGTACAGTTTCCTGCTCTATTATTGTTTGCGGTATTTTCTTAGGTTGTAAATTTCTAATTAATTTAGTTTGCTGCTCAATTTTATCAGTTTGCCCCTGCAAAGTAGTCATGAGTTTTTCAAATTTGTCTTCTAATTCAAACAGTTTTTTATGTAACAGTTTCATTGTATTATTATTGTTACCCACTTCACACGATCCACAGAACCATTTCACATTATTTTCGTACACTTCGAAAATTCTTAGTTCTGCCGGCTTAAACGTACTACATGCGTGATGAATATATCTCTTACATGTACCATAACATTTAATTCTTTTTTCATTTTGTTTATCACTACTCAAATTGCACTGTACACACACTGACATGTTATCTGCCGCCATTGCTCTCACTTGGAGTTTATACCCATATGGATGAGAGTGAAATCATTAACATGAATCCTCAAACCCCAAAATTATATTCGTTAATTAAACTTCATAAAAAAGAGAATCCTATTAGACCTGTTGTTTCGTTTGTCTCAGCACCTTCATACAAATTTTCGAAAATACTTTTGGAACATATTAAAGAAAATACAGAATTTTCAGCTAGATTTAGTCAAAAAAAATAGAAAAGATAAAACTCCCGGATAATGCTAAATTAGTTTCATTTGACGTTACTCTCTTATTTCCAAGTATTCCTCTAAAGGATACAGTTAATTTAGTTGAAAACCTTTTAACCATTAAAAACGTTAATATTGTTAAAAAAATTAGATATTATGAGTTTCCTTAAAATTTGTTTAGAGCAAAACTATTTTGAATTTAACAATAGTATATATTCTTGTAATGACGGTTTAATAATGGGTAACCCATTAAGCCCGCTATTAGCGGAGATTTTTATGGATCATTTAGAAGATCGAATTAAAGAACATCCAAATTTCAAACACTTTGTTTATTGGCATAGATACGTAGATGATATATGTATTGGGTTGTTTCAGTGGAACAGACAGACAATTAAAGCAATTTTTAGAATATACATATAAATAATCTACATAAAAATATTAAATTCACCATAGAAAAAGAATTAAATAACAGTTTTTTTTTTTTTGTTTATTCATGCTCATTGTTAATAATTTTTAAAAAACAGACTGAGAATAATTAATTTTAATTGTTAAATTAAAAACCGGTGTATTAAGGAATTTAATTATGAGTGTTTTCAAATAATCTATATAAGAATAACATTCATAATTTAATGGTACATTTACAAAAGTAATTAATTTATACAAAGTCTTTAAAAAATGTAAGTTACAAATAATAAATATAAAGCCACAGTACGGTACAGAACGGAACAGTACCTTAATTGACGTTTCCAACTTGTAGATAGATTAAGTAGTTGTACAATATTAGCTTTTGCACATTTAATATTTATTAACATAATTCGGAAATCATTTGTCACTTTTTTCGGTCTAATATGCTGTTGACCGCTTTACATGAGGATTCTCGGTCGACTTATATATAAGTCGGGAACCTTCTATTACTTATACGGTTCAAGACGCTGTCGACCGCTTTTCTTGAAGATTCCTTGTCATCTTCTTTCTCAGGGTTGTCCCTGCTGTCCCCCTTTACTTCCCCATACCGTTGCCACGTATTTGAACGTTCGAACAACAACACACACAAAACAAGGCGCCATCCGTCTTACTTATAAGAGATTATACTGCGCAGTTATTCATAAATTTAATACACATTTAAATAAATAACTTAAAGAGATTAATAGTCAGTTTTTAACACACATATCAGCAAAAGTATTTTTTATTCGTCTTTAAAAAATGTAAAATATCCTCAGGTGGAATGGCAAGCGCAGTTAATAAGAGGGGTTATGTGTGACAAGCGTGTGCCCAAATTTGACGTCATGACTTCTATAACTTCAGATATTAGCTCACAGGTAAGAAAAGATGGCTCAGTCAATGCAATATTTTTATCCGCGTTTTGTATCGCCTGAAGGCGAATATAGATGGCGTTGATATCAAAAAATTACAGTTTTCAATAATATTAAGCAAATAGCGGTCGATTTAAAATGTATTTGGTAGCGGCAAATTCAAAATAGTTTATTACAAATTAGGGTTTAATGCATGATCACAACACTGTAATCAAATTGCGTACTATTTACTATTTCCCATAGTAATGAGGAATCATTGCGCTAAGGAAAACAGTATTCAGTACGATATTCAATTACACTGCTGTAACTACACAATAACGTTTTGAAGAAAAGAATTACCTACATAAAAATTACACTTTAATACTGTCACGTAGAAAAGGTACAATGTACATTTATGATTATTAATAAGTAACATCTAACACGTATGTTTTAGTTAAATTACCAGTACAAAAATAAATTAACGAACAATAGCATAATCTACCAAAAGTAGAATATTCGACTAACAAAAATAACGAAGTAGGTAATTAAACCTGATAAACAGACAAACAATGGCTTCAGCCCATGTTTACTACCACCATTTACAAAATCTTGTATTACATAAATGATGAACATAAAATAAGGCGACATAAATAAAAATAGGGATACATAAGATACATAACAAACTTAGTAGACGTATTTTTATCAATACATAATTAAAAGAGTGACAATTTCGTCTTAAAAACTAAATAATGTTAATTACATGGCTATAGAAGAAAACAAAAGAATTAAACCTGCAATAACTAACACCTAAACGATTAATTTGTGTTGTCGTTAAACAAACAGTGACATTGGTGCCTTAGGCTCCGTGGGTGGCCTCATGGGATGGAGTGTCGGCACTGCATTTCTGTTGAGGCGTACAGATTGAGAGTGTGCATAGCAGGTTGTGTCAAAATGTAGGCTGCAAAATTTCTTATTACACATTATAATCTAGCACAGGTTTCATGGCCATTTTCTGTTGCTAAGTTTCGCTCCTAAATAATAAAATATAATAATTACAACTGTATACTAAGAAATATCAACGATAATATAAAGGCACATTTTCATTATAGGAAACTGCCTAGGAAAATCATTACGAAAAACCATAAATGCTTCTGTACCAAGAAATTTGAAGTTTGTATTAACACTGCTAAATATCGATTGATTGCTTGTGGAAAATACGTAATATAGAAACTTAAAAACAAGTAGTAAGTTTTTCGTGCACTTTAAAGGCTTTCTTATACACTTGTATTATACTCCTAATAATTATACTATTAATTGACAATTACTTACTTAATTGTCATTTAAACTTATTGGTGTAATTGGGAACCAAGAAAATCGTACCTACAACCAGGACCACACACAATGCATCAGCTTCTATCCGTCCTTAAAGCCTTATAATGCCTTATGTCAACTTACTATCATATTACTCTTTATAGAACTTACGGTACGATTATAAACACCACCAACTAAGTATTAATAATCCAAAAAATATAATTTTTACTGAGTTAAAACACACAAATTAAAATTTGTTGACGTGCCTATAAAGTGACGGCGCTATAGTAGCGACATCTCAAGTTATTCGGTTAAAGTCATGATTCAAATTTATTATAGGTATCTGTCTCTAAAACCGCGGCGCCATCTAACAACGCCTTTTTAACTAGGATTAGTCTGATAAAACCGCCTATTTAACTGAACCATCTCTTTTAAATCTGTCTATTAGCTGTATTTGTTTTTGTGCGGGTCTTATATATAAATAATTTAATATCTTCCTATTTGTAATGTGAATATTGCATCTAACAAATATTCTCGTTTATTTGCAGGCAAAACGCTATGTCAAGTGTGCAAAAAGAAGTGTTCGGGAGAAGTCCTGAGGGTGCAAGATAAATACTTTCACACAGCTTGCTTCAGGTGCAAAGAATGTAACCATTCCTTAGCCCAAGGCGGTTTCTTTTCTAAAAACGGTGAATATTATTGTACGTTGGATTATCAGCGAAATTTTGGAACGAAATGTGCGGCCTGCCAGGATTACGTAGAAGGGGAGGTGAGTGTAGTGATAAATATCTAACATTATTAGAACAACTATTAATATACTAGGTTACAATTAAAGCGTTTAGATGAGTTTTTGTTAACGACAAATTATTTTGAATAGTCACCATACAGATATAGTTGAAAAGATATAGATCTATAGCATTTCTCAAATCGCATTTATAATATAAGCTTGTTCAACATAAAATCACAAATTTGTTTCTGATTACTTTTACATTTCATAACTTCAGGGTCAATCCATTTCAAATCACCCAGTATAAATAAAATTTGTTGCTCAACATTTTTTATCTTCCTGATTTTTTATTATGAGTTCTCTATAGGCAGGCAGTCACAAAACACTGTTTGAAAAAAATGTAAAAGCCAGAGTATTTTCCGGCAGCCATTTTAAAATGGCGGTTGGGCAAACTTTTAAGAAAAACATGGTTTGCGGAAAGTTTAATTGCCAAGCTATTTTAAAAGATAATCCAAAAACCCGTTCGCATGAAATGAACTTCAGGCATAATTTTTTTTAATTTGGTATCTTGCAAGAGAGTTAATCAAACTCTTTCTGTAAAGACTCAGAAAAAAAATTATCAGTCGTTACCTTTTAAGACTGTAAATTTTTATGAAGGAAGAGGAACTCACTAATAATATGTTATTTCTGTGTTGAATACTTACATAACTACCTGTATATAAGCTTTAGTCCTGAGAATGCAATCCTTTTTTTGCTAGAGCTTTTCAAAAATGACTAAAAACAAACATCTTATTTGATTGTCATTTATGGGGATATATATCTGTGAAGGCATCTTGTTCCTTTCTGATAAACTATGCAATGAAATATCGTGTTTGTTTAACTCTCTAATGAAAATTGCACCTGGCAAGTAGTTACAACTGAAGTTTTAAATCTAAATACATAGAGAACTATTATTGTGTGTATACTGTACGCAAGTGTAGTACAAAAAATGTATCGGTATAAGTTAAGTTTAAGAATTAGAACACTTACCTATTGTTATCACTGCCCAAAAGTAGAAATATTTGATCATTTATTGTCTGAAATGATTTAAACATCATTCGACCAATGTCAGTTGTTATAATTTCAAGCCCTTGTTTGCTAACTTGGCACTACACGAGCGTGTGGAAAGGGGCGTTTTTATCGAAATTCACTGCTCTATTACTCTAAATGTAGTAGCAAAATATATCTATTATAACAAGAAATCAAATATAAATTTCAACTTATATATGTAGGAAATTCAAAAAAATACATCTCCTTTGTGCTACTGATTTTTATAGATTGTAATGAGAGCTTTCAAAATAAATAAATGCAATTAAAATGCCCCACGTTGGGCGCCATAATGTAATGGAACCCCTTTTATATGCAACTTAAAATGCCCCAAAGTTGGACGACATAATGAACAGGAACCTCTAGATCCAAATTAATATATTTAATGTAAAGTTAAATTCGAAACTAAAATGTAAAGAAATTTGCCAGCTCAGCTCAGATCGGATTCTCACAGGGCGATTCGGATTACTAGAAATGATTAACTAAAAGGTTCCTAAACATTAATTGGTTTTAATAAAAAGAAAAATGCCATTTTATACAATACTTATATTCAAAATCATTGAATTTTGTATATTTTATAGACAAAAAAATATCCTGTACAATATAATATTTTTTTATACAAAAGACACAGCAACACATTAATATACAATTTAAATACGCCTTTATAAATATTATATTGAAACAAATATTTACGTAGATTATTCGTTATATTCAAACATAAACAATAGAGCCAAAAATTTACCACATACGCTGCATATAAGATTTATGTATTATTATATACATATACGACGATTGCGAAGCATATTAAGTTACATTATACTTTATATTTTGGACACGATGTTTATTTAACAACTATATTTATTTATTTTCGTCTCTCTTTGAAATTCGTTTTATAATATTTAATTCTTTATTCTCAAATACATTGACATACAATAATCACTTATCATTTTAAATAATACCTTATTTTTAAAGCTTCCTTTCTCAACTTCTTTCTTCGGGCGCTGTTTACCATCAACGAAATCTTTGTTCACGACCAAGACGTGAGAAATCAACTTGTTCTGCCAAAAGGAGCGCAATATATTTATTACGACGATATAACTTTTACTACTTTTTCAAATAACAATTCGTATGATTGTCGCCGACTCTCCCACGACTCTATTATTTATTTAAATTATATTAACAACGATTCTTATGATCGTTGCCGACTTTCCCAGAAGTCTATTGGAGTTCGCCTCTCGACACAACGTTTAACTGGTCTCGCCTTCGACTCATGACTTCTCAACGCGTATTTTCTTTTTATATGAAGATGTCTGTGATTCCCTACTTTCTACATAGTTCAGGTATTTCCAATCACACTTCACATGCACATATTCTTTTAGGCAGTGAGAGTGTTTATCAATATCGTAGCGTTTATCGCATTAATGTAAACTTTCGGCGCCACAATTCTTATTCATAATTACATACTAAACTTATGACTAATTGCGACTTAATATTACAATAATACATTCATTGATTTTAAATACTTTTGAAAATATTAATAAAAATATGCTTAATTAAATTCTTTAAAATAATAAAATTATAACATTAATATATAGAAATGGGTCGTACCATTACAAGATCACTCTGTATACGTCTATATATTTTTAAAATTTGAAGCAATGCTCTATCAACTGGAGTGCGCGAATTTGTTATTAGTAAATTTACTTTGTCATATCGTTGAATCATCCTGTATATGACAGCAACATATTACGTAGTTATAAGTAGTCATAAGTGATATATTACTTAAAAATTTATTAATGGGAGATAAAAGTACGTTAAGTATTAATAAAACAAAACGTAATTACCTAATTTAAGAATCCATCTAAGAATAAGCAAACGATGTGCATATTTAATTTCAAATTCCTAAATATGTACTAACAAACAAATAAAACAAAATCGTCATTTTTGATGAAATGCGTTTAATCTCTCATTGTTTTAACGTGTTAAACTATAAAATTAGAAATTCTATTTTTTTTAATTTGTTTCTACACAGAGCAGGAGATATTAAACTATAGTTAATGATCTTTATCATATTATTTAGAAAGTTCACGTAAACGAACAGTAATAATATTGAATCATTCTGTAATTAGATCGTTTTAATAAAATAACTTTACATAAATAGAAGTGTATAGAATAGTTTGATTGAAATGCAATTATAATAATAACGGTCATTAGTTGTTTGGTTTGATGGTTTCTTTAAAATGTGGGAAACAAATTTTTTTGTTTGAAAACGTAATTCACACTTCATTGATTTCGATTTGTCATTCTGCATTCTGCAAGAAGTTACTCCTACTTTCACCATAATATATTTACTACTCGTTAATTGAATAGAACCAGGTTAATTTCAACAATCTCATTCCCTATTTTGTTATAACAAATACCATAAGAGGTATTTTAATAATTAATTACCGTGTGAATCATGCTATAAAAAAGACGTCCAAGTCTTGGCAAACTGAAATTAAAATCCTGTAATAAAAAAAATAATAATTCAGTATCAAACGTATAAACAGTCGTCTGAATAAATTTACATGTTTCCAGTGTTTATTTGAATAACTACTTACTTAATACATTTAACATTAGGCTCAACTTTTTTTAAATTTTGCGTCAACAACAGAAAATGTCAATATTTAAGTGCTTTTATTTCAAGACGTTTCAATTTAAATGAGTTAAAGAATTTTTTTTGTTTTGCAATCGGTAAAATCTGCAAAACTTGTGGTGCTAAAAAAAATATTGTCATGTTTAGACAATAGTAGTATACATATACAGGGTGTAGATAAAGTCTGGAACAAAATTAATATTTCTGTTATCTTCGGTTTGATGGAAAAACCCTGAAACAGGTCGATTTTGTTTTTATCCCGTGCACTTTATAACATCGTGAATTTAATTCTGTCGTCATCTAGTTGCGCGCGGGCGTGACGTCATTAGTTTTTTCAAATGGTAACCCGCCACATTTATTACCCCTTGTCGTTAGGTATTCCATTGTGCATGCAACGGTATAAAAAGTTTGGTACCTTACATAACAATTTTTGGGAGAAAAATGCTTTCGAATTTCAAAAAATTAAAATTTTACTTCTAATGAAAAACTAATCAAAAATTATTTTAAAAAATCAGATAATTTATAATCCGAGGTTTATCTTGGATTGTCGTCAAACAAGACACCAAAAAAATGTCAACGGAAGTGTTCAAATTGTCCGCCATTGGCCATTTGACACTGGCCGAGACGGACGTACACGCTTTCTACGACACGTCGTATTGTCTCTGCACCAATATTTCGCATTTCCTCGCGGATACGATGTTTCAGATCATCCAAGTTATTTGGCTTATTGGTGTACACCTTTGATTTCACATGACCCCATAGAAAAAAATCAAGTGGTGTGAGATCTGGCGAACGGGCAGGCCATTCAATTGTTCCCCTTCGTCCGATCCATCTCCCGGGGAAAATTTCGTTGAGGTAACTCCGAACACGCCAGCCAAAATGTGGAGGTGCTCCATCTTGTTGAAACCAGATTCTGGGGTGAAGCTTGTCGGGGGTGTTTTCATCCGGAAATAATTCTACCAATGTTGGCACTAGCGTAAATCTTAGGAAATGTAAGTATGTTTCAGCGTTTAAATTTCTGTCCAGAAAGAAAGGCCCCACAATGCGATCTCCCACTATTCCCGCCCATACATTCACTTTTTGCCGGTGTTGAGTGTGCTCCTCTCGAACCCATCGAGGATTTTCGCCCGACCAGTACCTACAATTGTGGCGATTCACTTCACCGTTCAAGGTAAAAGTTGCTTCGTCACTAAAAACCTCATTGTCGACAAATCCGGGATTCTCATCGCATCGTAGCATGATTTGTTCACAGAACTCGAGTCGGCGGCCGAAGTCATCTTCATTCAGTTCCTGAACCCGATTGAGTTTGTACGGATGAAGTTTGTCCTTCTTCAGCAATTTGGCTACTGTGGTAAAATCGACTGCATGATCCCTGGCAATGTTCCTTGTTGAAGTGTGGGGGTTGTCCTGAAGTTCCAAGAGAATATTGACCCTTCTATCTTCCTCAATTCTTGGTCGACCTTGACGAGCCCTGTCTTTTACACTACCAGTTTCAGCAAATTTTGCGACAATTTTGCTCACCGTTGACCGCGAAATCGGTGCGCGGTTTGGATTTTCTGCATTGAAAAACTGACAGGCTTCTTCATGGCTACGTATTTTATCACCACAACCAACAATAATGAGAATTTGAATCCGCTCTTTTTCGCTCAAATTCGCCATTTTCGCAATGCACGTTCAACACTACCAATGGAGCAAGTATTGTGAATGGATAAGTTCAAACACCAAGTAATGAACTGTCAATATGACGTGTCGTAGAAAGCGTGTACGTCCATCTCGGCCAGTGTCAAATGGCCAATGGCGGACAATTTGAACACTTCCGTTGACATTTTTTTGGTGTCTTGTTTGACGACAATCCAAGATAAACCTCGGATTATAATTTATCTGATTTTTTAAAATAATTTTTGATTAGTTTTTCATTAGAAATAAAATTTTAATTTTTTGAAATTCGAAAGCATTTTTCTCCCAAAAATTGTTATGTAAAGTACCAAACTTTTTATACCGTTGCATGCACAATGGAATATCTAACGACAAGGGGTAATAAATGTGGCGGGTTACCATTTGAAAAAACTAATGACGTCACGCCCGCGCGCAACCAGATGACGACAGAATTAAATTCACGATGTTATAAAGTGCACGGGATAAAAACAAAATCGACCTGTTTCAGGGTTTTTCCATCAAACCGAAGATAACAGAAATATTAATTTTGTTCCAGACTTTATCTACACCCTGTATATGTCGTAGGCTAATTAAAAATTCAGTCATTTTATAAATCTATATAAAACACAATTAGTTAATTGATGTGGCTGATAAATGTTGAAACTCCATATTTAACTGAATAAATAAAATACGTAAACTTGGTTTCAAAAATTATTTAATAATATCACTACAATATCGTTTCGCCAAACTTTGGCTTCATCAGGTGATGAGTAACTGAATATACAAAATTATTACAACATAATATATATAAAAAAAGCAGGCTTTATCGTTAATTTATCCAAAAATACAAGAAAATTCAGATAACAAATATAATGCTTTCACCTATATAGGATATACATCAATAAAAATAGGTAAACTAATTAAAAACGTTAAAAATGACTCAATAGCATTTAAAACTAATAATTCAGTTCAAAAATATATCAGAAACGTTAAAGATAAAACGGATGGTCTGTATGTTGACTTGTGAGTGTGATAAGGTATAATAATATGTGGGTCTAACAGGCCGTACTTTTGAGCCGAGGACCGGGGAACATGAAAACAGTTATATGGGTAAAAAAACGGACTCTGCTTTCGCAACGCATTGTATAGATGAAAAACACGAATTCAATAGAGATTTCAAAGTTTTACATATACAAGACAATGGACAGAAACTTAATTTATTAGAAACCTTAGAAATTAATAGATACAGTAAATTAGGTCGTGCTTTAAACGATCAGACTCAGTTCAATTATTCCCCGTTATTACAATGCTATAGTTTATAAAATACCCCCACTCATATCCCATGCTTTTGTGACACTATATATTATGTTGTAATAATTTTGTATATTCAGTTACTCATCACCTGATGAAGCCAAAGTTTGGCGAAACGATATTGTAGTGATATTATTAAATAATTTTTGAAACCAAGTTTACGTATTTTATTTATTCAGTTAAAACACAATTGTTTAGTTTCAAAAAAATATACTGTTTACACACTACATGTTGCTCTGATCCTCGCAAATTAATAACGTAATGAAATTAATAAAACTCTATCCTTAAAGTTATGAGGGTTCAAGCACATATCCCAGAAAATTAGCCTTATGCTACTCTAGGATCTTATTATTTCTGCAGAAATATGGGTTAGCCAATTTCGCACTTTACTAGCTCAGTTAATAGTTACTCTAATTATCCTTTTCTCTCAGGGGCAGAAATATTCTTTCTCCAAAAGATGGTACTCTTTAGTTCTTAACAGGTCAGATATAATAATATAATAATATACAGAAATATCTTATAATACAATTTATTAAACATACTAAATCAAATATGTACAAATAACAAGAATAACAAAAAATATATATATTTAGAATATAACCATTTCAATAAACCACTTTTATGTTATGATTAAAGAAACTTAAGCTTTTTCTCGCTTCTAGACAATATTCCCAAAACAAATTCACGTCAATTGCTCAATCAGGGTTCCATTCTATGAGTTAATTAATTACATGACTCACTTAATACACCCCCAACCTACGCAATAACGCGTCCAGCCTCTAATGTTATATACAAAAAAAAACTGAAACTTAAGTGCATAATTGTGCTTCAAAATACTGACTCTCTGTGGTGATGTTAATTTCACTCAAATGCCTTTTCTCGCTTCTAAGTGAGATTCTCAGCACAAATTCGTGTCATAGCATCAATCAGGGCTCCATACTACGAGTTAATTAATTACATGACTCGTTGTATACATCCCTAACTCAACGTCCGTAACACGTCAGACCTCAATGCTCAAGCACAAAAAATAATAATATGAACTTTTGAATATATTCATTAACTTTAAACAAACAAAAAATTACCAACCTCGTTTATTTCCAATATAAATTACCACACCTAAATAATTTAACACTTAATACATAAAATAAAAAAACAACACATAAACTACGTCAGTTCTTCCTATAGTTCATTAAATCCTTCCATGTCACAATCAAATCTTATTATTTTCACAATATTAATTCTACAAAGAAAATACGCATAAATAAAAATGTAATTCTGACTATTCTACATAAACCCAAACATCGCGTGTCTGTATTTTTATATATACCGTAGTCGACATATTTTAATTTCTGATACAAAAGTAGAAAGAGGAAAAGAGCGCGACGAAATAAACTAAAGATAAACATGTAGCGAGGCTGCCAAGACAGTACACTCGACAAATTTTTCCTATGAAATGTAAGGAGAGAGGGTTCCGTGACACTGCGTTGCTTTCCCACCACTGTTAGCAAGCAGACATCGCTGCATATTATAAGGTCATCTTCTTCATGGGATACAAGTATAAACCGAAATTAAAATTTGTCGACTACGGTATAATAAAATAAATCCTTTATCCAATTCAAAACAAAAACTATAACAAATTCCAAAATGTTTTACTATAACACGTAGCGTATGACCATCGTGTTTTAAAATAAGAACATTCTGGTTCCTCAGTATTATTTGTCTAACTCCTAATTGTATGTGAAATACATTTACTTAATTTGAAAGTTATTAAATGGAATTCAAATAAATGAATAGAAACATTTACAGTCTTGTAAGTTCAATATTGTTAAAATTTTTCAAAGTGCCTTTAAATATTTTCTTTCATATTTTACAAATTCAAATTAAATTTATTAATACAGGCACCTAATGTTTCTTTAGTATTTCAAGCGGTTTTCACCTGCCGTCAATATCTCTTAAAATCATTGTCTACGACCTTTTATAATAATTATTTTAAGCAAAAAATTTGATCATGCTCCAAACTGACTTTTGTTCCCTCTCTTGAAGATGCGTATCATCAATACCGCCCCTAGTGGGTAGTCTCCACATCACTTACTTGAAAAATGTAAAAAAATACATCTTAAATATTGACGTGTTGATGTCAATTCAGTACACAAAATTTAAAGAAATACCAATATATAAGTGTAAAAAATAGTGAGTTATTAACACCTCCACTTTCAACAAAGTAAGTACCCGAATATCCTAATAGTTATTACGTTATTTACAGTATAAAACTTAAGTCTGCCATTGATGTATAAGGTTATAAATCTCTTTATTGAATATTATAATTGGCACTGCACGAGCGTGTGGAAAGGTAGCGTTTTTACAAAAAATTCACTGCTCTATTACTCTAAATGTAGTTGAGTCTCAGTTACAATTTTTTTGTAAGATATTCCTATGTGTATAAAGAACATTCTGTTAATTGCTCACTTATTGCAGGGCTTCCAGTGAAGTCAGATAATCAGATTTAGTCAGATTTCTGTAGTCTTGTCTGATTTTGTCAGATTTCTTTGAAAATGGTCTGAAAAGTCAGATTTTTCTCAAATCTCGAACTAAAATAAACTTGATAACTTGATTCTGTGGATTTCTGTCAGCCACTAGATCAAATTCAGATGAAATTTCAATAATTATCTGAAATTTGAAATTTATTTTAAAATTTGAATTTTAAATTTTCCGCGCTGTCATTACAATACATTATCGGTATTGCAGATCGGCAATTAATTCGATCACCGCGTTCGATCAGCGAATAGGTTAAGTTTTTTTTATTATTTTTTGTCACTGCGCTTTTTGTGATGTGGGCAATGTGAGCTGAAGAATGGGACTGCGAATGATGACAATTGGGAAAATACTGTAAGTTGTGCTTTTATTCAGTATAACAAACTGGATTCTATTTTTATAACTTTATGGTAGAGATCACCATGGGTAAAGGCTGCAAAGTTTCCGAGGCTTGGCTGCAACAAGTTGATAATTTGGGGTACAAATATGGACAGTGGCTCAAAGACGAGGATGGACATGGGCAGAATGCTTTCTGCATTGTGTGTTGCGCTTCTCTTAACATTGATAGTACGGGATTTCAAGCAATTAAACGGCATGCGAAAACCAGCAAACACATTAAAAATGCCCGGTCAAAACTTGAAGAAAAACAATTGCGACTTACTGGATGTCCAAAAGAGGAAAACAATAATTTGGTGCCCACAAAAACACTGGGCCTTTTTTGTGTCAAAGATGCTGTTACCAAGGCTGAATTATTATGGACATTTAAAAACATTGTGTGTGATATGTCAGTTTCTTCTTGTGATGGCATTTCAGAATTGTTTTATGAAATGTTTCCTTGCGAGACTTCTGCAAAATTCACCTTAAGCCGAACATATCTTACTATATTACTGAAGCTTGTGGCCCATATTTTCAATCGCAAATGCTTGATGACGTTCGTAAAGCATATGGTTACACCATTGAATTTGATGAAACAACAAATGCTGAATCCAAGAAGGAGCTACAGTTTGCGGTACGATTTTATAGTGAAGAAATGGAAGCCGTTGTTACAAGGCATTTACAAACCTATTTCATTGGAACGGCCACTGCTGAGGTAATTCTGAATCATATTAAAAAAGTAATTGATGATAATGGCTTGGTGAAAACTAATCTTTTGATGTTGTCAATGGATGGACCTAATGTGAATAAAAAGGTTTACTCTCTGCTCAATGATGAATTGAAAAGTGAAAGAAATAAAAGTTTGCTTGACCTTGGTAAGTTAGGTGCCTGTGTTATCTTTTTTTTTATAGTTAAATATTAATTATTTTGTAGGTTCCTGTGACATTCACATCGTACACAACAGTTTTCTCAAAGGACTTGATAAATTTGGTATTGAAGTTGAAGATTTTATCATTGATTTGTTCTATTTTTTTCATCAGTGGCCCCAACGAGAAGAGGATTTTCGGAAAGTCCAAGAGGAATTGCAGTTGCCTCAGTCAAAGATTATTAAACACGTAAGGACTCGATGGCTTTCGATGCAAGATGCAGCAGAAAGGGTGATTCAGCAATGGTCAGCCATAAGGAGATATTTTTTGACATTTATCCCAGGTAAAAGAAAGGATTTATTGAAAACAAAACGGTACAAATCTCTTACGGAACATCTATCTGAAAAAGCATTGAAAGCCAAAATTTACTTTTTAATTCATAGTGCAACAATATTCCAATCATTTACTAGGCTGTTTCAAACTGACAAGCCACTGATACACATTTTATATGATGAACTTATCTCATTGGTTACTTTATTAATTTCCAAAGTATGTTTGGAAGGTAAGACACCAAAAGCACACGAGATCACTCATTTACCCCTCGATGAAATTTTTAATCAGGCAAACTTACGAGTTTTAACAACCATTGATATTGGCTTTGAGACAAAGACTTTTATGAATCAGGCAAACTTTAATGAAAAAGATCGCGTTATATTTTATAAGGGAGCACAACAACATTTTATTGCAGCTGCAAAACATCTCATAGCCAAGTCCTCATTAAAAACTGGTTCATTTTTAAGACATTGCCGCTGTTTGAATCCCACATTAGTACAATCACACGGGTCACAATCTATTTTAAGGATTGCGGAAAAATTGCCACTTAATGTGAATCCTTCAATGTTGGCCAACGAGTGGACGATTTTGACAACCATCGAAGACTTTGATGTATTATTGGAAGAAAAGGTCCCCAAAAAAGATCTCCTGTTCTATTTTTGGAATAGGATCTTTAAAATGACAAAACAGGCCGATATTTCTTTCAAGTATCCAAACTTAACGAAAGTGGTCAAAGCAGCTTTGTCTTTATCGCATGTAAATGCTGCAGTTGAACGAGGTTTTTCAAAATCTAAACTGATCTTGAGCGAAGACAAAACGGCGATGTCACTGCGAACTCTTAATGCTCGCCTAAATGTTGCATCAGCTCTTGGGAGGTATGGAAATAAACCACACTTGGTACCAATAACCAAAGAATTGTTGGAAATGGCTCGATTAGCCCATAATAGTTACCAAACATACTTGAATGATAAGAAGGAGAATGCCAAAAGAAAAGCGGAAGAAGCTCGATTGGAGCAAGAACGACTAGAAAGGGAACGACAATACCAAAAGGAAACATCTGCGGAGAAGAAGAGTATTGAAACTTTGGAAGCGGAATTGAAGTTGAAACGAAAAGTGGTAATGGAGCAAAGCAAGGCCGGAGAAGAAGTAATCAAAGAAGCAAACAAAAGACTGAATGAAGCGCTTGATCGAAACGATTTACAAGAAGTGAGAATTGCTCAAACCATGCTAGAAGGTTATCGGAAAATGAAAGCTAAAGAAAAGACTGGTATGGATCGTCTTCAAGAAATGGAGAATAACTTGGTTCTTAAGAGAACTAAGTTGATGGAGAAATGCGTCAATAATGTGAAGAGATTCAAGAAATGATTTCAAAAAAAAATATTTTTTTAATTTTTATTATCTTTTATTTAGTTACGTATAGATTTTTTTAATTTTTTGTTACTTGAATGGAGTTTCTTATTTTTTGTTCTATTTAAATAAATGGTATTTTTATCAAAATTTGTGTTTATTATTTCCACACAAAATACTCATTAAAATTCGAATCAATTGATGAGATTTTAGTCAGATTTCAGTCAGATTTTCTTCACATTTAGTCAGATTTATTAGATTTTTTATTAAATATTACGCTGGAAGCCCTGTTATTGAGAAAATTGATGTTACAAGGCTTTTAGTCATTTTTGAAAAGCTCTAGAAAAAGAAAAGAAATGCATTCTCAGGACTAAAACTTATATACAGGTAGTTATGTAAGTATTCAATACAGAAATAACATTATAATTAGTGAGTCTTTCTTCATTCATAAAAATTTACGGTCTTGAAAAGTAACGATTGAAATATTTTTTCGGAGTCTTTACAGAAAAAGTTTGACTGACTCTCTTGCATGATAGAAAAATTTAAAAAAATGTATACCTGAAGATCATTTCATCTTGAACACACTGGTTTGTGAATTATCTTTTAAAATAGCTTGGCAATTAGACTTTCCGCAAACCACGTTTCTCATTAAAATTTGTGCCATTCTAAAAATGCCTGCCAGAAAAAAACTATGGCTTGTAAAATTTTTTCAAACAATGTTTTGTGACTGTCTAGCTATTGGGAACTCATGATAAAAAAATCAGGAAAATAAAAAATGTTGAGCAACAAATTTAAATTTTATTTATATTGGGTGATTTGAAATGGATTGATCCTTAATGGCAACCCTGTATAATGTGAGACGGTATAACATAATGAGTCAACATAATTTCTCGCGTAAATACACGCTACTATGCATCACGTTTTAAGTACAGATGTCCTACATTCATCATTAGCTTTAAATGATACAATTGAACAATTACACCGTGTTGCCTTGTAGAGCGATTTTAAAATGAAACGTTCCAACCGTGATAAACTCCTTCGTACGGCGCTTTAATTGCACCTATAATTGAATGTAATTGATTTCCATTGCGCGTGCTGGATTCTCTAATTACGCATAGAACTTGTATTTTTCAGGTTGTCACGGCTTTGGGCAAAACCTACCACCAGAAGTGTTTCACGTGCGCCAGATGTCGCCAGGCGTTTCCATCGGGAGAGAAGGTCACTTATACCGGTAAAGAAGTACTCTGCCAGAAATGTGTTCAAATTCCTGTACGGCAAGCCGGCACCCCTCAAATTAGCCCCACGTCAACCAATCCAAATGGTATGTGAAAACAAATTGATGTTCTTGTTTAGTCGCGTTTGCTATGTATTTAAAATTCGTACCTCTGTTTAATGCCTCAGATATGCACTATTGCTTTATAATTTTTATTTAGTTTCTATTTAGCATAATACTGCTAATAACGCTTAAAATAACTATTGTAATAATTGGTGTACAGTTCTTACAGTCTTTAACTAAAGGCATAACCAAAAACCAAATCTTTCCACCACGTCTAGTTTCAGAGTTATAATCATATTTCGCTAGTAGATGAACAATAATATTGTATTTAGAAAATTCGTTATACAGAAGTTATAAAAATAAATAGATAAGTACAAAAATCTTGACCTAACAAATACTTTAATGTTTAATTAGTATCAAGAACTCGCAAAGGAAAATTGCTGGTATATCAAAGTTTTGCGTAAATAGAGTTATTTTTTTTTATGTTGCCTGTTGTCATCTTTAATGAGAAACCAGCAAAAATTTCCCATCAAAGCGGCAGGTACCTACCTCGATATCGTTTCTTCATTTCTGCAATCTCTTGATGGAGCCTTTCCCCTTGTTTATCACTCGTCTTTCCTAAATTATCAGGACAGAAATCCAAATTTTTCATGTAAGTGATGTGGAGATTAGCGACTAGGGGCGGTATTGATAATACGCATCTTTAAGCGAGGGAACAAAAGTTAGTTTGGAGCATGATCGGATTTTTTGTTTTAAATAATTATTATAAAAGGTCGTGGACAATGATTTTAAGAGATGACGGCAGGTGAAAACCGCTTGAAATACTAAATAAACATTAGGTGCCTGTATTAATAAATTTAATTTGAATTTGTAAAATATGAAAGAAAATATTTAAAGGGACTTTGAAAAATTTTAAGAATATTGAACTTACAAGACTGTAAATGTTTAAAAAGGAAACTATGTAATACTATTACTAGGTTAATTCTTAACAAAGGCAAATTTTAATACATTTTTACTTAATATATATTCCAAATAAAAATAACTAACTTCACGCGTGAAGTTGGCACCAAAAAATGTTTTTGTTTATAACTTTGTAACAAATTAAGGCGTCTGTGTTTTTTCTTCAGATATCGACGGCACATATTGGGCTCAACATTTTGGCACTAAAAAGAACATTTGCGCCGCAAGTTGTGGTGCTGGCGTGAAGTTGGCACCAAAAAACTGTTTTTGTTTATAATTTTGTAACAAATTAATGCGCCGGTGTTTTTTCTTCAGATGTTGACGGCGCATATTAGGCGCAAACGTTTGGCACTAAAACGAACATTTGCACCGCAAGTTGTGGTGCCAACTTCGCGCACCTTTATTAAAACACTTTTTTCTACTCCCATACTTTAATTGTATTATTAGATATGCCGAACCTGTACTTTAACGATGTCCATTACGATACAGATTTTCATTATGATACAAGTTTATATCCAATAGGAATACAGATTTTTCATTACGATACAAGTTTATATCCAATAGGAATGCGCCATTCCAATATTCAAACAATATTCAATATGGCGACTGCATATCTGACAGATATACAAATTAAATAAATGTGACAGTTCTCTGCAATTTACAAGTAAGTACTTAAAATTTGTGCTCTTTTGAAAATATAAACGGTAAAAATGAGGGATAACGACAGTGCAATGTAAAATTTGAGTCCACCAGAAATTATGGAAAAAGCCTTAGTAACCACGAATAATTTATTACCGGCTAAATTCGCAAAGGTGCATGGAAAATTTTATGAAATGGAATGTTCAAAAAATAATGTTTTATTATGGGGTCGTAGAAAAAATAGTGTATGCAACTCGCATTTAATGGCTATTAAGACACTCGGCTTCGCCTCGTATTGTAATTTTCTTACTCGTGTCTTAATAGCTATCATTAAATGCTCATTGCATAATATACTATTAACAAACTCGTTTCATTGATTTTTATTCCCAATTCGGCAGTTCAAATAATACGGCTTTAAATGCTCTAAATTATAATCATTTGGTTCTTGAATTGAAAACTGTAAATATATTAGTCTATTAAGATGAAGCTGTTAAAATAAATATATGGCGGGTATTAGTGTTATTATTACAGGATACGTCCCGTTTTTCTTTTATGTTTGAAAAGTCATCATAACAATTATTTAAATGGCAACCAAAACTAATTAAATCTGTCTGCATCATCTTCTACAATCAACCAACCCACTCGTTTCGCCCACGTTATTTTTAAATTTTAAATTTTAGGTATGCCTATTTTTAAATTTAACCGTGAAAAGTGTTTATTGCCTTGTGCTGCTGCGTCTTTTCAAAGGTCACCACATGTGTATGCGCTAGAAGATAGGCATTTACATACTTATCTGCATATTTATGCGTATTGTAAACTTAGGGTGATGAATAATTTCAATATGTCATATATCGCCTCTCAGTGCTATTCTTAGTTTGGAACAAGATGGCGTTAAATACATCATATGTTTTCTAGAGATGTCTGACGAGAATTGGACGCAGCTGAATTGAACAAATCACACCGAACAGTATGAGGAGTACAGTCAATATATTTCAATTAAGTATACAAATATTTTGAACAATGGGAAAGCAAGATATTAATTTCTTTAAGTGAAGATTTTTCAGCGATATATTCCGATAATTTTCCTTATATTATGTTGTCCAGAGATCGGCAGTCAGGGGTACATTCATTAAAATTACTTTCTAAATTTTATAATATTTTAAAAACTATTCAAGATTTAAAGTTGACAGCTTTATGATTATGATTTAATCAGTAAAGTTACTAAAATTTAGGGAATTTAAAAAATTAAAGTTTTAAGTTTAGAACTTTATGATCAGTACTTAACTTAAAATCTTGAATAGTTCTTAATATTGTAAAATTTAGAAAGTAATTTTAATTAATTTACGCCAGTTATACAGCTTTCGACCTAAGCTTTTCTATTACTGAGATAGGAGGAGAATAATTCATGAGACACTCCCCAAACCCCCGAATAATTGCAGTTCTTCGCAATTATCTCTCAAATTAAGCATTCTATACAGATTTGGAGCAATTTTTGTATAAAAAAAAACCAAAAGCCTGACTGGAAGTAAGATTTTTACCAGAGAACAACCCTAAAGAAGCGACAAAGATCTTAAATAGCGAGTCCCTGTTTCTTCGGTTATTATTATTATTATTATATACTAGCTGGCCCGGCTACGTTGTTCTGCTCTTTCCGGTAGATGGCGAAATTAATATTCTACCAAAAAATAACGCCATCTATCGGACGACAACATACACCATAATGATTTTGGTGACGACGCGAACATATTGTGTACATACATATAAATCCTGTCGATTTATAAATATAAAATTTATTAATAACACGACCACAACGCCACCTATTATCAGGTCAAGATTTTGTGATTTTTGTTTTTGGCACTGAAACAATATACCGGGTGTCCCAGCGTAGCGGTAAAGTCCATTATTGGTATCTAATAATGTAGATAGCGAATAATCATAAGCTGTACAATTTGAAAATATTTTCATTTATACAGAGTGTTCGACAACGATGAACCAACACAAACTTATGTTTTTTAAATGGAATGCTTTGCATTTTGTTACATTTTTTTAGCCCTTGAAGGACTGATTAAACTGATATTAACTTGTATTTGCCGATTTTCAACTGTTTCTGAGATATGGCGATTTAAAAATTGTACAACATTTGAAAAGTTGCTATGAAATAACGATTGATGATGAAATACCTATTATGAGCTCAATTAGTAGAGATATCTTTCCAGTACGTGAAATTAATGTTTATTTCGACGTAACTACGCATGTTCTTTAGAATTACATACCATTCGCTAAAGTTAAAAATTGTAAAAAAAATTAAATGGAACACCTGTATATTTTTATGTCATTGAAAAGTACATAAAATTTACCAATTGAAAATATATACTTTCTTCCACCTGTGGGCGATATTGCAAAAGTTATAGGTATTATATCTGAATAAACCCGATTACGACTTAAAAATATGTGTCCAAAATTGTTTAAACGTTAAACTTAGATATATAGCTTCTGTTTAAGGGGATGTAAGTACATGAATTTACGTAAGAATTAATAACTATGATCTATGTTTTGGGGAAAGTGATTTTTTGCTGGCAGAAAGATATACAACCAAAAATATCCAAATATGGGACTTCATACATTAAATAACTTAAAAACACTTGGTGTTTCACTGTGAGTTTATTAACCCTTCATTAGGCGCGCCTATTTATGAGACGTCGTTAGTCGCGCTGGGTCTATCAGACCCATATCAATTGAAAGGGCTGTTTTTTCGTTTTTTTTAATAAAATGCTGCATGTAACTTTTACAGTTAATATTTTAATGTGTCAATTTTACTTTAGAGTGTTTACTTTATAAAATTCTTCAAAAACAAAGTTTAATTTTTTTTGTGAAATCTTGATGTATGTCGCTTAGTTCTGAAACAAATAAAAAACAATCAGAAGATTTTATACTTTTTATTTATTTTTGAAAATAAATTGGCATAGGACAATTTTTACACCTCTATTCCGACTCACTTGCTGTTTCTTCGGAAGGTTTATCTTCAAGGCACTTCTGACAGACTGTTTTTGCATGTCGACCCAAACATATAAAAACATTACACTTTTGGCACTTATACTGTGTTTTCGCATCTTTTCTGGTTTGCTTGTAGCAAGGTTCACATCGTTTTCTTTTACTTGTACCACGACTTGGTCCTGGCATTTCTTCAACTTGTGAAGTTGGTTTATAACTTGACAGTTGGATTTTTAACTCATTGGGCAAATTTCGCAGTTGTGACCTCCTTCTCAACTGTTCGTTGAGTAAGCCTAAAGCCAACGTCTTTAGATACTCGCGTCGAGAAACATGTTCATGCCCATTTCCTAAAAGAATTATTCTTGCGTTTATTCCGGCCACATTTAGCAAATGATAAAAAATAACCATAGGCCATCTTCTGGTAGAGCGAGCCACATTGTATGTTGCACAAAGTTTATCCACTACATCGACTCCCGATTTGGTATCATTATAAAAGCTAATAATTTCCGGTTTTTTTTCTGTATCATCTGCCACGTCACTGCTTGATGTATGCAAGCTTGACAATAAAACGACTGTTTTTTTTTTTTTTGGCACATATGATACCAGTGTCTCATTTTTTGAATATCCAAACAAACTATCATATTGGGTCCTGTTTTTCGCTGAAATAAAATTGTGTGGTAATTCTCTTCTATTCTTCCGAATAGTTCCGACATAGGATATTTTCTTTTTCTCAAGAGCTTTCACAAGCCCCAAACTTGTAAACCAATTGTCTGCTGTAATATTTCGTCCACTTTCGTAAATTGGCTCAGAAAGTCTCATTACAATTGCCTCTGCAGTATTTTCCTTCCTATAAGGTCCTTCCGGTTGTTGCCCGCAATATATTTCCATATTTGCTGTATAAAAAAGTTTTGCATCACAAAGGCAAACATTTTTTATTCCATATTTAGTAGGTTTTGAAGGAATATATTGCCGAAAACTACAGCGCCCACGAAATGCTGGCAACATTTCATCAATTGTTACATTTTGCCCTAAGTAATAATGTGCTTTACAGTTTTGTAAAAACAATGTAAATATTTCGCGCACCGCTGCTAATTTGTCCGTCTTGATCCTCTCTAGTCTTGTAGACCTATCGTCCAGTCTTATGCTTCTTATAAGAAATCGAAATCTTTTTTCCGACATAGCCATCCTGAATATATCGATTCCTAGCCCATCAGTGGCCCAAAAATCACCAATATTTTGATGGCCACCTCGAAAAACTCCCGTCAAGTAGAGCAGTCCTATAAACGCTTGAATTTCCACAATATCTGTTTGTCGACAATTTCTCTCTCGATCGAACTTTTCTCTGATGCCATCTATATACCTATTTGTATTTTCAACGATAATACTAAGTATGTTGTTGTCAAAAAATAATTTCCAGCAGTCCAATTCTGTTTTTGCATTTTTCGCGTTCTCACTTACAACTCCAGGCAATTTTATCAAAATATTGTGTGGCCGTGTCTGCGTCAATTTCCAAGGTGTTTTTTTCCACTGTGTACCATCTTTAGCTACAAAAAAAATAACATGCAGAAGCAGACCGTTCTCAAAAAATTTATTACGTTTACTTACCAATGTAATAAGTGGCTTCTTGATTTTCATCGCCTTCATTTTCATCTTGATCGTCGATTTCGTGATCCGTGTCAGAATCAGTATCTCTTGTTTCAACGTGATCTTCAGTTTCCGATTCATCTGATTCGTCGAAATTTTCAATCGGTGTAGTTCTACTTTCATCGATTTCTTCAAAAACTAAACGGTTTAGCTCTTCTACGTCTGCGGCGTTATCAAGGTTGTAACACTTTTTGCTCATTTTTATAAATTCAATTATAAAATTCACTCAACGACACGAACAATAAACCAGAATACAGTGAAGCGCACGAATGACACACCGAAATGTTCGAGCAAAGTATTTCAAATAACTGAGACGTCGTTGGTCGCCCGGGTCCAGTGGACCCTTGCCAGGTACCTGCCGCATTATTCTTAGTATTTACCCTATAATAAAATTAATGACCTTCGTAATATTTAGGCAAACGATTCTTAAAATATCAGTTGAAGATGTCATGGAACGAAAAATTTCTAACTCTTATAGTTTTTAAAGAATAAACAAAATAAACAGCTATGAGTCTGACAGACCCATGCGCGCCTAATGAAGGGTTAACAATACTCTGACATATATGTTTCGGTTGTTACACCATTCTCAAAGAGATATAAAAATCAGCTTTGTATATCTCTTTGATAATGGTGGAACAACCGAAACATATACAGGGTGTCCCACCGGGAACCAAATCGATCTATATATGGAAAACCACACATAGGAAAATTTTTAAAATTTGGGGGCGTGCGAAAGTCGATGGGGGCAACTCGGCTAAAATATTTTCAAGATGGCGGCACTTCCGGTTATACAGGAAGTAGATGTCAACGTTCTTATTTCAAATGGAACACCCTGTGTATTATTGCATTTTTGGAATCTACACAAGATTCTAGGCTAATTTTATGTATCACGTCCTATACGTAAGTCTAACTGTTTTTGACTTATTTAATTTTTTACGTGAAAAATGACGTTTGCAGCATCTAAAATAATTAATATTTTTTCCCATAAGGAAGCCCTTATTATTCAATTTGGACTAGAGTCCTTGTTGAGAAAGACCTACTGAAATAGTTTTTTTATAATATTTTGAAAACTTTTAGTACAGGGTGTTTAAAAAATATGATTAAAAATGAAATTGAAAAAAATGCCAAAAATCAATTTTTTCAAATGGAAACCCCCAATTTTTATAATTTTATTTAATTTAGCATTAAAAAATAGTGTAAGTTTGTGTAAGGTTATCTATGCAAAAAATTTTTAGTTTTCGAAATATTGCCAATTTAATATTTCTATTCGGAAATTTTGCTGCGTGAATTTTAAATTCAGTTTCTCTTAGTTGGCTTTGGCGGCATTGACAATCAAATGCTAAAGAAATGTATGACGCTGTCATTATTTGAGAAGTATTATTAATTATTATGCCAGGGCGCTTAAATTACACAAACGAAGATTATTTAAACCTAATTATTATTTATGGATAATAACATTGCATGTTTAATTTAAAGAGAACAGCATAATTATTTTTTCAATAAATGTTCAAACTGACGTCCTTGAACTTCCAGACACTTTTGGCATCTAAGCAACAGTTGTTCATGAGTCGCTTTCCTTATTGACTCGGGTGTTAAACTTGCAAATTCATGCCTCACGCGCTGCATACAATCTTCCATGGTTGTTATGGGAGTGTTATACACTCGATTTTTGATTGTACCCCAAATAAAAAAATCGAGCACTGCAAGATCTGGGGAGCGGGCTGGCCAAAGGAAAGGACCGTTGTTGGCTATCCATCGATCAACAAAAGCATTTTGCAAAAAATTGTCAATGAGGTAGCTGCCATGTGGAGGTGCGCCATCATGTTGGTAAAAGAGGTTTCTACGAACGGCGAGCGGCAAATTGTCCAAATAGTCGGTTTCTAAATTCTGTAAAATGTTCAAGTAGCCCTCACCTGTAAGTTAATAAGCACATTTTTACCTAGAAATATTCTAAAATTTCTAACTTACCATTTAAATTTTCTTGATAAAAGTGTAGTGCCACGACGCCATCGTTTCTTATCGCACAATAAACATTAAATTGCCAGGAATCTTGAAAATTCTACTCTCTAAACACGTGTATATTCGAATCACTCCAATAATGGGAATTATGTCGATTAAATGCACCGTTTTTTGTAAATTTCGCTTCGTCTGTCCAAATGATATTGTCCAAAAAAAAATTGTTTCCTTGCGCCCAAGTTGTAATAAACTCACAGAACGCCACTCGTCTTGGAAAATCAGTTTCTTTTAGATGGTGGACTATGGAAAATGCATATGGACGAAATTTATGTTTGCGTAATATTCTGTGAACTGTTGATTTTGATAATCCTGACTCCAATGCAGCTTGTCTTACAGACATTGTTGGATTAGCGACGAAATATCCCAAAATAGCAATTTCGATATTTTCATTATTAACGAGAGGTTTATTTCTTTGCACCATTGCTTTGACGGATCCAAAGTTCTTGAAATTTTCTATAATTTGTTTAACGGTACATTGTGATGGCTTCTGTTTTTGCGGATATCGAATATAAAATGTGTCACATGTTCTTGATATAACTTTGTTACATTCTCCATAAATAATAATTAGGTTTAAATAATCTTCGTTTGTGTAATTTAAGCGCCCTGGCATAATAATTAATAATACTTCTCAAATAATGACAGCGTCATACATTTCTTTAGCATTTGATTGTCAATGCCGCCAAAGCCAACTAAGAGAAACTGAATTTAAAATTCACGCAGCAAAATTTCCGAATAGAAATATTAAATTGGCAATATTTCGAAAACTAAAAATTTTTTGCATAGATAACCTTACACAAACTTACACTATTTTTTAATGCTAAATTAAATAAAATTATAAAAATTGGGGGTTTCCATTTGAAAAAATTGATTTTTGGCATTTTTTTCAATTTCATTTTTAATCATATTTTTTAAACACCCTGTACTAAAAGTTTTCAAAATATTATAAAAAAACTATTTCAGTAGGTCTTTCTCAACAAGGACTCTAGTCCAAATTGAATAATAAGGGCTTCCTTATGGGAAAAAATAGTAATTATTTTAGATGCTGCAAACGTCATTTTTCACGTAAAAAATTAAATAAGTCAAAAACAGTTAGACTTAGGTATAGGACGTGATACATAAAATTAGCCTAGAATCTTGTGTAGATTCCAAAAATGCAATAATACACAGGGTGTTCCATTTGAAATAAGAAAGTTGACATCTACTTCCTGTATAACCGGAAGTGCCGCCATCTTGAAAATATTTTAGCCGAGTTGCCCCCATCGACTTTCGCACGCCCCCAAATTTTAAAAATTTTCCTATGTGTGGTTTTCCATATATAGATCGATTTGGTTCCCGGTGGGACACCCTGTATGTCAGAGTATTGTTAGTAAACTCATAGTGAAACAAGCCAAGTGTTTTAAGTTATTTAATGTATGAAGTTAAAAATGTGTCACCAAGAAGTGTCTGCTACAACAGTCAAGAAATATTGGACTGCCATCGACGAGTGCTTTTCAAAAATTGTTAAGTATTTGAAGTAACTGTCAGTGCTTCGTATGAAAAAGAAGCCGTGTTACTGCTGCCGTAGAAAACGCAGGTGCACAAGAGGTTCTTTTGTTATGCGTTCAAGAAAATCCTCATACAAGTGTGCGTAAACTTTCTAGAGTCCTTGATGTTAGCAAAAACTTTATTAAGAGAACCTTAAAGAAGATTTTTTAGTTTGTTATATGATAACTTACAATTACTGTAATGCTTGAAAATAGTATAGCTCGGTTAATATCTGATGGCACTCAGGATGCGCGAGGTGTGGCTAAAATATGTATCATGTGCTTTAAAAACATCGGTATCGAAAGCAATACACTAAGATAAAGTGCAACTAAATTAAATACCGACTAATGTTTTCAAATCGGTCTTTACCCCTTCATATGTAGCGAAATCTATGTCTATATCTCACGTTTCATGCTGCTTTCTTCTTTTTGTCTTAAAATTGTCATCCACGCAAGTGCCATCAGTTCTTAACCGAGCTATAACTTATACATTCTTCATGATATTGCGAAAGTTATAGAAGTTTTCAATAACGTACATTTAAATACTTGTATTTAAACAAGTATTTAAACAAACAAATTTGTATGCTTTTCAAGTGAAGTTATAAGTCTAAGTATGACTTATTTAATTTTAAAGTGATTTAAAAGTTAGTCTAAGTATGACGATAAATAATTTTATAACACATAGCGACCGCCATATTTTAACTATTGTTAATTTCATGAACTTCCAAGCTTTTCATTTTATGAGTTTTAAAATTTTAATGAAAATTACTTATTTGTAGAAAGAAAATATTAGATATATAATATTAGATTAGAAGTAACTCTTTTCGATTAATTTTAATTATGCTATATGTAATTAAGTCATGGCAACTCATATTTTTAAGTTCTAAACGGGTTTATTCAGATATATATCCTATAATTTTTGCAATATCGCCCACAGGTCGAAGAAAGTATATATTTTTAATTAGTAATTTTAAGTACTTTTCAATGACATAAAAATATACAGGTTGTTCCATTTAATTTCTTTTAGAATTTTTAACTTTAGCGAATGGTATGTAATTCTAACAAACTTGGGTAGATATGTCGAAATAAACATTAATTTCACGTACTGAGAAGATATCTCTACTAATTGAGCCCATAATATGTATTTCATCATCTATCGTTATTTCATAGCAACTTTTCAAATGTTGTACAATTTTTAACGAAAAACCACATATCTCAGAAACGGTCGCAAATCGACAAATACAAGTTGAAGTCGGTTTAATCAGGCCTTCAGGGGCTATCATAAAATGTAAAAAAAATGCATAGCATTTCATTTAAAAAACATAAGTTTATGTTGGTTCATCGTTGTCGAACACTCTGTATAAATGAAAATATTTTTAAATTGTAGAGCTTATGATTATCTACAATTTTTGTATTAAAAACGCTACGCTGGGACACCCGTTTATTATGTAAATGAGTTATTTTGGTCCATAAACAAGAATTTGTTAATAACATGACTACAGCGCCCCCTATCTGATCCTAGTACAGCTATGAACCACTGTCTCGACAAACAAATATATTGTGTGAATATGAGCTCAATCGGTGCTATGATCGAGAGTGCTTACAAAAATGATGATTTTTGTAGTTTGCCCGAATTTTCCGATTTTCCTTAGTAATTGTGCCGATTTTTTTTTCCTGAAAACTTTTCCAGGACTATAACGAACAAAACAAAAAATAATTATGCATATCCATCGTTCCAATCGTGAGTTATGGTCTTGAGTTCATAACAAAAATCCTATAGAAAAAAACAGTTTCAGTTTTTCCAAAAATTTCCAATTTTTCCGGCAACTTTTCCAATTTTTCTTTCCCTAAAACGTTATTCGAACTCCTACTAAATTTTTTGTTAAAAAATTAGTCAAATATGTATATAGATTAGTATAAAAGTATCTAGATCTGGATTTGTATTATTTTTTGTAGTACCTGGTGTATTAAGACTATTAAGAGGGATTGAAAATTTAAAACTTAATTTAAAATCACTTTTCTACAACAAATTCAGAACGCGCATACGTATAAGAATGTTGTGTGCACAGTATTGCATTCAACTACCACTGTGATTTTATCTGTTTGAAATGCAAACAACTTGCTTGTGAAAATATTATAAGCCTGCAGCAAAATATTTATCATTATGACTCAGTGCACAAATTGACCTAGAAGTTGTTTATCGGACAATTTATGAATCTACAGGGTTAGTGAAATGTGTGTTCTAAAATAAATTCGAATACAAAATAATTAACGATTTAATCACACTGAGTAATCTTAACATTCAGGCAGTGTGACCGTTTCGGGATGTGGCATCTCTTTTCAACGCGAGGCTTTAAATGTACAATTTAGTACATACAATACCAAAAACGGTCACACTGCATTCAGGTTGAAATTGTTGAAATTAATGGTAAGATTAGGTTTTATAATGCTCCTGAATTTAAAAGCTATATTTTTTACTTTCTTATACGTAGTATAAGAAAGTATTATGATGATGAAAGTTTTCTTCGAGATTTTTGAAGATCTCCCCAGAAAAAGTGCTTTAAAACAATGATAGGTGTCAAACCGCTATAGCTACCAATTCAAAATTTTGTATTTAGGAGTATAATCTCCCTCTTGAGATCTGATCAGATTTTCAGTAAAATCGGCAGACCGGAAGTAATAGTTTATTTACTTCTGTGAAAAAACTAATTTTGCCAATATTGCGTCAACTACTAAGTTTTAGGTCGGGTTTGTGACTCTACTACACACTCCACAGAGAAATACATTATTTTGTTAAGAAAACACGCTCGCTCTGCAGGTCCTAACTTGCGTAACTATCGTCTGCAAAACATCACTCAAGGACATTTCCATGCCTAGCCCGTGCAATACTCTAACGGTTTGCGGATTTCTTCTCTCGATCAGACAGTCATTCTTGTCAACATTCAATTTACAAACTGTATCACTTTCTCAATTTTTAAGGTATCAACTTGAAATTTTCAGAGAATATTCTTGAAATGTTAAACTTTGAGGATCCATCAAAAACAAAAAATCGATTTTTTAGAAAATTTCGCAAATTTATAAAGAATTCATACGTACTCAAAATTAAATTTGAGAAGAATTTTATTATAAAAGTTTTTTGAAATTTCTACCGGAAGTAGGTTTCGCAAACCATGCGAACACGTTTTGGAATTCCGAAAGTATCGCCGCCATCACGTTAGCCTATCTTCCGCTAAGCACGTGAGCGTTTAAATATATATTGGAATTTTTGAACCATCCACCGCCTTTGTGGGCAAATCTAAGATGCGTGAAGTTGGCACCACAACTTGCGGCGCAAATGTTCTTTTTAGTGCCAAAAGTTTGCGCCTAATATGCGCCGTCGATATCTGAAGAAAAAACACCGGCGCATTTATTTGTTACAAAGTTATAAACAAAAACAGTTTTTTGGTGCCAACTTCACGCCAGCACCACAACTTGCGGCGCAAATGTTCTTTATAGTGCCAAAATGTTGCGCCCAATATGCGCCGTCGATATCTGAAGAAAAAACACCGTCGCATTAATTTGTTACAAAGTTATAAACAAAAACATTTTTGGTGCCAACTTCACGCGTGAAGTAAGCACCACAACTTGCGGCGCAAATGTTCTTTTTAGTGCCAAAAAGGTGCGCCTAATATGCGCCGTCGATATCTAAAGAAAAAACATCGGCGCATTAATTTGTTACAAAGTTATAATCAAAAATAATTAATTAGTATCAACTTCTTACCAGGCCAAAATTTCCGGCGCAAATTTTCAATTTTGTGCAAATCGTTGGCGCACAACATGCGCCGTCGTTATCTGAAGAAAAACCACCAAAACACTTAATTGTTATAAAGTTATAAACAAATACTATTATGTAGGTGCGTGAAGTTGGCACCACAACTTACGGCGCAAATGTACCTGAAGAAAAAACACGAGCGCATTAATTTCTTATTAAGTTATGTTTTTTAGACAGGTGCGTTACGAATATAAAGGTAGTTAAAATTTAATTCCCGATACCTTTCGTATAAAAAAATTTCAAATAGCGATTTTTTGCAAATATATGGTAAATTATGCATTCCATATACATTTATCTAGAAGACAAAAGTATTTAGTGTTGGATTGGAATTTTTTTTGTATTAATGAAATTTCAAAATTCGGAACGGAAGTAACGCTTTTACCCTTAGCGAGTATGTATGCATTCTATAGAGATTTAATAAGAGAATAGAAGTACTTATATAAGATTTTGAATAATTATTATATAAAAAGATTCTTAAAGTTTGGCTTATATGTCTAAGAAGATAAAACTATTTAAAACAATTTAGAACAATTTTATTTTAAACACTCATATGTATAAGAAAGTCGTGTGGTGACCACACCTCGTTTTTTCAAAAATAACGACGGCGCATATTGTCCTTCAATTTGCATTGCACTAAATTGGAAGTTTGCGCCGTAAGTTTTGGTCTGGTAAGAAGTTCATACTAAATAACTATTTTTGTTTATACTTTGTAACATGCGCCGGTGTTTTTTCTTCAGATATCGACGGCGCATATTAGGCGCAACAAAAGAACATTTGCGCCGCAAGTTGTGGTGTTAACTTCACGCACCTACATAATTGTATTTGTTTATAACTTTATAACAATTAAGTGTTTCGGTGTTTTTTCTTCAGATATCGACGGCGTATGTTATGCGCCAACGATTTGCACTAGATTGAAAGTTTGCGCCGGAAATTTTGGTGCGCATATTAGGCGCAACAAAAGAACATTTGCGCCGCAAGTTGTGGTGTTAACTTCACGCACCTACATAATTGTATTTGTTTATAACTTTATAACAATTAAGTGTTTCGGTGTTTTTTCTTCAGATATCGACGGCGTATGTTATGCGCCAACGATTTGCACTAGATTGAAAGTTTGCGCCGGAAATTTTGGTCTGGTAAGAAGTTGATACTAAATAACTATTTTTGTTTATAACTTTGCAACAAATTAATGCGCCGGTGTTTTTTCTTCAGATATCGACGGCGCATATTAGGCGCAACATTTTGGCACTAAAAAGAACATTTGCGCCGCAGGTTGTGGTGCCAACTTTACGCACCAAAAAACTGTTTTTGTTTATAATTTTGTAACAAATTAATGCGCCGGTGTGTTTTCTTCAGATGTTGACGGCGCATATTAGGCGCAAGCTTTTGGCACTAAAACGAACATTTGCGCCGCAAGTTGTGGTGCCAACTTCACGCACCTGCAAATCTACATCATTTTGGACCCGGAATTAATATATTTCTATGGTGGATGCCTTATTGAAAACCGATGCCTCGTGTAGATCAAATGCACTGTGAAGATATGTATATATAATTAATTATTCTTATTTGGAAACCTATTTATCTGTTTTGCTTTAATTAATTTCATTAGAATACATTGCGCTTTTATTTGTAAATCCGATGCCAACCGGATCGGCTTGATTGAAGCTTCCAATTTAATTGCTAGTTAATTTCCGTCAGGTCAGTAGCCTATTTTGCAGTTTTTAATTAATTTTTGTTCTCATAAGTGTTATAGCTAGCTAATTATTTTTTTTAAATACACATCTACAGCTTGTAATGAGTGTAGGGACTTAAATGTTAAGCGAGATATCGTTCTCCGCCTTTAATTTCTTTTGTAACACAAATAAATAATCAGGTTTAGAATGTATACATGTTCCTTTTTTTTAAAAAGAATCATTTTTAAGTGCACTTTTGCGGTTGCCAGACCAGAATTTAGTTTAAATTTTTAAGCGTATTTATACTCTTTTTCCTTTTATAGTTTATTTAAATTTGGATAGTTGATTATTTCACAACTTATTTTGTATTATATATACAGGGTTATTCACGCTATACGGCACGGAATATTGTGGCCAAAATACGTGACTTTCAAAAAGTTTCACTTTTGGGATATATGGGGGTCTATTATAGTTACTTTTTAAAATTATGTTCATATTATACAGGGTGTTCCAAGAGCCCTAAAAGTATCAAAGTTGTGTTTTTTTAAATGGAACCCCCTGTATATTATTGTATTTTCGGATTCTCCGATCAAAATAAGTGTCTGTTTTAATAAGGTTTACAATACCTAAACCTTAAGGTTTTTTAAATAATTTGAATTTTGCCAAAATCTAACCTAATTTTCATGTTTCAAATACTTAAGAAGTATTTAAGTTATGTAAGCGAAATTTACAGCGAAGTGTAACAATATATCATATTTTATATCCCAATCATAATAAACTTGCCATCTTATACAGGGTGTCCAAAAATTAAAACTAATCAAATAAGAACTTTAAGTGGCTATAACTTGATTAATTTAAATAGAACGCCATATTTTTTAACTTACCAGGAAATGTACTTTTTAATTACCTATCGAATGGTATTAGGGTGTTCTACAGCTAAGTCTTCGCGTTTTTACAGAATACGCCAAAAAATCGTTTTTTGCACCATTTGGTGTTTTTTAAATAAAAGTTCTAATGTATCTAGTTGCCTATGGTATTTAGAAATGTCACATAAATTTATTTAGTCTGTCAGTTTAGTCTGCAAAGTCTGTTTTTGCTATAGTGGTATTATTTTTTGTAATTGTGGAAGTTTAGATCGTTATTATTTGAATATTGTTGTGGTGTTGCTTAGTCAAAATGAAGATTTACCCAAAAGAAGAGCGTATTGATATGATTTTTATCCTAGGAGAATGTCATCAAAATTGTTTATTGGCTTCTCGAGTTTATGCTCAAAGTTTTCCGGAAAGAAATCATCCTAAGCCAGCCGTTTTTGTGAGATTATTAAACCAGTTTCAGGAAAGTGGAAGTGTCAGTTATAAAAAACCCATTACAAGAAAACCTGTCACTGAAGATGAAGAAAATGTTTTTACGGTAGTTGGTTCAGTTATCGAAAATCCCAATGTTAGTCAAAATCAGATATCCGAAAATACTAACATTAGTCAAGCAAGTATTTCAAGAATTCTTAAAAAACACAGATTTCATCCTTATAAAATCCAGCTCTGCCAAGAACTTTATGGAAATGATTTTGACAACCGAACTGAATTTTGCATGTGGGTGTTAGATAAAGTGGCAGAAAATAAACACTTTTTTGAAAATGTGTTATTTAGTGATGAATGTATTTTTCATAACAATGGTCTCGTGAATAGACACAACTTCCATTATTATTCTGATTCGAATCCGCATGAATACAGAGTCATGAGAAATCAGAATAGGTGGTCCGTTAATGTGTGGGGTGGAATACTGGGCCAATATTTAATTGGACCCTATTTTTTTGAAGGACCTTTAAATGGTATGATGTTTCTCGATTTTCTTTTACACCAACTTCCAGTATTATTAGAAGAAGTCCCTTTAAACATCAGAACAACCATGTGGCTTCAACTGGATGGAGCTCCGCCTCATTATCATCGCGAGGTTCGGCAATTTTTAAATGCCAACTTTCAAAACAGGTGGATTGGAAGAAATGGATTTCAAAATTGGCCCCCCAGATCCCCGGACTTAACTCCACCAGATTTCTTTTTATGGGGATACATAAAAGGAATTGTCTACAATATGCCTCCGACAACACCACACGATATAAAAATACGCATAAGAGACGCTTTTGAAACTGTAACCCCGCAAATGTTGTCCAGAGTTAGCAGTGGTTTTGAAAAAAGAATATGTAAGTGTCTGGAAATGGACGGTCGACATTTCGAACATCTGTTATAAATATTTTGCTTCTGTTTTATGTTATCGTTGATATGTTATTACCATTATTGCTGTTATAGCCTGTTAGATTATAAATAACGTTCCAAGTTTCTGAACATTTGTAACGATATTCGTCATTATTATTCTTATAATTGTAAATTATCTGACATTTCTAAATACCATAGGCAACTAGATACATTAGAACTTTTATTTAAAAAACACCAAATGGTGCAAAAAACGATTTTTTGGCGTATTCTGTAAAAACGCGAAGACTTAGCTGTAGAACACCCTAATACCATTCGATAGGTAATTAAAAAGTACATTTCCTGGTAAGTTAAAAAATATGGCGTTCTATTTAAATTAATCAAGTTATAGCCACTTAAAGTTCTTATTTGATTAGTTTTAATTTTTGGACACCCTGTATAAGATGGCAAGTTTATTATGATTGGGATATAAAATATGATATATTGTTACACTTCGCTGTAAATTTCGCTTACATAACTTAAATACTTCTTAAGTATTTGAAACATGAAAATTAGGTTAGATTTTGGCAAAATTCAAATTATTTAAAAAACCTTAAGGTTTAGGTATTGTAAACCTTATTAAAACAGACACTTATTTTGATCGGAGAATCCGAAAATACAATAATATACAGGGGGTTCCATTTAAAAAAACACAACTTTGATACTTTTAGGGCTTATGGGACACCCTGTATAATATAAAAATAATTTTAAAAAGTAACCATACTAGACCCCCATATATCCCAAAAGTGAAACTTTTTGAAAGTCACGTATTTTGGCCACAATATTCCGTGCCGTATAGCGTGAATAACCCTGTATAGGGTGAACCAACCAATTGTGGGTTTATTATAATTTCACTGTGCATCTTTTTGGGCCACATATAATTCCAATCTTATTTAATAAAATTGTTATTGTTGTTTATATCGTGTATGAATGTCTTACTATACCTAGTGTACCTAAGTTATTTTCGCTGTCGGAATAAGTAACTTATTGGAGTGGGCCTGAAATAGAATGACAGCTGGCGCCTAAGAGTCATCCACCTTCAGTAGTCCCTAAGACACTTTCATTAATTTCGATGTTTTAACAATTTTCTCTGTTTTAGTCCCATAATTCTCATCAACTGTCTTTCAACATCTTCTTATATATGTTGATTTGTATAAATTACTTAATTAGGTTAAAGGGATGTTAATATTTAAAATAATATAATAAAAATACATAATAAATGTTCTTTAATACAGTTACAGGGATATATTATCCGTTAAATTAGATTTGTTTCCTTTAGAATAATAAAGTTTAAATAGTAAACGCTGGATTATATTACAGGTAACATAATTAGTTCTCTAAAAGTGCGATTTCTCCTAATACGGTCCATTACGTCATTACAAGTTTTCTCGGTACCTGCGGCAAGAGGTCGAATCTTTATATCGATGGACAGACTATATGAAATGTTCACTGGCAAAGCTATTCTAAGCGTGCTGTAATTGCCCGTGTCTCGCAGGTGTTTCGTTTTTAAAATGGGACGCTCTGTATTTGTGAATAGATAATTCGAATTATAGATATTGAGATACGTAACATGTTCTAATCAATATCTTACAGTGTGTAAAATCGTTCTCAGATTACACATATAGAAACAGGAAGTCTAAATACCGTTAATAATTAAGTGACATTGACCCTGGCCGATTTGTCTTAGTTTAAAAATTGACGAAAGTGTTTTTAACAAATCGTTATTATTCTCAATTGGCACTTTGCGAAAATAGTATCTAATTACTATAATGGACGCCAGTTATGGGTATGTAGGCTTTGTTTTGACTCAAGAGTCCGGAAGCGTAAACATATCTAATATTCTTGATAATTTCAAACAGTCTATTTATTATTCATTTTGTCACATTCCTTATTCAAACTGTTTATTAACAAGCAAACAGCTGTAAATGGAAATGAATTCAGATGTACGCACATACATTATCAATTACTGCAGTATGTATACGCAAGCAATGTATACGAGCACTGGATTGTACAACATTCCCGTTTATATCGGATGAATACTGTTTAGTCTAGAAGTTTGGTGGAAAAAGAGACGAGAAGGGTTGTGTGTATGATGGGAGTAAAGGCATTTAAAAAAGAAATGAAATGCTGACTCAAGTTACTACAACTTAACTAGGTCAACCGTCGGATGGCGCTAAGCACGTCTATATAGTAAAGTAATTTCCTACCTAACTTGGCGATAATTGTTACGTTAGGTTTGTGTTGAAAGTTTTTTGCAGGTGTTTTGTTTTTCTTTTGCGGTTTGGTTCAAATTTTTTTAAAAATCATTTTTTAAAATGCTTATTTTTCATCTCTTCATAAGAACTTTTTGTTTTAAATGCTATCATTTGATACCGGACACGAGCGGCCGAAGACTCATCGCCCACGGGCGCACTATTGATATTTTGCATTTTTAAAGAGTTCTTAATTATATTTATATAATTGAATAACAAGTTGGATGGTGATCTATAAAATACAAAATACCTTATTATTTGTTCATATTCTAACGTTTTCGGGTTCGCAATAAACAACTCGCGCAATTTATTTGTTTAAAACAGTCTGTATATTTATATACTTAAAATTATTTAACAATATAAAAACATAAAACTAACGTTTCACACTTAAACTACTATTAATAAATTAACACTTGTATTTATTTCTATTATCACTTCTTAATATCTCTGTCTTTACTTCGGCTACCACTATTTATTTCTAGGCGCGTCGACTACCTAAGGAACTTCTTATTCCGGAATTACTCCGCGATTATTCATCCATCGGTGCAACTGCCTTTTTATATACGCGTTCGAAACATCTGGAACACACCAGATAAACGCCAGTGTTCTTCTCGATTTATGCAGAACATTCCACAGACATTCTGTCTCCTTGCAGTACGACGCAAACGGATGATTTATTGCTTTTTATTGCTTTATGATGTTTACCAGTCGTGTCGAGATGATTTACAATCTCTTTATTGTCGCTCGGATGTCTGCCTGGATGTCTACTGGTTTCGTTACAATATTGTAGTTCAAGTCTAGTAAAGGAGTATTAGTATTTACTAGCAATACTTTCTCAAGGTTCTCTTTTGTAAGATTTGTTCTCTTTGAATGAAGTACATCCTTGTAGATAGAAAACGTCCTTTCTACATCGCAACTGGTTATAGGTGCGTACTGAAAATATTCTTTTATTTCAGCGTATTTAGCATACACAATTGCCGCAATGTTATTAAATCTGGATTTCTATTAAAAACTGTGTCTAACTTTTGCCGAAGGCCACATCCGAAGTCACTTGGAATACTTTTGAAATTATTAATAGCCACATCTAATGTGGTTATTCAATTTTTTAGGATAAGTTTCCTTTAATAGTCTGCCTGTTTTTAACATATATCCGGCACTGTTATTAACAAATAAAAGTATTTTTTTCCTTTTACCTGTCGTCTAAATGAAGCGTTTTGTGCAAATTCTTGTCAATGGTTTTAGCAACTGTTTTCGCATCAACTATATTTATAACTAATTTAGATGCGTTATATAGAAAGTTGGATGTAGTACACCGGCTACAACATTTACCACACAGCGTCCTAATATATCAACAGTTTCGTCGGCACTAATCCATAGGTACTCATTTGAAAGATGTCTTCTAATGCATTCTACTGTTTCCGTGAAACACTTAGGAACATAATATTTGTGTAAGGTGGATTCATCAGGAACATTTCGACCATTATATTTTTGGAGAAATGTTTTCAAAGTGGGATTGTCAAGTTTATTTAATGCGATATTAGCCGTTATTAAAGTTTTACAGAGTTCTTCGGTAAAATTGTCAGCTTCCAACGGATTCAATTTTTGTGTATGTTTTAGTGATGCTAAGTGACGTTGTACGTGCGATTTTTGGGCATTCTGTAACGGTATTTTACAGACTATGCAATAAATTTCGGAATCACTGACAATGGAGGACATACAATCAGTATGACCCTCAATCCAACTAGCCATTGTTTTACGATGCCATTCTCGACGTTCTTTCATATCATAGTAACATAAACAATGTTCTAGATCTAAATAAATGGTAACTAAAAATGTATGCGTATGTTATTGAAACTTAACGAAATCCAGTGCACACTTACGTCGAGATAATTAGGAGAAGCAGGAAACTGGAACTCGTTAAAGGAATTTACCAGTAAAATCGACTTTTTTGCTGCCCGTTTTCTAGACGAAAACAGATGTTGCAGTTCACCATATGAATAGTGCTATTCAGTAACTGCGTGATGTTATACATTATTTCTTTTGTCCGTCGTAATTTTGGCCTGATACGTCTGGACTATAGCTGTCAGTTTCCATATTGTGTATTTAGTTGTTTAATACATCTGGAATCGGTTTCGTATGGTTTATAAAATGATCAAACCAAGGTGAAAATTTTTCGAGCTGCATCCATTCTGAATTGACTCCGGAGGAGCACCGTCGGTTAATTCCTGCTTCATTTACTGTCGCGAAAAATGATGATTGGAGGAACATTATATCCACCAGATTACATGCAAATCACCGCCGTGGACAATTAACCACGCTCAGTAGATGTTAGGTACCAACTTGTGGACGTCACTCCTGAGCTAGAAATATTGACGGTTTGGTTTGGACGGTGGTTACGCCTGTTCGGTCACAGTTTTAATAAAATAAAAAGCTTTTCTACGTTTACTTTGTTGAAGCATTGAAGCCTGGCAGGCGACATTGCTTCTGGATTTCTTAATGTGATCTCTGGATGGCGTTTGCGTTTAAAAGGATGATTAATCTATTTTTATTTTACGTTAAAGAAAAGCCATATATCTCAAATCCTTTGCAGTTAACCCAAAAAATATCTGCTCCATCTTGAAGATATAATTGACCAGTTCTTTTCCTTGGGCATGGGATAATACTGACCGCTTAGCTCTTAAATTTGTTTTGTTGCAAACTGCACATATCCAGCACTCGGTTTTTAAATGTTGGTCTACGAACTGAGATGTTCTTGTTTGCAGTATTCAAAGCTATTCCTCCTTTTACAGATTTTATTGCTTTTAACATATCTTCTGAACTCCACGTCTATTGAGATGAAGTCCTTTTCTGATTTTAAACCATTATTACAATTTTTCTATAAAACATGGAAAAAAATATTTTATTCATACGTTGAAGTCGAGAACACAATCACCACATTTGAAAACTGGCCAGTCTTGTTATAGTCTCAGTGGCGGCTTGATCCACAATACATTCCGAAGCAATGCCGACAATGTGAATTCATGAACTATAGTGAGATGATTCTATATACCTATAATACTCTTAATGAATAAAAAAATATTCAAAATGCAGAAACAAAATGCAAAAGGAAAAATCCCTTACCACGAAAATTGAAAAGATATAAAAAATCTATATATGTACTAAAAAAGTGTTATCCCACTGGTGGATTTGGTGAAGAGATCTTATAAGGTTGCACCTTAAGGCTGTATTACACTTATCAATTTGGATAGATGTGGCTTTTACTTGGTGAAGATCCATTGAACTCAACGTAAAATAAAACAACAAATTTGTTTATATCTTCACTATATTTATTTACAAAAATGTAAATGCTGTGACGCGTTTCGCTAACACTGTAGCTTTTTCAAACAGCGATGGTATAATAACTACTCTACAAGTGAAATACGTATATGTTTGGCAATTGCAAGTATATCTGACTCACAAAACAAAAAAGAGAAAAGAAGACAGGGGGTGGGAAAGACATACGAGGCACTTCATCACAATAGGCACACGGAAAAAACATGTACAAAATAAATCTCATAAATTAAATCTCTTAGAAGCCCTTGAAATAAATAAAAACAAAAATTCTGGGAATTTACTTAATGACCAACTAGATATTAACCGTTCTCCATTACTAAACTTATTCGTTTAGGTTTTTTCCGTGTGCCTATTGTGATGAAGTGCCTCGTATGTCTTTCCCACCCCCTGTCTTCTTTTCTCTTTTTTGTTTTGTGAGTCAGATATACTTGCAATTGCCAAACATATACGTATTTCACTTGTAGAGTAGTTATTATACCATCGCTGTTTGAAAAAGCTACAGTGTTAGCGAAACGCGTCACAGAATATACATTTTTGTAAATAAATATAGTGAAGATATAAACAAATTTGTTGTTTTATTTTACGTTGACTTATCAAGTTCTTGACCAAATTATTGACCAAGAAATTGTCGGCATGTTCTTGGTCAAGTTATTGTTGACCTCGGCTGTTTTACACTTATCAATTTCTTCACCAAGTTTTTAGGTGAATTAGCAGTACCAATAGTGCAAAAGTACGAAATAAAAAAATTAATAAAGTTACCGAAGATTTGTGTTTGATATTGAATGTAAAAATAACTGCACAAGAGATACAAAAGAAAATAAATAATTTACGCATACAATTCTTTCAAGAAGTATCAAATTAACATGTCATTTTTAACGATATTCTAAAATGGAATTTGTGTTTACATTTTACACAGTTGGCAAAAAACTTTATAACATGAATATTACTAGAAATCACTAAAAACTTGATCAAGTTGAGAAGAAAAATAGAACATGTTCTAAGTAGGGAGCGGAATCGAGCGAGTCATGACTCATCGCCCATGGGCGCGCTATTGAAATGTTGTATTTTTTAAAGAGGTTTTAATTTTATTTATATAATTGAATAACAAGTGGCTGGTGATTATAAAATACAAAATACCCTACTATTTGTTCATTTTCTCTTCTGTAAGACTTGTTCTCTTTGAATTAAGTACATCCTTGTAGTTAGAAAACGTCCCTTCTACATTAGCATACACAATTGCCGCAATGTTATTAAACCTGGATTTCTATTAAAAACTGCGTCTAAGTCACTTGGAATTATTAATAGCCACATCTAATGTGGTTAATCCATTTTTACTTTCTTATACGTAGTATAAGGAAGTAATGTGAAATTTTCGACTTCGAGATTTTTGCAGATGTCCACGTTTTGAAGTCCCCTGATACCGAAAAAGATGTTTTTAAAAAATGTCTGTGTCTCTATGTGACCACGATAACCGCTGTAGATATCAATTCCAAATTTTGTATTTACGTGTCTAATCTCCCTCTTGAGATCTGAGTAGTTTTTCAGTAAAATCGGTAGACCGGAAGTAGCAGTTTACTTCAGTGAAAAAATTAAATTTTGTCAATATTTCGTCAACTACTAAATTTAAACAAATTTATAAAGAATTCATATGTACTTGAAATTAAAATTGAGAACAATTTTATTTAAAAAGTTTTCGAAGCTGCTACCGGAAGTAGGTCTTTTACTCCTATCAAAAATCAGTTTTTTGCGAATATTTCGCATGTCATGCTTTTTAGACAGGTACGTTACGGGTATAAAAGTATTTAAAACGTAATTTTCAATATCTTTTGCATAAAAACAATTTCAAAATTCAGACCGTAATTACCACTTTTACTCTTATCGAATAGCGATTTTTTGCGAATATGTCGTAAATTATGCATTCTATATGTATTTATCAAGAATACAAAAGTATTTAGTGCTCGATTTGCAATATTTTTTGAATATATGAAATTTCAAAATTCGGACCGGAAGTAACACTTTTACTCTTAGGGAGTAGTCCTTTTTTCGAATATCTTGCTAAGTATGCATTCTATAGCGATTTATTAAGAGAACAGAAGTACTTAGAATAGGATTTTGAATAATTTTTGTGTAAAAAAAATATAGTATATTTTGAAACGCTCATACGTATAAGAAAGTCGTGTGGTGGCCACACCTCATTTTTTAATTTGAGATTCGATTTTCAAAATATGTCATTAGTTTAGGCAAATTTCCAAAGTGTTCCTGAAAGAATAACAACTGATTTTTTAAATTTGGGATTTGTGTTAGTTCCTTGCACTCAGAAATACTTCGAGCATCGTCATTTAAACATGTAACGACATTTTGTAAACTATCGAAATTCTCTGCATGAAAACTATTTCTGTGTATGTTTTAGCAAAGCTAAGTGATGATATTTTACAGACTTTGCAATAAATTTCGGAATCACTGACAATTAATTTTTATCTCAGAAAAAGTAACATAAACAACGTTCTAGATCTAAATAAATGATAATTAAAAATGTACGCGTATGTTATTGAAACTTACATATTATATTGCGAAATATAAGGTAAATATAATGAATTTTAAAAACTCGTCACCCTTGTACCTACGCCGATGAAGAAAGGATTTTATTCATAAAATTCCTTATTTTATGGCAGTTTTTTCTCTGATTCTCTGGAGTAAACAGATGTTACAGTTCGCCCTATGAATTAGTGCTATTCAGATATAATGTAAACAACACGCAGTTGTTTACATTATTTCTTTTCACGGTTGTGGTTCCGTGGTAGTTTAGCTCTCTCGATTCCGCTCTCTAGTTCTAAAGGTAAGCGTCCACATGAGATTAAAACTCTCGCGAGGAGCTCTCGATAGTAATGTCGCAAGTGGACACACCCCTGAGAGCTACTCTCGGCGAGTTCTCGCGCTGCTATCAGATAGCGACACTGTCGCAACTTGCTAGCAAGTGGACAGATCAAAAGTGTGGAAATTTCCACTGTCTGATAGTTGACTCGCAATAGTTCAACAAGTTGGTATTATGAGAGTGCTCTCCACAGAAGTTGAAATGGCGCCTTTTATTTGGTCAAAAGAAAATACAGAAGAATTAATTCTAGCGTACGAAGAAAACTATATTCTATGGGATACCAAAAATAAAGAATATCGCAATCGCGAAAAGAAAAATAAAATATTGCAGGAGATTTCCATCAAATTTAGTTGTACGTCCGAAGAAGTACAACGAAAACTGCATAACTTGAGAAACCAGGTAACAATATATTAATACCGTAGTTACTAAAAAAATATTTTTACGGTGTTTGCAAATTTTAGGTCTCCCAGGAGCTGAAAAAAATTAAGAAAAAGTGTAGCGGCGATGGCACTGACGACAACTACATCAGTAACTGGCCATATTTCAAATCCCTACAATTCTTGGTACCAGTGTTGACAGTGAACCAAACGCTATCGTCAATGACAACGACAACACTAGCCTCTCTAGACACCCAACTAACAGAACCAATAATTAATGAGGTAGGTATCAAATGAAAATAAAATGTATGTTTGTATTTAGGTTTATTATTCAACACAACTTTATAAAGTCATTAATATTGTGGACGTTATATGTATCTATACTGCCACGCAATTTCACCTTGGGCTGACATAAAATACTCTTTAAATTCTTCTCTAACTTGCTTTTGTGAGTTTGTATAATTACGCCTGCTACCTGTCTGCAATGGTAAATATGAATTTTCTGACAACGAATCGTCTCTCCAACTTCCTGGTATTATTTCATGTGTTTCTGGATCTTCCATGTCAATCAAACCTTGGTGAATATAGTTTCCTCGCAAACCGTTTGAAGATAAATAATTGTGAAGCGCACATATTGCAAGAACAATGTTTGTTACCTTGTTGGGGTTTAGATTGATAGGTCCTCGAAGAACACGAAATTTGTTTGCAATAATACCAAATGCATTTTCCACAATTCGGCGGGCCCTTGATAACCTGTAGTTGAATATTCGATTTGGTGCAGGTTGGTCACGGAATGGATATGGTTTTAAAATATATGATTTCATCGCAAACGCGTCATCAGCGACAAAACAGTATGGCACGACCATTTCTCTATTAGGCAGAGGTGCAGGTTCTGGTAAATGTAGAGTGCCCCCTTCCAGTCCATCACTCAAAGAACAATTTTGAAAAACACCTCCATCAGATATCCTTCCATTACATCCAACATCAATATACGTGAACTTGTAATTTGCATCCACGACTCCTAACAAAACGATGCTATACGTCCCCTTATAATTATAATAGTGACTTCCACTATTATGTGGTGCTTGCATTACTATATGTTTGCCGTCTATGGCACCTAAGCAATGAGGAAAATTCCATCGCAGTTTAAAAGCTTCAGCTAAGCTTAACCATTGCTCCGTGGTGTTTGGAAACTTGAACAAATAATGTACCCGATATATAAATTTTAAAAATGTTATGCAACCAAATAAATTACAAGATTAAAGTAAATAGGATTATATAAAATACGATTTTTTGCCATTGCAGGTTGAAACAGAGTTGAAAGAACAAACTCCTAACACAGCAACATCGTTAATTATTGATAAAGAGAATGAGATAGTAGATGCAGAACCCAAAAGAAAAAGGAAGCGCCCATTAACTAAGAGGACAAATGAAGATGATGAGGACGATAAAGTTTACAAGAAAGCATTGGAAACTCTGCGAAGAGAACCAGATGCAGATGATCGGTTCGGGGAGTATGTTGCTATGGAGCTGAAAGGTTTACGATCTGCCTACAATAAACACAGAATGAAAAGTGAAATTCGAAAAATAGTCGCTCGCATTGTTGACGAAGATGATATGCACTATTTTTCCAATTCTTCATCAACTACAACTCCGACTCCATCTCCTGGATTTTGGATTCAACCAGTTGACGCATTATGTAAACCTCTATCTCCTGTGACACAACAGCTTCAGTCAGATGCAGGCGAATCATCTCAACCATGTCATGATTTGCTTTTTTAAATAAAAAAAATCATGAATTAAATGATGTTTTAAAATTGTTACCTTTAAATATGTGTCCTTAAGAACGTTGTATATAGCGGGGGTGACCTCGTTCACTATCCTCCCAATTGTGCATACGGGTATCCGAAATAAATATTGGAGACTGCTATATGAATCACCTACATATTCAAAAATATTAATGACGTTTTCCGAATATTTAAATATGTAGAAAAATAGATACACAAAAAAATGGAGATACACTGTTCATAAATGATAATAATAAACAGTAAAAGCAATCACACTAAAATTAATTTCAAAGAGCCTACTTTTTTATTGGAAGTTAAAAACATTATTTTGCATTGAAAATGTGGACTAACCTGATGCTAAAAACCTCAACGTTAACATCACGCGTTCGTAGACAGAAATTGCCTCTCGCATTTTCGTATTCTTTTTCGCAATCCTCGGTCCAGTTAAGTCTATTATATATTGCACTTGTACTGCACTCATACGAACAAAATTGCGAAATTGCTGTGCATCTTCTATTTCAAGTTCTCTTGTTAGTGAGAAGCATGCTCCCAGCTCCGAACGTCGAATAATCCATGGTTTAACCCAGCAGCTTCTTCTAGTTCGTTGTTTTGTTTTTCGTTTTTGCAATATTCTGTACAGAACAATCGCAGCAGCCATTTGCGCATTCATTTTTCACAAATCACTACCTGATAATCTTGAGAGTTCAAAATCTTTTATTCTAGTGGACACGACCCTGAGAGCAGTATCAGTTGTTCAGCTCTCAGCAAACTCTCCGAACACTGATAGCTGAGAGTTGAGAGCAAAAATTTTGAAATTTACTCTCAAGTGGACTTGCATTTGAGAGTAACTATCGAGAGTAACTCGCGGATTTGATCTCATGTGGACACTTACCTTAAGCCACCAAGTTCTTGGCCAAGAAATTGACCATGTCGACTTGACAAGTGTAATACACGACTTGTCAATTTTAACTTGATCAAGTTCTTGGTCAATAACTTGGTAAGTGTAATACAGCATGTAATCAAAAGCACTACGTTTAACACTATGTTCTGTTTTTCTAGAGGTTTATACTGAAGATAGCAACTTAGTTGGCGAAATACGTATATAGATGTTTTATATATTTTTAATTTTTGTGAAAAGGGATATTTCCTTTTGCGTTTTGTTTCAGATTTGAGCCACAGTCTCCACCCATTATTGGATTCAGAACGCAACTAAACCCCTTACTAATTACACCCATTTCCTACGTATTTCATTACAAATTAAAATCATCAACATGTGGTCACCAAAAATAAAAACTTACACATGAAATTATAAATTATTTGACCACCTACTACTGGTAATCAAATGGCTTAAGTAATAGTTAAAAATGAAATTATTGCTCAATATATGCTTGCGTGTATTATTAGCCATCATGTATGGATATATTTAAAAATCAAATTTATATTTTATGATCTTATGTAATAATAATGTTCAAATGTTTTTTTATGATCCTCTTTGCGACCAATATATTAGTTTCTATTTATACAATAATGTCGGTGGTATAAATTTTGCATGATTAACTAGAATTATTACCATATTTTAAATGCATTACTTATTTATTCATGCCTTTAATATATTCAAGTTGTTCAAGGCCTCGCATATATCTGAACATACATAGCTGAAAAACACGTAGCGATAAAAACGTTCAAATCGAACGTGTTTATGGTTTATTTAATCACTGAATATTCTATCCACAATTTATTATTGTATTTAATTATTTCCAAACAGAATTAGCTTTTTATGTGTTTATTTAGTAAACTACCAATTGCATAGGGAAATATAAACTCTATTTAAAATGCTTAAGCACCTACTAAATTTAATTCTTAAATTATTGGAATTACCTTAAAAAATTTCGTATACCCAAAAATGCTGTTTTAGAGTAATTCCCATGTTGTAACGTTATCTTATATTTTTGAAATAGAGGTGTCGTTTTGTCATTTTTATTTTACTTGATTTAAAATGTTATGGGAATTTATTCAAATAACACTTTAAACGATATGCAACGATAAACAAACAAAACCCCTAACTATTACTAAGTTAGTTTCTATGGATGGTAGAAATTCCTGAAGATAGTGTTAAAAGTAGTGTTTTATATAACGCATTAGAATAACACTGAGTAATGTAATGAATGACTGATATACCAAGAAAGTCAGTGGAACAAAAACAAGAATTGTTCTGCAGTCCTGTCAGAAAGGCCAACGATTTGGCCTGAGCCGGCAGATCCCGTCATGGCCTGTTACTTCTGTCTTGTAAATATTGAAAGGTTGGGTTCAAAAAGAAATGAACACATCTGTAAGCAAACCGTTGAAAAGAACTGATTGTGAGCTTTCAACTCCAATGCATTGAAATTCTTATGCAAATTCCACGGACGAGGGATCTCGATTAAAAGAATGGAATCTTTAACATTCCACTACAAGAATCTCTGTTTTGCAGAATCGTCACGAAAAATTCAGTTCATTTTACAAAGTTGTAAGAAATTTCTGTTAGTGGGACTGATGTAAATCAACATTTGTATGAAATGAGTATTGAATATAACCCTGCAGAAATGGCGATAGTTTATCGACTCGTTGAAAACAAGTTTTAAAGCCGTTTTACTTTATCATGGTAACTCGAAACCATCAATTCCAATGGGTCATTCTACAGGGTGTAGCACTTAAGATGCCTCGGACCGTAGCTCCTCTGTCATACAATATTTCGAAAAAAGTCTAAGAGAAAAATTGTCCATAACTACAATCACCATTTCCCTAAAATATTTTTTGTCATCAGTGCCGTGCCGTATTCCAGTGGCGTATCAAACCTATGTTTTTTTAAATGGAACAATGTATATTTTGTGGCTGATTCGGAAAGCCCCCAAAGAGTACTTTTTTTTCGTATATAACGTCATACTCCTACTTCAGCGGTTTCGCTGTTATAACGGTTTTTTCTTCGCAGTTAGACCGTACTTCGACATTTTTTTTTGGCAGGAACTAAATTGTCCCGGCGTTTCGGTTTCGAATTTAGGGATAGACTAAGACCTCTTCTAACTACTCCTAATTTTTTTTCAAGTGATTTAAGGAAAGAACATAATTTTTGATTGGGCTTTGCAAATAGTCATTTTTTTCTAAAATATCAAATGGGAACCATATAAAATAATTATATCGTTGGATAATCGAAATTCCAAGTTTTCCATTTATTAAAAAAAACACATTTCATTACAAAATTAAAAAGAAAAAAAAGTTGTTAGGTCAATTTGTCGAAAAACGTCGTTTTTCAAAGTCAGCTGTCATGATAAAACAATAGAAGTGCAACTGTCAATGCAAACGGAAAAAATAACAATAAACTGACAGAATCGTTATTGTTATCTGATAAACGTTGCGAAAATGCCTGGAACTCAACAAGAAATGGTTGACATGTGTTTATTCTTGGAGAATGTTTCAAAAATTGTTTGTTGGCGTCACGAGTGTACTCTGAGAGATATCCTCTCAGAACGTGTCCAAATCCACGTGAGTTTACAAAGGTGTTGGATAGATTTACGTCTACTGGTACTGTTCAACGAGCAAAGAGAGTTAGAACGAAGCCAGTTTTGACCGTAGAAAACGAGTTGAAAGTTCTGGAGGCTGCTGTTGAAAATCCTCATATCAGTGTCCGCGAAATTAGTAGGAACACTGACAAGTTCCATCCATTTAAAATTCAATTGCACCAGGAATTGCAATCTCAAGATTTTAAAACCAGGCAGAATTTCTGCAATTGGTCTTTGCAAATAGTCATTTTTATTCTAAAATTACAGATCGGAACCATATAAAATAATTACATCGTTGGATAATCGAAATTCCAATTGCAATTGAATTTTAAATGGATGTAACTTGTCAGTGTTCCTAATAATTTCGCGGACACTGATATGAGGATTTTCAACAGCAGCCTCCAGAACTTTCAACTCGTTTTCTACGGTCAAAACTGGCTTCGTTCTAACTCTCTTTGCTCGTTGAACAGTACCAGTAGACGTAAATCTATCCAACACCTTTGTAAACTCACGTGGATTTGGATACGTTCTTAGAGGATATCTCTGAGAATACACTCGTGACGCCAACAAACAATTTTTGAAACATTCTCCAAGAATAAACACATGTCAACCATTTCTTGTTGAGTTCCAGACATTTTCGCAACGTTTATCAGATAACAATAATACTTCTGTCAGTTTATTGTTATTTTTTCCGTTTGCATTGACACTTCTATTGTTTTATCATGACAGCTAACTTTGAAAAAAGACGTTTTTCGACGAATTGACCTAACAACTTTTTTTTCTTTTTAATTTTGTAATGAAATGTTTTTTTTTTTTAATAAATGGAAAACTTGGAATTTCGATTATCCAACGATATAATTATTTTATATGGTTCCCATTTGATATTTTAGAAAAAAATGACTATTTGCAAAGCCCAATCAAAAATTATCTTCTTTCCTTAAATCACTTGAAAAAATTTAGGAGTAGTTAGAAGAGGTCTTAGTCTATCCCTACAATATAGTTTCTGCCAAAAAAAAATGTCGAAGTACGGTCTAACTGCGAAGAAAAACCGTTATAACAGCGAAACCGCTAAAGTTAAGAGTATGACGTTATATAAGAAAAAAAAGTACTCTTTGGGGGCTTTCCGAATCAGCCACAAAATATACATTGTTCCATTTAAAAAAACATAGGTTTGATACGCCACTGGAATACGGCACGGCACTGATGACCAAAAATATTTTAGGGAAAAGGTGATTGTAGTTATGGACAATTTTTCTCTTAGAATTTTTTCGATATATTGTATGATAGAGTAGCTACGGTCCGAGGCATCTTAGGTGCTACATCCTGTATAAACACAACAGAAATTATGACTGTATGTCAACTATAGTGAATCTCATTCAATATTCAAATCATCTGTAGTGATCGCAAGATTATTTACTTATTACTTGAACTGCAAGGAGGGTTTACCAAATATTGTTTTTTTTTTGTGTCTGTGGGATAGCCGATCAGTTCTTCAGCATTATTACCAAATACATAAATGGAAGACATAACTCTATTTATGCAAAACTTTGATAATCAGCAATTTTCTTTTGTGTACAGTTAAGTGTTTTTGTATTCTTGATATACTAATTAAACGTTCAAGTATTTGTTATGTCAAGATTTTTGTACTTATCTATTTCCTTTTATTACTTCTTTATAACACATTTTCCGTACTACAATATTATTGTTTATCTTCTAGCGGAGTATGATAATAACTCTTAAACTAGACGTGGTGGCAAGATTTGGTTTTTGGTTATGCCTTCAGTAAAAGACTGTAAAAACTGTACACCCATTTTTACAACAGTTATTAAAATTGTTGGCTAGTGTAATGCATACAAGCTGAAGGGTTAGTCCATTGTTAAAGTTTATTAAATTAATTTTATTTCTATTATATACAGTTTTAATTAATCTAATCTGTTGAAGGCAGCTTGTGTGTCAAATATGTCGAGCAAAGCTGGATTTCTTCCGTCTATTGAGAATCTGAAACGTGGCATATGCTGTTTGTAACGTGTTAAAATTGAACGTTTTATTTCGCTAATATATTTTAGGTTACTATGATTTTTAATCCTTGACTAATTTTTTGTTATAAATTTTGAAAGAATATTATTTTCTAAATCTTCTAATACTAATTATGCAGTAAACCTCGAAAGTAGACATCCTATAGCACAATTAAAAAATGAGATGTGGTCACCACACGACTTTCTTATAAATAATAAAAGTTTAACAAAAATGTTATATAAACATAGCTTCGTCAAGTAGATACTTAAATTCTAATTTATGCCGATCTATACCCATTAAAAGACAAGTGGAGTTATTTCACTAATAGGTAGAATAATTAAATTAATAACTTCTAGATACATATCACAAATCATGAAATTAATATAACACATACTAATATTATAAGTTCTACAACCTTGGATTATAAATGTTGCCCTTAAAAATCATAATTTAAGATATTTGTTCATCAAAAGAGAAATCAATATTCTATTGATATGTAATATCCATCGGATAGATTAAATGGCTACAAATATGCTAGAAACGTTAAATATAAGAAGTACAAAATATAACTTAAATTTGATGAAACAAACATGTTACGTAAAGAACTAAATAAATAAGAAGGCAAGAAATATTTTAGAACTAATTGGAATAAAAGTACACTACAGTGCAGTAAATAAAATGTCATTTATACAGGGTGTCCAGAAACTAGTTTTTTTTTAATATCTCCCGAACGCTTCTATTTTGAAAAACAAAAACTGGTATGCTTATTTATCCTCTAGAGATGAATCAATTCCATCAATTGCGAATTTCTAGTACCAGTCGTAGGCGTCCGTTTTGGGTAGGTAAACGCTTATTTTAACGCATAACTTTTTTGTCTTTAACTTTTAAGCATTTGTGACACTAGATTATTAAATTTTCAGGTATTCTAGTACTAAAAGGTACTCTTACTTTAAGTCGGTAGGATACACCGTTTTCTAGAAAAATCGATTTGAAAATTTTTCGTTTTTCTCGTCATTTCATCTTTCGTCATTTCAACTTCGCGAACTGAACAATTTGACAATTAAAAACGTAGGTTTTATTTCTGTTGGCAGTTCAAAGCGAACTAGTGCAAAAAATAATAAATTGAATAATGACGAAAAAACGAAAAATTTTCAAATCGATTTTTCTAGAAAACGGTGTATCCTACCGACTTAAAGTAAGAGTACCTTTTAGTACTAGAGCACCTGAAAATTTAATAATCTAGTGTCACAAATGCTTAAAAGTTAAAGACAAAAAAGTTATGCGTTAAAATAACCGTTTACCTACCCAAAACGGACGCCTATGATCTTAGGAAGCATTTTCGGACTAGGGTGAATTGGGTTAAATTGTCTTAAAATTATCTGAGGAATCTCCGGTCTTCGTTTGTCAGGAGAGTTTCTGGACACCCTGTATATTTTCTGAGTTGTCGAAGATAGGTATATATCAATTTTAATGTTTTGTGTATTGTGTAATATTCGTCAAGATATATGTCAAATAACATAATTTAGAGTTTTATTAATAAAACTGTTAAAAATATGTATTAAATTTGTTAATATCAGATTAATATTTTAATGTGTTATTCTTTTTAATTAATTCGAAAAGATAATATAAATAATTATTGAAACATTTTTCCAATACCTTAAAGATTGCTGTCAGTATTTCCATACAACTGGCAAGTTATTACTTTGTGTGGTTCCAGAGAATTTTGAATTTAGATAATCTGCAACTGTCACTTTTACCCGCCATTGTTGCGAAACTAACATTTCTTAGATTTTTCACTTTACTTTTGTATACCGTCCCTTCAAATGCTTTTCTCATTAGAGTAGGCTGTTTTTTAAAGGTTTTTAAGTAATTAATGTTGGTGTACATGCTAAGCTTTTAAAAACGTCAAATTCTGACAGTTGTCATACTTTAATTCAAATTATATAGCTGAGTCGCTCTCGCAACCGACATACGCCACTAAATTAAAATGGCGTCAAATTTCAGATGTTGCAAAATTTTACCTGTCAAGTAATATAACCTACAAAAACTACTTCATGACTGTCATAAATAATAATGTTCATACACCTTTTCACATGTGTAATAATTATCTTTTGACGTTTGTTATAATTGTCATCTAAACATTTTAAATTTGTCAACAATGTTTGCCTCCTAAACAGCATAGCCAAATGTTATATAAAATATAGGTGCAGAAAAAATAATATTTAATAGCTTTATTTATAATATTTAATTTGTAACTGGCTTTCATGTTATAGTATTTTACTATGGGAAGGTATACATCCTGAAATATTAATTAGTCAGTTTAATTTTATTATTTTGAAATTGTTCCAGCCGATCAAAATTTGTAGCGGTATTGAATCGTCGTCTTTAGTACGTACTTTGGCCGTGTCGGTTGCCAAAACGACTCGACTATAGACGCCTATTATTATTTATATGACATGACCAAACTATTAAAATTATACACTGTCACCAACCATTAAAAAAAAGCGCGACCGTCTCTAATGAGGAATGTATTTGAAGGCACGGTACTTTGTGGCAGTTGTAATAGATATTCTTCAGATAACTGTCGATTATTATTTCTACTTAATTTTTTCCAATTCTTATAATCGCGGTATTTTGTTACACTACGTAGCAGTTTCCTTTGAACGCCTTACAGACTTGAACGTTTGTACAACTTAAAAATGACGTATTTTAAATTATCCATCATAGAATTCAAGGCAAATTTCACTTCTGCATTCGAAAATGTGCTCGCTGTGCTGTAGCAAACCTACACCAAGTAAAAAAAATGAGGTGTGGCCACCACACGACTTTCTTATACGTATGAGCGTTTCAAACTATACAATTTTAAGAATTGTTTTATACAAAAATCATTCAAAATCCTATTCTAAGTACTTTCATTCTCTTAATAAATCGCTATAGAATGCATACTTTGCAAGATATTCGAAAAAATCGCTATTCGGTAAGAGTAAAAGTGGTACTTCCGGTCCGAATTTTGAAATTTTTTTTATACAAAAGATATTTAGAATTATCATTTAAACACTTTTATACTGGTAATGTACCTGCCTAGAAAGCATGACTTGCGAGATATTCGCAAAAAACTGATTTTCGATAAGAGTAAAAGACCTACTTCCGGTAGGAATTTCAAAAAACTTTTTTAAGACAATTTGTCTCAAATTTAATTCTGAGTACATTTGAATTCTTTATAAATTTGTTTAAACTTAGTAATTGACGAAATATTTGTAAAATTCGATTTTTTCACTGAAGTAAACTATTACTTCCGGTCTGCCGATTTTTCTCAAAATCTAATCAGTTCTGAAGAGGGAGATTATACACGTAAATACAAAATTTGGAATTGATATCTACAGCGGTTTGACCGCTATCGTGGTCACACACAGACAGACACACAGACATTTCTTAAAAACCACTTTTTTGGTATCAGGGGACCTCAAAACGTGGACATCTGCAAAAATCTCGAGGTCGAAAATGTTCATCATCACAATACTTCCTTATACTACGTATAAGAAAGTAAAAGAATTTATTTTCAAAGAGAAATATTTAGAAATAGATATTGTTAACTTGTTCTTTCACTATGTATTTTATTCTTTTGTTTTAATTTTCAGAGTGTGCCGGTTGCCATGAAGAATTAAAAGAAGGCCAAGCGTTGGTTGCTCTTGACCGACAGTGGCACATTTGGTGCTTTAAATGTGGTACTTGCGGCACGGTGCTTCATGGGGAATATATGGGCCGCGATGGAATTCCATATTGTGAAAGAGATTACCAGAGACAGTTTGGTGTTAAATGTGCTTACTGCAGTCGTTTTATCAGCGGTAAAGTATTGCAGGTTAGTTTACTTTCTTTTTAAATGATTCCAAATATTTTCTTCGATCTTTTGACTTACTGATTATTCACTTACTAACTACTTCTGTATAATATTGTCATGACGCAAAATACCACAATCACATACTATTAGAAATGTTTCATTTACTATTAGAAATGTCTCATTATCCAACGAACCTGTACAAAATGTATTGTAAGATTTCAAAAATATACAATTCACCTGGAGCTTTTTTTTTAGATTCAGTTTCGTTTAATTACAATTAGATATTAGAGTGAAACGGTAATCAGCATAATCAATGCCCCATTTGACTGAACTTTTAAATAATTAAAAACAAATTTGCTCCGATCAGATTAGAGATTTATAAACGAACAACAGAAACATTTACATAGATGAATAAAAAATAATATGTCCACCCTGTTTTTTGGCGCTTCTGAAATGTGCATTTTACAACTGTACAGTGGCGCCTTCTGCCGGGCAGTTGAACAATATGTAAAGAAATGAGATAGAGATATATAGTGCGTACTTCCTCTGTACAGGTTCGTCAGAAATTGTATGAGATTCTTAGACGCAAGTTCGAAAGAGTAATTCATGACTGAGAGAAAAATTACTCTCAAACGATTCCGTGTTCCGACATTTCTAAAAAGATTTCAAGTAAACAAGGAATTGCGGGGAAAGGATATATTTTATTTTAAAAAGTTCACCCAAAAATTTTGATGTTATCGTAAATAAAAAACATACAAAAATAGGACTTATTATTTCACAGATGTAAATACATAATAATAATGAATAAACATTAAACTTTAAATAAGGTATACCCGGGGAAGTGCAGACGTTTTTTTTAAGAGATGAAATCAAAAAGGGCTGAGGGGAGAACCATATTAGTTTAAAGTTAGATATTTGTTCAGATGCACACTTGGACTTTTACCTTTCATGGTATATTCGCTAAAAGGTCGCTGTATGTCCATACTTGTGTAGGAAAAAAGAAAGTAAATTATTGCAAACATTTGCACTTGCCCCGTTTTTGAGGCAAGTGCAAACCCCCTACTCAACTTCAGATCTAAATGAAACTGTGTGAATAAAGGTGTAAGTGCGGATTCTGCAAAATTTTCTGAATTTAGTGGTATAGTCAGTTTTTCGATATTTTTATTAGAAAAAAAGTTACAAACTTTGTAAATGAAGCATGAAAAATGCCACCTAATTTAGGAAAGAACATAAGAGCTAAATTTGACGTTGAAAATCAATTTCCCCAATGATCTTCCTGGGGTGGTGGTAAAATCAGTTCTACATCGTCTTCGTCAATAATTGTTGTATCTGCAATGGTAGGCCAAATAAATTTTTCGCCCTTGCCTCTCCGAAGAAACGAGGCATTCCACTGCTCTGCATCCTTGCCAATAATTTTTCCAACATAGTATTTGATGGTCTTTTTAGTCTTAAATTTAATCAGAGCATATGTGCCGATACTTAAGGTTTTGGGCGTTCCATCAAATTGAGCATCAATTCTGTCTTCTTCATCCCTTTCGTCCCTTACACTCTGATAAAATACTTCCGGGTCCGATTCAGAAGAGTCATCAAGTCGCAATTCACTTTCAGACTCATCACTACTAGAGATACTGGCAGCTTTAGTCTTTTTGGATGAAGAAGCCTTGGACCTTCGTTTTGTACAGTTATTGGACTTGAGAGACGTAGAGACAGTTTTCATTTTCCTCTTTTTTTTAGCTTTCTCCAACTTTTCAGTTTCTTTTAACATCAACAGTTCTTCTGCAGCTATTCTTGTTACTACTTCTGCCCCGGGGCATATTCTCTTTCAGGTTCCTACAACCTCAGGTCGTGCTTGTTTCACTGTTGCCAACCACAGATCTTCAAATGTTGGGTTAGCAACAGTGTTATTATTTTCCATTTGATTAACTGCACACATTTTCTCGTGGTCTTCGTTAAGGTTGTCCATGTCGTTGTCTGCATTAGAATTTTCTATGTCGTTCTCTCTATAAACTGCGTCTTCATCGTTATGGACGTATTGTTCGCTGTTGACTGTTCCTTCGTCTTCCATCTGTTCTACATCGCTTTCTTCGTTATTTATGTTGTCTTCATTATTAATGTGTTCATTGTCTGCTTGCGTCTGTCTGTTTCTAGCTTGCTCTGCTTTCCATCTATTCAAGCTATTTCTGTCAAATTTATCTTCTGGAACCACGTCTTTATTAATGGGATATATCCCAGCCTTTCGAAACCCGTTCATTATGATTTCTGGTCTCAAGTTCTGCCAAGTTGTTCCGACAAGTTGGGAAAACATTTTCTTGGGAATTTTAAGACCTGAATGTGTTCGTTGCCACTTGGTCAGTTCCGCGTCCCACTTAGCCTTGAATGACTTGAACACCGCCAAATCCAGTGGTTGTAATAAATGAGTGCTGTGTGGTGGAAGTTTTAAAATTGTAATGTTCTGAGATTGCGCAAAGGTGATAACATCACAATGTACATGAGTTTTGTGGCCATCAAAAATAAGTAGAACTGGACGAACATCACCGATTGCTTCTAAAAAAGTGGTTTTCAAAAAATTCAAGAACACCGAGCTCTCCATCCACCCATTAATAGTTGCTGCATAAGTAATGCCAGAAAAACAGTGGCTCCTTCATCTGCAAGCCACTTATCCCAGATATATTTGCCTTTGTATATTATCAAAGGAGGGGCTTTTTTTCCACTTGCGCTGACCGTTGACAAGACGGTTATATTTTCACGTCCAGCAGTGCTGGTGACGCGTGTAGATGGAAGGCCTTTGGCACCGACTACTTTCGACTTGGATGGATCGATAGACAAGCTGGTTTTGTCCAGATTCCATATCTGATCAGGCTTATCCACAAGTTTCAATTCATCAAGCGTGTTCTTTAACAGTTCAAAATAATTGTAGATGATGAATGGGTCACATACTTTTTTTCTTGCATATTCCACTGATTGAGGTTTCTTTATTGACAGGTTATGTCGTTTTTTAAAATTCATGAACCATTGATATCCAGGCACATTATTTCTACGATATCTAACACTTCTGTTTTACAAAGACCATAACCCCATTTTTCCAGGCACTTTAGCCCCTCAGCTAATTTCCTCTCGTCCTCACATGGGATAATTGTATCTCTTCCCTGAGTAGCACTTTTTTCCCCTCTTCTACCAGTAACGTAACAGTGCAAGGTGGATTTTGGAATGTTGTAAAGACGATGGGCTCTATGTAGACTCAAACGATTTGCTTTAACTGCTGCAACAGCCTGCAGCAGATCTTCCTTGCTGTACTGGGTACCACGTTGGGTTTTACGGACGTATTTGCGTACCATTCTGAAAAAAGGATAACCTCTTATACAGGTTCACACTTGCCTCAGCATTTTTCAGGATTTCATACGCACTTGCCTCACTGGGTGAAATTAAGCGAGGCAAGTGTGACCTTTGACAAAGGATGAAGTTATGTTTTGTAGATCGCATCAATGTTGATACAAAATGAAAATATAGACAATTTTATGGGGGTAGGTAAACTAGAATCGCTCTCGCAACCGACATGCGCCACCAAAATTAAAATGGCGTCAAATTTGAGACGTTGCAAAATTTGATCTGCCAAGTAATATTAATTTTGACACTATAACCCTAAATGATCAATTAGACTTGTGGTTTTAGCACTACCGACAATAATTCTAATATGTAACTATTAATTTGATAATAATTTTGCTTAAGTACTATTGAAAAGGAGAATATACCTAATGATTATTTTATATTTGTATGAACTTGTCTGCTGTTAGTAATTAGATATAAATATAAAAAAGGTTAGATTTTCAGAGAAAATTGAACTTTTGAAATTCATTTAAACATCCAGGAATGTATTTAAAAATTATGTTCGAGTTAGTTTTACTACAGACAATAAAGATATTTAGTAGCAAAGACGGTTGTACAGCAGTATCCTTACTAATAGTGCTATATTGCTTTTCCATTAAATGCATCAAAATTAAAGTATTTTTACATGCAATAGGGAGAAGGTAAGAAAAGTATTACACTAATTATAAAAACATTTGTTTGCCAGATTCTTACTGTACACTATGATTATTACCATTATCACTGCTGTACTAAAAGCAACTTGTTTGAAACATTTCTCGTAGGTATATCATTGATTACAACTTAATTTTTGCATGCTAATCAAACTTTTTTGATTAAGCTAAACACATCATTATTATTTACTTAAGCTTTAAACTAGTATAAATTTGTTGTTGTTAAAGATTATATTTAATGCAGAATTAAACAATTCAAACGTATTTTAAAGTATTTCAAATGTTGAGTATTCGTAAGCTGAATCTTTGCTACTGATCAGAAGTTAACTTACCAAGCAACTTTAAATTATAGTACAATAATGAACAAGTATTTTTACCATCCCAATTTATAATGTACTACATTAATATTATTACAATACTATCACATATTTTTGAAATTATATAATCTTAATTCCATTAATAACAACAAATAATTACAAAATTAAAGTCCTACAGAAAATATACAAAGGTTATTTTAGAAAAACTATAAAAATAATGTAACATAAATATGTTTTAACTGCATCCCCCTATGCAAACGCTTATCTTGTTATCACATTAATAAACTCGATCATTATTTTATTCTGAAATCAATCATCCACCATTCCTCTATTACATGCAACATGGTTATACCTTCTTAAATTTGAAAATTTTCTAAACAGTATTACTTATGTGATCTTCAAACAATTGTTATTTTAGTTAGAGTCATCTACTTCCTCGATTAGACAGAGTTCTTCTTCAACTGATCAATATAAGTACAAATTATTTTAACTATCGTAATCTTCTGCCGAAGCATTATGAACAAATATCTTAACAGGTTCCAAAATCTGTCTTTGACTTTTGATATAGATACTGAATTTAATCCGTCTCCAATCCTTTATAAGCTACATTCGTTTTATCAGTTACGTGATTATTCTAAATAACATAAAGCAATTACAAGTAAAACCAAGCATTTCTGTTGAATAAAGCTTACCTTCTCGTATATAATTTGGTTTAGATCAATATATTTGACTTTAATAACTTTCACAGTCGCTACTACCGCTATCATTAATACAAAATATTACTGGATTAATATCTGTTTTATCAATTTCTATTTCCCTATCCCACGACATCTTTATTTCTTGTTCAATATGAGTAATGGTAGCCCAAGTTTCATGTGTAATTGTTCGAAAAACGCTGTACTGAATACTAGTCACCTGCTTGTCAAACGCTACGATTGTCAAGTGTCATACGCTCCGTGAAAATAAAAATCTGACAACAATGCTCAGAATAGCCATGTATCAAATAAAATATTGATATAGAAAAGTAATATTTAATAATTATATCTATAATATTTAATTTCTAACTGACTTTCATGTAATAGTATTTTACTAGCCGTAGCTATTTATCCTAAAATATTAATTAGTTGGTTGAATATTATTGTTCTAAAATTGTTCCGGTTGATTGGAATTTGTAGTGGTATTGAATCAGCGTTTTTAGTTCGTACTTTTGCCGTGTCGGTTGCGAAAACGACCCGACTATAGTAAAAAATTGTTTGATACTTACTTAGTGGCAGCAAAAACGGTACAAAACAAATTAAATTACCAACTCAACACCAACGAGAAACACTCTTCGCAAATGCTGTTGACGATACTGGTGCCATCTGACGGAAACCATCCAATCTTATACATGGATCTGTAAGATACGCGTGTTTTCTTTATTACCGACGATATGTCAAGACGAAAAGTACCGGGTGAGTCTTTTTATTGGGCTAGGTTGCACTTACCCCATATTCGCACTTCCCCGGGTCTACCTTAATTTATATTTAATACTAAAACAATGAAATTCGATTCACTATTAGGCATTATAATACAAGCAATCTGTATGTGTCTTTTTTTTTGGAAAAAATACACGAGACTATTTCATTTGATAAATCGTTAGTGGGGCATGCCACGACTCTAAAATCAAAAAGTTGGAACCCACATTGAGGGTTTTTGGTAATCCCAAAAAGTTTTTTGAATGGATTTTTCGCGTAAATCATGCGTAAATCGGACAAAAGAATTTTAGAGGACAATATTACCTACAAATTATCTAATGTAAAGCAGAGGGCTCCAAAGTTTCCAAAAATCAGTTTTTTCTATTTTTCGACACGAAGAAAATGTTTAGTGTTTGATGGAAATGTAAAATTGCAAAGAATGAAGCTATTGTTATTGTCCCTTGCTTGGAAACGCGTTATACACAGTAGAAACAGGTCCTAATATCTGTCTTAATTTGTCTGAAGGGCAGTAGCGAGACGATCGTTGCTACGATAGAACCTAACTTTTCTGGCTGTTTGAAAATGAGCGTTTGTTTCATTTGTGAAAAATTTCGGTGACGATGAATACTGTGCGTTGAAGCCGCGGGACAAGTGATCTTCATGGCATTGTACGGCGGTGCCCCTTCGTGTCACTTGCAAGTACACACTGTCAACTTCGCTTCAAGAAATTCACGCAATCCGCGACCAAAAGCAAAGTGAACCTCTATTGTATACCGCCTTCGCCCAGTGCATTGGTTGGGCAATGGGTTTCTTGGATTAGGGTCTTTTCGAACGTTGTTTCCATGGAATATGTGTTCATTTGGTCGTCCAATAATTTCCAGAATAGGCAAAACCGAAGTAAATGCAAAATTGTTTTTTTAACATACTATACCGCCAATAGAATCTTATCCCTTTCACTCACGAAAAATACTAGAATATAATATATTAATCAAAAATTGCATTCCTTTCGTTTTGCAAACTCCCTTCATTTTTAATTCGAAAATATATTACCATTGTTTTAACAAGACATGGATGCGTTTATACCTATTTTGGGTCGTCTCAGTATGCCGCACGCTTCGCAATAATTTCTTGTACAGATACAAAGTAAAGAATATGAACTGGAATTCGTTCAACAGCTTTGCAGCGGCAACTGAATGTTAAGAAAAGTTTACATATACAGGCTGTTTGATACAAAAACGCCCCATCCCGTAACTTCTTTATTTATTATAAGTAACGATAGTCAACTTTTTTTCTGAATTAGTAATGTTTATTTAGTTATCATTTTGTTGACATTTAATTTTAAAAAAATGAATTTTCTGCTGCCTTTATCCGTTTACATTGAAATTTCCAATTGTGCCGTGAAAAAAAAATCGCAACAGAAATGTGTCAATTAGCTGGGAAGTCTGCATCTGTTATTTACATTTTTTTATTTGTTGCACAACACTCGCACAGCCGTCATTCATTATTCACAATTCCTTCGAAATCACGAGTCGAAAACGAAAATCAGTGAGATTTAAGGACAAAAATAAAATTAAATTAACAATAATAGTCAAATTAAAACAAATTAGAAACAATTAACAAACGACAAATTACTGGTAATCTCTTGAGTTGAAATAAGCGGTTTCTGCTGCACACTGGGGTTGGGAACTTTCCTGTTCGGAAAAAGGCTTTGATTTCGATTTTTATTATATTCGACGTAAATTTCAAACATATACATATCGGTGACAGAATTATTGTTCATGATTGCGATAGTATCGTTATTCCACAAGAAATAATGCTTTAAAATCGCGAGGTACACTAATTTTCGAATGACATATTTGTTGCATTTGTGTTGCGATTATATTTTCACGGCACACTTGAAAATTTTATAGTAAGCGGATAAAGATTGCTTATAAATACATTTTTTTAAATTAGATATCAATCAAATGATAACTAAATAAATATTACTAGATTCGGAAAAAAATTATCTACCAGACTAAAGGAAAAAACTACAGGTGTCCATTTAGAAAAAAAGAAGTTGACAATTGTTACGTATTCAAGACCGCGTTGAAAAAATTGGAATTTTGAGCAGTTTAGAGTTTGTCCAACCATTTGTACAGGTACCACCCAAGAATTGGGTGATACAATGTAGAGAAACCCCTATTTCTAAATTAAGATATTTAATTTAAAGTTAAACTTCAGAAATAAAATGTAAAATTATTTGTTTTGCCAGCTCAACTCAAATTATCTCAGGGCGATTCGAGTTAATTGAAATGATTAAGTAAAAGGGGTTCACGACTTTCTTATACGTATGAGCGTTTCAAACTATACAATTTTAAGAATTTTTTTATACAAAACTTATTCAAAATCCTATTCTAAGTACTTTCATTCTCTTAATAAATCGCCATAGAATGCATACTTTGCAAGATATTCGAAGAAAAGTGCTACTTGCTAAAGTAAAAGTGCTACTTCCGGTCCGAATTTTGAAATTTCATGTATACAAAAAATATTGCAAATTCAACTCTAAATACTTTTGTACTCTTAATAAATATATATAGAATACATAATTTACGACATATTTGCAAAAAGTCGTTATTCGGTAAGAGTAAAAGTGATACTTCCGGTCCGATTTTGAAATTTCTTTTATACAAAAGATATTGGAAATTAAGTTCTAAATACTTTTATATTCGTAGCGTACTTGTCTAAAAAGCATGACTTGCAAAATATTGGCAAAAAACTGATTTTTGATAAGAGTAAAAGACCTACTTCCGGTAGTAATTTCGAAAAACTTTTTAAATAAAATGATTCTCAATTTTAATTTTAAGTACATATTGAACTGGTGTCGATTATGTGACAACACCAGTCAAATACCCACAAACACATACAGTCACCCTTTAAAACCCCTTGAATACAGGCAACCATATATACATCGGCGATGCATTATGTTTGGACCCTTGTATAAGAGTACAGGTAAAAATTCCTAAAAATTAAGACAGATTTTACTAACAAATCTAGTAAATTCTGAGAACCCCATCAAATTGTAAATATTAGAAAGAAATTCACCCCCAAATTTAGAAAACCAAACCAATGACTACTCTTTTCAGGAACCCCAACTGAAACCCCTGTATTAATCACTAAATATTAAAATAATTACCTGATTAGTTTAAAATACACATTAGTCTTATTTTTATACTTATATTTAGCAAATTTACACAATACAACAATAATTAGTTAAGTGATATATAGGCAAAGTATTAATATAAAATGAATCTGACAGCCATTACAAATGGACAATTTTAAATTACAAATTTCAACATTTATTACCACACTATGAGCATTTAAATGAGTACCATTTTATAGTGTGATTTCTCAAGAGTAAATTGTCACAAAAAGTTACAGGTTCAAGGTTAAAACAAGGTTGATAGTATCGAAAGCATCATCCCAAACTTTGGCAAAAGTATTGCACTTACATGACAAATTGATATCTAAAAATGCATAGCATAATACTAAAATAAACTAATGGTGAACATAAAAAACATTTAAACTATAAACTAGTTTACAAGTTACAAGCATGGTAACAAACAATAAAACTCTTAGTTGCGCACATTTAAGTTAAGCATCATTTTAATTTTCAAATTTCGACGCGCCATATTGACAGAGGCAAAATAAATATCAAATATTTCTTATAAGTAATCAAAGTAATTATAAATTAACTCTAGCAGTTACAAAGTCTATCGAGACGCATTTACGATGTAATATTTTTCAATGTCATATTTACAAGTTGAGACCAGATATTTAAATAAGCATTTTGAATAATTTGACAGTTGTCAACAGAGGTAAAAGAAAAGTTTTATAATTTTAATTACAAGCTATGTAGACAATTTAAAAAAGGTGGTATAGATTAAGAAAAGGTCATAGTTTCATGTTATAACAGTAAATCGTAAATAAATTAAAAGACCATTTAGTTATTCCACTTCAAAAACTAACCACACTAATTTTTTGTATAAAGAAAGATTTTAAAAAGGATTAAAAGACGAAAATATATTGTATGTATTTATAAGTTTAATTTGTAAAGGTAAAGTTCTACTAAAAAGGCATTTTAAGCCAAAATTCTGATATTTAAATTTATTTCATTAGCGTCATTGACGTCATCGAACAAATGAAAGTCGAAATGCAAAATTTGCCCTTTAATTTTTAAAAAATGTGTTTTTCTAAAAGAAAACGAATTAAAGTAATTTTATTGTACCGATTGAAAGACGAATTAATTTAACTAAGATAAAACATGATTCCACAAATATACAAAAATAGACTTGCCCGTAAAAAGACTTTGTAAAATTTTACTGTATAAAATTGCCATGGTTACAAGAACCACAACAGAGATTCATATAAAAAGGCACGTCCGACGAGGATCGAGGATTATTCAAGATTCTTCATTGTTTCGTGAGCATTCATGGTTATGCAAGAGATCATTAAGATTATTATTCAGTGATTGACATTCGTGATTATTAAGATTAATATTCAGAATTTGATTGTTTCGTGAGCATTCATGGTAATGCAAGCGGATTATTCATCGATTGATTCGTTGTTGAACCGTCATTAACGAGCCATTTTTTTCGATTCATTTATTTTTTGTGTGATCATTCATTGAGTTGATCGACGCATCTACAATTATTACCAATCCATATTGACATCCAGCCACCGTCAAAGTTAATACACCGAAGGTCATCCATTGAAGAAGCCGACCTTAAACCGAGCCGAACTGGGTCAAGGACTCATCGAACACCGATACCACACAGCTGGGACGCGAGCTGCCTTCACATAGAAGCAACCCCATTGGAACAAGTACCTGGCCTTTAACAAGATAAGGAATTAATACACAGAAGGTACCAAGTCTAATATTCGTATATGTATGTTTTTCTTGACACAAATGTGGGTCAAATCCAAATCTATGTCACATTTATGTAACGTCTTTTAATTCGATCATCTCTATCAATTAATAAAATTCAAATCTAGATACATAGCATATATAAACACTTAGAAAGTCAATTTAAAATTTCCAACAATTTAATGCTTATTTAAAAAAATATCAGAATTTACTTACAGTTAAATTTAGTACTATCTCATTTGTCATGCAGCCCATTTTTATAGTTGATACATAAGGGCCAAGTTCGCATACTGTGCCTTGTTTTAAATATTTCAAAATCGTAGAACTTCTGCCTAAATAACTGTTGTTCTTGTACACAATAAAAGTGTATTGTTGATATCTAAATTGTGTGGACATTGTTGTATTGTAGTAAATATTCAGTGTTATGTTTTAAATAAATTCAGATTTGTTGTTTCCTTATATAAAGTGTTTGTTTTCGTCACTGTTGAAACTCAGTCTTCCACCATAAGAGGTACACATATTCTGTTGACGCTCCAGCATAAGAGCTGTCTGTCCAAATTGAATTTCCAGGTTAGATTCTTCAAGATCGTCAAACGACAGCTGGATAGCAAGGTATACGGACTAAGGTAAATCAAACTTTCGAACCTCAGTAACGCCCTGTAGAGAACACAATTAGAGTCACTTAAACAACACCCACTTAGTTAATCACATAACTTTTAAATTCCTTTCTTTTGATTACTTAATCTATCCACTCGTACACATTAAGTATAGCGTCTTCGCGCGAATTTTAGTGTTCGTTCCACCTCTTGGATAAAGTATATCTCGATCTTGCGCAGTCATACGTTAAATGCCGCGAAATTTTTGAATTAGTAATAACGGTAGTTATCTATTAGGAAATTTGTGAGATACTAATTGATACATAAAATAAATAGATAATTTCTCTCCGTGTTCGTAGAATACAACCCCCCTTTAGCTAGCCGGCAGAATTAAAATTGAAAAGTTAATAGTTAAATAGATTATTGTGTTTAGTAGTTTTTGTTTTTAGGATAAAGTAAATTAAGCGCTCTAAGTCTCATTAGCTCTCCATTCATCATTATAACATAGATCTTTATTAAAGTAGAAACACCCCCCATAGCATTATTGGCACCGCAACTTGGGGCTTTGTAAGGGTACCTACCCCCCTATACACGCACCCCCATACCCCATCACAATATGAATTCTTTATAAATTTGTTTAAACTTAGTAGTTGACGAAATATTTGCAAAATTCGATTTTTTCACTGAAGTAAAGTACTACTTCCGGTCAACCGATTTTACTGAAAAACTAATCAGATCTCAAGAGGCAGATTATACACGTAAATATAAAATTTGGAATTGATATCTACAGCGGTTTGACCGCTATCGTGGTCACACACACTGAGAGAGAGAGAGAGAGAGAGAGAGAGAGAGAGAGAGAGAGAGAGAGAGAGAGAGAGAGAGAGACATTTTTTAAAAACCACTTTTTCGGTATCAGGCGACTTCAAAACGTGGACATCTGCAAAAATCTCGAGGTCGAAAATTTTCATCATCACAATACTTCCTTATACTACGTATAAGAAAGTAATACTATTTAAAATTTTAATAATTCTTATATTAAAATTAATGAATCCTGTATCTATAATTTCACAAACAACACAAGAAGTAACATATATTTAAAAAATGAGGTGTGGCCACCACACGACTTTCTTATACGTATGAAAGTGTTACTTCCGGTCCGAATTTTGAAATTTCATTTATACAAAAAATATTCCAAATCCAACTCTAAATACTTTTGTACTCTTCATAAATATATATAGAATGCATAATTTACGACATATTTGCAAAAAATCGCTATTCGATAAGAGTAAAAGTGGTACTTCCGGTCTGAATTTTGAAATTTTTTTTATACAAAAGATATTTAAAAGTATGTTCTAAATACTTTTATACTCGTAATGTACCTGCCTAGAAAGCATGACTTGCGAAATATTCGCAAAAAACTGATTTTCGAAAAGAGTAAAAGACCTACTTCCGGTAGGAATTTCGAAAAACTTTATTAAAACAATTTTTCTCAAATTTAATTTTGAGTACATTTGAATTCTTTATAAATTTGCTTAAACTCAGTAATTGACGAAATATTTGCAAAATTCGATTTTTTCACTGAAGTAAACTACTACTTCCGGTCTGCCGATTTTGCTCAAAATCTAATCAGTTCTCAAGAGGGAGATTATATTCGTAAATACAAAATTTGGAATTGATATCTACAGCGGTTTGACCGCTATCGTGGTCACACACAGACACACACACACACACAGAGAGAGAGAGAGAGAGAGAGAGAGAGAGAGAGAGAGAGAGACATTTTTTAAAAACCACTTTTTTGGTATCAGGGGACCTCAAAACGTGGACATCTGCAAAAATCTCGAGGTCGAAAATTTTCATCATCACAATACTTCCTTATACTACGTATAAGAAAGTAAAAGCAAATCTAATACATTTTTTTTTTTACAAACATTAAACTAACACAAACATTTCTGTAGGTCCTTTGTTCGATTCAATCGTAAGCTATAAACGCCAGAATTTATTACATACAATGCACATTCTATATTATAGGTGTTTATATCGATACTTGTGAACATATCAAGTTAACTTTACACATATATTTGTTAGACGAAATTTATTTTTCTGTTTGAATTTTTATTTTTACAGTCTCTCCTCCTTTATTACATAAAACATTACAGTAATTAAACAATAATTATTTGAATAATACCTTATCTAAATTCTTCTTATTCATCTTCTTTTTTTGTACTGTTTCCAGCAGGAACTTCGGGCTGCTTATTATCGACGAAATCTTCTTTATTTCTACGATGTTTCAACGGCGCCATCTGCTTGTTCCGCTACTCGAAATACAATCTTTATTTTAACAATATAAGACGTTGCACAATTACTTCTTAGGTGCAACTTTGACCACTACTTTACTACGTTTTCTCGGTAGTAAATTATTTATTGAAGTTATAGTAACAATGACTCTTATGCGTAGTCTAATGTTAGGAGTTAGCCTTTTGATACGATATTTAACGTATCTTGCTGTCGACTCTCTCTTTTATATCAGAATGTCTGGGGTTCCCCACTTTCCACAAAGTTCAGGGGTTCCCATTTTTTACACGCACATACACGTTCATTTAGCCGCGGGATTGTATATTGCTATTGATTGGAGTTTTTATTATCGCGTTAATATAAACTTTCGGCGTCACCCTTTTTTACTCATAAATGTATACAAAACCTATAACTAATATCTACTTAAAAAAAACACATTCATTGATTTTAAATATTATTTCCCTTCAAAATATTAATAAAAAAATATACTTAATTAAATCCTTAAAGAAAATAATAAAATTTTATAAAATTAATAAAGCGAAATGGGGTGTACCATTACACATTTTTATACCTTTTTTTAATTATTCAAATCGGATAATAAATAAGAAAGTCACGCAATGGGGCGTTTTTTATCGAATAGCCAGTATAATATAGGAACATTTTACGTTATTAAATCAAAAAGGTAAATAGAATTGCAAATGATCTTAACTGTTTTTATTTTTACCAGGCAGGGGACAACCATCATTTTCATCCTACTTGTGCCAGATGTACGAAATGCGGGGATCCCTTCGGCGACGGCGAAGAAATGTACTTACAGGGTGGCGCCATTTGGCATCCCAGATGTGGACCAGGCCCGACCGAGAACGGTCAAATACTCAACGGTACTACCGAAAACGGTCACTGCACGGATACAGACACCTCCGCCAGAGAATTCGACCGGTTGTCTTGTTCCGGTGTCAGCGAGATGCAGGTATTTATTATTTATATTCTGTTTTCTCTATGTCGATTTTTGTTCCTTGAACAAACTGTTTTAATATCACAATCGTCACTTCATACTTACAATAGATTTATACATTTAAGTAATTATCTACATACCTACTATATTTTCAGCTTGTTTTAATAATGGTTTGATATATTGGTTTTACCTTGTTGTTGTTGTTGTTGTTTTTTTTGGTGTTATTGTCGTTTTTTTATGTAATAAACTTTTTCATTTGTTTGTAATTTTTCGTTGCATGTAAATTTTGCAGTTTTCCATGCGTTCACGAACACCTAGCTTGACCGGTTCTCTATATAGCCCTACCAGCATGTCTAGAAAGGTTTGTTTTTATTATTATATTTTTAATTTGACTTTTTTCAGATATTTTACTAGTCTCGTCATTTTTTTTTCTTGTACGGTAGTGTATAGTTTTCATTTCTATTGCTATATTTAGCTCTTGGAGTTTATGTTAAAAATTCCTTTTTAAACTATAGCGTTCGCCCACCAGAATCATGGTAATATGTTTATAATGAATTTGAGTTTAAATGTATAATAACCATCTAATTGAAATGATTAAGAAGAATCTTTAAATTTAGTAGAATTGTGTAAAAAATTATTAAAAAATATAAAGACGGATGATATAACTGTAACGATGTTTTTGCTATTTATTTATTTATAATTTCATGTGAGAAATCAGGTTATGAAAACATGATGAAGCTGTAATGTAGAAAATAGACAACAAACAACAAGCCGAGCACTCTAAGAAAAAATATATTATTCACAATTATTTTATATATTTTGATTATATTACCATCATTTTGAAATGATTTTATTTAATATCTTTAAAGCATTTAATATAAAAGTAAAATTCTCATTCAATAATATTAAACATACTAATTCTGTCACGAAATTATAAATCGTACTTAGGTAAAAGATTGATGTTATATGATTATTATTAAGTCATAATGACATATATGAGTTATATTAGACATGTATGATTATTAACTTTATTATGAGCTTTTCTATAAATTTTCATTGTTATATCATATGTAATAATAATTAGCAACATAATACAATAGTAAGCAAAAGTATTTTTGACATATATACATCTAGAATTATTAAGAGTCCTATATAGTGGATCGGAAGTGTAATATTGGTTGCATAGCACATAATTTAATAAGCCAAGGACGTCCGTGTACTTATTACACATAGGGAATATATAATAAATATTTGAAATAATAACTCAATATCTAAGCGAATGAAAATTCATTTATGTCCAAATATTTACACATTTGTAACCGCGGGAAAGATTTTTACTAGAATAACAATTCATTGTAATGTGGGTTGCCTAATTTTAATTTTCTTTTATATTCATTTAAAACAAAGTAAAGAATAGTTGAACGAAAAATAAGTGCAGAGTGGCGTAGCTTTTTATTCAATTTATAACGTGAACCCAACCAAACAAATCTCCTCCGAAGGATTTTTGAGAAAACTTGTTTTTAATATTTTGACATATTAATTAATTTTCTTTAATCCGATAATTTTTTTCTAAATTTGATTCTTCAGCGGGGTAGATTACTAAATCTTCATAAGTTGACGTTGAAAGCTTTTCTCCAAATTTAAAATCAACAAAAATATCTTGCATCTAAAATCTGCTATTTTTCCATTGTTGACAGATCCACTATACTATATAGGACCCTTAAACATCTTTTTTAAATATTCAAAAATATTTGACATTGTAAGTATACTTACGAAGAATTAAACAAAATACCTCTCATCGATAAATCGTCCGGTAGATCTTGTACCACACCAAATTTAAATTATACTACATATTTCATCAAATATTTCTTCTATTGATAATTATAGTGTACTAGGGATAGGCAGTCGGGGGTACTTTGCCCTGCAATATTTCTTCTGGAGAAGATGTATTGCAATGTAATCCTTACTGCCGATCCTTAACAATCTATTGCAAATTGAGAATGTTCTTTTTTGAACTTGAAACGCACCTAATATAATTAATAAATTTTCTCCTTAAAAAAATAACTATTTATCTTTTTAGACAATATGTCTCATCTCTGCCAAAATAAATAATCATTGTTTTTTTTCTGGTATCTTATATGATAACTTCACTTTTCATATCTTATTATTGAAAAATATTATGACTGACATTTTATACTAGAACAATATAGCACAGCGTATGTTGAAAGGGAGCAACATTTTCTTTTTTGCAGATAAATACTCTTTAATAAATTGTTGTTGTAGATGAATATAGCCAGAAGGATAATTGTCATTGGAACAATTGCAGGTTCTTACTTTTACGTAAAATATGTGTTCCAACCATTTTTAAAAATACAATTTTAATATGAAATCAGGAAAAAGCATCTTTACATTCTAGAGAAGTAGTTTTCAGTAGTAGTAGTTTTAGATTTCGATAGAGGACGCCACTAACCGGGAAGAAATTGGCCAACACTCCTGTGATCAATTTTAAAGCGATTTGACATGACCTTATATGCGTATACCTTCTTCCAAAAAGAGAGAGAAAATTCTGAACAAACCCAAGTGAAAGTTATTTCTTATTGGTTGACAGCAAGTTGAAATAATACCATACTATATTTGCTTTTTGCTATCAATTGTCAAATATTTTAACATCTTTGACATTGTTTGTTTTCTAGACAAATTTATTTACTTTCGTGTGTTGTGATTACTACATTTACCTATCTGTTGTCTTAACTGTGGATTTACCTCTGAAGAATCAATATACAATTTAATTTGGTACAGATTTCTTATTTCAGACAGATATTTAAGTTTACTTTTACCGCCTAAAATTGCAGGTTGTAATTTGGTCTGGGGGTCTGTTCATAATTTCGTTTCTCTCTTTTCGGAATGAGGTATAGTATATGAACGGAGTCGAACATAATGTTACTACTGTCAAACCAACAAAACTAGACCCATTGAGCAACACCGTCGGCTTGTTGTGTACATTCCCAGACAAAAACAGAGCGCGCCAATATTTAAATCAGTCGTATCATGTCAAACGTTGTTATGTAATGATTGTAGTGAAAATAAGACTTATATATTATATCTTATAATTTGATTATGCATCCATATACATACATGATATTTGTAAATGTTATTTATTCAAAGATAGTAAAGTAAAACAAGAATTAATTCATATGGCATGATATACATTGCACTATACAGGGTGTCCAGAAACTCTCCTGACAAACGAAGACCGGAGATTCCTCAGATAATTTTAAGACAATTTAACCCAATTCACCCTAGTCCGAAAATGCTTCCTAAGGTCATAGGCATCCGTTTTGGGTAGGTAAATGGTTATTTTAACGCATAACTTTTTTGTCTTTAACTTTTAAGCATTTGTGACACTAGATTATTAAATTTTCAAGTATTCTAGTACTAAAAGGTACTCTTACTTTAAGTCGGTAGGATACACCGTTTTCTAGAAAAATCAATTTGAAAATTTTTCGTTTTTTCGTCATTAAAATTCAATTTATTATTTTTTGCACTAGTTCGCTCTGAACTGCCAACAGAAATAAAACCTACGTTTTTAATTGTCAAATTGTTGTCAGTTCGCGAAGTTGAAATGACGAAAGATGAAATGACGAAAAAACGAAAAATTTTCAAATCGATTTTTCTAGAAAACGATGTATCCTACCGACTTAAAGTAGGAGTATCTTTTAGTACTAGAATACCTGAAAATTTAATAATTAGTGTCACAAATGCTTAAAAGTTAAAGACAAAAAAGTTATGCGTTAAAATAACCGTTTACCTACCCAAAACGGACGCCTATGACCGGTACTAGAAATTCGCAATTGATGGAATCGATTCATCTCTGGAGGATAAATAAGCATACCAGTTTTTGTTTTTCTAAATAGAAGCGTTCGGGAGATATTAAAAAAAAAACAATTACAAGGCGCCATCTTCAAAGCTCCATTAGGAAGCATTTTCGGACTAGGGTTAATTGAGTTAAATTGTCTTAAAATTATCTGAGGAATCTCCGGTCTTCGTTTGTAGGGAGAGTTTCTGGACACCCTGTATATACTACATAATTTTGCACTATATATACTTCATAATTTTTAAAGTTATGTTTCATCACCTGATTGTAACCAATCGGTTTTTGAATCTGATTCACCTAATCTAATAATAAATTCTTCATGAACATCCATTAATTTGTCTTTTTCGATGTATTTTTTTTTCTGTTTTCTGTTCGTGTTTGCATTCTGCTTGCCACAAATTCTGAGAAATTTCAGCAAACGCCTGCCATATTAAAGCCTCAACATGGCAACTCAACATTTTTTGAGGCTACCTTCCTTTTCACTATGCTCCAAATCATTTCTATCGGGTTAATGTCACAGTGATATGGAGGTAACATTAACACCGAATGAACTAAACTTGCTGCATAATTTTCCATGGCATATTCAGGTTCTGGTTTATTGCGTCGCACTAATTCGATTAATTCACACTTTAACATTTCGGGGTGATATGGTATATTTTTTAACAACAGCCAGGATATATATCTGCTTTTTTTTGATGAAGATGTACGTGCTTAATTGATTTGGACATTGTGATATGGTGCGTTATTCATAACTATAATCGAATTTTGTGATAAATTTGTTATTAATTGTGTTTTGAACCACTTTAAGAAATTTTGATAGTTCATTTCATCGTGGTAATTCCTACTTTTTGTTTTCCATTTGAATAGAAGCAAAGCTCCGTCAATAAATCCCATATCACCACCAGCATGACACAAAATCCATCGTTGTCCTGCGCCTTCTTTCTTAAGCACTCCTCTTTCGTCTGAACTTTGTCAGCACTTTGACACAGTATAGTTTTTGTGCACGTAAGGGTCAGCACGGTAAATTGCAAATACCGTGCTCGCCAGGTCACTACATCTTGTCGTTCCGTCAAAACTTTTCTATTCGACTTACATTTCTTGTACTTGTATCCGATCTCAATAATAATTTTTCGTAATGTTTTTTTGCAACCAGAGAATTCAGTTTCAGATTCCATATGAGTATGTAAACTGTATCTAAAATTTAGATTAAAATAAATGTAAAGTATGTTAAATATATTAATGCATATATTACTTGTCATCTAATATAATTTTGGAGTTCTTTTCCTTTCTCGGCTCTATAAGGGTAGTAGAAGATGGAGGTTGGTTTTCCAAACTCTTAAACAATTTGCATTTGACACGCTTTATAGTTTTTTCTGATTTTCCCGTCATGACAGCCACTCTACTAATGACTTGATCTATTCGTTTCCCTTCTTCACAAAACTCAATAATTGTCTCCATTATAGTCAAGACGTCATCTTCTTTTACAGGTTTTTGTTTAACCATAATGAATATGATAGATATCTACAAAATATTTGTAACATAAATAGACGCGTACTGCAAAATTGAGGTTATATTATTACTTACCTTCAACTCACAATGCAAAATGAAGTAGTTTCATGAAAAACTCTTTGGACATTCGAAAGGGGGCAGTAAATAATAGAAACCAGGAGAAAACGCAGGAAGAAATTAAAACAACGATTTGATAAACAAGTGAATAATCAGTACATAAGCTGTCAAACATGACAAGTGGGGTTGGGGGGGGGGGGCAAGAAGCTGTTATATTAGTTCGTATATTTTCGGAGGGACAGATTCTCTTGGTCGCGCATTAATAGAATTATAAACACATTATTGTACTAGAGACATAATGGGATCGTTCTATATCATGCATTCAGAAATATATGTGGTAGAGAGGGGGGCAAATATAGCCAAAATTCGATATTATTTCTATCAGTTGATAAATTCGGTGCAAGGTGCAAAAAATATGCTACGAAATGCCACAGTTTTCTCTCTGTAAAGCTGAAATAAAAATAATTTTAAATTGAAAATATATGTCATACGACTTAAAAAACGTTTAATTTTACAAATTCCAGCAATACAGTTACCACACCAACGCATCTTCGCCTGGTTTAATTCTTAGAGATTACAGTAAATCGGCAACTTTAGGGGACGACATTTCTAGGATATATACATATAGTTACCTAACGGAAGAACCTGCGCACGGATATTTGCGCAGACCCATAGACCCCTATGATAAGGCGCCAACTTCACCACATTTTCACAGACCTACCTGTAAGTATACGGCGTTAACAACAGTACATCTGTACCTTACTTATTACTTCTTATTTTCTGCAGCGCAAAATTCAGTACGTAGTAGTTTCGGTGCTAGCAAATCAAGACACGGTTCTAAATCTGGAATGAAGGTGCTAGTAGATTCGATACGAAGCGAAACTCCGAGACCGAAATCGCCGCACATGAATAACGAAGAGCCGATCGAAATGGCCCACTTTCCCGATGCGAAACCACCAAAACCAGGAGAAAAACCAAAGATAGAAAGAGATGATTTTCCGGCGCCACCTTATCCTTATACGGACCCAGGTAATCCAGAACGCAAATTTTCATTTTATTCTTAAATTGTTCCGGTCGATGTCAATTTCTATTGGCATCGAACGTTATGTGTAGTTTGTACTGTGATAATGTCAGTTGATAAAACTATTCTACGATAAGAAATATGCATGAGTCAGTCGAAACATGGCGATCATCACTTGATTCATGGTATTCGTGCGTTAGCAGTAGTCGGCTGTGGACATGGATGAAATATTTTGCAAGAATTTCTGCTTAAAAGTGAAGCTTACATAACGTATGTCCAATATGCAGGACATTATTTAAATAAAGCCGGTACTAATTAGCGATAGTATTCGCCTACTAAAATATACAGAATATTATTAGTACACAAAGTTAACAGAAAAGGAAAAATTGGTATACAATGATAATGTTGATAAATCAAAAATATTTATTATCTGTTATTTAATTAAAAGAAAAACGCAGTGATACTAGTGTGGTCCATTAACAATATTGTCCAGCATTTTTATAACAAGAAACATATATTCCCTCACTATTACACGTCTACTAATTAATCCGGTCCTTTGTTTCTGAATCAGTCTTTTGATTCATTTAAAGCCTTCCTCGTTACTAAAAATTACGTGCTAACAAGCACAACCACTAACATACAACATTAAATATATTATAATTATTAACTTAGTGTTGATAATTCTCCTAAAGAAATGAACAATAATGTATACACATTTTTTATATAAACAGGATAATCATGAAAAGACTGAAATTATAAATGGATATAATTGGTCCAATAAATTATGAATAAACTAGCTATGTTGATTTGTAAAAACAATCAACTCGATACGTCAAAAGTATGATTATATTGAAAGCAAGCCTATTTTAGAACTTCAATATGAAAATAATTTCAAACACCTTAACATTTAAATTAGAAATTTTCTGGTTTTTCACACGAGTAAGGTTTGTATTTATTAGGATTTATCGGTTTGCATGCTTGTAAAAGTCTGTAGTGAATAATTTAATAAATTAGCACCAGAATCATTGTCTAGATTGACAAAACGTCAATGCTCTTTCAAGAAAAATCAGCATCCACGCGTTGTATAGCATGTAAGAATGGGTCGCTGTACGTGGTTATCACGCCAAGTCCACTTGTTTATCACGTGCCCATAATATTGCAGTTTTAATACATAAATACATATAGAAGGACCGATTAGCTTTAATTAATTCTTTAATGAAGTTGGATTCATAGCAATATGTATTTTTTCTATGTTTTTTTGTAGAACGTAGGAAAAGATGGTCCGATTCCTACAAAGGAGTGCCAAATTCCGATGAAGAGGATGTTGTCGATGGAGAAACGGATTCAAAAGAAGTTAAGGATGAACAACTGAAAAAAGAGGAAGCGGAACTTACGAAAATTTCTTCCGGTATGGGTAAAGTGTTCCTGAAAGAAGTCAAAGAACGAGAGAAAGTTAAACAATGGAAAGCCGCGCATTTAGATCCTAGAAATGCCTCGAGGTAAGTCCGTTTTAAATGCTACAACCAAACATATCCATAATATGTTGCTACTGTGATTATCGGATAGTTGTTATGACTGCCGTGTTGAATAGGTATATGTTTGGATCTAGAACACTACACTGACACATTCGTGTGATATAATTCAGTATATTTACTCTAAAGTTTCGTAGTAGCTAAGGATAAAAAGGGACATTTTTCCAAACTTTCACGCAAGCCTGTTCGCATGCTTTGACAAACGTCCAAAAACATCGTGAGCACTTCCTGTCCTGATCTTAATTATTTAATTTTCCTGACAGAGAACTTACTCGCGTTTAACTCTCTTAAAAACTACCTCAGTAGGCTCTGTTCTTCTTTTCTTACATCGATCACTAGATTCCAAACTTCCTCTATTAGGCACTATATGTCTCTCATTGTTTGGTCCATCCATCTTATCTTTGATGATCTACCTTCTGGCTTACTTTCAACACCTCCCTATCGGACCATCGGTTATACTTCACGCTGTTCGTTTTTCTTCTAGTATATCGATATACTTGACATCCTATTTGACTTCATTAAGTATAAGCCCTTAACATATCTAGCATCTGTCATACTCTGATGCACCCTTTGCCGTCTTTTTTTTACCAGAATAACAAGTCATTGTAATATGGGTTGTCTAATTCTAATTTATTTTATATTTATTTAAAACAAAGTAAAGAATAGTTGAACGACAAATAAGTGCTGAGCGCGGTAGCTTTTTATTCAATTTATAACGTGAACTAAAGCAAATAAATCTGCTACAAAGGATTTTTGAGAAAACTTGTTTTTTAATATTTTGACATATTAATTAATTTGCTTTAATCAGATCATTTTTTTTATTCAACGCGGTAGATTACTAAATTCTTCATAAGTTGACGGTGAAAGGTTTTCTCCAAATTTAAAATCAACAAAAATATCTTGCATCAAAAATCTCCTATTTTTCAACTATTCACATATCCACTATATAGGACCCTTAACTCACTAGCATGACGTCTATCTGATCGTCCTGGGCTTCTAAGTAACGCTTCTCTTACCATTGCAACATTTTCTGGTGTCGTTACACTGCGTCTTGGGCCTGTATGCTTCATATCCATTATGTTCGCAACAACCCCATGTCGACGGACATTAAAATGTAAACGAAATAATCGCTGCACAGCTGTCACCGACTCACCATTTTTAATAAAACTGTCACACACAAAGAAATGATGTTGCAAGTCCCACTACACCCCAGCAACTGAAATCGCGTCTTATGTAGAGGAGAAATATCCCCACCATGCTCTTCTCCTACCACCGCGCTCTCCAGCACTACGCAGTTCAAAACCGTTCGTCACCCCTGTGTCACCCTATGTTAACGTCCAAGCCATATGTGATCAATATTATGTTTTTATATCGATGCACGGTGGCCCAGTTCCGTATATGACAGTTGAATTTGGAAAAATTCTTCTGCTCATGAAATCATGCGACGGACGACGAATACGGTATTGTTGGGAGACAGTGGCTATGGTATAATACCGTAGCCAATGCGCAGCGCAGGTTGCTGATTATTAAAAAAGAGAGATTTCTTATAGAATTAGAATATCTTTTGGACAGTTGAAACGACGGTTTTCGATTCTTAAATGTGTCTGTCGAGTGAAAATGGTGAATATTCCGTAAGTTGTCGATCCCATTCGAGGTCCCGCCTTGGGAAGCGGTTTTACTATGTGTGGAGAAAATGTTTGTTTTCCTGGCCGATTATCAATGTTAGATGGTCCAGCTACTGGATTTTCGGCATTGCCTATGTTCTTTGTACATTCTTTATGTTGACTATTTTCACTAGGAAGGTTTTGTTGAGAATAGTCGTTAGGAATGTGCTCTTGAATATTTGACGGCTTATCATTCTCTAAAAGTTGATTGCCCTGATTGTAATTTCCGTCAGGAGGAACTGGCCTATCGGTGACATATGCTGGAGCAAAATCAATGTCTGAGAATACGTCCCGATTATAAGGAAATATGCCACTCTTTTTAAAAGCATTTATAATATTGTTAGGACACATCGCTAGGGGGTAATCTGAATCTGATTAAATGTATGAATGCACATTTACCCTAAGCCGGTATTGCGAACAAACAACGTGCAGACAGCTGTTTCGACCTTACATTGGTCTCATCAGTGCACGAACGTGTTTGATCACAATCCCTCAAAAGCTTAGAAAACCTGATATTGTCAACTTACGTACCAAACGCCATGAGAGATTCTCAGCGGCATCTGTTACCCAAGTGCGACATCGCAAGGTAATGTTGACATCCGTAGTACAATTACTAATCAGGCAACTGTAGATACACGTGCATTCAATGAATATTCTGAAATGAATGAATATTCACTTAAGCAATCCCACATCTTGCAAAAGGTACCAGAAACGACAAATACAGCTACGCGAACTCAAGGTCAAGCCCGACGTACACAGTTAGCTGTTCTAGCAGCACTTAATCGCTGAAATTGACTGTTCGGTAGCTTCTTCGTTTCCTCGGTTTATTGTGCCATGACTCCGTCTTCAGTTGTTGCCGCCTTTCGTTTGCCGGTTTTAACTGCGATCACGATTCAGATTGCTCATCGCCGGTGTCATCTTGATAGTTCCTCGTCACTTGCCATCTTCTTCATTCACAAATATCCAACACAGCTCAACCAATGTAAAATCGAAGCTAACATGTGATGTTTTTATATACTATCCTGTAGTATGTTTACTTTATCTAGTAAACTCTTTTTTTTTAAAAAATTTGAAATGTAAAATAGTTAATTGATGAGGCTGATACATGTTGAAACTCCATATTTAACTGAATAAACAAAATACGTAAACTTGGTTTCAAAAATTATTTAATAATATCACTACAATATCGTTTTGGCAAACTCTCATCACCTGATGAAGCCAAAGTTTGGCGAAACGATATTGTAGTGATATTATTAAATAATTTTTGAAACCAAGTTTACGTATTTTATTTATTCAGTTTAATTTGAAATGTGGTTTTATATTTAATTAAAAGCAAGAATTGTTATTGATAAAAAAAATTGTTTAAAAATTGGAAAAATATCTTACCCTCTAGTCTTTTTTTTCCATCAGTAAAAGAATTTTCTTGATTGAATCGGCCGTTACTTGCTGGAACTCCATAATAATTAGGGTTAAAGTAAGATACAATTTAGAACTAATTTCCAGTATAATCATACTTTATTTAAAAAATACGACATGTTTCGCTACGATGTAGCTTCTTCAGGTATTGCGTTACTACTAAATACATTCTACAAATTTATGATTTTTCCAACACATTTTCTACACACTTGTTCATTACCTAAGTACAATAAATCTCGTAATGACTATATAATGTACTCTAAATATATTCTTAACAACTACCTACGTCTTTAACGGTACCAGTTTAAAATTGGGGAGTTATTTAGATCTATCTGGTCATTTAACAGTACATCTGAGTATTTAAGCTTATTTATTTCTAAGGCTTTAAGTAAATTTAGTTTTAAACCTTTTTCTTGTGAATGTAGTATCTCAAATTCGTTGTTGGAATTATGATTATTTTCTAGTAAGTGAATTGCATAATTTGAATCTGTCTTTTTATTACTAAAACTCTTAAAATGTTCGTTTATTCTTTTGTCAAAGCACCTCCCTGTTTGGCCTATATATGTTTTAGGGCAATCCATACATTTTGATTTATATTGATTTTTTACCCTTGTTTATCTTTGATTTATTGTTTTTTATGTATTTCCCCAAAGAATTATTTGTTTTATATGCTACATTTATATCTATTTTATGTAAAAAAATCCATTTTTCGCTTGTTGATCCTATGTAAGTTAATACTTTATAATTACTTAATTTCTCTTTTGTTATTGGGTAAACCATTTCTATTGCCTTTTTATATTTCTTTTTTCTCAAGATTTGATCTACTATATTTGGGTTGTATCCATTGTTTGTTTTATTATGTTTAGTTCTTTAAGAAAATTTTCTTTATTTAATGGAATTGATATCAATGTATATATCATAGAGTGGAACGCCGCTAATTTTTGACTAAAAGGGTGACAAGAACTATTATCAATGATAACATCTGTATGTGATGGTTTGTGATAAATTGTAAAAACATGTCTGTTGTGTTCTCTTGAGATTGTAAGATCTAAGAAGTTTAAACTGTTATTTAATTAATTAATTGATGAGGCTGATACATGTTGAAACTCCATATTTAACTGAATAAATAAAATACGTAAACTTAGTTTCAAAAATTATTTAATAATATCACTGCAATATCGTTTCGCCAAACTTTGGCTTCATCAGGTGATGAGTAACTGTTACTCATCACCTGATGAAGCCAAAGTTTGGCGAAACGATATTATAGTGATATTATTAAATAATTTTTGAAACTAAGTTTACGTATTTTATTTATTCTGTTATTTAATTCTTTTTCTATCGTGAATTAATATTTTTATGTAGATTATTTATGTTCTAAAAATTGCTTTAATTATCTGTCTGTTCCACTGAAACAACCCTAAAATGTGATTATACTGGAAATTAGTTGTAAATTGTATCTTACTTTAACCCTAATAATTAAGTAAAAGAATTATTTCTCATTTCGCCGACTAACAGAATTTTTCAAGAAATATGAGATATAATATTTATCGTGTATTTATTCTTTCATCTCAAGAAAACGTCAGACAAAATTTTTTTTTTATATTATTCATGATATCTAGGCTAAAATATTTAAACTTTGTTTTATCCTATTTTCCAGAACGCCTAGCGCAAGTAAAGAACCAAATTATAGACTCCGTTACGACTCGCCTGTAGGCGCAAGTCCATCTAGGAATTTAGATCATCCCAAACCCTTCGAGGAAGACGATTTCGATAGATCCCTCAGTTGTCGGTCTTCGACGGGAAGATCCATCGGCCACACACCCAGCTATAATGGTGAGTATTACATCTTCACAATAATAAGAACTAACATTATATTACACTGACTTGCATTAATTCATATGTATAACAAAATTAACCGTTCGACAATATACGAAATCGATCACAGAACACTTTAATGTCAATAGGCGTTTATGTAGCATAAGGTGAGGAGCATGAAGTGTAAAAATGGTGTAGCCTTGCATGATGATCACATTTAATATTGGTGTAATTTTATGTAAACATGGATAGAATGTTTTAGATTATGTTATAATTGGTTTTAAGTATTTGAAATAACAATTAATTGTACAAATATTAGTAATATTTAGGAACAACGGTAAATCCATATATAGTATAGATAGAACGTATAAATAGTAGATTTAAACTAACAATTTTTATTGGAAAACAATTATCAAAGACATCACATTAAAGGGAAAGAAAGTCATGTGATACAGGTATTTTTAGAATTTTCATTATGCGAGAGTAAAAATTTTTCTTTAAGTTTTTATGTCCTGTTCTTTTTTGAAATTATATTTTTATCGTTTCAAGTGACCTCTTGTAAATAGATCTGATAGTACGATTAAGAATCAAACTTGTCACTTCTTTTCAAATATAAATATCAAAATTGAAATAGCCTGTATGATGGAATGACACATATTTCATGTGAGAAGAATGAAATTAATATTAATAAGAATTTCCTCTGTTTGAAAATCGAGAAGAAAATCATTATATAACCGTTCAAACCGCTGCAGTACTGTTTAAGCATTTAGTACGCTCTGCTTCAATGAGTAAGTTAACTAACATTTTATTAACTAAGATACCTAGATTCTGATGATACGTTTAATGTCATTGATTATATATATTTACGCTTTGCTGTACCTCTTGCCATTGCTAATGCATCATCAACAACATCGGACTTTGAATATTATGCAGATTGGACTTTGTTTTTATGTTAACAAATTTTCAGTGTTTCAAAATTATTTGTACTCTTTTTAAGAGTACAAAGTAGGGTGGAGACGCCCACCACCACCCTCTGCTCTCTTCCAAGTCATGTCATAGTGAGTGACCCACGGAATAATATTTTTAAAAAAATAACAAAATGTGATCGTTTCCAAAAACGTTTGCCAACATTTTTGGCACTAGCTGTTTGAGTTAATCGTAATGACTATATTTTATTAATACATTGTTGTATACAATTTACATACATTTCATTCAACCTATAGCAAACAGATGGCGTTGCTATGTATTTCTTAATTATTGTACATTTTAACACCCCCACTTACAAAAATATTGAAATCATCTATGCAGCAACAATAAACTATTCTTTCGGATTTGCTTATTTCGAAACGCGAATGCTCTTCCACTTCCGCCATCTACTTGTATATAAAGCAATTTCGTCGTAATGGAATCTATAGTTATGGTAACTTCTGAATGTTCGACAGCCATAATCATTGACGCAAATTTCTCAGATAGTCCCGCCAAAAGTAATGACCCTATCCATTCTTCATCTTCAGCTTTTGCGATGTTTCAACGACTTGGTTTACATGAAATTCCATAGGCTTACAATTTTCCAAATGTAATGATATTACGCGACGGAATAACCCTACCTTCCTTGAAAAGCCACTGTCATCACAGAGGTTTTTTTTAACTTTGACTAAAAACTTCTTTATCCGTTACTTCATCTTTATTACGCACGAATAAGGATGAATGAAGTGTTAAAATCAATTTAGCTTTTACCTTCTCTATCATTTCAGTATCTTCCTCAGTACCTTCAGTGCACTTGGACAAACCCTCAAGTACGAAAATATTTTCGACGGCAAAGAACCGACCGTCATAGTTTTAGTAATTTCACACTAGTATTCTTAATAATTTCAGTTGTTCACTGGGCCCATAACCTATTAAAGCAAACTACCTGTTCGAATTATTCGTAATGACTGATTTTTATTAATACATTGTTGTATACAATTTACAAATAGATGGCGCTACTATTCATTTTTTAGTTATTGTACTTTTCAACAGAGGTTCATCTTTAACGCAAGCAATACAGTGATGAGTCGCGGCCTTCGAAAAAGCATCGTTTCTGAATATCCCTCAGAATCTCAGTTGTCTTTATCTTCTTAAAAAACAAGTACAAATACCAATTATATTCATTTTACAATTCCTTTAAACAGCTGTATCTGTCAAACTGTTAAAACCGCATGACCTATTAGAAAATACAAGGCATGTCCGGAAAGTAAGTACCGTTTTGGAAAAAAAAAAGCTCATAAAAACATTTTCTTCAAAACAAAAAATATTTGTACATGACAGAGCATTTCTTAAACTATTTTTCCACATAGTTGCAACTATTGTTCAGACATTTGTCATAGCGAAAAAGCAATTTCTCTATACCCTCTTCATAGGGGAAGATGCCGCCAATGAAGACAGCCATTGCAGGACGCTGTTTTTTACGGCGTTATCGCTGTCAAAGGGCCTTCCTCCAAAATAACGCTTCATGTTCACGAATAAGTGGTAGTTAGAAGGTGCGAGATCAGGGCTATACGGCGAGTAATAGAACTGTTCCCAACCGAACCAATTGAACGGGGTTTTGAGTGACACCTGCAGAATTGACAACATAATGCCTCGACTAAGAATTCCACGTCTTTTACTTTTAACTGCGCGCCAAAGTTTCCTCAGCGTTTCATAGTATCGTTCCGTATTGATGGTTTGAGCTCTGGGTAGGAACGCCCTTTCTGCACTTGATTTTTCGTGCAGACAACGTTGTTTTGAATTTTTCTTATTTTGATTCTGGAGTGTCATGAAAAACCTTAGTTTCATCACCGATCACAATACTGTTTAAGAATTCATCTCCCTCAACACTGTATCGGGTAAGAAAAGCTAAAGCACTGCCAAGTCGCTTCGTTTTTTGGATATCCGTAAGCATTTTCGGAACACAATTTCCGATAATTTAAAGGATTTGTGACAACCTCATTCTTCCTGTGAAGTCGTCTGCGTTCACAAATTTTCACATTCACTTATTGAACCAAACTCACCAATGACCGCAGAAGGCCGCCCACTACGTGCTTCGTCATGAACATATTGGTTCGTCCATTATTGAACTATCTGTCATTACATTTTCATCGTAAATCTCTACAAATTAACGATGAATTTCAGCTGGCTCAATATTCTTTGCGTTCAAAAACAGTATTACAGAACCCACATCGCATTCGGCGGGCTCAGAAATTGTCTTATAAACTCTTTGAACGATCACTAACAAATGTAAACACAACGTAATCCGGCTCTAATTCAGTGGTGCCAGTAGTATAGATTTGCAATTCCCCAGAAGCCATTCTAAAAATTCCCTAGATTTCCCTAGACCTTTTCTTTCCGATAATTCACTGGATTCACTAGAGCGAGAACTTTAGAGGGGGTAGGGTACGTTAAGATAAAGTAGATACCTATCGGCCGGTAACAATTTTATAATTATGCAAATGCCAGTTATACAATCATTAAATGTTTATTTATGTAATAAGTCATAATATCCTCCTACGCTTGGTATAGGAGGGGTTTAATTTACACAAATTATTTTTATAAATTTTTTATTTCAATTTTATCAAAAGAATCCCTTAACCCCATGACGCGTCTTTTGTAGAAGAGAAATATAACAGAAATTTTGACGGTGATGTATTAGTTTGGTTTATTTGCATATTTTAAATAATATGTAAAGAACTTCCATATTTGTACACACAGATAGACGCTATCTTGAAGGATTCCCTAAGAGATGGCGCGAATGTAATTCAATTTACCATGGCCAACTGAAAGTCACACGATCTGAATTAAAGGAATATATTGTCATGTAAATTTTCGGCGATAGCGATTCGGCTGTAAATCACGGCAATCAAGTGGATAGTGGCTCCCCTAATAGCAAATTCACTTGTCTTACATTAGCAAATATATATTTTCATCCTTGTCTAAAATTGTGATTTTGCTGCTTGGAATCGCTTTGACGAAAAAGTAAATTTCTATTTGAAAAAATTACCCGCTTCTTGCTTACTTGTTAGTTGGTTACCTAGCTTTAGTTTTATACTCCATACAAATCTAACACTATGATACACTAGATGGCACTGAGCAAAACAGTAAAAAAAAGTATAAAAAAACCAAAAATTTAGACAGAATTAAACTTGAGCAAATATTTTTTATTTTCTTTAAAATTTGTCCAGGATTTCCTAAATTTTGAGTAAAATTCCCTTTATCCCTATTTCATCAAGAAATCCGTAGATCTAGGGAAAAATTCCCTAACTTGGCAGCAATGGCTCTAATGGCGTCAGCGGATAGACCATATAATATGTAGTACTATGCAGCATGTGTCAATTTTCATTAGCCATAGGCGATCAATTCATGCAATACGTGACAACGTGGCACCCCTACTTTCCTCTCCAATGCCAGCGCGACCGATACATGCTCGAAAATACAAGTTAGCTTAGCAGTAACTATTGGACCACTGACTTGGGTGTTTGTAATGCGTTCAGAAATAATATTTACGAGTTGCAAGGATTTGTTTTTCTTTTTCCTTGCAGTAAATGCAGAGAATTATTAACTGCGTTCACGCTGCATGACACAAACGAAAGCGTAATTCTAATAAAATTAAAAAATAACCGTAATAAGGTAAATAAAAAAGGATTCTGAAAATAATAATAAACTACTAGATCAGGAGATCGCCGCGGCCATTTGATGTTTCCCGTTCCAGTAATAAGACGGCTTTTATTGCAGACTAGATAGCAACGTGTTCGCAGGTAAACATTGAATGTAAAATCTAGTGGGGAGAAGTGGGAAGATCGGAGAAAATGGTTGTGATGTCGATTGTTGCCGGGATTGGTGACGGACAGTAGGGGTGCCACGTTGCCACGTGTTACTTGTATACGTTTAAATCGCACATAAACATTGAATCCCTATACCTAATGAAAATTGACACATGCGGTATATATTGCGTGTAGTATTGCAAAGCAATGGATAGTGAATTCACGGATGAAGGGAGAGAAAACACATTATAGTTATACCGTAATGTGAAACGGTAGCAGTGCGCTTGCGTTACTGTTATGTTAAATGCGGTAAATTTTAACAGGAGTTGCACAGGAAATTAACGTTAGGTGACATCTCGTATAAAGTACAATTGTAGGTACACTTGAAGTCATGAAAGATGATACCTGCTCATCATTTAATATTTTAAGATTCAAATCAATGCATCGCCGTCATGATTTGTATTTTAAACTATAAAACGAACACGGATGCTTCAATGATATCCATTTATTTTTACCGATTAGATTGACAATCGACCTATTTTTAGGTTATGTATAATTAGATAATCAACTTATTATTTATTAGAAGTATGTAATATAAATTCAAGTCTTTTAATGTACTATTTCAAAATATACCAAAATACAAATGATATTATAATTTTTTGATAAATAACATGGCGGCAAAACAAACAATAAATACAATTTATTTACATCAAATTATTTTTTATAAATTAATTTTAAATTTAAATGCAATGTGCAGCAATATCGGACTTTTATACATATATTTATATAAACTTATGATACAGTATATCATTATTTAATGGTTCAAATATTTATATACTTAAAAAGAGGCAAACAATTTATTATTTCAAAATATATGTGAAAAACATTAAAATTAGGTTAGGCCACATCAATTTTCTCGTCGAATGTATATATATTGTCCGATCAACTGTTAAATTTAACGCTTGACAGTGGATAGTAGTTGACGCAAGCGTACCAGCCATCAATCAGACTACGGTACAGTAATATGTTTGCTATCTCGTTTTGATTTCGGAACTTTTGTCTCCAGAAACGCAATATATATAGTACTACATATATGGGATAGACTATGAACCAGAGAGATGCTTGTGTATGCGCGCCACTACGACAAAAGCGCTACGATGGCGGTAGAACGAAACGGTACTTACTTCCCGGACATGCCTCGTAATACAAGTCTTACCTTGCGCCAAATCATCCAGTTGGAAGAGTTGACAAGTATATGACCAGTCGATGATATTTCTGATATAAATTATCATTTTGCTTGCCCTTTTAGAATACAGTATCTCTATATTATAACTATCACTAAAAACGGCGATGTTTATGTATTTTAATCTTCAGCCATTATTCGTATATAATATTTTCACCGAATATAATAAATCTCTATTTAACTTTTTGTTGTTGAATTTTAAATTTTTCAATTATTACAATTACAAATATCTATGTATACATAAAATTATATGTATGTTCTAATTTAATACCACAATAAATCCATTTTAATTAGTAAGAAATGAAGAGAATCGAAAACACCGTATAAACGTACACAATGGATCACTTAAGTTTTTAATAAATACCCATATTTATTATTCTCAGCTTTTAATACAGTAATGTATTATTGATGTTGTTGAATTACTAATATTTTAAAATTAACAATATAAAGAGCTGTGTATATAGTCATACATATATATTTTTGTTTAGTTATTTTTGAATATGTTTCGAGTTTAATTAAATCATTATAATTAATTGTTTATATTTTTGCATAGTTGCTGCGTGCATATTTTCTTGTACATTACCATTTCGTTTTCCATCATCAACCATTTTTTTTTTTCTTTTTAATCTGTAAAATAAGCAAAGTTCATTTTATTTTCGTTTATTTGGCAAATTTTTCATTTTGTTTGTTTGTGTATTTGTATAGTAGTGTCGGCATTGAGAAACGTACCTAAACCAGGATATGGGCTAAAATCTTCCACATTACCTGTAACACGTAATGGATATGTAAGTACTGTGTTGCCAGATGAGAAAATTTTAATACATTTAAGACATTGCAAATATAATTTCGTATTAAATTTCTAGCATACCCACTTTATTTACGTAAAAATTTTCTTTGAAGGCCACCACCGCCACACACAAATCTAATAATCACATATAGTATATAATATTTTAGTTTAAAGTAGAAACTTTCGAAACTTATTAATAAACCTAACAGCAATTTTGACTTATCCGGTTTCTCTTTTTTTTTTTTGGGTTCAGTTGTGAGCTCTCTGCGTCAGGTACCTAAGCCTGGCTACGGCTTGGCACCTAGATCACATACCTTCAGTTCTTCCGCCGGTAGTTATACTCATATTCCTGTAAGTCGCTATTTCGTTCCACTTAGGAAATGTTCAGTATTGCATGATGTTTTTGTTGTTGTTTTTTATCCCTTTTATTTTGATTTGAATATGCTGATACAATGGTTGTACACTTTAACATTTCCGATAAGCGTAACCGTTCGGACAATTTTACATCCTATACAGGCTGATTCATTTTCGGCCCGCACCATGAAGATCTCGTTTATTATTGGATATAGAGTATAGGTTTAAATTTGGCGAAGTTGTTAAATTTTGTGTTTGTTATGAATCCGTAAAGAAAATGGACATGTGACGGATCACGTTCGTTTAAAAAAAAACTGGAAACCCCATTTTGTTCTTTTACCTGTAGCACCTACATTTGGTCTTGTAGAGAAAAAATAGAAGCACATTCTTATGCCCACTTTTAAACCGCTATCCAATGGTGTACTCAACATTTTTATATGACGTTTCGTTTTTATCTGGTCATCATCAACTATCTTATTTCATATAGGCGCCATATTGGATTTACACACCTTAAGAAAGAGTTTTTTTTTCTAATTTCAACCATGTACTACATGTTGATAGAAGTTTTTGATATCATCCTTTAATTGAAAGAATAAATTTTAAGATTAAATTAGGTAGCCATGAAATTTCAATCCGTTAAACATTTCATTTATCGTTCATTAGTAATACAAAAATGTCATACACCAATGAAGAGAAACGAGTTATATTAAGTATTTTTATTTTTCGAATCGAAATTCAACAGTAGCGAGTACAAGATATTTACATTTGTATCCAGAACGACAACAGCCTCATCGTACCATTTTTCTAGACCTTGATAGAAACTTGGTCGAGAATGGATCGTTTATTAAGTCGCATAATGTTCATGTCAACAGGAATTTGAATGAAAATCGACAGGATATTTTACAAATTGTAACAACACCATTGGATATCGGTTTAAAAGTAGCTTTAAGAATGTACTTTTATTTTTTCTCCACAAAGCCAAATGTAGGTGCTATAGGTAAAAGAGCAAAATGGAGTTCTTGTTTTTGTTTTTTTTTAAACAAACATCATTTGTCACAGGTCTATTTATTTTACAGATTCATAACAAACACAAAATTTAACAACTTCTCCAAATTTAAACCTATACTCTTTATCCAATAATAAGCGAGATCCTAATGGTGAGGACAGAAAATGAATCAGCCTGTATTGTATGACTCTGTCTTGTATTCAGAAATATTTATCAAAGAGTACTGATTACATTTTGGTAATTATAATTGAATCCAATCACGTGCACAAAATGTAAAACATAAAATTAAAGTCATTAAAGTACACAAAGCCAAAGTCTTTCACGTTTCAGGTTAAAATTGGAGTATTGCTCTTTCTAAACGTTGATTTATATACAGGGTTACCGCTAAATAGGTACCAGGCTATGGCCAATATGAAGAATACGTATAAATGTCTTAACTGGAAATCAAAAAAAAATATATATTTGTAACTCGTAAAAAATTTCCAAATTTTTAGGACCAAAATGTAGTTAAAGTCGGCCCATAACTTCGTTTATCCTATACGCATTTACGTAAATACCACTAGTATTTCTAGTTTAGGGTTCTTCAAAAAAAACGATAAAATGCAAATAATTACAACCTTTGTTATGAATTGCAATTGAAAAGATTTTCTATGGCGATGGTTTTTTTTTTTTTTTTTGTGAATAGTGCACCTTTATGTGGAAAAGGTCGACAACCTCGGTCCATTATCATGTTTGTTTTTTTCGTTAAATAGAAATATATTATTTCAAAACTTAAATTCCTCTAGATGAAAATAATTATGTTTGTATATTAACTGCGACAGGCTCGGGCATGAGGAAAGAAAAATCAATTTCTCGTCACTGCGTACATATTGGACCGCGATTTTTTTTGTGCGAGTATTACTCATACTTTTTTCTTTCGCCCCCTTTTTTAATGACGCTATTTAAAACTAACCCTGTATAATAATATGTATAGATTTTCTTTTGTATAATGCTAAATATGCGTTGCATAACCTTAATGAATGTTTTGTTTTATTTCATATAGCAGTCCACAATTTATTAAGTATCTAAAACTCTCTACTTCTTCAAATTTGTGTTTGTTAATTATTTTATCTTGATGTTTTCATTATACAGCATGTGTAAAAACATTGGAGATAGGATATATGTATACTATGCATACCGGCAACAATGCCCAGGTCGTGCCGCTAGTAAGGTACGATTATAGCATTTCAGTCGCATACAGTCAGCCGATGGATGTGCATGTATTTATCTAAGGATCACACGCTTCGTAAATACATATTTACCAAATAAGAATTCAAAATACTTCTGCGAGTTTTATTATATTGCGTATACAACGCAGTAGGAAAATAAAAGCACAATTCTAATTAAACATTGATTTTTAGTAAATTATTCCATAAATTTACTAAGTAAATAAAAAATATGTAATGATTCAAATTCATTTTTTATAAACATCTAATTCGAATGTAAATTATTATTTGAATTATAAATTACGAAGTATTTGTTTTGGTTTTCATAATACCGTTCCAGAACAGTTTAATAATCATCCATAAGGTAGGTAAGAGCGCACGAAATTTTACATCAACAATGCCTCGCTATACACCAGCAGAAAACTGCAAATTATTAAATGGTACTATAGTGGTAATGCTGCAAAGGATTGCATAAATGTATTTCCGCTAATATTTGCAGACCGACCCGTACCCTGTGAGCAAAGCATATTGCATGTTTTGAATAGCTTTGAAAAATGTCTTTGTTTGAATAATTGCAAAGTGTAATCCTAGAGAGAGGTAAATCCACAAAAAGCTGAGGAACGAGAAAAGCAGGATGTAATGATTTGTAGCACTCTCGAAGTAGAGGATACGCGATCTACCAGAAGTGTTGCTGAGGAATTGGGTGTGAGTAATAAAACCGTCGCGGACATATGATTTTCAAGAAATTTTTTATGATAGACTCGGACAATGCCTTGCTGTTGAAGGAGGCATTTTTGAACCTATGCGATAACATTTTATTTTTTAGTATTGTTTAGAGTACATTTTTTATTTTCATTAAAATTCCGTTCTTCGTAAATTTATAGAATAATTTACTAAGAATTAATGTTCAATTAGAATTGTGCTTTTATTTTCCTACTGCGTTGTATACGCAATATAATAAAACTCGCAGAAGTATTTTGAATTCTTATTTGGTAAATATGTATTTACGAAGCGTGTGATGCTTAGATAAATAAATGCACATCCATCGGCTGACTGTATGCGACTGAAATGCTATAATCGTAATCCTACTTTACTACCGGCACGACCTGGGCGTTGTTGCCGGTATGCATAGTATACATATAGCCTATGTTCAATATGTTTTTACACATGCTGTATATGATTTACTTTAATCACAAGAATATTATGCCGAAAAATGATTAAAGTTTTATCGGTCATAAGCAAAGTTGGAAACTTCAATCATTTTCATAAGAATTATATTTATTTTTTTATATTTGATAAAAGAAAATGCGTCAAATTGACGGGTTCCGTAAATCTAGTCTTAAAAACATGTTCTTTTTCATTTAATTATTCATAAAGCAGACTACATAACCTTTTGTTTTATTTTATATAGCAGTCCACAATTTATTAAATATCATAGTGATAAAAAAAAGCTAACTAAATTTAGAGATATATACAGGGTGACTCATCTAAGCGGGTAAGGCCGATTATGCCTTTATGAGTAAAGATATTTCGAAGAGGTTGTTTCCTTGTGATAGCTGTTCATTAGGAGCACATTTTAAAAATATTTTGTATTATACAGAGTGTTCCATAACTTGGTGGCTAACCATAGTTATAGTTTTTTTAATGGAAGACCCTATATATTATTGCATTTTTGTATTCTCCGTATAATTTTTAGTCAAAAAGTAATCAGATAGTATAGGCCTAAAGTGTAAAGTTTTTGACTTTTCCTATTTTTCTGAAAAATTCAATGTTTGTATAAAATTATATTTCTCGAAAACGACGTATTAGATGAACAAAATTTTTTGCAGTTTTGTTTACAATAAGAGGTCCTAATAGACGCATGTTTTATTTTTTTACAGTTACTAACTGCATGTGCAGGAAACTGGATTAAAATTACATGACACGTTTTTGTATAAAAGTCATTTTTTTAATGGAACACCCTGTATATCAGTTCATTTTTGAATTGTTTATTAAATTTCATGTCAGAAACATGTAAGACGTTAATATGTACTTTAAAAGTGACTATTACAGAGTTATTGTCGTTTTTTGATATGCTTTTGTTAGTTTTTGCAAAAAAGTCAAATTTTTCAAATGGGACACGCTGTATATTATTTCATTTTTAAATTTCTTATTAAATTTCACATCAAAAACATGTAAGACGTTAATACTTTAAAAGTGACTATTACTGAGCTATTGTCTCTTTTTGATATAATTTTGTCAGTTTTGTGGTTTTAATTAATATAGTATAGTACTGACAAAATTATACTCCTATCAAAAAACGACAATAGCTCAGTAATAGTCACTTTTAAAGTATTAACGTCTTGCATGTTTTTGATGTGAAATTTAATAAGAAATTCAAAAATGAAATAATATACAGACTGTTCCATTTGAAAAAATTGACTTTTTTGCAAAAACTAACTAAAGCATATCAAAAAACGACAATAACTCTGTAATAGTCACTTTTAAAGTATTAACGTCTTACATGTTTCTGACATGAAATTTAATAAACAATTCAAAAAGGAACTGATATACAGGGTGTTCCATTTAAAAAAAAAGACTTTTATACAAAAACGTGTCATGTAATTTTAATCCAGTTTCCTGCACATGCAGTTAGTAAATGTAAAAAAATAAAACATGCTTCTATTAGGACCTCTTATTTTAAACAATAGTGCAAAAAATTTTTGTCCAGCTAATACGTCGTTTTCGAGAAATATAATTTTATACAAACATTGAATTTTTCAGAAAAATGGGAATAAGTCAAAAACTTTATACTTTAGACCTATACTATCTTATTACTGTTTGACTAAAAATATAAGGGGAATACAAAAATGCAATAATATATAGGGCGTTCCATTTAAAATAAACTATAACTACGGTTAGCCACCAAGTTATGGAACACTCTGTGTAATACAAAATATTTTTAAAATGTGCTCCTAATGAACAGCTATCACAAGGGAAAAAAACGCTTCGAAATATCTTTATTCATAAAGGCATAATCAGCCTTACCCGCTTAGACGACTCACCCTGTATACAGTAAACATTATTATATGCACCAATTTTACACAGTATATGTATTGAATATAACACTTTTTTACCATCTAGATATAACACGAATAAATATGCAAATAGAAATTGTAAAGATGAAACTAGATTGGTTATAATTCTAATGAGCCATATTCAAATTTACAAAATAATTAAAGAGATATCAATACTCCAATTTAAACCGTGATATTGACTTTATATAAATAAGTAACATTTTCTTCTATTTTAATGTAATATTTTATAACTATAACATCGAAACATTTTTAACGAAAGTCGTATTAAACTAATGATGCAAATAAAACACTTTCTTTACCTACTATGCTTTTTTACACTTTATTTTTGCGTTTATCATTTTATAAGTTTGAAACATCGTTTGAAAATAACTCACTAGAGCTGAAACTTTCACGGATAGTGAAAAAAGTGAAAGTGGTAAAAAGCATAGTAAAAAAGTGTTTTTGTTTGTATCATTAGTCAACGGATAACCGCATAAACTTTACGGGCTTATTACATGTCGGCTGTCCCCAAGTTAAAACAGTTTTACTGCTTTGGTGTTTGTGTTTGTAATAAAATCGGACAATTACTCTTTTGTGATTTCTAGTATTAGCTAGCAGTTCTTGTCTGAGGAAATTATCACGTTTGAGCAAGCGATTTTGTCATATATTTTGCATTAAAACTTAAAAATTAGATTAATACGTTTCTTAATGTTATTTTATTTTAAAATATGAATTTTATCACCATTCTCCAAATTTTTAGTTTAGTGTCTTTTTAACTGGCGACAATCGATATGCAAAAGTTTCGGTATTATAGTTAAAAATTGTTATATCAATTAATGAGTATGTATATAGCAATATATTTGTATATACCCAGAAAATAAATAAAAATAGGGGAAATAATTTCGGGTTGTTCCGCTGTAGTGAAACCGCAGACACGTGTTTAAGACTCGTTGGTCGTTATCAGTACGGTGTAGCCAAGGAATAAGGTGGCATTATTTTGGATATAGAAACACAAGGAAGACCATTGGGAAGACAGGCTACCAATTGCAGCTTAAATGTCAGAAATTCGTCAGGTCTGAGTGATAACAACCGACACCGTCATGAGGCAGACATTGTCAATCCGCGTGTCGTCCAACCCAGAAGTGAAAAATCTATAAAGGAAATATCTTCTCGATAGTCATCCTTTTGTTTCTATCTCCAAGGATATCCCACCGTATTCCTTGGCTACTCCGTACTGATGATGACCAACGAGTCTGAAACATATCTCTAGGGTTGCACTACAGAGGAATAACCCGACACCCTTTCCCCTATTTTTATTATGTATTCGTGGTATTTCCTTTATATATATATGTACATTTAGATCTGTTTAAAGTTTCAATTAGTATAATTTAATAGCGATTATTATTTGGAAGTCTAGAACATTCTCAAAGCAAACCACACATTTAATTGTAGTAGAAGTATTATTGATTATATACTATTGGCATAGTTGTTGGATTAGTTGATTATAGGTGTTGGCTTGTCCTACTAGTTATTTACAAACACTCTACCAAAATTGCCCGAGGTTGTTGTATCTAATCAGAAACTTTTTAGCCTTCTTAAATATAGCTATCATAGATTTGTTTTCCAAGATATGTGTAAATAAGTAGATTCCTTAATAAGATCATAGGTTTATTCTAGCGGCGAACACTCAAAGTGAACATACAATCGTTGCCCGGTATGTCTTTAGCTAGGCAGATGTTGTTTCACCGGTCTAATCTTAGATTTTGAGGCGATAAAATGGAAAACTCTTCACTCTTAACGGCGTCTAGTTGAAGTATAAAGCCATAGAATACTTTCTACGCATAAATTATACAGTAGATGGCTCTAGGAGTCTTCACAAGCCTAATTAAACTTAAGACCTGTGAGTGAAACACACACATTACAGAAAAAACAATTTTGCTAATTTTTTCTTATTCAGTAGAACATTGGCAGGTTTGAGGGGGTGTTTAACCCCATTCTCCTTCTTTATCTGTCATTACTTCATTTCTAGAGCAATAATAGTGTATAAATAGTTTCGTGTTAATATTCCCATTAAATTAACAGATGGACGTTTTTAATGTACCTAGATTTGAATCTTTTTGCGGGCACCTTCATTGTTTGGAATTCAATTCAACTGCTCCTCTTCCTTTCTAACAACAGAGAGATGTAGTAACAAATATTATACAGTTTCCACATCCAAGTTAAACCAAATTTATGATTTTATATTATTGTTATAGCATAGCAAAATGGAATTAAGTATTTTTAGTAAGTAGACCTCGGTTTTAACGAGCCTCAGGGGTCCGTCAAAATCTGTTCGTTATATCCGAAGTTCGCTATAAGCGATAAGAACTCAATAAATACTGAGAGTGTTTTATGAGACCTTTATTGTCTAACATATATTATGTATGAAGTACTAAAGTGAAATAAAACAATACAATAGATATGTAATTTTATTTGAAAAAAGTGCAATTATTGACTGAACTTGCACATTATTAATGATAATTTAATGCATGAGAAAAAAAAACTTATAAGTCGCGATTGTTTTGTCACATTGACAGCGAAAAAAGTTTACTTTAACTTTTAAGTTTTTTACGAGATAGGCGCCATAAATTCTCGGCCTGATATACAAAAAAGAAACATGGAACAACATAAGAATTTTTATTTTTCAATGTAATCTTCCCATACATTTATTACAACGATTAATTAATAATTCGATACCCTTGTAAAAATAATCTGAAGTTTTTCCGTCAAAATGTTCTAAAACAGCTGCTTGCAACTCACTGTCGTCCTTAAAACTACGTTCCCTATGGTCTTTTTTTACATTACAAAACAAAAAAATCACAAGGAGCCATATCTGGACTATACGGTGGATGTTCCAATTCTTGAAGGCCGCATTCGCGGATGGCAGCTTGTGAAATGGCGGCAGTATGTCGTGCAATAATCGCACACCTTTCGTCAATTTTCAACGACGTTTTGCACGAATACTGTCCCTTAATTTATGCAGTCAAGACGCATAATATGTGGTTCACACTTAGGGATGCGCATCGAACACCGATGTTTTCGAAACATCGATGTCTGTAATTCGATGTTGCGATGTTTTGACATCGATGTTAGTAGTTCCATATAAATCGATGTTGGTCCAAAACATCGATGTTCAATGATGTATAGAAACCTATATTTCCGGTGGGATCAAAATTTGCAAATTTGAAACGAGGAAACGTAACAGCAAAGAAACAGATAATATCTAGATTCTCATGTACTTAAATTTATCTCAAATTACTAATAAAACCAACTTAATCAAGTTTTTAGTGATTTGTAGCAAAATTCATGTTATAAAGTTTTTTGCCAACTGTGTAAAATGAAAACAAATTCCATTTAGAATATCGTTAAGAATGACATGTTAATTTGATACTTCTTGAAAGAATTGTGTGCCTAAATTATTTATTTTCTTTTGCATCTCTTGTGCAGTTATTTTTACATTCAATATCAAATAAAAATCTTTGGTAAATTTATTATTTATTTTAATTCGTACTTGCACTATTGATTAGTGTAATACAGGCAAGGTCAATAATAAATTGATCAATAACTTGGTCAAGAAATTGATAAATGTAAGACTTTACTAAAATAATTCTCAGAATTACACAAAAGAACAAAATCGCGTGACGCATAAAAAACTAATAACTAAAAAGTTACTACTGAATACCTACCTACTCTGCAATTAATTAAAAATATATAAATTACCACTGACTGTATAGAATTTAGTTAGCTGAATGGGAAATGCATATTTTTTGGGATTTCTAAATAATATGATTTTTTTTCCGATGTATCGAAGACATCGATGTTTTTTGTACGATATATCGAAGACATCGATAGATTGTATTCAATATCAAACATCGATGCACCATCGATGTTTTGCTTTCGATGCGCAACCCTAATGTTCACACTTGTATTGCGCTCTTTAAAGTCAATAGCAAAATGCCCTCACAATCCCAGAATATTGTGGCCATCACCTTTTTCGCTGATTGAATGACTTTCGCCTTTCTGGGACGAGGTTCATCAGGTCGCCGCCATTCCATGGACTCTCTTTTCGATAGAGGATCGTAAAACAGAACCATTGTTTCATCCCCTGTGACAATGGACTCCAAAATCGGTTTTGGAGTCCAGTGTCACGACGGACGTTCACGTTGGAGAACAGAAAGAAGTCGCGGTACCCATCTACCACTAATTTTATTCATACCCAAATGGTCATGGTGGTTTCGGCGAACACTTGTTTCGGAAATGTTTGTTATCACTGCTAATTCCTTCACTTTCAAACGGCGATCTTCTAGCATTAAATGTTCCATAATAGAAATTTGTTGTGGCGTTATCACTTCAATTGGTCGACCCGACTGATCAGCATCTTCCTCTTGTTTAATGTGATAAGGTGTATGCCCTTCTTTTCTTAAAAATTTAATGACCACGCGGTACTCAATTTTCGTTACTTCAGACATTTTCGTGCGCTAGTCACGTTGGTTGGCTGGTTACTAAAAACTACTAGGATTTGAACCGTCATATTTATAGTGTACACCTCGCGTATGTGCATGCATGGCGTGACGGATTTTGAACACGTTTGAACCTATATAAGCCTGTCAGGCCGAGAATTTATGGCGCCTACCTCGTACCTTTGGTTGACCTGACATCAACTTGTTTTCTTGTTATGTCATAAATTCAAAATGAAATGTCAAAGTCGACGCGACAAGCTGTAAACTGTGTTTTTAATAACAGTATTTTTGATAATATAGTTACTGTGCAATAAATGTTTCAATAATTGTTTGCACATTTTGTAAATTATCTTACTGAATTACATTCGAGCTTCCTTTTTATTTCCAGATAAAATTTCCATTTTCAAATTCAAATTTAGTTGCTAAAGGGTAATCGAAATCAACAAATTCGGGTAAAAAAAAATGTTGGTTAAAAACTGTCTTGTCTAATTATAAGTGAATAAATTGTCCACATATGTTTCCACTTTACTCAAACTATCAATAATTGCATTTGGCGCATCGTGGGGCTGTCAGAAATGACGAATATTGTTCATACTGCTGACCGCTGTAATTCTGGTGGTTCTGGCTCATCTTCATTGGCTTCTTCTTGGTCACTTACTAATTTATTTGCGTGTATCACAGATGCAGTGATATTCTCGTTGTTAAAATATTCTATTATAACTGGTGAATAGCTTATATCAAATTGGATTTTCCAGTTGTTGAAATTTTAATTAAAATAAAACACACACTAGGATATTTGGAAATTTACACTATATTACTAAAATAAACAAAAGTGTTTATTTTAGTAATGTAGTGTAAATTTCCAGATATCCTAGTGTGTGTTTTATTTTAATTTGAACATGGATTTACATCAAGCAAAGGTGGAAACAATTCAAGAATTCTTGGAATTCACGTTCCCTTCTTGTAAATACTCATTCAATGGCAAGTCATCATCAGATCCAAAATTTGTTACGAACTCGTCGTCAAAACGAAACCTCCATTTTTGGGAACAGTCTATTATTGTGATAATTCGTTACTTCAACACTTCGAAGTGTCATAAAATGTTATTGTTTAAAGTCATTATCCACTGCAAGTTTTAATCTCCTTTTTTTTTTGGTGAGAAACAATTCTTACATGGCTACACTACCCTGAAGGCGGCAGAAGATTGTCTGTCGAAACGTCGGATCTTCAAAATCCAAGCAACGATAAAAATATCCCAAACACCAACTCAATTACTTTCCATTTCCAACAGTTACTACACGTCACGAGTCTTGTATATAATCCCTGTTATGAAGAAACATCATTCACCGTATCTGATATATTATTTTGTCGCATACTATATTCTTGATGTTTGTTATATGTTTTCACACGATGTTGTGTAAAAAACGTTTTTTCTTTAATTCACATACACACACATAGACACATGCGTACACAAACAGTAGTTATTTGTATCCAAATTCTTGTAGCATGATATTTTGATTTTCACGCCACTAAGTTAGCTTACATGTAATAAAATTATACTTAGTCAAATTGTTTTTGTTTTGTGCTTTTTTGTAATTTGAAATACTGATCCACAGGGCGATTACTCGTTTAGCGGAATGGGTATTAAAACGCACAGTACTGATTTCAGTAGCGGAAAGTCCGACAGTAAGTATTTATTAAGTGGCGAATTTATGCCATGTGCCTCTGCTTTAAATTCAATTGTGCTACTAGTTTCCGATTCTCATTTACTCATGTAATAAAATATATTCACTGTTTGCTTTAAATACGTCGTAATCTTATCTCAAAAATCATGAAATGTGTAGCTCTAATGTAGAATTCTAGTTGTTTCTAAAATTGTTTATAGCAGTCGTTTAATATTTCTTTTAATATAAATTAGTGTACGTTTTAGTAAGTCTGTAAAATCTATAAAATCACACTAATCTTATCTTACAATTAATACTGGTTCTGCATTATAATTAGGGCGCGGACATGACCGGTTTAAACTATGACGAAGTTACAACGGAGCAAAGAAATAATGTAAACAACATCCACTTAACTGAATAGCACTAATTCATATGGTGAACTGCAACATCTGTTTACGCCCGAGAATGAGAGCAAAATGCCCATAAAACAAGGAATTTATTAGTAAAATCCTTTTTTCATGGGCGTAGGTAGGAGCGTGAGGGGTTTTAAAAATTTATTATATTTACCTTATATTTCGCAAGAGAAATAAAATTTTCATTCATACTTACGTTAGTTTCGTTTTTTCATTGTTTTGACTGTTAATTACGTACTTCGTAATTTTTGTAATAGTCTGTTTAATACCAGTTTATTGAATCGACTTCTCCCAATTATCTAGACGTAAGTGTCCACTGGATTTCGTTTAGTTTCAATAACATACGCGTACATTTTTAGTTATCATTTATTTAGATCTAGAATGTTGTTTATGTTACTTTTTCTGATATGAAAATGTATTGTCAGTGATTCCGAAATTTATTACAAAGTCTGAAAAATATCGTTACAGAATGCCAAAATATCGCACGGTCGTCACTTAGCTTTGCTAAAACATACACAGAAATAGTTTTTATGCAGAGAATTTCGATAGTTTACAAAAATTTCGTTACATGTTTAAATGACGATGCTCGAAGTATTTCGGAGTGCAAGGAACTAAAACAAATCCCATATTTAAAATATCAGTTGTTATTCCTTCAGGAACACTTTGGAAATTTGCCTAAACTAATCATATATTTTGAAAATCGAAATCGCAAATTAAAAGATGGATTAACCACATTAGATGTGGGCTATTAATAATTTCAAAAGTATTCCAAGTGACTTCGGATGTGGCCTTCGGCAAAAGTTAAACGCAGTTTTTAATAAAAATTCAGATTTAATAACATTGCTGCAATTGTGTATGCTAAATACGCTGAAATAAAAGAATATTTCCAGTACGCACCTATAACCACTTGCGATGGAGAAACGACGTTTTCTACCTACAAGGATGTACTTAATTCAAAGAGAACAAGTCTTACAGAAGAGAAAATGAACAAATAATAAGGTATTTTGTATTTTATAGATCACCAGGCACTTGTTATCCAATTATATAAATAAAATTAAAACCTCTTTAAAAATACAACATTTCAATAGTGCGCCCATGGGCGATGAGTCATCAACCGTACGTGTCCGCGCCCTAGTTATAATGTCTGGCCTGTATTTGAAATAAGTACAGTGGAACTATTCATTGCAGCAGCAATAGAAAAATTTCTTCCTCTTATCGGGGCTTTGAATTTCGTTCCTCTGGTATTTTTCTGCGGTCTACCATATGCCATTCGCGAATATATTTGAAATCCACATTCATCGATAAAAAATGTATTTCGTCTTCCAACAATTATTCTATTGTATTGTACTGAACAGCATAATTAAATATTGCTTAAATAGTATCCGGTGTGTCTTTCTGGTACAAATGAATTTCGTTTCATGGAATAGTGAAATTCCCTGAAAATCCTACTTATGGTGGATATGCTAAATTGCAATTGAAGATTTTCTTAGTTCTTAACTTTTGAAGTGTTTGGGTACATTCTTCATCAGTCCAATTGCAAAGAGCTTCCTTTTGCTATATAGTTAATTTTTTTTCTTTTTAATTTGATTTGTTCCTCGATTATTGGCATACATTTTCCGTATTGGGCCGTACACTAAACTGTTGCTCTATGATGGTTGATTGATGCCCACTATTCATACCTCTATTAATAGAAGAACGCACCTCATCACTTATTACAGCTTACAAAAAAAAAGTTAACACAAAAATTATCAAAATGATTAAGAATTATGGAAAAATTTAACGTAGTTGCTTAACATAACGTTTATAGTGGACATTACATTTTCAAAACGTTCCTCCAAATCTTCATACATTAACTTCTCATCTACAGTTACGAATGTCCCAAAATCTATATTATTTTCTGTATATTGATGTATCGTTTTACACAAAATAACACCTAATATCAAAAACTATCGTCGACATGTTATACATGAGGAAAATCAGAATGAATAGACATTTCTAAGGGTGTTATAAATTCAATATGGCGTGTTTTTCGTGAAAGCACGTTAATGAAGAAATGTTAAAAACAAACTTTTAATCAAAACGAAAACATTTACGCAATAATACAATTAATAATTATTCTTTAAACTAAATTGCAGCTATCTCTATTAACACCCCGTGAGAACAACTGAATCGTAAAATTTTAACATTAAGAATGTTTATTCAGAACCGAACTAATTGTAGCTTATGCTACAATTTGTATACACGTTGTATATAATAGCAGTTAATTGTATGTAAATATTCATTGTAATGCATCAACCTGAAGCAGGTTCACTGTAATGAAACAGCTATCGCTGTGTAATTAATTATGTAGTGTAATTCTAAAACGTTTGTTTGTTTTATTTCACAGAATTAATATATTTTTTTAGAAATCTAGAATTATATATTTTTTTTTACAACCATAATAAACAATTTTAGAAATAACTCCGTCAATAAAATGTCGATTTCTTTTATTGAACTATTTGTACTCGTATTATAGACTGTTTGTCATTGTTAGTAATGTATCTTAAATTATGTATATGTTCTTTTAATTTCTTTTTAATGGAACTTGAAATAACACTTCAAATATCTTTAATCCATATCTTCTCAATAGTGATCTATTTTTTTTCCAGTTTTCTTATCAGAAATTAAGTTATACCTGGCAATTTTTTTTTAAATTAAGAATTATAGTAACTTCTATTGGACAGTAACTTCTATTGGACATAAATAACATTTTACCTCTACAACGTTACAACAAGAGTTAAAAATTTACTTAAATGAGGCAGAATATGCCTACTTCACAAGAAAAATTGAAAATCAGCAATTCAAATTTTGTTTTCTTCCTTATTACTAGGGGGCGGACATGACCAGTTTAAACTACGACGAAGATACAACGGAGCAAAGAAATAATGTAAACAACACCCACTTACTGAATAGCACTAATTCATATGGTGAACTGCAACATCTGCTGTTTGCTTGAAAACGACAACAAAAAATGCCCATAAAAGAATTTATGAGTAAAATCCTTTCTACATCGGCGTAGATAGGAGCGTGAGGGGTTTTATAGATCACCAGCCACTTGTTATCCAATTATATAAATAAAATTAAAACCTCTTTAAAAATACAACATTTCAATAGTGCGCCCCATACTTATTACATGTAAAAGTATCGAAATAGTACTTGGACGTTAATTAATAAATTAATTTTTCACGTATATATTTCAAGATTTCTATACAATTTATTATTATTTTAAATGGTGGTCGCAATTGATTTTGAATTTATTAGAAAGAACATAATTTAATTATTTCATCTGTGTACTAAGAGAAGTTTATGAATTTTGACAATCATGCAACTATAATACAAAAGAAATCAAAGAGTTTAATGTCAAATGTGCAAATTAAGAAATGAACTCCTGGTAAGACAGGGTAATTAACAGTTTTTATTTGAAAAGGGTAATACTGCTTTTTGGAATTTCGGGTAGATGGCAGCATCCGTATATACCGTATGTGTCAATTTTATTTATACGTATACAAGTAATGCGTGGCAACAATCGACATCGCAACGATTTTCTCCGGTCTTCCCACTTCTCTCCACCAGATTTTACATTCAATGTTTAGCTGCGAACAAGTTGCGATCTAGCCTGCAATAAAAACCGTCTTATTACTGGAACGGGAAACATCAAATGGCCGCCGCGATCTCTTTATCTAGTAGTTTATTATTACTTTCAGAATCCTTTTTTATTTACCTTATTTTTAATTTTATTAGAATTACGCTTTTGTTTGTGTCATGCAGCGTGAACGCAGCTTAATAATTCTCTGCATTTACTGAAAGGAAAAACAAAAACAAATCCTTGCAACTCGTAAATATTAATTCTGAACGCATTACAAACACCCAAGCCGGTGGTCGAATAATTACTGCTAACCACGCTAACTTGTGCATCGGTCGTGCTGGCATTGGAAAGGAAAGAAGGGGTACTTTGTTGCCACGTACTGTATGGATTAATCGCCTATGGCTAATGAAAATTGACACATGCTGTATATAGGAAATCTAGAGAATATCTGATGCACATAATACATATAAAATTCAAAATTGAAGTTTTTTTTTGTTAGCCGTAGAAAAAGTTTATTGTACAACTTTGGTCCATATCGCACGACGCTGTTACAGGAGTGCTCAATCAATATGAACATTCATATCCACTCTTGTCATACAAACTACTGTGTTGTATGATCTCTTTTTATCCTGCTAATACATTTGCTTTCGTTATTGCTTTTGGTCTCGTATTTATCGAACTAGAAATCGATGTGCTGACTCCAGCTTGTATATAATTCATTTTCTAAACTCATAATTTATCCTCAAATATCATCAAAGCATTCGGACAACGGGAGTACAAAGAAAACACTAAGAAAAAACAATAGGAGAATTCACAAAAACTATTTATAACAAAAGTTTACCCAAAGACACGCTAGTCGCATCATATAAGTTTAGCATCCAGAATCGCATTACCGCAATTTTCTCCAATCCAAAACTGATCATCCAACTAAAATATATGACTTTCGCTTTTTATCCGAATAAAAGGTAAGAAGGATACGTATCCCATGGATTTGGTGCCTCCTACCGACAACTCACACCTATCCCTCAGACATTGACCAAAAGTACAAAGGAAAACGCGAATTAATTTAGAGACAAAATTGAGCAATAAATCAACTAAATAAGGGAATTCAAAAATAATACAGAAATCTACTAAATAGATAATAAATTCCCCTAAATAATGCAAACTTCAAAAACGAAATTCAAAATAACCTGCACGGACCCCAAGTAATAATGAATTTCGCTCTAAAAATAACGAATGAATGAAAATTAAAAATGTAACATGTTATAAGTGCGTAGACAATTTAAACCAATAGAAGTTACGTAATTTTCAAAAGTAAGTCATTTTCTAATTGTAATTTTTAACAGCGAATATATTTTATTATTATTATTACATGTCATTATCGTCTTGCTGCTATTGCGGCTGTCAATGTTGTTTTATTTGCCTTGTTCTGCATGTATAAAATTGGTAGTCGCTTCCTAAGTTTAATTCTAATGATTTTCTTAAAAATCACATTCTACATAACTTTTCTTCAATTAATATGGGACTTGAAAATGTTTTGAGATGTATTGAAATACTGACTATGTAAACCTGTACTTTTTCTTTAGTTTCCATCGGATCCATGACGGACGTTGACAGAAGAGCTATGGTATGTAATATTACAGCTTTCTAACCATTACTACATATTATTAATTTTCTAAAAAAAAAGGAAATGTTAATAGCTTTCGCCTACTACCTATGCTTTCAGTTTTATTTATTTTTTTCTTTAATACTTTTCGATTTTCTTATGGGTCAAACATATTCTAGTCTCACGTTCGACATATTTGGTTATTTTTATACGTATTATACACTTTTTCCTCTATACATGTTACGAAAGTGCTTTCCAGTGTTTTCTTCTTTGACATTTGTGTACTACTTCGAGCGTCACGGTTGTCATCGAAAATCTTTAACGAATGTGTTGTTGTTTATGTTCAGAATTCCGAAATGATCGTGTCGACAACATACTCGGGCCTAGGTCGATCCCCAGGAGGGTACACGTCACAAGTAAGACGATCCCTTCCAAATATGGCACACACGATGTTAATCAACGAGCCGGCAAAGATATACCCGTACCACCTTCTGCTGACCAATAACTATCGTCTACCCGCTGATGTTGATAGAATAAATCTAGAGGTAAGTTGTGTGTGTAGATATGTAATAATAATTTTTATCGACGACTAAACAATAAGGTAGGTATTATATTAATCACTATTGGTTAATAATAGGATTCATAATACCCAGAGGGAATAATGAAATGAGACCGGGGAATAACGAGGCATAACGTTACCATTATTCCCTGATTTCCGCCAATAAGAACAGAACGTTCCCAACGTTGTCGTAGTAACGATAGACAAGTCCGGCCATTATACTAACTGTCAAATGTCATATCGATATAGTAATCTGACATTTTCGTTTATAATTATTTTGATTTTTTTAGTAATCTTCAGTTAGTCGTAGATAAAGTAGTGTATACTAACTAACTCGCAATAATGACTATTATTCCCTCGAGCCGAGTTACTCCCTCGCCGTTTCGCGGCTCGGTTCGTAAATTCGGCTCTCGGGAATAATAACTGTCATTATTGACTCGTTGTATAAACTACTATTAATAATAAAATGTCGCTAACTAATATTATCGGTGTTTATTGTGGAAAATATCAGTCTGTAAAATCGTTAGCCTTAATTGTTGATCAGAGTCGACATGTCATATTTCTAAAAAAAAAAAATAAGCACTCATAATAAACATATTTTCAAGAATGCCATAAATAATGTTGAAGAAACATAATTAGAGTCTGTTGCTTGATACTAAACAAAAACACTAAGAAAACAACCTTTACCACAATACGACATTGAAAATTAGATACATATTTCGACAATTATGATTAATAAAAAGCGCGTTGTCTGAACACCGTAGCGTATAAGAACAACACTGATTTTAATTTTACAGGGATGGCTTATTTATTACCTACATCGATATATTACTAGCTGATCATTGTACCGTTAATTTTGTCACGCCTAATACTAAAGTCCTACCCTCTAATTTTAATTTTCTAAGAGACTAACGCTACATGTCAGCGATATTGTTGTTCATACCACAAACTTAATGGTCCGATACTCAAAACTTGTTTATATAAGTTTGTGATGTGAACAACGATAACCGCTGTCAGGTACCGTTAGTTTCTTAGAAAATTAGAATTAGAGGGTAGCATTTTAGTATTAAACGTGGCAAAATTAACGGCATAATGATCAATTGAATCACTTATTTGAGAAACCCGACAAATCCACTTTATCACAGATTTGACATTTTGCGAAAAATCCGTTGTTTGCTTTATAAACCAAACAAACGTATGCACTCTCCTGAACGGAAACTGGCATTTAATATTGTATTTACTTTCAAAACCCGATATATCCAGGCGTTGTAGGGTTTCTCATACAAAATCGCAGCTTGGAATTGCCATGTTTTAAGAATGCTGGTGTTTGTTTACAATGGATGAGCATAATAATAATCGAAATAAACGTAAAAAATTTGTTAAAAGTCAATATGGCAATGTGAAAAGAATCTGTAATGTTTAAAATGCATCACATTTAAAGTATAATCTGAAATTAACAAATCTCAAATTTGATTATATAATATTGCGGTAGAAATATTATTTATCTCATATAAAATGGAATAACTTATTTAAATAGTATAGATGTATAAAAAGTTTGTTAATTACTAAATGAATACATATTGTAATCTCAAATTTAATGAAAGAGTATAGAAAATTCAACAAAATATTATACATCTTAAAGACAATAGTAAATTAAATATCATAAAGATAGGCAACTTATCTTACTGCATGAATAATTCTTATGTGAACATTAAATCACATATGTTCGGTAAATTTAATGAGAGAACCTTAGATACCGAGAAAAAGAAGGTATTTTTTTATCGATTTTGAAAATAACAACGAGTTAGTGTGAAAAAGGAGATCTATTTTGAAAAAAAACGGAATTTAATGGTCAAAACTGTATATTAACATTATAAATAGCTTACGATATTATTTCCCATAATTTTTTAATATTTACGAATTAATTAAAAGAAAATTCATACTGTTGGCACTAGTACGAGTTGGTGGAATTTTACCTGAGTTTACCTGAAAATAAAGAATTGGATTTTATAAGTTGGAAACCATTTAAGAAAACATTTTACTCGGAAAAGAAGAAATCCAGAACGTGTTTGCGGATATTACCAATCTTGACGGATGAATTGAACAGGACATTGTATGCTAAAATTACATTCATGTTACCTGAAAATTAGAAATTGGATTAATAAGCATAACAAATTGGCTGTCCCAACGTGAAGCACCATAACACTATCTATGTTTTCGACAAAATTTACCGAATTACGTGTTTCTATATGACTAATAAAATATATCTTACTGTTTGCAGAGACATCTATCGGACGCCGACTTCGAGACGATATTCATGTGTGGTCGCACGGACTTCTACAGGTTACCGCAGTGGCGCAGAAACGAACTGAAGAAGCGCGCCCGTTTATTTTAAGCCTTTTAACTTTTTACACTTTTACGTAGCTACTATATGCTTTTATCGCGGCAAAAATACAGAACGTGTGCTATTCACATTACGTGAGCATGTAAGTTTTAAAACTACATCACATAGGAACTTCACGGCGCAGACATCATATAGCTTATAATAACACAATTTGTCATAAAATTTATACGTTTTAGATTTATATATTTTGAATTTGAGGTGTGTGAGACTTAAGTACTGTACACCTCTTATTTTAGCTGAATTTTTGATATTTTAAACTTGATGACTTTCAATATATAAAAATGACATTTATAAAATTTATATTTAAATTTTATGACAAAGAAATTACAAGTTTGCATTCATATATTACATCGCGTAGATGCATGCATTATTTACTATGTGATTATACTTTTATGGGGTGCGATATGACATTTATAAATGAAGTTTATTTTAATAGTATATTAATCATTGGATATATCAAAAACTATACACGGAATCATCAATTTTTAATAATAAATTGGTTAAAATAAAGTGATGCTTTATAAGTATGAAATAATATTTATTGAACAATGATCACATGTCAATCCTAGACGAAATAATAGCAGCAGTTTTGAATAAGAAATTAAAAATTGCAAAAAAATTAAATAAAGGAAGCAGAAAATTTATTCTTTTTTAATTACATATTGATGTTTATTCTTGGTAATTGAATGATATAGAATTCACCAAACAGGCGTTTATATTTTAATAAAATCATGAATTTTACGTACTCTCTAAAAAAAACATATGCATATTATTATGTTGCAGCATCTTGAGGAATTTTTCGTAAATTCAATTAAAAACTCAACATCTGCTGGTCTCTTGTCATAGAGTGAGGCGTGCATTGAACGAATTTGCTTTATTAAACCATAATACGTCGATATCTAATCAGTACACTTTGTCTCTGAGTAATCGAAAAATACTTCCACAAATTCTACATAACACATTCGCGACCCAAGTGTTTGAACTGTGATAATCCTATAAAACATATCTATAATAAAAATATGATCACTTTAACCCTCGTTATTCTGTGAAATATTTATAAAAGACACCAAACTATGTAAAGATGTACTTTTTATACATGTCACATATTTGTGACAGCCGTTCGTTTAATTATTATATGTGTCGTAAATAATTGACATGTGTTTTGTTTATATGGTAAAGAAATTGAGGTGTATCCTAATGTTTTACCGTTTGTTTTGCAAGTTGAAAACAATTTAATGACCGTTTTTTCCTTTACAGACACTGCAAGTGATAAATGACATCTTTCTGATGATAAAATTCAATGTTTGCGAATAAACATAACCGAATTTTATTACAAAACCAGAAACTATGTGTCTCATACACGAAACATAGTTTGTTATACCCAACAGTAACCTTTAAATAGAGTTACAGCAAGCTACAAAGTATTAAACATTCTTGAAAGTATACATTTCATGTGTCACATATTTGTGCTATAGGTGTGTAGGTGGAAAGTCGATGTCACATATATGTGACATGTGACCATGCACGTGCAAGGGCCTACTTACAATAACAATAAACGTAAATTTATTCTGTAAACGTAATTTATCAATAAAGTTAATTATTTCTTTAAGTTAACGAATTTTTAGGTACCTATTACAAAATACGAAATGTTGCTAAATTATGGAAAAAGTGCATTTTCATTAATTTGTTTCACACGTAGATGGCGCAACTTGCGTTATTGTTCATATTACTTTAATATAACATAAACTATAAAGAGCACAAAACAATTATTGTACAAAGTCAAAAAAAACCTTGTATAAGGTTACTTCATGTCATTTTATTTGATAAAACAGTTTTGTACTTTATCGGCTGTTTCATATTTTATTTCCCAAAATAAACCAAGGTAAAATAGAGATTACTCAGGAAACAATCATTTAAATTTTAAATGGCTTTTCAAATTAGTGACATCTTTTGAGAAATCGTTCTATTACACAACAATAATTGCGATATGACTTACCATATTTAAAAAAAAAATGCTATTATTTTGTTTAGGATTATAAAAATTACATATAACATAATGAAAATAAAAGGTGTTAAATACTTAGATAACTAAAACTAAAATCAATAGGTAAATTCTATTTAGGTACATATATATAATTATATGCAAAACGTATATGTATATATGCATGTGTTAAGATACACACATACATCTAGTGTAATTACCGACAGTCAACGGACAGACACCGTGTTTCGGCCTTTAAGGCCTCGTCAGTGTACATGACTGTCGGTAATTACACTAGATGTATGTGTGTATCCTAACACATGCATATATACATTTACGTTTTGCGTATAAATATATATATGTACCTAAATAGTATATATAACATAGTTGTTGATAATACATATTTCTCAGCGTTTAAAAATTGGCAAGAAATCATCAAAATTTGCAGTTAGGATGCATAGCCAGCAAGATTATCTGTGTGCTGTTTCGTTTGATTAATGAGACAGTTGTACTTTCATTACCTATTTTATTGATGAAGCGAGCCTAATTTCTTAGAATAGCATTGGAAATTTAAAAACGTATGCTCTGCGAAGAAATTTTTACCGTTGATGATCCAATCATTTTTTTAACTTTTAAAGAACTTTATTATTTGAGGATTTAAAACTTTATACATTATTATTTTGCCGGATTTTTTGGAACATAATAATTGCAATAAATTACACATAGCATATTTTTCTTCAAAAGGGAGGGAACATTTGTAATTTCGAGGTTAGAATTTTTTCGCAGATCACCAAAATGATTGCAAAATTTTTAAATATAAAACGACATATTTTCATAATATCTTACACATTTGATAAAATATACCAATTTTGCGCTTACAAATTGAAGTTATTATAACATTGAATATTTGCTGACGGAATTATTATAATGCACTACATACATAAAACGAATTCATAATTTTATGTAAGTACTTTGAGGAAAAAAATAATAGTAGAGTGTAAGTATAATCATGTAATATATACATTATATTTTTAAAGAGCATTTAGGATTGCTTTTAAGAAAAAACAACTAGTGTCTTGCTTTGGGCTAGTCGAAAATTATTGTTTCATCGGTACAATTATCTATGGTACTTTATAATTTAATTAAGAGGTGTATATTTTTAAAAGAAATATTAAGAATTTACTTTTGCTAGCTGTACGAAATTTATATTAATATTAACAATACATGCATATAATAGGTACATAGGTACTACAAAATGGTAACTAGAAAAATGAAGAATTTTTAATATACATACTTTGTTATTCATAATAAACTGATATTTTGTTTCTTTCTTTGTTATTTCCTATATATGATATCAATTTATTTGTTGTAAATTTAAAAGATAAATTATTTCTTATATTTACTTATACTATATACATATATATATTTAATAGATGATTTTAATATTTATTTATATACATATTCAAATGGTATACATGAAATACTGTTTAATTTGTAGATATATATATATATTTTGTGAAAGCACAGCTCTTCAATAAAAATGTATGAAACAATGTATCTTCATGTTGTACTTGTTCCGCCCACTTTTAGTAAATGCAGTAAAGTATGGCACATTTACAAAATACCAGTGCTACCAAATTTAAATACATTATTTGTCAAAGCTACTTTGTCGCTCTACTCACAACATAGATGTCTTAACGTTGATGTTCAACACAGAAATGTTCGATGCCGCTATGCCTTTTTGCGGTAGCGGGGGAGTTTTGACCGCAAGCCATTCGACCGTGGGGGATGTCAAGAGGAGTAATTATTAAGGATGTGTTTCAAAAGGTCTCGGCGGAAGAGATATATACCAAAAAATTACATTTCAACCTCAAGTTTTTTGGACGTTAGAAAGCAAAACATGTAAAACTTATGCGTTGAGCAAAAAGATTAAAGGTTTAGCTAAGTGAACGGGTATACTATCTTGCAAATTAAGTTAATATATAAGCGATTAATAAATTGGAAAGTCAGTGATGTTTCGATCATTATTAGATCAGAAGTCGGCCAATATCTTTCAGATATTAGATATCATTGCAGATTTAACCATAGCATATTGGCACCCGACTCGTGGGGCACTTGAATTCACTTTGATTATTCATTGGATCTGCCACAGGAGAACCATAACAATATTATACTAAATATGTTGCACAGATTAAATGATACGGCTGAATGTTTGTAATATCAGAAGAATTTAAATAGAAAAACAAGTCGTAAAATATACAAAATAAATGTCAAATCATACAAATGTCAGTAATAGTAATAAATTAAGTGGTAACTGAGCTTAAAATAATCCAATCATATTACATATTTTTAGCACGTGATTTTAAAGATGTCCGCGATTACCAAGTAGTCCATAATGCTTTGGACAGATGGCGCCAGACAGAGAACTGAATTCTTAAAATGTAGTAATAGTATGGTACTGCTATCTGGTATGTAAAATAAGAAATAAAAGTTTTTCAAGGTACTTATAGGATATGGACTGTTTTTAATCTTTTTGGTGCAACAATTCAACTCGGAAATATCACTGGCAGGAGAAAAAGAGGGCGCAATCTCAAGTTTACAAACAAAGCGAATTAAAACGGAGTTACCGGAGTAAGTTGTGCGAATGCGGTATTTTCTGTTGACATCACTATTATCCTAGGTCAAAGTTCACAATCCAAACAAACTGGATACTTCTTTTTATCGCGTATAAAGTATATGGAGTTAAAGAAGAGAGTATTTCAAAGTAATTTTTATAAAAGCAAAGTAAATTGACCTTTTTTGGTGTTAGGTATGATATTTAAAATGTATTCTAACGATTCATTATAGTTTAACACATAAAATACTTGTATTCTTAGATTTATAGACAACATATCTTTGTGTTTACAACAAACAGTGACTGTTTTTTCTTCATTATTCTGTTGAAAATCTTTATGTGTAAATATATCCATAATACAAAGCAATAAACTTCAAAGAAAGAAACAATATTTCAATCGTATCCAGCATAGAAAGTTAGTTTAATAAAGGTTTTGCATATACGAGTTCAGTAAAATTCTTTGATAATTATAATTTGATGTTTTTTTGAAGAATCTAAATGTGAAAGATTAATTTACTTACTAGGTAGGTATAAATAAAATCTTTCAGAAACACAGTGTTTTATTGTCTATAAATGTGAAAATACAAGTATTTTCTGTGTTAAACTATAGTAAATCATTAGAACATATTTCACACATCATAGTTATCACTAAAAAAGTCAATTTATGTGGGCGCTCTTTATTAAAATAATCTCTTGCTTTCACATTATACAGGATGTCTCTAAAAGGTGCGGAAAAAACGCTACCATACATTTCTGAGGGCGATCTAACTCAACTTGCCTCAGTCCAAAAGTGGATGCACCATTGCATTGAATTGCCACAAGAATAACACCCAAATTACAGAAGCATATGTGTCCATATACGGAATGAATTTTTTATATCCAGATTACTCATAAACGGCTGCTCCAATCAACTTCTACCAGGTATACCTTTTCTAGGTAAAAAACATTGGAGAATAAGAATTTTTATTTAAAAGTTAAATACAGTGTGTCTCAAAAAAGTTATTACGTTTTAAATGGATACAATATGCCGCAGGTGGCGCCCTCTACATTTTGCAATGAAAATGAGAGCAGATTTAAATTTTTTACCCCACTAAACCCCCCCTACCCAAATATTGTGACAATATACCAATTATTACAGAAATTATTTATAAAAAACTAAAACCAAATTGAACTTTTGACACTCTGTATCTCCGAAAGCATCCACTTTTAGACTGAGGTAAGTTGGGTTAGATCGTCATATTTTGCCCTCAGAAATGTGTGGTTGCGTTTTTTCCGCACCTTTTAGAGACACCCCAGTATAATTTGCACGGGACAAAAATGACTGTGCGATTTATTTGGATTATGAACCTTGACCACTCTCAATAATAAAGTCAGAGAATTGTCGCGCATACATATATTAAAGAAAAAGGAATAAAAAAGGAAAATGACCACATGTGTTTTATTTATTACCTGTAAATTAACAAGAATTGCTAAACAAAAATTCTGTATTATTCTGTATTAAAAAAGCTTTCTTACTATAATACTTTCAACTTTCGCAATATTCTTTGTCAGTAAAGCGCTGTGTTACGGACCCATCAATTGTTTACTTTTATTAGTTATATGTGTTCTGTTGCGTAAAATATGACCCGTCCTCATCCGTCGCGACATACTGTTGAAAGATGGATGAGAGATTTGCCTGCCTTACAACTCGACGGTATTCAATTCCGATGCCAAATTTGCAACGTCTTACTGTCCTGGCAAGTGAAAACCTGCGTAGTAAAACATGTGAAGTCGGATACACATAAAGCATGTATTGCTGGCTCTGCAACTGCTTATAAATGGCAGAAAACATTTAATTCGGATCTAGTTACTGTGCTAGTAGCGTGTAAGATTCCATGATATACGATGAATCGTCTTCGAGTTTTCTTTACAAAATTGTGTTAACGGTAAATATAGTGACCTGCGTGTGCCCGAAATATTCTCCTTGAGAAAATATATACGATAATAATAATAAAAATAAATGTCTTTATTTCCGTATACATCTGCAACATAAGTATAATAACAATAATATATAACAGCATGTAAGCCAACAAAAGAGTAATAAAAAAATAAACACAATAATGTAACGGAAATCAGAAGGTGAGGTTCAGCTGGACAACCAATGAGGCTGTCCCCTGATTTACAACATAAAACCTCAATGGACAATGTTTTTGTGACGTCACCCACCGTTACATTATGGCCGCCAGGTAGCGACACCGTTTTCTTAGGAAATCGAGACCTCGACAAGTCATTAGTGAATGCAAATTTCGAGGAGTGCTCTGAAAGAGTACCTACAGTTCATTAGGGGTATTTTGTTTATTCTTCGGAGCTGTTCAAAGCAATGTAACGGTTTTAGCCAGTAAAATTTTGGCTAATTCCATGAAAGTGTAAAATATGTCGGTTGTAACTCCTCTTCCTGAATCATAATAGGACTTAACCAAATCAGTTATTACACGATACCCTTGATTTTGTTTCCTAGCATTACCAGGTAGGTTAGCAGTGAGGAATTGGAAATTACAGAGGTAAGACATTCTAATGTCCGTGTTGTATGTTAATCAAACAAAGATTACTTAAGAACCACATTAAGAGGGGCATTTACCAACTGCATCTTTGTAAAACGAAACTTATGCAACTTGTATTACTAGCAGGACGGTAGACGCAAGGGGGTGTGAATAGGTGGAACTAGACGATTTCCGGGTTTCGATCAGAGCGCTTCGGTTTTATTCACAGATTTTGTCGCTATGTAGATCGGGAAGGTAAAAAATTGGCGCAGAACTGGTTCAAACCGATGTATTCTTGTTAAGTATATAATTCTATACATGAAATAGCTATTTACGGCTTTTTGGTCGATACTGAACATTTTTATTATAAAAAATTTACCAAAATAGTTAATTCTTATCAAACGTGTTCTTAAACAAAAACAACCACCCAAGCCGGAAACCACGTTGATATCGCATTGATTCTTTTACTTTCTTATACGTAGTATAAGGAAGTATTGTGATGATGAAAATTTTCGACCGCGAGATTTTTGCAGATGTCCACGTTTTGAGGTCCCCTGATACCAAAAAAGTGGTTTTTAAAAAATGTCTGTGTGTGTCTGTCTGTCTGTCTGTGTGTGACCACGATAGCGGTCAAACCGCTGTAGATATCAATTCCAAATTTTGTATTTACGAATATAATCTCCCTCTTGAGAACTGATTAGATTTTGAGCAAAATCGGCAGACCGGAAGTAGTAGTTTACTTCGGTGAAAAAATCGAATTTTGCAAATATTTCGTCAATTACTAAGTTTAAACAAATTTATAAAGAATTCAAATATACTCAAAATTAAATTTGAGAAAAATTGTTTTAATAAAGTTTTTCGAAATTCCTACCGGAAGTAGGTCTTTTACTCTTATTGAAAATCAGTTTTTTGCGAATATCTCGTAAGTCATGCTTTCTAGGCAGGTACATTACGAGTATAAAAGTATTTAGAACATACTTTTAAATATCTTTTGTATAAAAAAAATTTCAAAATTCAGACCGGAAGTACCACTTTTACTCTTATCGAATAGCGATTTTTTGCAAATATGTCGTAAATTATGCATTCTATATATATTTATGAAGAGTACAAAAGTATTTAGAGTTGGATTTGGAATATTTTTTGTATAAATGAAATTTCAAAATTCGGACCGGAAGTAACACTTTCATACGTATAAGAAAGTCGTGTGGTGGCCACACCTCATTTTTTTGTTTGAAAAGCAAATCCATAAGCGCAGATAACGGTGTTATTTCCATTTTTCATAATTTAATACTTTTTTCGCTGAAAAAGAAACATCTCATTCTGGATTTGACGTAGTGATTTTTTCGGTATGTTTCTAACTTGTTTATTTGTAAAAATATATGTATATATGCAGCGACTAACTTTGAGAGAAAGGCCAAAATTATTTTTACAATAAAAACAATTGTCATACAAACTTTGATTAATAAGTTATTACTTTTTTTGGAGGCGCGATAGGGAGATCGCTTGCGCGTCTCGTAGTCTGTAGCTGACCGATTCCGATAGATTTGCGTCTTCGCTAGGCCCGGTAGAGATCCGTTAAGTGGGGATAGAAAAACATTTGTTTTTTTAAGAAAATTAATTAACACAAAAACTGACCTTGACATTATAAATTTATGCTTTTTGCATCGCTGACCCAAATTTGAGATTCTAAAACTTTAAAAGCGCAAAACGGAGATGCCTTACGGAGGGGGGGGGGGCAAATTTTAATCGTGAGTCACTAGAACAAATATTGGTTATTTCGTTTATGCAGCGGCAACTTTTTCAAGTGCCTTATTTTTTGCGTTAAAATTGACCATTTTGTGGCATACTTACGCCAATCAAGTAACCCCCCCCCTTAAGAACTTTTATTTTAAAATGCCTACCAATCAGCTTCATGCATGAGTATGCAACCAATTGTGCTTACTGGTATTTACAACACGTACTGCATCTTCCTTTTTTATACATGTACACATATGATTCTTAGCTGTTAGTACATCATAGAGTTATTATATTTACTTGGTACTTTGTTTATTCTTTGTTACTGGAGTGTTCACATTAATAGCTACATTATTTTCATTTACATCTACATTATTAGTATCATTATCTATAATTACATCAGATGAGAAATACACATATGTGGAATGGATGGTGAAACGTTTTGTTTTCTTGATGGATATCTAGGTTTTATATACAATTTATTTCTAATTACACTCGTTCTATCATCCCTTACAATCCCATATGTTCTGTCTCTGATTTTGCCCTTTGTCCAAATATCTTTAGATTTATTCTGATACCATATTAATGCATTTGTATCAAACTCACTTCCCTATACCTCTTTTATCTTACTGCTTTCTACTTCTTTCTTGAGTCTCATTAATAACTTTATTCAGTTCGTATTTATTAATTGTTGCAAGTTTGGTTGCCTGCTCGCAACCAAAAAGAAGTTACAACAAAAGTGGGGGACCCAAGTTACACCGCTTGGGTATCCCAACAATAGAAAATGTAATGCTAGTTTTAAGGCAAAATCGTAATTGCACTTTTTTTCAACAGATAGTAAGCAGTAGATGATGGAACTAAATTATTTTGTCAAGAATCGGTGTCGTAAAAACTGTATAAAAAATATTTTTAAAACAATTATTTCATAGCAGACCTATTTAATTATTGCTCCTCATTCATTCAGTTTTTTTTTTTTTTAAGAGACCACTACTAAAATAAGTACCTACTATAGATAGGTATAGAATGAGACATTTGTCACGTACAAATCGTACAATTATTACCCAGAATAACATGACAGCAAAAACGCACGTTCATGTTAATTATATGTTGGATAGAAGGATCTATATCGCCTGGAATACTTTATGAATAAAATATTTCCAACTGTGTCACCTTCATTAGAGAAAAATGCGTATAGAGTAGGTAGGTACTATTCAAAATATTACTTAATTATTACATGCATTTTCAGTTTGTTTATGTTCATTTTTCTACTCCCATACTTTAATTATATTATTAGATATGCCGAACCTGTACTTTAATGATGTCCATTACTATACAGACTTTCATTAAGATACAAGTTTATGTCTAATAGGAATACAGATTTTTCATTAAGATACAAGTTTATATCCAATAGGAATGCGACATTCCAATATTCAATATGGCGACTGCATATCTGACAGATATAAAATTACTTAAATGTGACAGTTCTCTGCAATTTACTAGTAAGTAGTTAAAATTTGTGCTTTTTTGTAAATATAAACGGTAAAAATGAGGGATAATGACAGTGAAATGTAAAATTTGACTCCACCAGAAATTATGGAACAAGCCTTAGTAGCCACGAACAATTTATTACCAGCTAAATTCGCAAAGATGTACGGAAAATTTTACGCTCAATTTATGAAATGGAATGTTCAAAAAATAATGTTTTATTATGGGGTCGTAGAAAAAATAGTGTATGCAACTCGCATTTAATGGCTATTAAGACACTCGTATTCATTACAATACTCGCCTTCGGCTCGTATTGTAATTTTCTTACTCGTGTCTTAATAGCTACCTATCATTAAATGCTCTTTGCTTAATATACTATTAAGTTTCCCTTTCAAAAATATAGAACATACATTCAAGCACATTGTAGGTTTTGTTAATCAAAACAGACATACGAAGATGCTCTGAAAAGTGTGGTAAGTAATACAAAGATGCCACCATAATGAACACATGCGTGTCATATATGAAATTTATAACCTTTAATTTGACAATTATTGTGAAAGTTTTGAGCCAAATACGTTGCGTTTTTTGAGTTGTATAATTATAAACAATAGACGAGTTTGGTAGATTAGTGAATATGGATAAAAAAGAATTTCGTGCTGTGATTAAACACTTTCATATTTACGTGAAAATACCAAACGAGATTAAAAAGGGCGTTAGATCATGTTCATAGCAAATCTGCACCATCACTTAAGACAGTTTGTTTTTGGGTGAATGAATTTAAATGTGGTCGTAGGAGCACTGAAGATGAATCAACAGCAGGACTCCGAAAGAGATTTCCACTGGCGAAATGATCACCAAAGTTCATGATCTCGTTTTAAATTCTCGTTGATTGAAGGTGCGTGTGATAGCCGACACACTTGGCATATCAAATGAAAGTGTCGGTCATATCTTACATGAACAATTGCATATGAGAAAACTGTCAGCAAGATGGGTGGCGCGTTTACTGACTGAGGACCAGAAACGAATTCGTGTAACCACTTCAGAGTACCGTTTAAGCCTTTTTAAGCGTCATACAGCGTAATAAATCGACGCAAAAAGCACTGCCTTTTTGCGTTGACGAAACTTGGATACATCACTACACATCCGAAACAAAAATTCAAAGAAAACAATGGGTAGAAGCCGGTTGCAGTACACCGAAGAAAGCGAAACTGCGGTTCCGTCACCTAACAAGGTTATGGCCACTATGTTTTGGGATGTTCATGGTATTAGCTTTATAGATTATCTTCAAAAGGGCAAAACAATCACAGGAGTGTACTAAGCCTTGCTTTTGGACCAGCTGAATGAAAAATTAAAGGAAAAACCACGCGTTTGACCAGAAAAAAGTTTTGTTCCATCACGATAACGCACCCGAAATTCTTCTCCATGCACCTTACATTCGAGATTTAGTTCCGTCCGAGTTTTTCTTGTTTCCGAGTATGAAGAAATAGCTTGGTGGAAAAACAACGTTTAAAGATTTTCAAGACCAAAATAAGATACAAAATCTTAAACAATATTCACAAATCAACTGTTTATGAAATAACAGAGATTTTATTGCAACAACAGACTAAATTTGCTTGTGTGGTTTATGTTTATCATATTTACCTCTGCGTGAATATAAATTAATTATCAAATTTTACATTAGAATCCCATAAGCGTGGTTTTCAAGTGATTTTGAAAATTGTCGGCATTCACTAATGAATTTTAACATACTATGAATTCAAAATTGCATGTTAATTCTAATTTAACGTACCTATTGGCCATGTTATAATAGATAACATTTTCATGTTATTAAATCGGCAACTTGGAAACGGCTTCCTGCTATTATTCCCCCGCCAGAGTCGTCCCTAAATATTTAATTTACGAAATGCACATCATTTTATATTTAGGATCACGCTTACGTGCACATTGCCAATATAATGAAATAGCTCTGTAATTTAGAATTCATATATTGTTAAGGTTGATTAGTTTATGTCGATATTTTTCAAAATCACTGCTAGGAAACCCTTAAAAGTGTGATTACGGGAGTCCAATGTCAAATCTGACAATTTGAGTTCAGGCAGGGGTGGAAATTGTAAAACGTAAAAATCCCTAAAATGCAAATGGCGGCGACGTAACTCTATTACAGACACATTCTAGTTGCATATAAGCACAATCATATGATTATAAAATGATGTTTATATTGTCAATTATTAATATTATTTAGGCACGACACTGGCGGTAGAAAAAAATGAAGAAAGACGTCCCCAAATTGCCATTTAATAACATAAAAATTTTAAAATCCCACTGCGTAAGTCAATTACAGACGCCCACTACTACATAATTATGAAGCACGGATCTGGTTCCATCTACCTTGTGTTATAATCATGTTTAACATCAAAACGCCGTAATACAATTGCATTGCTATTCGTATATATATCCATGGTATACCGCATGTGTCAAGTAACATTAGCTATAGGGATCTGTGTAAACGTATGTATTACATATGTACGATGTATAGACACCGCGCTGCGAAGTATTACATACATACGTGTACATCGTACATTCATACGTATAAACTGATTCTCTATGGCTAATGGTATTTGACACAACCGGTATATCTACGTAGTAAGCATGACACAACTATTTAACTGGCGCAAACTATGTTTCATTACCTTTTTTTTAAATAAAATCTCCAAATATTACCGCTATGAACAATGACAATTTTAATAGTAATGTCATATTACGAAGGTATTAATCACATTGTATAACTTATCTATTATCTACTACTACTAATTACCTATACGATAAATATTTGTCATATAGAAGATAATATGCAAAAAGTAAACTTTTACTCCACAATCCTAGTCATTCTAGTTGATATTTTTAATTTGAATAATCTATATGGTTAGAATTAATTATTTAAGTACACTTTTATGTCACAGTTCTAAATGAATCTGCAAATTGCATGTAAATTAATTGGTAGTAAATCATGGGCTGGACAATGCAGGAAAATATTAGACGCTAAATGTTCTCATTTTAGTATGATTTCACTGAAATACTTGTAGAAATAAGAATTACTAATACAATAAAATTGACACGATCGCGAATTCAAAATCTGAGACTGTAACACGATGTTGAAAGAACGTTTTGGTAGGTCAGCACGAATTATTATAATTTCTAGGTACAGTTTATTACTGTATTTGTGAAATGTGATTGATAAAATGAAATGCGCTATTATTGTAAACATAACTTAATGTAAACCGCGCCCTATATTATTTAAAATGTATTATCGCAATCATGTTTACTCAAAATGAGGTTAGAATTTCCAGATAGTATCACTATATAGACTTGTTCAAAGCGTCTTCTACTAATAATACGTAAATACCGCGAGATCAAAAAATATATTGATAAAGGTTTGCCACAGAATGTAAAACGTCTGTCTTAAGTTATATCATTGTCATACTGTCATTAATATAATGACAGTATGGTAACTTTTGATGTTTCAGCAAAATATTTTCCACCGAGGACATTCGACATGAACACGTAACTGGTTGAATCTCATCGCTTGTTTAATGCAGGGAATTGTAAAGGCTTACAAACATTTCAGAAGGCACAAATATTTTGTAAATAAATATTTGTGCATAATTATGAAACGAGAAGAAATTATGAACATATTTGAAAGGGAATGGTATGAACTAAACTTATGTAACCTACTTCTAGATAGGTAACTGTTATCTACACATTATTTCTACACCGAGAAAAAGTTAGAAGGTGCAATACATTCAGCTCATTGCATCTGCATTTGCATAGGTTGATCTGAAGTTGCAGTCATATTTTCCCTAATTTTACGCTATTATGGAATATGTGTGATGAAGTCACAGTGATGGCGAATCAGCCCCTAGTAGCAAAATCACTATATGCACACTTGCCTACATTAGCAAATTTATATTTACATCCTTCTCTAAAATTGTGATTTTGCTGCTTGGGTAATTAATTGTTGTATTATATTATGTATTGTGTTATATAGCAATAATTCGTGAAAATCTCTGTATCAGTTATGTTTAATTCCAAAAAATTAGCTTCAGTAAGTGAAGGCTGATTTCTTTTAATTACCTGTATACCTTTTTGATCTTTTGACTTTTGAAAATTCATTTAAAACTACTTAGGTATATGAAACCCATTAATTTGTCGTAAAATTCAAAAATGCAAAAACATAGGATATTTCATTTCAAAATCGAATTTGTGCATGCGCTACCGCTGAATGTGCCGTATCGTGAAATGGCATTTTTTATTAGTTAACATATGTGGTTTACATTTATTAATAATCCGTGCACTAATCTGAAATTATTTGAGTAGTTTTTGCGATTGTTTGTATAGAAATTTACATACTAAAAACGACGTTTTAAGTTTTTTTTTGATGGAAAATGTAGTTTCTTTTGGAACAAAAAAGACCCAAAATTTAAGGGCAAAAATAGAAAATACGTGCCCTTTCATTGCAAGAACAATGTAGAAGAATTAAAATAAATATATTGGACAATTCCAACCTAACAGTTGACCAGATAGTCAATAGCTTTAGACGTTTAGGCGCAATCGAGCACTCATACAGACAGACGCACAGGGAGAAAGGGAGACATCTCTGGAAAGACCGGTTTTTTGATAAACATGAAACGAAGAATTTGCAAAAATCTCGATGCCCACAATGTTACGGATAATAATAAGTAAGGATTTCATTTGAAAATGTTTTTGATAGTGGCTTTAGAAACAGTTAGGAAGGAATGCAATTTAACCGACACCTGTATATAATATATAGGTATATATATATAATTAAAACGATTTTTTTTTTAAATTTAAGTGATGGTAATGTGCAAAATCACTAACTTGAATGTAATAGGTATTACAATTTTATATTTCCAACCTTGAATGGTCCAGTAATTAGAATTTGAAGGACAAGAAATAGAACAATGACATTATACATTAATACAACAGTCCATTATTAGAACACACATTTTAATGAATAACACAAGGCACTTATTTTTCTGAGTTAAAATAATTTAAAATTTATCACTAATTTTCCAAATCTCAAACAACTTAAAAATTTAGAATTCGTTATCACATTAATCACACCATTTGAGGTTACTTAGAACCTGACAAAATACTTATATTTATACACAAAAAAACCATACACTTAACAAAAGCAGCTATTAATCCTCAATAAATGTAAATTCCAAAATTTAATTTTAAAAAGTATATATGTACGTAACACGTTTTATCTAATGTAAATGTTAGAAATTATTATAAATAGTATTCAGTTCCTTATCAAATGTATTATGTATTTCTGCTACTGCGCTGACTCGTATTTCCCACATGACAGTCAGAGAGAGGGAATTCAGTTTCTCTTTCCTTTACATTTGAGCGTGTGGCATCTTATGTGCCCTAAATTCTAGTGACGATTTTTGCAAAAAATACGAAATACAAATTAAAACCGCGCTGACAGTTCAAAATAACTATACCGATTTCTTCGTCATTATCTTGGATATTACACAAATAGTTTATAATGAATTTTGACGATTATGAAACTCTTCCTACAAGTAATGTTGTTACGCATATGATTGCCGGAGCCATAGCCGGAGTAATGGAACATTGCGTAATGTACCCTTTAGATTCAGTAAAAGTAAGTAGCATTCAGTTATTCTAAACATTTATATCATAATTATATCAAAAACGAGTAACATGTCATTTACTCGAAACAGCTGTCTCGAGAGTAAGGTTAGTTCTTGGAAGTTAGGTTATGTATGCATTTAATTTTTGTTACAGACTCGCATGCAATCCTTAGCACCTTCGGCCATAAGAGAAGGTATAGGTGAAACTTTATTTAGAATGATAAGAAATGAAGGGCTGTTACGGCCGGTCCGTGGTATGTCGGCTATGGTTGTAGGTGCTGGACCATCTCATGCCTTGTATTTTAGTAGTTACGAGTACCTCAAGGAGACTTTAATAAGGAATACAGCTTCTAATAAATATCACACTGTTGTACATGGTATGTTTCATCAATAATTCTCTTATCCAAGATGACAGGTCAAAATTTATTTTGATAAATAAACAAAAGTGAACACTTACAGATCATTTTAAGGATTATTCATTTGTAATGATGAATTGCTGAATTAAAAGTTGCTTGTATTTGATACAGACTAACTTTAACCTGTATTATTTACATCACCTTTATTTGTCATCTTTGGATCTTAATATAAATAGTTACGTATTTAGTCTAATTGTCAGTATTGCTTTATTTCTTGAAGGTGCATCGGGATGTATAGCAACTTTATTGCATGATGCTATTATGACACCAGCCGAAGGTAAGTTCTGTTTGTTGACAGTATTTAAAGTCATTTCAAGTTTTTACAATCTTTTTCAAATTTATTTATTTACAAAAGTAATAGTTACAAAATTATTAAATAACACTAATAATCAATGGTCTTTCATATCAGATGTATAGATTTTTTTATTAGTGCTTTATATAAACTACGAAATTGTATGTATATTTTATGAAAAATGTGCATTTAATATTTATCTTAATTTGGTATTTATTAGTTTCCCTATATTTTATTATTTTATTTCTAATGCTGAAAGTATATTTGTAAGTAGTTTAATGGTACATCAGTTTTTCTTACTCAGTCTTAGAGTATTTAATATTTTGTGCAAAATGAATTTGCTTTCTGATAATCTAGATTATAAAAATAATGAATTGAAATAACGTGGAAACATTACAATTATAGTATTAAAGCAGAAAAACACAAATAGTAAGATTGAATTAGGTATGTGATTTATTTAAAAACATAAAAAATATAGAATGTTCTTTTTTAAAGAGCTAATTCGTCTATTAACCAACTAATTAATAGTAAGAAGAAATCTTTATTTTACCATAAATTTCACAAATTTAAGCTATATATATATAGATATTATATATTTATATAAAGATATGCTTTATATGCTAAGTTTTATATAATTTAATTACTAAAAAATATGAAAGAAATAACTCCTTAAAAAGAAAATTTAAATTGCCAATATATCCTTCTGAAAATATAAAATTAAGGTGTGCAAGATAGACCTTTTGTGAGTTTCCTGTATAGAAGAAAATATATTTTTCAGAATTATCCTTATTAACGTTTATTATATTGTGTGAATTTTATTGTTCAATGGATTTTAGTTATTTTATTAAACAATCATATTTTTTTCCATAATTATAATCTTCAAAATTATTCTCTGATAACATTAATAGAATTAAATTATAAAAATTTAATCGTCAGTATGATTCGGACCTACCTGCTATGAACTACACCACAGTGGTGAGGTGGACCTAACAGTAGATTTACGGACAAAATTGCATATATACAGGGTGTATATAAAACATACTGCAAAAATTCAAGGGGTTATTCCCTGGAATATTCTAAGAATATTTTGTCCTTTGATGATTTTTGAAAAGCCGCTTTGTTTCGATAATACAGGGCGACAAAAATGTTCGACGAAAACAGCATTTTATTATCAAAAATTACATATAAATCTTCGTAATGAACAAGAACTGTCGAAAATGACTACCTTCAGCTAGGATGCAAGAATCCAGTCTTCACGTCATTGATTACTCAACTTTTTCAAAAATAACAGTATCGTTTCTTATTGAGTTACACCCAGGAATTATCCGATTTCTCAAATCTGCCACATTTACCAATGAAGTAGTGTAATGAATTTAGATGGCCCCCAAACGGAAAAATCCAGGGGGTTTAAGTCCTGGAATCGAGCAGGCCATAAATGAGGTCCACGTCGACTAATCTAGCAATCTCCGTATGTTTTTGTTAAAAAGTTACGAGCAACCACACTAAAATGCCCTGGTGCACTATCGTGCATAAACTACATTACATTTCTTGTGGCCAATGGTACATCCTCCAGAAACTGGGGTAGCAATTCCAAAAAGTTGCGATATACCTCGCCAGTAAGTCTTTCTGGTAGAAATATCGGTCCAATTAGCAAGTTACCTACAATTCCAACCCAAACGTTCGACGAGAACTGATTTCCTTATTGCATTTCTTGGGAAATTCGCTACATAGGTAAAAAGAATCAGCGCCTGTAGTTGAGAGATTTGAACCAATGTGTGCTGAAGCCATTGGCAGAATACAATACGTGCGATGTGGTATGGGTACAACAAATAGTCCCTAAACACTTTCCAAACTGTCCCATTACCTACATTCAAAGTATTTGCAATTTTTCGGGTAGAAGTACCTGGATCTCCCCTCTATGATGCTCAGCATATTTTCTTCCACTTCCACCGTTCTTACTGTAATTGGCTTTCCTGATCCACCACATCGTTTCATGAAGCCGTTGATGAATACTATGGAATGTTTCTCTATCAGAAACATTAGGGTTAGGATATCGTTCAAAGTACAGCCGCCTAGCTTGTAATGAATTGCCATCAGCAAGTCCATATATGCGATGCATGACAGTCATCTCGGCGTTCTTATAGCGATTCATGATATAGGACTTCACTATTATTACCAAAAATTACACATAACGCTTCGTAATCTTTCGACTTCACTAACAAAAGTTTAACTTTGAATGACAGGAAATACACGTCAAACAGCTAAACATCAAATCAGCCGCAACAAATTCGACGTATACAGAGTGGTCAATCACGAGACGTATTCAACTGAAATCCAGTATTCAAAAATCATCAAAAGACAAAATATTCTTAGAATAGTCCAGGGAATAACCCCTTGAATTTTTGGCTTATGTTTGATAAACATGCTGTATATTATTAAAATTGACGTTATTGTTTTATTTGTTGGTTTTTTGGTATAGTAGAATATCAAAAGTCAGATAAATTATGATGTGTAAATAAAATGCTGAATCATCCCACTAAAATAAAACTAGTAATCATGACAGGGTAATAATTAAATTGGTTTTTAAAGAACTACTTCAAATAACTATGTTAAATTGTAATTGTTTATTAACTCAAGAATGAGTACTTATTTTTTACTGAAACCCGTCATATTGGCGGATACATAAAAATGTTTATACAAAAGTTGTTTTACATCAAGTTTTAAATAGTTCTATCTTCTGCAAAAAAAAAAACAGATCCGAAGGTCCGAATTTTGAAATTATTCCAAATATTGCTCTACATACATTTGTATTCTTGATAAATATATATAGAATGCATAATTTACGAGATATTTGCAAAAATCGCTATTCGATAAGAGTAAAAGTGTCACTTCTGGTCCGAATTTTGAAATTTTTACTTTCTTATACGTAGTATAAGGAAGTATTGTGATGATGAAAATTTTCGACCTCGAGATTTTTGCAGATGTCCATGTTTTGAAGTCCCCTGATACCAAAACGGTGGTTTTTAAAAAATGTCTGAGTGTATGTGACCACGATAGCGGTCAAACCGCTATAGCTATCTATTCCAAATTTTGCATTTAGTAGTATTATCTCCCTCTTGAGAACTGATAAGATTTTCAGCAAATTCGGCAGACCGGAAGTAGTAGTTCACTTCGGTAAAAAATTCGAATTTTGCCAATATTTCGTCAACTACTAAGATTAGACAAGTTTATAAAGAATTCATATGTACTTAAAATTAAATTTGAGAAGAATTTTATTAAAATTTTTTTCGAAATTCCTGCCGGAAGTGGGTTTTTTACTCTTATCGAAAATCGGTTTTTTGCAAATATGTCGTAAATTATGCATTCCGTATATATTTATGAAGAGTACAAAAGTATTTAAAGTTGGATTTGGAATATTTTTTATATAAATGAAATTTCAAAATTCGGACCGGAAGCAACACTTTCATACGTATAAGAAAGTCGTGTGGTGGCCACACCTAATTTTTTTTTTATACAAAAGGTATTGGAAATTAAGTTCTAAATACTTCTATACTCGTAATGTACCTGTCTAAAGAGCATCAAAAAACCGATTTTCGATAAGAGTAAAAGCTGTGGTAGAAATTCGAAAAATTTGTTTAAAAAAATTCTTCACAAATTTAATTCTAAGTACATATGAATTCTTTATAAATTTGTTTAAACTTAGTAGTTGACGAAATATTGGCAAAATTCGATTTTTTCACTGAAGTAAACCGCTATTTCCGGTTTGCCGATTTTACTGAAAATCTAATCAGATCTCAAGAGGGAAGCTATACTCGTAAATACCAAATTTGGAATTGATAGCTATAGCGGTTTGACCGCTATCGTGGTCACACACACAGTGTGTTTTTAGTAATCTGGAGGTCGAAAATTTTCATCATTCCAATACTTCCTTATACTACGTATAAGAAAGTAAAAGAAGTATTTCCTGTTAGTAGGAGTCCCCGTATTTCACTTGAGGGAATTCTCGGAACTCATATAGAAATGAGAATGAGAAAAATTAACAAAAAAAACAAAGAAAGTACTTGAACGAGGGGAATTTCCCAAACGTACGTTGAATAAATACCCATTGTTATTTTATTATAAATGTGGGGAGAAATAAAAATTATTTTAGGTTCATAAAACATTTTTATTTCTATTTACTGAGAAATTAGTTAACTCGTCAATTTGACGGGTTTTCCGTAAAGTTGGTATATTGCATACTGATATTTGAAGTTACCGTGTTTAATGGGGACTTCCTGTCAGTAAATCAATAAAAATCATATCATTTTCACAAACATTATATTTAATTTTTGTTGTTTATAAAATATGAAATATGACATAGTCAAATTGACGGTTTCCGTAAATCTAGTGTTAAATTATATTACGTAACATAACACCAGTGTCAATTGAGATTATTATAATTTTCAAATAAAATTGTTTCCATTTCCATGATTCATGCCCTTCTTGTTTTCCTAATGATAAATATTTTTATTATGCGAAAGTTTTTATGATGTCAATAACTTTAATAATAATAATATTTATTAATCCATTCAGCCTTGGTATACAAGAATCGCGTAGGTCATATTCTATACATTTAAAACACATAGTAAATAATAACGGCTTATAACTAAAATTATCAACACACACACACAACATACACTGCCGCTCAAGAAAGTTTGACCAACTAAAGTTAATATTTAGATAGCACTGTAAATCTCAAATTAATAATAAAATATAATATTATTGAATCTTTTATGTAATAAATTAATACAAAATCTACAGGTTACATATAATTAGTTTGTGTTTTCACTGAGCAGCGACATGTTTAATTTTTTTTAAATATATTATTTTAATAGCAGTCATAATTTTAGATTCTATAAGCTATTTTTCTTGGACTGTTACAACACAGAGGTCTTAACATCTGATTTGGTCGCAACAAGGGGGCGTCAGTTATTGTTCAACAAATATCAGGATTTTTTTTAAATGGAACTGTATATCGGTTCATTTTTGAATTTATTACTAAATCACACCAAAAACATGTAAGACGTTATTAACTTTAAAAGTGACCATTACTGAGCTATTTTAATTTTTTAATATAATTTTGCCAACTTTATGTTTTGTATTTGATATATTTGTACTAGAGGAATGCCAAAGAAGTTGTTTATTAGCCTAGAAAGTTTACAGCAAGAGCACAGTGTTCAAAATGAATGAATTCGTGATCGGAATTAATCACGCTGTAAAAGTAGGTTAAAAATTGAATCTTGTTGAATTATTTTATGCCGTACAAATATGTATAAACAATGGATGACGACTCATTCGATTTCAACCGCTTAGGGGATGAAATAAGTACCTAAAGATGTCACGATCTCAACGATCGTTACTTCCTGTAATATTTAGCACATAAGTATTTGTTTATTAATAAATAACTACTAATACATAGTTATAAAGAGCTAGAGGTGCTGTTGTTAGGGGGAGGGGATGGTTGACATTTTTTAGCCAGTTGTCAGTTGTTTTATTGCAAGGACATACTGTAGGAACTATTTCTACAATAGCCAAGACAAGACAGAGACAAAATAAATATAAGACTAATCATCAGAGTCTTTACTTGCGTCTTCCCTATACATTTTGCTTTCGTCGTCATACTTGTATTCCTCAAGTTCAAGTTCGTCTTCGCCTGTAAGGTCAAGCAAAGTACTTGAAAAATATGTGAAGATTGAACATGAAAAAGAGCTGTCACTTCTTTTGGACTGTAAAACCAGGTGGAATAGTCTTTTAATCATGCGGGAACGATTTCCTCTTTTAAAAACCTGCATTCAAAAAGCTCTTATAGATCTCAATCGTCCAATTCGTTTAGAAAATGCTGATTTTGACTTGACAAATAAAATTGTTGATGTGCTGACCCCAATTAAATTAACAGTAGAAGCAATCTGTCGGCGAGATGCTAATTTATGCACAGCTGATGCCGCTTTGAAATTTCTCATAAAACAATTGTCTAGCAAAAACTCTGCACTCGCCAATAAAATGAAAACATCCTTAGTGGAACGTATAAAGCAACGACGAAGTGTTGATTTAACTGGTGTGTTGAATTATTTATAAAATCCACGAAAAGATAATGAAAATCAGTTATATTATCGGATTTGGAACGGCTTGATTTATTTCCAGTTCCTGCACAGGCTTTAATGAGGAAGCAAATAAAGAGTATTGTTAAAAGACTAAATAGTCGAGATGACACGGAAGAGGAATTCTTCTTTTTTGAATCTTGCGCTTCTTCTGATAATTCACCGATAGGCAACAGAATTTCCTTAACAATAGCAGCACCATGAATAAGAATTTTATGTACTGTAGCATGGAGTACCAATTGTACAAAGATACATATAATTCTTCATTGGCCTTACAATATTCATCAAACTTGTGAATATTAATATCCACTATTTACAATCCGCAAAATGACACCACTTTGTGAGGTATTGCTGGCAAAACGATTATCTCGTAAAATTCTCGAGCGCACTAGGTTGCAATTTCATCCTCATCTGTTTGAAAATGTTCTCTGAGATAGTCCAAAACACAAATAAAATTTTCTTCGCAGAAAAACCTTGACCAGATGCTTCCATCATTTTCTGAGGTAGATCCAGATGTGTAATTTATATAGTGGCAAAACGCCGAAAATGCACAAAAAACACTAATTAAACACCAAAATCACTAAGTAAAGACTAATTAACTCTTGGAGGAGCAAAGAATGAAAAGAAAAAAAAACGCAAGTGGAGCAGAAAAAAAATTATTGAAAAATTATCAAATATATAGGTAAAATGTCTTAACTAACTACGTAAACTACACAAAAATTTAAATTTGCGAACAATAATCCTTTTTTCCTAAATAAGGGTGGTACGATACGTGTACCACCAAACCAGGGGGGGTTAGGGGTTAGAACCCCCCCCCCCCCCCAGCGTAAAAAAAGAAAAGTACTTGTTAATTTTAAAAGTCTTGACAAATGTATTATTTTAACACACTCTGATGGAAAGAAATAGTAACACAGTACTGATAAATGCGATAGAAAAACGGGTTCGAAAAATGGACGATCATGGCATATCTTTGAAGTGACCCCCCATGGTTGAGGTCTAGTTACGCCTATGATAGGAACATTTAAATATTATGCGTTGTGGTAAGTTTGAAAACATGATTTATCTTTTCCCAAACATAGAGGAACGTGACATATAGAACACATCCACTCCGCCACTTCAGAATAATTTCAACCTCCCTATAGAACTGATCCATATTCATATCAGCCAGACTAGAGGGTAGTGCATCTTCTATTAGTTTCGACATTTTTCTGAAATAATATAAACAGTAAAATTTCCGGATTCCCTGTGGTACAAAAAACATACCACCAAATATTGTTGATAGTAGGGGTAAAAACAAAAAAAAATATTTTCATCAACTATTGATTTATCAAACTTTTAACTATATTTTAACGAAAATAAACTTTTTTGTGGCGGTATTTTGAGCCGTTCTTTTATAAGCGAAAATGTTTCCACCTGTGTCGATCGGCATAACTAGACAAAATGGCGTCTTACTCGCGTAGTCATCAGATGTTAGCGGCCGCGCGCGAAAATATAAAATAAGTCACGCAGCAACCGATGCAATGGTGGTTCAGAGAGTAAACCGTCAAATCAGTTCGCAAAATTAATTAGATTGTAGGAGTATATTTTGTGGACCACCGCCGCATAGCAAAAGCAAAACGTTGGTACATATTTTGCACCAGCAATACTCAAAGAGTTAAAAGGGATTATATACTAATTGAAGAAACAATTATGCGAAATTAAAAAGTTTTCTGATGACACCAAGAAAATAATAAACTATACTTACGACTGCACTTCATAACTCCTTATAAAATACTAGATACGTACGGCACTCAGCGCACATTTATATATATATTAGGTCCTGTTCTGCACCTTTCCGCAGGTAAAATAATAACTTTTTTAATTACCTACAATATAATCTTTCATCTCATGAAAAATTCACGGACCAGCAAGTATTAGCAATAAACGTTAACCCTCATTAGAAATTCAATTATACATAGCTGTTATAGGATTATAGGCAGCCGATGTTACCTGGAAATATAAACAGCTTCCTAGAAAGTAATGATGCCATTCGAATCCTTAAAATAAGTACTTTCACCTGTAATAATTACTTTTAATTCGACCAAGATACCTGGCTCAGGTAATAATTAACACAACTGAAGTTTCGGGTACTTAAATATACCCTATAGAAATATTGTTAATTTTGCAGTTTTTGATAAGTAATATCTCTGGTTCTGACAAGCTTAAAACAGCAATTTTTGGTGAAAAGTTATATGATGACGCGTACAAACAAATACATAAGCTAGAGCATTATCAAGGAGTTTAAACTTTTTTAATTACGATCACGTTTTTGTCGTATTTGAACACTGTGCAGCGTTACCGTGGATGACCCAGAACAGTTGCCTTTAATTTATAATATTCTAAACTATGATCAGCCACTAAGTTATGGAACACTCAGTATAATACGCAATACATTTAAAAGGTACTCCGAATTTTTGTGTGCAAAAGTTGTTCCAAATTGAGTTTCAGAAACTTTTATCTTCTTAATAAACCTGTGAGTAAAAGTGATTCGCTTCGAGCATGTATACTCGCACAAGAAAGTAAAAATACAAGCGTTAAATCTATTGAAAATAGAAGTGAACGTACCCGTTATTGAGAAATTGCAAATTACATTTCATGCATCAATTTTGACAAATCAAGGTTACATATTGAACTAACGATACAAGTTTATACGAATTTAATGTTACATCGATTGTTACTTAATGAGTCAAGATGGTGTGCGTCCAATAAGATTGCCGCGTAACTTTGCTCTTTTGGCGGATATCCAGTGCGTTTAAAGTACGAATAAAAAATATCCCTGCGGTTTTCGACAAGTCGAAGTGTGTGGTGTATATGTGGCCTTATTAATGGGTTCACTTACTATTTTCAGACGCTCAAGCATTGAAGTACATATTTAATAAAGTAATACCGTTGCGCTCATGGTTGACTAGGCAAAAATGTAGGGATTTGCTATTAATATTATATTGTAATATTAAAGGATGCAGGTAATACTTTGATACATGATATAAATTTACTGTTGAGCATTATTGTACTATTATAAGAAACGGTGATGGTCCTAAGTAGTTTAATAAAAATACTATTAAAATTGACGAAATATAACTGAATTGTTTAATGGAGAAGCTAGACACGGAAGGTTTTCAAGTCGACTCCATCTACACTGATTTCAGCAAAGCCTTCGTCAGAGTAGATCACACTCGTTTACTCATTAAACTGGAAATGTACGGGATAAACGGAAGTATTCTAACATGGCTTCGCTCTTATCTGATCAATCGTGTGCAGAGAGGGTATTAGTAAATAATCATAAATCAAAAGGCATAAATGTTACGTCAGGTGTTCCACAGGACAGCCATTTGGGGCCCATTCTGTTCAGTGTCTTTATCAAAGACATCAAATATGCTATAAAATACTCAATTTTTTTTTAATTTGTCGACGTTGACCGAATATTTCGAACTTAAATTCATCAATCCAAAGGGCATTTTTCAGTGTTCTATAAGACCAGTCACATTGCTGCCCTGCCCAACATTTCCTTTACACATAAAAAAATGTGTTTAACGAATAATTAATGCTAATTTGAATATTTTTTAACTAAACGAGTCGAGAGTATTTTATATAAATATAAAGTCTGTTATTGGTATCTAACAATGTAGATAGCGAATAATTTTTAATGCAAAAATTGTAGAAAATCATAAGCTCTACAATTTAAAAATATTTTCATTTATACAGAGTGTTCCACAACGACGAACCAACAAACTTACGTTTTTTTAAATGGAATGCTATGTATTTTTTTATATTTTATGATAGCCCTTGAAGAGCTTATTAAACTGACGTCAACTTGTATTTGTCAATTTTCAACTGTTTCTGAGATATAGCGATTTTTCCTTAAAAGTTGTACAACAGTTGAAAAGTTGCTTTGAACTAACGATTGATGATGAAATACCTATTATGGACTCAATTAGTAGAGAAATCTTTTCAGTACGTGAAATTAATGATCATTTCGACATATCTACGCACGTTCTTTAGAATTACATACCATTCGTTAAAGTTAAAATTTAAAAAAAAAGTAAATGGAACACCCTGTATATTAATATGCCATTGAAAAGTACTTAAAATTTACTATATAAAAGTATGTATTTTCTTCCACCTGTGGGCGATATTGCAAAAGTTATAGGATGTTATATCTGAATAAACCCGATTACGACTTAAAAATGTGAGTTGCCATGACTTGCACTGCGAGTATAACTAAAATTAATCGAAGTGTCACTTCTAATATTTTCTTTTTACAAATAAATAATTTTTATTAAAATTTTAAAGCTCATGAAAAATTTGGAAATTTAATGAATTAGCAATAGTATAAAAAATATCGCAGTTGCTGTGTGTCAAAAATTGTTTAAACGTCAACTTAGATTTATAACTTCGGTTTAAAGGATCTGAATTAATAAATATGGTCTATGTTTTGAGGGAACGTGCTCGAAATTGTTTGCTGGCACAACGGCTTTTCAACGGAGGTTATAAATCTAAGTTTGACGTTTTACATTTTTTTGACACACAACGACTGCGACTGATTTAAAATATTGCTAATCCATGAACTTCAACAACAACGACAAGCCCGCGACCACCAAAGCATTGAAGGCCGAAATTGGACGCTCTATCAATAGAATACCGCGGCATGTATACAATAATGTTACTGCGAATTTTTTCAAAAGAGTACGCGTGTGCCAGCAAAGCCAAGCCAAGCAAGTGAAGCGAGAGCGGCGAATAAAAGACGAGTTCGATAAAGGTACATTACTGACGTGGTGCATACAAAATTTTATCGCCAACCGTGAAAATTGTTCATTTTAAAAATAAAGTTATAATAACGTATGACAGTGACAAACGATTTATGTTTAAAGTCATCAGTCATGGCTACGTTGACAGATATTAGCGGCAGGTAAAGTACTTTATTGCACAGTACGATAAAGTGTTTGTTTACCTCCGTAAAACGCTATGGTAACGCATCGCTTTATTGACGGTTGGCGATAAAGTACTTTACTGCCGTTAATATCTGTCAACACAGACACGATTGTATGACATTAAACATAAATCGTTTGTCGCTGTCATGAAATGTCATAAGTCATACCTTTATTTTTTAAATTACGAATTTTTGCGGTTGGCGATAAAATTTTGTGTGCACCGCGTCAATAAAGTGCCTTTATCGAACTCGTCTTCGCCTCGCTCGCTTCGCTTGCTTGGCTCATAAACCAGACTCGTTCGATAAAGGATCACTTCACTGACTTGGTACATAAATAACTATTGTTTCATACATATTTCTCAAATGTATACATTATAAATCAATAAATATTTTAATACTTTGCTACAGAAAACCATGCTTTATTGAACCTTAAAATCTTGCGCTTTTATTGAAACAGACATTAGTTTTTGCATAACCTTAAGAAATATTTATATACGCCACAAATCTCATGATAAACGAATGCTGTTGATGATATTACTTGCCTTTACAATATTCACAATATTTTAACGTGTTCTAGTGAAAACACAAACAAATACATTAGTGTTACAGGAGATTAGTAAACATTAATATAATTATTTTTAAAAATGACTTGCTATTTTCACAGTATATATAGCGTGACTCTGGTATAAATACGTTGACGTAATAATTAAAGGAATAGCAATAGTTAATTATGAACGTGCACTTCAATTATGTTAGATAATTCAGTCATGTGCCACCGACAAACGTGATTGATAATTTGATTTTGCAATGGCAGATTGCCAAATACAGAATTAACATTTGTCAAGTTAAATTAAAATAAGTATTTATATCCGCATTTATATTAATAGATAAATTAAATCATTGTTTATTTTGTGAATTTCAGTATTTCAAAACGTGGACATCTGCAAACATCTCGAGAACAATATGTATTTCGGTTTACATACCGGGTGTATCTAATTAAGTATATAGAGAATAATTTTTAATACAAAAATTGTAGATAAAATCATAAGATATACAATTTAAAAATATTTTCATTTATATAGAGTGTTCCACAACGACTAAACAACACAAACTTTTTTTTTTTTAAATGGGATGCTATTTATTACATGCCATTCTCTATAGTTAGAAATTCTAAAAAAAATGAAATACGTGTAACAATATCACGCATTATTTGTAAATTAATACCTTTCATCATTATTAGAAAATTTCGATCGTAACATGAAACTTCTCCGTGCAGCTGTCAAAATCATACGTCCATTTGAATTTATGACACGTTCTCGCCAACTCTTTTTTTTTCACCGCATCCCCCTGCAGGCAAGCTTTAAATGAGTCGTACCTTCGACATCGAAAGACTTGGCACATGGACAGTTCACTCAATCGTCACGGAATAGTCCATCCTTTCTAGTTCTGTACCTTTTTCGGCAAGCTAAACCTCGATGGCGTGATATTTCTTCGTCAAAGTGAAACTTTTGCAATTTTTCAGTGCGCCTGTCATACCTGACATTTGTTACGAATTTTAACGTGTTTTACATTATTTTTTTTATCACGATCGCCGCCGTTCGTCTTAATTTTTTCATAACGCCCAAGTGCCGATTTTTGCACGCTCCCCTTTAAAAGCCCATATCTCTGCACACGCTCCACTAAGAGGGAAAATCTCTCCGTCGACCGGAAATTTAAAGTCGCCCGTACGCCCACGCCAAGCGACAGCTTTTAATTCCGCTTATCCCGAGAGGAGTTCTTTCCCCCGTGTAACCAATTCGAGTCGATGTTGACGGTTCGGTTAAGGTATTTCAACCAAGGCGATTAGAGTGGGTCACTCGAACGGCTTTTAGTATGTATAACTTTTATTGGTAAATTTTAAGTACTTTTCAATGACATATAAATATAAAGGATGTTCCATTTAATTTTGTTTTAGAATTTGTAACTTTAGCGAATGGTATGTAATTCTAAATTAAATGCATGAATATGTCGAAATAAACATCAATTTCACGTACTGAATCAATATCTCTACTAACTGAGCCCATAATAGGTATTTCATTATCAATTGTTATTTCATAGCAACTTTTCAAAAGTTGTACAGTGTTTAATGAAAAACCGCCATATCTCAGAAACAGTTGAAAATCGACAAATACAAGGTGATGTCATTTTAATCAGCTCTTCAAGGCCTATCACAAAATGTAAACGAATGGATAGCATTCCATTAAAAGAAAACATACGTTTGTGTTGGTTCGTCGTTGTGGAACACTCTGTATAAATGAAAATATTTTTAAATTGTAGAACTTATGATTTTATCTACATTTTTTGTATTAAAAATAATTCGCTATCTACATTATTAGAAACCAATAAGGGATTTAAAACATTGATTGTTTGTGCTTCAATCTAGCGACACAAAATCTTTTTATTATTAAATATTAACATGTAATTAAATACGAGATATGAATACTTATTGTAGTCGCTAATCACCGTACGCGTGAAACAATTAATGTTTTTATGTTGCTAGTACTCCATTCAAGTGTATATCGTAAAATTCGCGAGCGTTTGTATTTACCGCCTATTTAAATGGTTATTACCTGGAAGTTAATTGATGTTAGTAAATTGACTTTCTTGTGTCTACAATAAACAACTACAAAAATCGTCCCTGAACCTTGTACGATGATGATACCCTTGGCACTAGGCGATGGCCATGCTTCAATAGTACCTAGCGCATTTGTAACAACCTGAACTTTTAAAAGAAAAATGCCAATGTAAAGGTTATTATTGAGTAAGAATTTCCTATTAATCATGGCCAAAGTGACCAACAAGTAATACTTCTGAAACCGTAAATAATGTTTTGTTGAAATTTTCGAGTATTGCGCACTGTTGTATTTAAAATATTACCATAGTGTTCTGGTACACTAGTAATTATACAAGTGTACAATAATTAATTTTGTTACCGTGATTTATTGCACTTTCGTGGGGAAACGACACGCAGTAGAATCTCTGTTATTCGGACCTCTTTTAACCGATTTTCGATTATCTGGAAAACTTATCAATTAACCTACATACAGGATGATGTAAAATACTTAGCCGCCATCTGCGTGTGTATCTGTTGCATTGTTTGTAGAGAAATCACAAACTTAGCAGACCCAATCAAAAGTTATGAAATCAGTCAGAGACTAGTTTCGAATTTCTGTCCGCCAATCAAATCGCCGCTGACTAGTTTGTGATTGCTCTAAGAACGAAGCTTATACTATAACATTTAGTGTGTTTTTTTTATTATAATATCATTTTTATCTCTACTTTTCGGCAATTAACCTTGGGCAGGTACATTTTTATATTTAAATCTCCATCTTTTGGCATAAGTCATACATTTCTGTCTTAACCAGTGGCGGCGTGAAGGGGGGAGGGCAACTCGAAAAATTTAAATGGCAACGGGGGTCGCATATTACATTTTCAGAAAGATCGTTTCATTCTCTAGCTAGTGGAGATTCTTTTTAAATCGGTCGATTTTTTTTTGGTTTGACGTTTTTGCTTTTACTTATCGCAGTATCGTCTGTTAATTAGTTGTTTTTTGGGTTAATCAGATTGGAGAGTCAAATTTTGAAAGAACTGCTTTAGCCCTTTTCTTCACAAATATAAGTATAAAATATTCATATTCGGTGAACAAAAAATGAATTTTTTACAGTAACTTTTGATGTTACCCAAATATTAAAATGTTCGAAAAATTGAATATACTACTGGTAGTACACTGTGACTCAAAGGTCATACGCATTACTCCAAAAATGTACTTATTATTAGCCTGGCAGAATACATTGTTTTATTTAAAAAAAAAAAACAAAACCAAAAAAAGTAATCATTTTGAATGGTACAGCATGAAACATTTTTTTTCGTGTACTTGATAGAAATTGATAATATTGTTTAACCCAAAATAATTAAGAAAAGTGGGACTTTTTTTGTTAGCAACACTTTTTTCATTCACATAAATTTTAAACGTACAATTGGTTAAATTAGTAAATGAGATACCAGTAGATGTGGAAAGCGACATGAATTCAGAAACTGCCAAAGTTGTGTTATTCATTTTTTCACTTGAAGTGGCTGAAACTGATGTCGATGTTGACGGTGCAGAAGTCTCTTCAGTTAAATTACTGAAAATTCTTTTTGAAATTTTCACTTTGTTGTCGATGCCATCTTCCACATAAGTTTCCGCGACTTCGTTACTACGCCAACCACCGTGTCTCTTCAAAACTTGAATGCCGGCCCCACTGTCGGCTAAAAATGTCGCAGAAGTTCCGCGGAAACAATGTCCAGTGAAACTGTTCGAATCCGGAAGCCCTAAATACGCAGCAGTTTTCCTTGGTATATTGTAGAAGGTGTTTATACCGATTGGTTGCACAGTGCACTTGCCCTGTTTTTAACATATAAAGAGTCTACGATGGTCCACATGCTTCGGTCTCAAATTCAAATACTTTCTGTAAAACTCAATACCATTCATACCAGTTTCCGACGTTACTGTGAAGACACGCTTTTTTTTTGTTTTTTGTGTCGTGTAATCGCCAAAATACGCCCGGTATCTTCTACATCATCAACTTTTAAGAGACGTAATTTTTCCGGGCTGCTTGCAACGCAACGATTGTCACTACCTTCATAAGGAGAAAGCTGTTATCAGGAGCATTGTTTAAGAAGCCCTTTACATTATCAATTGACAGAACTTTGATTTTTTTGGGACATAACCGTCATTTTGCCGTTTCAGATAGGCCAACAATTTTTTATAGGCAGAAATGTCTACGTTTTCGTTTACTTGTAGAGTGCTTTTCACCATCGAATACACTGACCAGAGTGTTGAACATTTAAGAGTTTTCACCTGGAAGAATATTTAAAATTAGTGCTTGTAATAAATTTCATACATAAAACGAACCTTTACACAAAAGTACGCAATTAGAGTATCTTCACACATTCTTTTCATTTCTCCATTGACAAAGCTGTTAAATTGGTAAATTTTCTCGTACTTTGCTCTACACTTTGTAGGCAGTAAACCTGATTCCGCTACTTATACCAATTGCAGGATTTTTTCATTATTTTTGCTTGTTTGATTCATTTTACATGAAAGCTTTTTTGCAAATTAGTTGTTTACTTGTTGTGATGTTTTGTCACTAAGTACACAAATTCTTGACACGGATTACTTTGATAATAGGAAATTTTTTATTTTAAAAATTATAATTCTCGTGAAGCACACGAAAAAATTACGTGTTCAACGCGTAAAAAAAGTGAGTTTTCTTTACTTGTTAAACAATCTACTATTTTTTTTGCAAACATGGGTGCACTTGAGATTTCACAGAGTATGTATGTGTCTTTCTTGTGTATTTCGGATATTTGCACCGTGTTTTTGAGTGCGTTGGCTTGTCATTATAAACTGGCAAGTGCCCAACGTTGTTCAGCTCTTCTTTGAACGGGGTGTGTTCTGATCGACATCTACTAGGTGATGAAGGCGGCCCTTTTCTCCTCATCGGGATTTTGCCTGCGTAGAGGTTCCAGACACTGGTTCTATGTCCATTTTCTCTGTTCTTCCATCACTTGTACCATTATCATTTTCAGAACCTGACAAACAGTTTATGTAGATATCAAAAATGTTTAAAATAAGTCTAGTCTTACGATCTGAGGGGGCCTCGGAGGCAGTTTCCCAACCCGCAGCATCCTCATCACCTAGGTATTCTAGATCAGATAGGCCGCTCGCAATCAATTCATGCAGTTGCTTTTCAAAAAATTGTTTGTTTTGAGCCATTTTCGAGTGGAAAAATTAATAAATACTTGAAAAGTAGCAAAACAGATAAGTTTTATTACGTTTTCCGGCGAATTTCACAACCTGCTTGCATTATGTATATGGTATACTTAAATAACTGATTGATTGGAGAGTTACTTGTTGAGACTTCATTTTAATAATTAATAAGTAAAAAACACAAATTTTAGTTTCAAAAATATTTAATGTAGACACTACATATGATTCACCACACTGTGGCTTCATCAGGTGATGAAAATATACAAATTCAATTTCTGTTACAACGGCACACTTATAAATACAGATAATAGATGACACAATTATTGTTGTTAAGTAGGGGTATTCAATTAGAGTTTTAAATTTAGTAGGTGGGAGCTATTTAGGTCTAAATGATCGTATAATATTATACCTATTTTATTAAATTTATTTATTTCTAGACTTTCCAGTAAGTTAAACTTTTTTCTTGAATATGTAAAACTTCAAATTGTTTGTTAATTTTATGATTCAATTTCAGGCAGTGGTTAGCAAAGGTCGAATCTGTTTTTTTATCATTATACCTTCTTTCGTGTTTTTTCATTCTGGCTTCAAAAGTCCTCCCCGTCTGTACGATGTAAACTTTATCACAATCTTCACATGTTAACTTATAAACTCCTGAGTTCAATTTTTTGTTCGTTTTATCTTTCTTATTGTTAAGAGTTCTTAGTATTGAGTTATTCGTTTTGAAAGAGATTGATTCATTACTTATAAATGGTATACATACTTGTTGATCATGAGGAACAGGAAGGAGGTTCAGACACTGTGTTTTTCGAGTGTGTATATATGGAGCCCCTCCACCCGATATCAGTAAAAAAAAATTAATAAGTACACTATAAAAATTTTTAGGAAAATCACACAAATATTTACGTAAAAGTTACACAAAGAAGTGTGTAATTTTCATGGAAAGCAGATGCAAATATACACATTCGATTAATTACGTTTATACTGACTTTTACTCTTTTTTTGGAAAAAAAATATTAAAACCCATGTAATATTACGAATCTCTACGTAAAATATATATAAATCATTATGTAAAAATACGAACTTCAAATGGAATATCACAAATTAACTTTATTAAATTACACACTAGTGTGCAATTTTACATAGTGATGTAATTTTATGTGATAATCCATGTGAAGTAGTTTCCTATTATAGTATGTGTAATTTTACACAAAAATTTTTTACAGTGTAGTTATTATTCGGTTGGAGCAAATAACAGTAGGCGTCGTCATATTGGCACCCCCCAAAATAACCATAAATTCTCGGCCTGACAGGCGTATACAGGTTCAAACTTGTTCAAACTCCGTCACGTCATGTATGCACATAAGCGAGGTGTACACTATAAATATGATTGTTCGAAGCCTAGTAGTTTTTAGTAACCAGTCAACCAACGTGACTAGCGCACGAAAATCTCTGAAGTAACGAAAATTGAGTACTGCGCGGTCATTAAATTTTTAACAAAAGAAGGGCATGCACCTTATCACATTAAACAACGTTTGGACGGCGTTTACGGTGATTCATCTCCTTCGTATTCCACTGTAAAAAAGTGGGCAAAATGTTTCCGTTTGGGACAAGAATCTCTGGAAGATGCTGTTCGGTCGGATCGACCAACTGAAGTGATAACCGCCTCAAAAATTTTCAATTATTGAACATTTAGTGCTAGAAGATCGCCGTTTGAAAGTGAAGGAATTAGCAGTGATCACAACCATTTGTGAAACAAGTGTTCGCCGAATTCTCCATGACCATTTGGGTATGAATAAAATTAGTACGAGATAGGTACCGCGACCCTAAACAGATTTTGGAGTCCATTGTCACAGGGGATGATGCAATGGTTCTGTTTTACGATCCTCTATCGAAAAGGGAGTCCATGGAATGGCGGCGACCTGATGAACCTCATCACAGAAAGGCGAAAGTCGTTCAATCAACGAGAAAGGTGATGGCCACAATATTCTGGGATTGTGAGGGCATTTTGCTAATTGACTTTAAAGAGCCCAATACAAGTGTGAACGGCACATATTATACGTCTTCACTGCATAAATTAAGGGACAGTATTCGTGCAAAACGTCGTGGAAAATTGACAAAAGGTGTGCGATTATTGCACGACAATGCTCCGGTCCATACTGCCGCCATTTCACAAGCTGCCATCCGCAACTTGTGATTTTTTTTGTTTTCTATTTAAAAAAAGATCTTAGGGGACGTAGTTTTAAGAACGACAGTGAGTTGCAAGCAGTTATAAAACATTTTGACGGAAAAACTTCAGATTATTGTTACAAGGGTATCGAATTATTAATTAATCGTTGTAATAAATGTATGGAAGTTAGGGGAGATTACATTGAAAAATAAAAATTCTTATATTGTTCCAAGTTTCTTTTTTGTATATCAGGCCGAGAATTTGTGGCGCCTACCTCGTCAAGTGTATTAAATGATTAAATGAACAGGTATATTCCATTCTATGACCATATAAAGCCGGATCACAAAGTCAACATGTTAGAAAGTAAAAAGAAGAGATACTCGTGCTACCTGTTGTGTTGATTGTAGTATAAATTGAGTCATTCATTGGTATTGAGTTTAGCATATTTAATATGTGTATTTGGCAAATAATACCTTTATAAACCTAGAACAAACATCGAATTCCTGATGTGTGAATAAATATAAATATTAAATATATATCTTTATTTTCCAAGTGGAGATGATAATAGTGAACGAAAACATGAATGTATAGTGTTCAGCGCTGTTAGTATTGGAGATCAAAGTTTGTTTTGTGTTAAACAATGAAAGCTAAAACACACTGGCACTTAACGGGTAAAATCTAAAAGTCCTACGAAATTTTTATAACTAGAAATATAATTTTATTACAATAAATTATATGATTAGTCAAGTTATCAAACATGTATTACAGATATAATGTATATGTGTGAATTAATTTCAATTATATTTTATATAATTGAATTTTCAATATATTTTACTAGTAGATAAATATTAATATTTTATTTGGGAGCTCAACGTTAAATTTTAGATTTGCATAAATAAATTTAATAAAGATTATATTAAATATAAATACGTGAATGACAAAAAACGCGCCACGCTGTAGCTCCGTTATTTACTATCTGATTTTAAATAACGAAATTTCAAATAAAATGGTTAAGTAAATACTATCAATTGGCATAATCAAAATATTATTAGGAACAAAAAGTTTGAACATGCGATAGTCAATTTTTTTTTTAAATGGCAACGAATATTTTTGATTAATGTTTCGAATAAAGAATGTTTTCCTGATTTTGATGATGTATAACACGTCAATTTTTCAACATAAGTTTCAAGTGTGCCGTAGTTAATAACATTTTATTGGAATGGAAATTTTAGAAAAATACAAATAAATACGAAACTTATCTACAAATATTGTTCAAATTGTCTGCCGCCTTGTTGAAGACATAGTTGACACCTTCTAATTACTGGTGTTGAGTATAAAATTAGGAGGTATTTCGCGGCAAGAATTCAGAATTCTTTGCCGTAAAATGTCTATATTTTCCGGAGTAGTAAAATAAACCCGATCTTGAAGATAGCCCCATAACCAAAAATCCAGCGGCGTAAGGTCGGTCGAACGAGCGGGCCATTGAATTGGTCCATTGGTCCCCATCCACCTCTCAGCAAATGTCGCATTTATACATTCAACATTTATGAAGGCATTATGAGAAGGGGCGCCATCTTGCTGAAAGTACATTCTGTTTAGCTCGGCAATTGGCAAATCATCTAAAAAGTTTGTAATGTTTTCACGCAATAGTTGATGGTATCTTACTTGATTTAAGATGCCATCTATGGAAAATGGGCCAATTAATCGATCACCCCAAAGACATTTAAACTGAATCTTTGCTGAAAATTATTCTCAATTATAATTTTTGGGTTTTCTTGGCTCCAAAATCGATTGTTCATTCTGATAAAAATGCCATTATTACTGAATCTGCATTCGTCCGACCAAATAATTTTTCGATAAAAATTACGATCTCGTTGTGTAACATTTAAGAAAAAGTTGCAAAATTGCATTCTCCGACCATGATCATTTTCCAATAGTGCTTGTACTCTTTGAGAGATGTATGGTATGAACTTGTGCTTTTTGAGTATCGCCTGTGTTGTTTGGTGCGATACGCCGACCTCATTTGCAATTCTCCAAGTAGAAGTCCGGAGACTTTCTTCCACACATAAAAGAACATTCAATTCTGTATTTTCCTTAAACTGTCGACTCTTACTTTTTCGCATTTTGAAGGTTCCATATTATCTTAAATTTTGTTCGATTCTTCCGAATTTACGACGGTCTGGAACCTCTCTTGTCGAATAACGATAACTGTGGAGTCTCACAGCTTCAGCACTATTTCGATTATATTCAAAGTATACTTGCAACATGTCGGTCAGTTGATTGCTGTCCATGATAACGATGAATTAAAATCACAGAAAGAATCAGAACGTTGAACTAATGTCACACCGATACATAAATGTCACAATGACAGTATTTATTAAGATTTACATACTAATTGACAGTACTTATTACTTGATGCATTTGATTCCTATTCACGGCACACTTGAAACTTATGTTGAAAAATTGACGTGTTATGACATCATCAAAATCAGGAAAACAATCTTTATCTGAAACATTAATTAAAAATATTCGTTGCCATTAAAAAAAAAAAAATTGACTATTGACTATTGACCATGTTCTAACTTTTTATTCCTAATAATATTTTGATTACGCCAATTGATAGTATCTACTTAACCATTTTATTTGATATTTCGTTTTTTAAAATCGGATAGTAAATAATGGAGCTACGGCTTGGGGAGCTTTTTGTCAGCCACCCTGTATATATATATATACAAAGAGAACAGACATAAATACCAAGAAATTCTGTTGATGTGTAACCGCAAACACGTGCTTCCTTGCGGACATCTCACTTTATTCCAACGAATCCGAAACACGTGTCTGCGGTTGCACTACAGCGGAATTTCCCGATATTCCCGTGATTGGTATTATTATATATCGGCTACTTTCATTTCCTTTATATATATATTTTTTGTTTTTCTCTGTGTTTGTAGTAGGGCAAATAAATGCTGCCTAAAATATTAGATATACCAGAGAATCTTAAATTATCTTCTTCCGCGTGATGTGACGTGAATTATCATCATTTCAAAACGATTACATCTTATACACAAAACGAAAGTACTCTATATTCTCTTATCAACTGCCATAATTTACCCAAAATAGCATTGCCAAAATTTAGTTCAAAATCGTGCTACTAGTATAGATAGCGGAAGCGATAGCAATTACATGATGAATAAAATATTCGATCAGATTGATATTGAATATCACAACATATCAAATAAAGATAAAACCGGTGTCAATTAATATGATTTCAGTTGCAATAGTAGAGTAGGTGAATTTAACATGAAATAGACATATTATACATTTACAATTATAGACATGACATGTACTAGTATCATACATCAAGCCGGCTATTGCGCAGTGTCTTGCATGCTCGTTTTGTAGTAAGTATTGACGTCGGTGGCTTTTTACACTCTTCGCCAATTTCGGCATCTTGCCCAATGATGTTCGAAGATGCATTTTGCGTTGCAGCACACTAGATATCTATTGGAAAATATTCCCTCTTACATTTTAGTGGTGCATCGACAAAAGGTCGAGATACGTATCAGCTGATGTATGATAACGCTGCTCCACACAGCTTATATTCCTTATACATCGATACGTGTTGTTTATGTCTTTTGTAATGCTGATTCTGAATCTCATTTAAAAGTTATTCTATCACGAGAGGATTTTGAGATATTTTCTTAAATAGTTTTTTCAAAAAATGCATTAAATTCTACGAAATTTCAAAGTGACTTGTATATAAGAAAGATGACTACTGAAAATATTGTGCTGTCGAACTTTGAGTGGACATGTCTGAACATGTCCTTGCATGTTTACTACGTCTGAACACTTAAGCCACTCCCATTTTTGCTCTGGAACTAATCAAATTAAAAATTGGTGGATACCATGGGCTCCCAGCATTTGCTAATTACGCTGTGCTGTTATTCTGAGGAGCTGGTCGAATGGTAAGAAAAGCGCTGTGCTATTTACAGGACGTATGATTTGGCGTGAACAAACTGACTAATCGACTGATTGCTACTTTTTCTGCACGAAAACTTTTGGATTTTCCAACAAAAGTAAAAACTATATTAGTTATGCTAATCTACCCTCTGCTACTCATCCAGTACCTCATTCGGAAGCCTTGCCAGTACTATAGATGTTTCGAGAGACAAATATGTTGTTACAGAACCAGAAGAAGCAATTGTGAAGTTATCGGCCAGCGATGATAAATATGTGCCATCTGAAGATGTTGAACCACACCTAATCAATCAGTTAAGAATTAAATGGTCTTACTCGAGACTTGAATTTGTCAAGAACTAAAGTAGAAATACTAGGATCTAGACTCCAAAGATGGAAACTGTTAGCTCCTGGCAGACATATGTCTGTGTATCGTAATTATCAGAAAGAACTCTCACAGTATTTTTCAACCGACGAGGGTCTCTCGTACTGCAATAATGTCGCCGATAATGATGCTGACATTAGGTCACCAACACCATCTCGAAGATTTAAGTCTTTTTATCGATGCTTTGAAATAGAGTTGAAAGCTGTCCTTCTTCACATAGGAAACGTTCATCTATCCCCCTTGGCCACGCAATCCATGTAAAAAATGTACAAATGATTATTAGCTGTTAAAAACCCTTAATGAAAATAAATTAATTGACCAGAGACTGCTCGTCGCGGCGTCTCAAATCAATCAACATTTCCCCATAACACTCAGTTAATTGGTGACTATGCTTGTCGCGGCGTCACAAATTAACAAGATCTACAAAGTCAGGGTACAAGATAATTGTGTGAATCACAACATGCACTTACCGTTAAAATATAATAATTAATCGCTTATGATTAATAGTATTTTGAATCTCCAGATGTTGACCTCGAAGTAGACCGTCGATGTTGTATTATGACCCACCCTGTATATCTAGCTCAGTTTATTTAGTAAGAGCTTGAGATTACTCAAAGATGTTAACTAATGCCCGCTGCACCACCCGTTTTATAATAATGAAGGCGTGGTCACTGTTGGTAAAGTATTGCACAATTAAAATGGGAAATTGCACTAAACTAATACAAAGGCCCACCTCGAAGGAAACACAAAATTAATCAAAACAATAACAATTTATTAAATAAAAACAAGAGAAATTTGAAATAGGAAATTTAGTACATTAATAATAATAATAATAATCGTAATATTGATTACACAAAGTAGTGAAGCAAAAATATAAATGATTATTAAATAAATAAATATAACTTTAACTTTAGTTGTTAAAAATTACTCAATTTACACTAAATTCATTTGATGCTAATAATTGCAAATTTATTACAAAAATAAAGAAAACTAAATTTTAGAGAGACGGTACATAAAGAAACGCAAAACAATAGGAACAGACTTTACAAATAAACAATCTAGTAAAATTAATTGGTCAACTTTGGTGCACCCATTTTGCCTTAAAATTTCTATGAACTAATTATTAAATATACCAGAAACTTTACTAAAATTTAATATACTAATAATAACTTGACTGTTATAAGTTATAACCTACGAAGAAAGAATAGAACAGGAGAGAGTCTCCTTAATAATAATATTTGTCCAAAGTGGTAACTCAATATGGCCGCCGCATTGCATAGACGTGCCTAAATATTTTATATAGGGTACTTCGTGTGTTCTCGATAATCGTTCAAAATAGATTCTTAGTCCAATAATAATTAAAGTAATATCGTGAGTGCATTATTTTTTCAATCCTTTTATTCTTTTTAATATAGTAACATTTATTCTAACTGTATTAAAGAAAACATAAAAAAATATGCCTAGAATATGTATATTACGCCACTGAACACATAAACAAACATACTGAATATATGACAAGTTATTCAAAATACTCATTTTATAAATTATGATTGGTCAATATTGCCATAACTGACATGCCTTAAAGTGGTAACTTCCGTCAAAAATAATACCTATTACCCCACCAGTTTATTATCTCTCCTGTTCTATTCTTTCCTCGTAGGTTATAACACGAGGAATTAATGAACATATACATATATAGACAAACACAAAGACTCTTGATCGTGCCTTGCACACAGTAATATTTAACGTTATTTAACAAATATCAGATATTTAAGATTGACAACAGCCTGTAGTCATACTATCATCTTGCCGCACTAAATACGGTAATTAATAAACTAGAATGCCTGGTAATTTAGTGTCCCAGTATTCCAACGAAGATGGTTCCCGTACGTCACTATCTCTGCCATCTCGGTGTACAATTATCACTCAGATCCGGATTACTCTCCGTGAATTGGACGACAGTAAATGCTCCACAATTATTTTACTTAGAAAGAGGCAAATCGCATAACAGCGTATCCTTATACTTCTAGATATTCAGACCTCAATCTAGTATAGATATTTTGTCACCGTAGGGCTAGCGGGCTCGAAGACGTCGGGAGCCTAAGTTAATAATTATTCAACTACCACTTTACTGTCTTGTAATAATAATAATCTAATAAATCTAATGTAATGAATGAACAATTTTAGACGCGCTTAGCCCTTTTAAAGACTCGGAGGTGTGGCGGGCAAGACAAGAATATTCCAGAGAATTTAGGCATCGGCAAGACGCCGTTATTTCGTTTTTCCCAACGGGTATTCCCCATGTTTATATGACGCTACTACGCAACAAGAACTGCGGGAACTATTTAGATAAGGAAACCTTAGAGGACAAAATGCAAATATTGCGTCTCTGAAATTTAAACAAAGAGTGTTTATGAACTAAGTATTTTAATTTTGAAATGAAAATTTAATTATAGATTTAAAACGTAATTCATTTAGAACTTGAAATATAATTTGAATTAATACTGATTTAAAAATATTTAACATGTAATATACAGGGATAAATGAATTATATGTTAGCCGCGTCTTTTTAGATGCAACATGATATATAAATGCACACCTCGAAGTTGTAGCGGTTGTACTCAATTTACAACTAGGGTTTATAAACTATTGCTGTTTTCTTTGCGAGTGGGGCAGTCGAGCAAGAAATTCCCACTACATTGTTAAAGACTGGCCAGTCAGGGCTCAGTATATTCCTCGATAGAAGAATATACTGCATAAGTCACTAGTTGAGCCTGATAAAGTACTTTTACCGCTATTATACTTAAAATTAGGTTTGGTGAAAAGTTTCGTGCAAACAATGGATAAAGACGGCCGTGGATTCCAATACCTTAAACAAAAATTTCCCAAAATCTCAGCAGCAAAAGTTGAAGAAGGAATTTTTGTAGGACTTTTTAGATGCTTTCGGGACATTTATTTGCATGGCGGAAATTAAAGACCTATCAACCAGTACTTTATCCTGAAAGTGAACACTCGAGCAGATATTTAATTGGTGGGAAATAGCCAAGCCCTATTTTGAGAAGGCCATAAACGAAGCCGTTAAAGTAGAACAGAAAAAGATGACTTCTATTGAGGATAACACTGATTAAATATATTGACGCCGTTTTTCTTTCTGTATTAAGCTTTGATTAAAACTATTACCACCTTCAAATTATGTAATATTGCAGACTTTTTCAACTAATTAATCTATTTTATTTATGCAGTTGAAAATATTTGTGTATCATATACAATGGTCATTACGTATTTCTGTATAACAATAATTACACTACTTATTTGTATATTACATAATAGTATACAAATGTACATACACCATACAAATACAAAACCTATTTATCTGTATGATAAAGATTCTGATAGCCAGCCTCATTGTTGGCATAAGTAAATACAAAACATGCATTTTTGTGCACTGACTGAAATTTTTAATATTTAATTATTCATTGATCACTATAATTTAAAATGTGTTTTTATTTATATTGCGCGGTTAGGTTGTTTTTTTTTTTAATTAACTCAAAAATCTCTATTACAACTAGATGAATTGCAGACGTACAAGAGAAAAAGAACATCACACATAACGTGATATACGAGAAGCATGTCGATTTTATAGCAGAATCTAAAAATGGAATACAATATAGGATGTTCCGTTTGAAAAAATAATATTAGGATAGTACTGCTATTCTGAGACAACCTGTATAAAGTAAAGTATTTTTAGGCAATGCCCCTTTAAGATTTAAACAAAAAATTTTTGAAAAGTATTTTTGTACCTTCAAACATCTTATTTTTTTTGAGATTGTGCATACGTTTTATATTGCTCTATCTATTCATGGTGATCTAATTTCTTCTTCAATGATCATTTCGCAACATGACCCAGATGCGAAAAATAACACTGCGTACATTCATTCCGCTGCAAATATATGCAGTGACAAAATATTTACAATGTCACTTTCATTGATTCAAATCATAAAGTAAGATATGTAGAGAGAGTATAATGTCAGTTTGTGTCTACTCGTGTTTTGTCGGTTCTCGGGCACCGTATTACCTACTGATTTCCTCGAGAGCCGACAAAACACGAGTCGGTCTAGTCTGAGTGAAACTCAACCGTATTCCCCTATCTCGCCCATGTATAATACCGTTAGGTATCATATGTAATAAAATTTAATAAATTATATAAATTAGAATATTATTATTATTTAATTGTCTTTAATTAATTATTAAAAAAAAGAAATTATAGATTTTACTAAAAATAAATATTTGCTATTTATTGCCCATGAATTACTCGTAAACTTTCAATACATGACTGAAATAAAAATGTTATTTCCAAAGATGCCTTTCAGAACAATTATTAGTTCTGCAAGCAAAGAAATGTGTGTTATTCAACTATAATCTTCACTCAATATTTACTCTGTATAACACTGAAATATAATAATTACGAATGTGTGTAGAGTTCGTTTCAAGATATTTTAATTTGACTAAATAGATTATAGTATCTATGCCCTAGTGTGAGAGTGCGATAAGCTAACGATAATGAAAATGAGATTCAGGTATAGCTTGGGCCGTAGATGCCCAGGGCTGTATTTTGTAATATTCGTGCAATCATTAATAAATATACGTATTAATTAAACACAAATTTATATGAATATCAGTTTTTAATATGTTAAAATACATAAACGCAGAAATATTAAATGAATCTATTGTAAATGCACATAACCTATTAGAAGCGATATTTTCTATATTATAATAACATACACATATAATGCGCTGTAAAAAATTTCTTTGTGTCTTACGACGCAATGGTCAAATACATATTGATGATACATTTCTACAAGACTTTCCCTATAATTGCCCCTTTATAATAACTTCATTTTTATATAAAAATGGCATAAACAATTTGAACTGACATATAAGAAAGATATCAAACTTAAGAAAATACTTTTTCACATACTTTGGACATCCTCAAGGTGCTGTCTCCATCACTTTCATTTAAATTAATTATAAATTCCTGGTGTGTACATTAAACTACACAATACATTTTCGATTAGTATTGTTGCGTTTTCGGGTTCGCAATAAAACAACTCGTGCAATTAACTTGAAACAGTCTGTATATTTACACACTTAAAATTAATCACGATATAAAAATATAAAATAAATGTATCACACTTAAAACTACTACAAATAAATTAACACACGTATTTATCTCTATCACTACTTATTTATATCTGTAATATTTATGTCTCTCTTGATCTGTAATAAAACTGCACCGTTCACTGTATTTATTTTAAATTGTTCAGTAAATACCGCACGACTACTATTCAATGAATTACTATTGAAGGAATGAATCATTCCGGTACCACAGCGGCTTTTATATCCGCATATAAAAAGCCTAGAAACATGCCAGAAAATTCTTTCTTTCTTCTCGATGCTCGTAGTAAATACCAGAAAAGATCCAGGCCTTTTTTTGCCTGTCTACGTCGTACTGCGTGAATGATTTACGACTTATTTACAGTGGGTTTTTAACGTCGCCGCGCCGATGTTTACTTTCTTTTTTTTGTGAAATTATTTCGTTACAGTATTGTATAATTGATTGAAGACGGAGATACGTGTTGAAACTCCATAATTTACAAGTAAAAAATTGAAATAAATTCAAATTGAGTTCAAAACAGTTTTATTTAATTCACAACAATTGTTTCACCCTACTAGGGCTTCATCAGGTGATGAATATTTATTCATCACCTGATGAAGCCCTAGTAGGGTGAAACAATTGTTGTGAATTAAATAAAACTGTTTTGAACTCAATTTGAATTTATTTTACTTGTACAGTATTGTATGTTCAATGCCATTTTTCCATGTTTTTGAAGTTATATTGGCAGTCGCTTCTCGAATAAGATTTATAGCTATTTCGCTTAATTTTGGACGATTGTTAGTGCGGCAAACATATGCTTTCGATTGACTCCAAATTAACTCGATTGGGTTAAATATGCAGTATTACGGCGGCAAACGTAAAACAATGTGTCCTGCGGCCGTGGCCACATTATCTACAACGTATTCCTTTTCGAAAGTCATTGTTTTAAAGACTTCTAATAATTGACTTTTTGTATAGCTATCTTCATAATAAATATCTTTTTTGTAAAAACTCCGATATTTCAACTTTCGTACTGTTCGAATTTAGTAGCGTCTGCCGTGAATGTTATGAAGCATTGTCCATGACAGTGACACTTCTTTCGGGTAGTGTTGGTAAGAGATTTTTCTGAAACCACTCTTCAAATAATGGTCCAGTCATATCCTCGTGATAGTCAAAAAAACACTTCGCCGACCCAACCGCTTTTAGAGCCAGCAGGTAAAATTCTTTTACCTTTTGGAGGGGGTACATCTAATAAACATGCCTGTGAATCATCAATCCAACTTTTTTTATGGTATTGTGAGTGTCATACCAAGATTTGTCTATGTTACAAATAAACCGTCCTTCATGCCGGAATTTCTTCATGTTGATTAAATATTCTTTTCTAAAATCTATTTTTGTATCCTTGGTGACTCCATTATAACACGTCGTTTATTGTTCCAAATCGAAAACCATTTTGCTTTAATGTTCGCCATATTGTTGTTGTAGAGGCTTCTATTTGGGTATTTTCTTTTCTAAGCTATTTAACGTGACAACCTCCTCACCCTGCTTATACTTATTATATACAGGATATTCCAGAAATAAAAAGGCGGAGTAGAAAAAATCGGAAGCTAGATTGTGTAAAAACGTACCCTCAAAATATCAAGTCTTTATTCGTGCGCAGACGGCAGAACAAAATAATAAAGAATTCAATTGGCCTTACGCCGACCCTGGACTAAATATCCACCTGCTTCACTTTCACAATCGGTCCTTTTCAGGACCACCATATTACTTGTGTTAGAAAAAAAAGGAGGAGGAATAGATACTTCATAATAAATATCAAACCATTAATTACTTTAATTTTACACCTGCTAGAAAAAAATAATTACATTCATGATATTTACTGTAATCTAGAAAAACTAGGATTTATTGAATATTCTAAAATAATAATGATCAGCTGTTTCCGACTTCAAACACATTAAAGAGCAACAACTTTCCTATTTTAAAAATAAAAACAATCTTTTATAGTCTGCAATAAAGTGGGTCGCCCATCTGGCCAAAAATACGTTTTATATGAATAAGTACGATTTAACGGTTTTTTCCCGTTTTATACAAATAAAAGCGTATTTTTCTATGAATGCGTGTTCGTTTCTATTTACAAATGAGCAGTCTTACGTGTATTTATAAACATACATTCTGTGCCAGGTCCGTAATGTAATTTTTTTATCTAAAAAACAACATAGAAAATTATATTTTTAATTTCCTGCTACTCCGTCTTTTTTTTCTGGGACATCCTGTATTGTTCGCCGAATGATATCAACGCCCCAGCTTGGTACTTTCTTTATAGATCCCTTGACACTTCTGACTCTTCTTTCCGTAATACCATGCTTCACTATATTATAAATTGCTGTAGCAGGTATCAGTTAACTTCGACGTTCTTTCTATAATGGTCATTTGTGTAACTTCTGTATTTTCTTTTTGTAATTGAACACTATTTGCTTAGCTTGAACTACAAGATGACTCTTTTTAGCGCCACTATTTATATTTTCCGTCACCAAGTCGGAGTTGTCGTTATTTATTTCATAATGCTGACCTTCCCTGTCTTCCATCCAAGGTCTAAACATTTTCTTACAATAAAATATATTCTTGTTCGCCCTACAATTTATATTTCGCTACTAACGAAAGTGTGTGTGGACTGCATTACTTGAAAGTAAGAAATGTTAAATTGAAATGACATTTTAATCATACAATGTTAAGTAATGACTATTAAATTTAATTCACAAAACTAAAATAAACATCCAAGTTAAGTTCGCTTACTTAGATAAAATTTATGTAATACCACTCTGGCTTTAAAGAAAGGAACAGCTTAAACCCTAAATCACTTACGTGTCATTAAGCCCTCACCGCAAGGAGTGCCGTATAATACGTATATACCTATTTAGTCAAATTAAACGGCCCTGGTCAGATCGACCAGGAATACAGGTAATCAGAAAAAGGATCGTGCAACTCGACCAAAACATTTAAGTTCTAGGGCTTAAGAGATTAAAATGACTAATCCCAATAAACGTAAATAATAATGTAATAATAGATAACAATAAATCAAAATACTTTTACATTTATTTCATTTTTATTTTACTCAAATATACATACATAAATTAATACTTAAGGCTGTACGCCCGGCCTCGAAATCGTTTTTCCCATTTCCTAATCGTATTTTTCATGAAAACCTTACCGAATTTACACGCTAATTTAAGAAAACAATGCCTTTCAATGGATAAATCGTAATTTCTTCGAAATTGTCCAAAGGGCCCTAAATAAAAATAAAAATGTAAGAAATTTCAAAAAACAAGCCTTTATTTAAAATTATGTAATACTCAACAGCAATACATAAATTTTATTTTTTGTTAATTTTTAAAAATAAGGTCACGAAACGGAAAACAAAATTTTGAAATTTGGGCGAAATTCACTGAAATCAAATAGAGTATGTGGTACGCTCGCACATTGTGTCGAGAGGTAGCTCCGCCTACCATTTCGGGCAGTTTCTACGCAGTTTGTAAAATACTTCTGAGATCGGTGTATGTTAAGAAAGTAATCCTTACTCGGACATTATTTTATCGAAACCGTTGATATTTTCTTTACAATATAGTGTACATATACAATGTCAGCGTCACAATACTTCCTTATACTACGTATCAGAAAGTAAAAGCAATATCTCTTCCCGTCCCTAACGCTATACCTGCTAGAAGCGCATGTTAGGACTCACACGGCTTGCGGGCTGGGAGTATAATTATTATATTTGACTCGCAATAATTTGCTTCTGAAACGATCTAGAAATTTATTTCTTGCACAAAAAATAATTTTGGAATGTTGGCTTTATTTTGTTTCACATATATATGGGTAAATTCTGAAAAATAAGATTAGTTACTCGATAGCTGAAAAATACGTTACACAAATTGGTCGTCTACTAAAACTTTTTTTTTTTTATAAAATTTACACACCATAAAGAAAAATCGAAAACACTAGTATCATCCAAATACTTTAGGGTATAACCTTAAAAAAAAACAGATCCCTAGCTCTCTGCATTGCTAAGATATCACGAGATAAGTATTAAAAATTGAAGAAAATGAAAATTTTAAAATTTACACAAAAAAAACGATTTTTCGACCTTTTTGCGATTTCGATTTTATTTTCCAACTCAAAATTTGAATCCGGCAGGTGATTTTACATATTCAGCTTCACCTTTTTTGTGTGTTTGAGAAAATATAGATTGTCTAATTTAGGGGGGGTTGCTTCCCGACTGCCAAACGTGTCGGCCAACCGGCGATTATCTGAGACCATAACGCAGCCATAAATTACAGGCAGATTAGATTAGGTGACAAGTTCTTTTCTCTATCTTTTTCCTCAGCATAAGACAGAGCACGCGGACCCTTAAACATTTGTCTTTTATTACATTTGCACGAAGAAAACAGTGGTACGCCTATTTCAAATCGAACTCAGCTTGAAGCGGGCGTCCAGCCTTAATACTTATACTAGAAATTAACAAAACACCCATACAAAAATAAAAAATATATTCTCATAAAATAAATAATTAATAGAAAGTATTCATAAAAAAATATAAAGTATATATTGATATTAGTTTTCGTTGTTTTTTTAACAAGTTGTCATCAATAAAATCTATTTTCTTTAAAATACATTTTCTAAATTTTTTGTTTCAGGTCTTCGTTCGCCCTTGTAATTTCCACATATATTTCTGTTTGAAAATTCAATAATGCATTAGTAAATTGATATATGTTTGGGTGGCTGTGATAAAAACTAGAATTACAGTGTGAATGATAAGATTCGCAGCTGTTGGTAGTCCTGTACAAAAAATCAGTTTCACTACACCATAATCTAGGAGGAAATAAACTGGAATCTGTAAAATAAGTTTGTTGCAAATATTTTCTGAACTGTATTATTCTAGAATCTTCTGGCATTAAGTAGTGTATTTCAGTGTTAAAATTTTTTTTTAGCTTCTTCTGGATTCAAGAATTGAACACCAAAATACATTTTCAAATATTTACCAATAGCTGAATTATTATTTCTATACTCAGCAAACAAACCAAGTTGTTGAATTTTTTTAAACCAACTTTGGCACAGATGGAATCTACATCCTACGAGTTCTATGTCTGGCCAAATTAGAGCGCATGCACTATAAATTGCTTTTTCAAAATCTATTACAATTCTCTTAGGTAAAAACTGTAATTTTAATTCCGAACATTTTTGTTGTTAAGATTAAATAAGCTAACATATTGCTGTGACTCTTGCAAATTTATAATTATGTAGGATTGTTAAAATTCTTTATTCTCTAATTAGGGCAGAATCAAGCATATATCCTAGTAGTAGGCCTTATGCTAGTCCTGGATCTCATATTTTCTGCAGAAAAGTAGGTTAAGCAATTTCACACTTCACCAGCTCAGTTTATGGTTACACTAATGATACTTTCTCTCAGGGGCAGAAAATTAATAACAATGTTCCTTCTCCAAAGTGAATGCTCTTAAGTTGTCTCCAGGTCAGATAAAACAGATAAAAAATACAGAAAAAACCTTATAACATAATTTATTAGATGTTAAACTAAAACAAAACAGGTATATTTACAAACAAAGAAATTTTATGCACAAAATCCAACTCTTGCATGTTATGATAATATGATAAAAAAAAAACTAATATAGTAATTATGATCAAAACAATAATAACAATTAAATCAGAATATATTCTACGAAAACACATTAGTTATATACTTATACATGAATATTCAAGTTAAAACAATCAACAAATCAAAGTATTGCTAAATGTTGCGACTTATACTAGATAATAATTAAATAAAAATATAGTGAATTCCCACGGTCCAAATAATATACACATTAACACGTTAATACTGCCCAGCGCCTTTTCTCGCTCCCGAACAGTATTTCCAAAACAAATGCACGCAAAATCGGTAAGCCAGGGCTCCGTTCTACGAGTACATCTTTCGACTCGTTGCACGTATCCCTAACGTACACAACTACGTGTCCAGTCTTAATGCAATATGTCTATTTAAATTACGTGCTTAAATTGTGTTTTAAAATATTGACTCTGTTCTGATTAGTACTGCCCAGCGCCTTTTCTCGCTCCCAAACAATACCACCAAAACCAATTCGTGTTTCGAGAATTGATCAAGGCTCCATACCATGAATTAATTACCTACTTAATTCATTGTACACATCCCTGACCGATTACTCAAAACATCAAATTTTAATACACAAGAACAAAATTAAAAAAAAACTAAAATATAAACTGAAATCACATTCATTAATAAAAATAAAATTACCAACCCCGTTCAAAAACTCCAGCAGAAATCACCACACAAAAATTTATTTAACACAAGTTACACAACTAACAAATTAAACACAATTTAACTACCTTAATTTCTCATACAGATTTTCAAATTCTTCCATTTTTTTTAAATAAAAATATAGATAATTTCTCAATATAACAAAAATATTCTACAAATAGAGAAAAACTTAAAATAAACTTAATACTTTTGACCTTCAAAAAAAAAACTTTCAAAAATATTAAGTGTCTATACTTATATAAAAAAAAATCCTCTCATTAAATATCAAATTAAACTAATACAATTACTAAAATGTTTCACCATAACGCCTAGTATGAAACCATCGCGTGTAAAATAAATCATCCTAGTTTCAAAAGTAAATTATTCCAAGTCCAAAACAAAAGAATTTATAAAAATATTTACAAGTCCCAATTTATATTAAATATCTTGGAAAAATATTTTTAATCTAGATTTATAAAAATTTTTCAAGTTCAAATAATATTAATCTATAAAATATTTACAAGTCCTAATTTGTAGAAAAATTTTCCAAGTCACTATTAGATATCTCGGAAAATATGTCCCGATGTATCAAAAAAATTTCTAAGTTCATAATAAAATTAATTCAAGAAATATTAATAAGTATAGGCACCCTGGGTCTCTATTAGAAAGCGGTTCACACCTGCTTCCAGAAGTTTATTTTTAGAGAGCGGTTCGCACCAGCAATCTCGTCTAAAATCTTCATGTCCTCGCTTATATTAACATTATCTTAATAAAAACTTTAGACATGCTCTGTATCGTTATCCTTTCCACTTCCCAAAAATGCATAACGATAGTGCTGCACCTTACGGTAAAGTGATGTATTACTTATTTAAAAATGTAAACAAACATCCATCTCGATGTCGACTTGTTTACGTTTGTGATTGTTAAAAATCCGTTTTGGAACCCATGTATGATAAACATTTGGCTAAAATAATTACAACAAAACTGAAAGGTACCCTCCATATAAACTGTTTCAACTGAGCGCAAAAAATGTAAATTAGTAAAGCAATAAAATACAATTATTTCTTTTGTGGGGTCAACCCCCTTACAAGTCTGCAAATTCAACTCACTTTCTTGAATCAATCGGAAAATGTCTCTTCTAGTTTTAGGTAACACTGGAATTTGTTTCCTTCTTGCGATATACATATTCCGTCTGACACAATCCATGTCTTCAACTGTGAGTTGAACGAAATATCCATATAATTATGCCGATATAGTAATATAGAATTTGCAGTTAAAGCGGATTAAATCACTGGTCGATCTGACCGGTAATACTAATCCCTAAATTGTCGAATTACCTGTAATATTCTGAGTCGAGTTGACATACGCCCAAATTAAAATATCTTGAAACGAACTATACATTCATTGCACTGCAAATATCTGCAGTGGACAAAATATATACAATGTCACTTTCATTGATTCAAAATAAACACGATCTCGTTTCACGTGCATCCACGACGAAGAATTAACGGTGTGTTCTTTTTCTTTTCAGTCGTAAAACAACGGATGCAGATGCTGAATTCCCCGTACAAATCCGTCGTGAACTGCATCATCAGCATATACAAGACTGAAGGGTTGCCCGCTTTTTACAGGGCATATACGACGCAGTTAACGATGAACGTGCCATTTCAAAGCATACATTTCATGGTGTACGAATTCATGCAGAAAGTCACGAACTGTGAGGGAAACTACAATCCACCCGCTCACATGATCAGCGGTGCCGTGGCCGGTGCTTTCGCTTCCGCCGTGACGACGCCTCTGGACGTCTGCAAAACGCTTCTGAACACGCAACAGGTGGGTGTCACGAACGGTCTGGTGCAAGCGGCGAAGACGGTATATAGATTAGGCGGACCGAAGGCGTATTTCCGAGGGATTCAAGCCAGGGTGTGGTATCAAATGCCTTCGACCGCCATCTGTTGGTCGACGTACGAATTTTTCAAATATTTACTAGGCGTCACTAGAATTGAAGACGTCCGGATAACGCAGCCAGTTCTTGCTGAAACCGAAACGTCAGCGAGAAACGACCAAACGAATGTTAATAGTGAAAAAATTGCATTGAAAGCCAGAGAACTGCCCGCCATGTCCAGCACGGGCCTCTACAGTTCCCTGTCTTTCAACACGATGCACACGCAAGATTCGAGCTTTACTAGAAGGAAAGATTCTGTGATTCTGGATATAACGCATACCTAGTGGTCTATCCGTTGTAAGTATTAAAACAAAATGTCACCACCGGTACTTTTGTTCATTTCGTATGGATCATATCCACATGTTGTAGATTTTCTGTAGTACATAAACACGTTTGAAGAGTATTCATTTTTTATGTTGTTTTAACGCTAGATAAATAAAAAAATGGATACGATGCCAACGGATTAAAAAACCGGTGTGTATAAACCATTGTTATTCTTTAATTTATTGTTTCGGGTTTTATTTTTTTTGTACAAAGATCTGTGAAACTAGAGTGTGATGAATACTCAAGTTGTAAATTTTAATCTAAGTCATTTACTAATTTAAATAAGGAAGATTTTTTAGACTAAAAAAAGTACAATTAAATTGCTGACTCAAATATTGTAAATACAAGTTTTTTTTATTATCTATGTTCGTACTATTATACTTCGTTTTGACGAGACGCTCAACTTATCCCCCCTGTGCGAAAACTCTCTGTGCCTGGGTGCATATATGTCGACTGGGTGATCGTCCAAATTTTATTATTAAGCGTTAGTGTTTTAATCTGGAGATAATTTGATTAGAAACACGAAAAAACATTTGTCATACAAAATCGAGTTTGACCGAAGCGTCCCCCAACCACAACATGTACAAATAAGGAGGTCACAAATAATGAGTACTAAACAGCTGATTTTTTTTACTGTTGTTTAATAAATGTTTCTAAAATGAAATAGCCACAGTGCCCTACAAATTGAATGGTATGTTTTTCCAGTCCTACGCTCCGGAATTGTTAGTTCCACGATAACACTTTTCTCATTACTAACTAACAACCTACAGTATACAGAGCGTGACCTGGCCGGTGGGAGAAATCCTCGCTGCGCGAGGTATGGGTCAATAGCAGACAAAGAAAGTATTCGGAAAAAGAAAATGATAACGTTTGTTCATCATAGTACACATTATCCGTAAGTGCAGATAAGAAGTTTGTAATATACTGCGAAGAGATACACATATAGCAGATTACTCGTACTTATCGTAATATTATAAGAGTTAACTGCGCACCATGTGGGAGGGGCATCTCACCGGCCAGGTCTCGCTCTGTGAGCTGTAATTCTGTTATTTTTTTTAAGTGTAAATTTCTTTGGGCGCGTTGCGCTAATTGTAGGCACTGAACAAGACTGACTCGTCACGCTCAGATATGTAACGCTCGTTCGGGTAATGTCGGCTCGAGTCGATTAAGGGAACAAGATAATTATATATCATATAGAGGTATATAATTTCAATTAAATGGAAATTTAAATGAATAAATAAATTCATGTCCCCGAGCAGATTCGATCCCGAGCCGCACGGGTATGACCAATGTATGACGCCGGCTCGTTGCATCAGACCAAGCGCGGGACACGTATCCAGTACTCATATCGTCTATTTATACATATACATACGTCCGCACCGACCCAACGAAACGGCGCGTCACTGCTATATTATATAATTATTTTATAATTGCGGTTTTGGTAAATTAATATACTTTTATTACTTAAGCGAAATGCTACCAAATTTTGTACATACATAGATTCAGACTATCAAAAAGCATTTCTCGTGATTTTAAACCCTAAATGCAAATTAGATTCGTTGCGAATTTTTAAATTTTTTATGCACTTATTTGTTTTATTAAATCTTCGATTGCAAGACCGCAAAATGTTCTTTATAATTCTAATGATATTAATTTTAATGTGTAATTGTTTGTTTAATTAAAAAATTACGTAATTTATAAGAAAAGTTTCTGAAAAAAGTGACAAAACATGCACAGTTTTCATATTTGAATAAATCTTTTTTATTGTATAAAAAGTAATAAAAATTTTACGTATGCATATAAAAAATACAAATTAATCTTCATCAGATTCATCCGTCGACCCTTCATTTTCGTCACTATGAAATTGCAGAATAATCAACAAGTAAAGAAAGTATTGAAAGGGTACCTCGCAGTCAAGGTAATTCTTCAAAAGATGGACTTTGAGGAATTTCGAAACAATAATATTCGTATTTGCCATTAATTACTGTCCATCTATAATTTTTTGGCGTTTTCTCGGTGGGGCTGCGCATTATACAGGGTGTAACAAAATAAGTGTAAAACATTTCAGGGGGTGATTCCTTAGCGAAAAATAGATAGGGTCTTTCATATAAAAAAACTTCAATGGAGCATCCCTTGTTAAGATACAGCCCCATAAAGGGGGTACATAAAATTTGTTTTACAATTTTTCTCACAAACACTAAAAATGTAATTTATTTCCAATGTAACTTTTTGTCTGACTATTTGTTTACCATTTAAAAATCTATTTCCAATACCTTGTTTCATTCGAAACAACAAATGTCTCTTGAATTTTTTGCCCAAAAGTAATCAGTTCGCAGCAAAAAATTATTTTACGAACAACTGCAGAGATACGTCATAAATGCGAACTGGATTAGTATTGTTATTTTGTAGTTACTACCTGCACCAAAATACATATGATTAAAGATGAATAAACAAAACTAATTTATTAATAACAAAACATAAAACATGTTGAAATCATAGTAAATGTTCAATATGTCCACCTTCAGTCATTACACATGCGTCTAGACGTCGGCGCATTGAGCCACGTATTCGCTCAAATATTCCTGGATTCTCTCTAATTACCCTGCACGCATCGATGATGCGGTTTCTTAAGTCCTCTACATCGCGAACAGGAGTAGGATAAACCAAGTCTGTAAATGGCCCCAAGTAGAGAAATCGAGAGGATTGAGATCCGGGGATCGAGCGGGCCAATTCTGTGGTCGTCCTCCTGGACCTATCCAATGATTTGGATATGTTTGGGTTAAATGCTGACGTGCTGCTTGACTAAAATGGGCGGGAGCCCCATCATGCATAAAAAACATATCCCTTCTGACGCCCAAAGGAACTTCCTCCAGCAGTACTGGATGCACTTCTCTTAAAAATTGCGTGTATGCCTCACCATTTAATCGAGGAGGTAGAAAATGAGGGCCAATTAAATAATCCCCAATAACTCCGAGCCACACGTTAAGAGAAAAGTGTTCTTGATGGTTAGTTTGTACAATAGCGTGAGGGTTTTCATCAGCCCATATGTGGTTATTATGAAAATTAATATCTTGTCCCGAGAAAAAGTACATTCGTCTGTGAATTCGATCGTCTTCAGAAAGTCAGGATTTCTTCTAATCATTTCCAGCATCCAATTGGAAAATTCAAGACGGTTCGGAAAATCTCGCTGTAACAGTGCCTGTACTCGTTGCAGATGGTAAGGGTATAAGAGTTGTTCCTTTAAAATTCGAAATACCGTCATATGATCAACATTTAACTCGAAAGCAATCTTTCTAGTACTGCTAGTAGGTTGTTCTGGAACCAAATTAAGTACTGCTTCTTCAAGATGTGTTGTTCTAACTTCTCGATGGCGACCACAATCCTGCGTTCTTTTGTCGAATGAACTATATTCTCGTAATCGTTGATGAAGTCGGGCAAATATTCTATGCGAAGGAAGCTGCCGTTGAGGATACATTTCAGCATATCTTCTAGAAGCTTCTAACCCATTCCCCTGCGACAGACCGTAAACGTAATGCATATCAGCGATTTCCTCATTTGTGTATGCCATTTTAATAACAAGTGAATTATTAAACTAACAAATTACGAACAAAACAACGACACACAATTAAGTATTAATTCAATTTCAAAAATTTACAAACTGACAGCGTGATACCACTACTAGCGACCTACTAAATAAATTATTTTTACATTTTCGTTTTATGACGATGTATCTCTGTAGTTGTTCGTAAAATAATTTTTTGCTGCGAACTGATTACTTTTGGGAAAAAAATTCAAGAGACATTTTTTGTTTCGAATAAAACAAGCTATTGGGAATAAATTTTTAAATGGTAAACAAATAATCAGACAAAAAGTTACGTTGGAAATAAATTACATTTTTAGTGTTTGTGAGAAAAATTGTAAAACAAATTTTATGTACCCCCTTTATGGGTTTTTTTTTTATATAAAAGACCCTATCTCTTTTTCGCTAAGGAATCACCCCCTGAAATGTTTTACACTTATTTTGTTAAATGGTAAACAAATAATCAGACAAAAAGTTACATTGGAAATAAATTACATTTTTAGTGTTTGTGAGAAAAATTGTAAAACAAATTTGATGTACCCCCTTTATGGGGCTGTATCTTAACAAGGGATGCTCCATTGAAGTTTTTTTATATGAAAGACCCTATCTCTTTTTCGCTAAGGAATCACCCCTTGAAATGTTTTACACTTATTTTGTTACACCCTGTATATACACCATACAGCAGATGTATTATGTTCTTTTGATTTGCTGCAACAATTCTTGTTTCGTTTGTGGTAAACTAGAGGCTTGTATCCTACGAAATATTTTTTTTTAATTTCTTCGTTTTCATTATTGCATTTATAGCCTTATTCAAACAAATCGTACCGTCATTTATTAATATCATGTTTCGTGTTTAATGCATACATCCTACATATGTATATACTATACTCTTCAATGATTTTGGAATACTAGGACTACCTCGCTCGATCTTGTTAATTCAGTACGACGTCTACTTTGTAAGAGTTGCATGAAAGCTTCTTGTAATGCTGTGTGTTTTTTTTTAAATATTAAATCGTATACTACACTTTATTTCCAAAAAAAAAAAAAAAAAAAAAAAAACAGAATTAGGTTGTTAGTTAGTAATGTGAATAGTGTTATGTGGAACTGACAATTTCGGAGCGTAGGATTGGAAGAACATACTATTCAATTTGTAGGACAATGTGGCCATTTCATTTTAAAAACATTTATTAAGCAATAGTAAAAAAATCAGATTAACAATAAGTTTTTGAGACCTTGTTATTTGTACGTGTTGGGGGGGATTGTTAAATTATTTCCAAATTTAACTAAAACACCGCTGTACTACGTACTATTTGTTTTAAGAATCGCACTTTTGAGAAAAAGACTTAATCAGTTTTTTTTTAAATCTAAATATAATTTTATTTTTATAGAAATAAGTTATTCATGTTAAATGTGACTTGTTTTTCCTAAAATTCAGAAATAAATATTAGTGTGTTATACAGGCTGTTCACGCGGCAAAAAAAAATCGGGGGGTTTAGTCCTAGGGATATTAAAAAAAAAATCCTTGGATGATATTAGGAAAGAAAGACGTATCGTTTTAGAGATACAAGATAATAATAATTCTTACCGTAACACAATTTAGATAACGTCCGGCAATCAAATTTAACGATTTTTGATAAACAATTCTAAACAATGAAATCTTAAATTTTTAAATTTTCATTTATCTACAGGTATTGAATTTCATTTTAATTAATTATTATTCACACAAACACGTAAATATTACTTTTAAATCAAGAAATAATATATGTATCTCTCAACGTTATTAAGAGGGTTATAAACTTTCCGTCTATCTGCGCAGTCATCTGTTATAAATAACTGTGTGTGTGTGTATAGTTACTGGTATTACCTACAGCGATGACGTTTGATCATATATGGCATTATTACAGTATATCTGGAAATCTATTTTGCCTTCCATCTCTTAAAAACACCCACAATAATTATAAAATTACCATATTATAAATTTTACTATTGTTTTCTGTCTTTTACGGAAAGTTTCAATAACGAAAAGTATTGTTTAAAAAAATCATTGTTATTTAAATGCCATCCAATCACCCGTTTTCAACAAATTCTAAACTTGTTTAACCCTTTGTTACATGACAATTGCAATGAATTAACAGTTTTTATTTTTTTACGATGTACGCTTACTTTGGGTTGAAATAAGGGTTTCCAAAAACTTTTGAAAAGTACTTTGGAGGACCGTCAAGTTCTGAAATGTTTTACAATGCCGTTAATAAAATACGCAGTTCCTGTAAATTTCATTAAAATATATCTGCGTTTACTGGGTGTTCATTTACTTATGGCGGCGATTATATAATACAAAACAATTGTTTGATTTCAAAAATTATGCTAGAAAGTTTAGAATTATAATTTAACTATAGGTTCCAAATTGCCCCATGTCGGGCGCCATAATTTTAGTCTTATATATTCTTTTGCTTTCTAAATGCCTTTTTTTTATTTCTCCACATAATTTATTTCTTGAACCCAAACTACAAATATTTTCCATTGTAAAATAATTCGTTTATGTCAATTATTGTATGTGTTCCTATGACATATTTGAAGCTTCATTTCTAACATTTTTAATTTAAATCAATTTCGTCCTTATAATATTCTTTAAACCATATCCAAACGTCGACTCAAAAGAATCTCTAAAAACATTTTATTTTATTTTAGGTATTTTCTTTTATAAACCCATAATATTCCTGTACACATTTAAAACAAAAACGAAAGCCTACCTATCTTGACGTTTTGAATTTCTTAATTTACTTCTCACACATTTCCTACGAATACTATATTACAATAAATTATTATTTGACTATTGTTTCTAAAATGCCCCACGTTGGGCGCCAATAATTGTAGTGTTCTATCTTCTTTTTCTTCTTAAATGCAGTCTTTCTTTATTTTCTCCACAAATTTTGTTACTTTTATGACCTACTATATATAGTATTCGTAACATTACACTCGTCATATTGGAAGACCTTTTTCTGGCGTAACTGAAGACGTCTACTTTGAAAGTTTTGCACCCACGAAAATTATTGCTGATGGTAATGGAATGACTTAAGCGTGATTCTTTCGGTCCCATTGCTTCAATAAGTGCTGAACTTCTACGCTGGTGGAACCGAATATATATATATCTGTCCTTCTAGTAGTGCGCTTCTACCTTCAGCATTCCCTAACCTAAATACCTCAGATTTGACTGCTGAGTCCTCTTGAGTTTAAGTGATGTTAATGCCGATTTATAATCGATATAACCTTTGGAATTAAATAGGAGATTAATTTTTTGATAACCTGTTTAGACTGGATTCTAAAATTACAACATTATCGGTGATAGCCTTATCTTTTTTAACCACACGAACACTCACACGCAAAAAATATTTTTATTAAACTTACATCCTATTTTTGAACGAATGAATGTGGTTAAACACGACGACTACTTGTTTATTTCTTACAGTAAGTTTAACACAATAAAAAACTTAATATGCAAGTACAAATCAAAAGGAAAACCAGACAGATCGGCAATGAATGCATATTTAATAAAATGTTCGCTCAAGGACTGACAAGACAGACCCCGCATATGAATCCTAGAATTTACACGCATTACTCATAACTGTTTAGCAAATTTAAATGTCAATATATTGAATATATTGTTGATATTTTTTGCGATATTTGTTTAAATAATTCCAAAGTGATAATTAGTGTATTGTGATGTAATATGAATTCATAAATTTTACGTTGGACTTAATTTAAATATAACAGTAAGTAGTGTTGCAAACGGGAGAACGATGAGCGGGACAGATGATGATTATCAATGATTTTAACTTTATTAGGACCTTAATATAAGAAAATTTACGACCTTTTAAATTTTATCAGTTGAGGAAAGACGTCATAATCGGACGGAGCCAGATGCGGTGAATAAGGGGAGTGTTCGAGTAATTCGAACCCTAAATCACGAATTGTTTGCATATTCTCTCCATATTTTTTTCTCGTAGAGTGGTCAGTAACAGCGAATGATAATTCCCAGTATTGTTCTACCCTTGCCCAAAAAATCAATCATGATTATGCTTGGCAGAAAAACTGAAGCAAGAACTTTCCAGCAGATTTTTGAACACGAAACTTCATAGGCCTTGGAGAACCAGATTGTCTTCATTCCTTCGATTGTTGCTTTGTTTTTGGGTCGTAGAAATGTACCCAAGTTTCATCTATAGTAAGAATACGGCTTAAGAAGTCTGCATCTTTTTCAACCCGAGCACAAATCGAACGCGATGCTTCCACCCTTGCACGCTTCTAGTCAACAGACAGACATTTGGGGATCCATTTTGCAGACATTTTTCTCATGTCCAAATCGACGTGAACTATATGATGAACGGAGTTCATATAAAATATTCATGTCATGCTCAACATTTTCGGGGACGTACGCAGAAACTGGCCTTCCCGATCGGTGTTTATCTTCAATGGAAAATTTGCCCTTTTAAACCTTACAATCAAATTTTTCACGGTCGTATACGATGGACTTTGATCCCCAAGGGAATTAAGCATATCTACGTAAATCTGCTTACCTCTTAACCCCTTCAAATAGAGGTACTTGATGATGGCTCGATATTCCAATTTTTCGATTTTTACAATTTCGGTCGACATCCTTTTTTCAAACTGACGTGAAACTTTACACTGACTCTTCTAATAGGTTATGTTTCGTTACTATGGCATTGCAATATTTTCTTTATTCACGGAACCGGTCAAGGCTAACTAGATATCAATACATCCTCGTACATGAAACAAATTATCCAGTGGGATCTAGTTTCGTCGTCATGGCATAAGTAACCTTGAAAGACGACACTGGCAATACATTGGTGCAATATTTGAAACGCTTTCTTTTTTTCGATAATGCATAACGTAAATAAACATTGTTTATACAATACAAAAATTACGAGAAAGTCAATAAACATTACCAACGGTAATAATTATAATTAATAATACAAATATAACACTTTTTTACTATGGTTTTTCCCACTTTTATCCGCGACCAGGTTCAACTTTGTTGAGTCATTCTCAAACGGTGTTTCGTTACTAAATCACAAAAAAATAAGGCATCGTAGAAATGAACCTTTGATCCAAGAAAATTTACATATTAAAAGATTAATGGAGGTAATTTAACTTAGAAAATAAACTTTACTGTCAACGAAGATCTTATCTTATCCAGAAGTTGAAACTAATTTCCAAGAAATTCCTTATCGAATTTGGGTTAACTAGGTATATGATAAGTACTGTATTGCCATATATAAGATTTGCTTATTTACATTATAAATAAATAAAAATAGCTCATTGGTTTTTGAACATTTTAATAAATTGTACTTCTGGAAATTAATTAAAATTGCCCTTGATGTCTTATGCACTCATGTAAACGATGTCGTGCATTCAGAATAACGCGTTAACTCATTGCTACAGGGATGACGGTAATTTGTTCCCGTATTGGGTCTTTAAGTTCATTTACATTCGCAGGAGGATTTTCATACACCTTGCTTTTAAGGTAGCCCAACACGAAGAAATCTAGTGGTGTCAAATCATAGCTTCTTGCAGGCCAGTCAATGTTACCTCTACGCGAAATTAATTTTTCATGGAAAAACATTCTTATTGTCTCTAAAGCTTCATTCGCAGTATGACTTGTGGCGCTATCATTCTGGACCCATGCACGATTGTCAAACCCTTCAAATGCTTTTAATGCTGGTCCTACAAAATTGCTGATCATCGAAGAATATCGTTGTGCATTTACTGTGATTGATTGTCCTTGATTATTCTCAAAAAATACGGATCATTAATACATCTTGAAGATATTGCTGCTCATGCAGCTACTTTTGCATGTTTTTTTCTCTTGGGTTTGCCCAAACTAGTACCGACAATTCTGTTTGTTCGCGTACCCGTCTAAATGAAAATGCGCTTTGTCACTAAAAAGGAATATTATCAAAACGATTGAACTCTCGCATCAAAGTAACAATGTGATCATCATTGTTCAAAGCTTGAACTAACTGGATCTTATAATGATGGTCATGTAAATCCAAAATTCGTTGAACACCACACCGATTCAAATGTAAAGCAAACGCATGTTTTCTTATCGAATGCTGTGGATTTTGCCGTACAGCAGCACTTTCAGTGTCGATGTTGATTTCATTCCTAACAGATCTTCTGCGGCCACGAGGCTTAGAACAAACCGTCGAACCACTTACTTGAAATTTGCATATCCATCGCTTAATTAAATTAACACATGCATATACGTTTTACGTATAAATGTATATATGTAAGTCACAGTATTTATTTACTGCTTGATGTTAGTTTTAACATCCATGTGTTTACACTTTTCAGTTTCGTTTTGATTGGTGACGCCACATAAGGCTTCTATTACACGGGATACACTATTAACATACAGGCTTCTGTATAGCAGAACTTGCCGCCAGAAGCCATCGCTTTTTCTGTGTGGTCTTTTGAGTGTTAGATGTCGCTGTGATACTCTCACTGCATCTACCACGCAAAACTGACATAAGTCGCGTTTTAAGTTTTAAAGTCATTGTCGACAGTCTCCACGTACACTGATGAGGCATCAAAGGCCGAAACACCGGTGTCTGTGCGTTCGATTGTCGGCAATGGCACTTAATGTATGTGTGTATCCCAAACACATGCATATATGCATATACGTTTTACGTATAAATGTATATATGTAAGTCACAGTATTTATTTACTGCTTGATGTTAGTTTAACATCCATGTGTTTACACTTTTCATTTTCGTTTAAAATTAACAGATGGACCTTGATAAACGTACTGCAAATTGTAGTGATTTCAAAACTCTCTCTCTGGACTGGCACGTAAGAATGAGCATTTTCGTAGAATGTTTTTACACAAAAAGCACGCTATTCACCACTAAAGTATTCCATTGGGGAAAAAAAATCAACAAGATGATAATTCGAAAAATAATCTGACACTGACAGTTTCCCCCAGATACAAAAAACAAAATCACCCAATATATAAAACACGTATATTGCAAAACGTTTGTAGAAATCTACGAAGAAAGAACAGAACAGGAGAGAGTCTCCTTAATAATAATATTTGTCCAAAGTGGTAACTCAATATGGCCGCCGCAATGCATAGGCATGCATAAATATTTTGTATAGGGTATATTATGTACACTTCGTATGTTCTCGAAAATCATTTAAAATAGGTTCTTAGTCCAATAATAATTAAAGTAATATCGTGAGTGCATTATTTTTTCAATCCTTTTATTCTTTTCAATATAGTAACATTTATTCTAACTGTATTAAAGAAAACATAAAAAAAACATGCCTAGAATATGTATGTTACGCCACTGAACACATAATCAAACATACCGGATATATGACAAGTTATTCAAAATACTCATTTTATAAATTATGATTGGTCAATGTTGCCATAACTGACCTGCCTTAAAGTGGTAACTTCCGTCTAAATAATACTTATTTTCCCACCAGTTTGTTATCTCTCCTGTTCTATTCTTTCCTCGTAGGTAGAGATATTCTATATCTTACATATGTATATTATTGAAAACTCAGTATCCAGGCGTAGTAAAATTACAAAATCAAGTTTCAAGGTATGTAATAGGATTTAAAAAAGAAACATTTAACCTCAAAATTGAATTGCATAGGCACTGTAATAAACTTATTTACATGAAGCTAATTCTAATTCTAACCTATCTTTATTGTCTCATATTTTTGATAAGATTATATTTGATTAAATATATTTCATTAAGTTCATATGTCTATGAACTTGATGAAAAATTAATTAAAGGAACATATTTATTTAGTAATAATTATCATTTGCGTTATCATAAAAAAAATCAAAGTCACCTTTTTATTAATAATATAATTATTCGAATATACAACACAAAGAAAAGAAAAAAGGAAAACGGAAAAAAAAAGCAACAAACATAACATGTGTACGTATGTTAACGTTTATAATAATAAACTCACAGTTGCATGTAAATACCTTAAATTAAACTTGTTTTCTTGTTTCCGATTTTATTTAATTTAATTTTAATCTATGATGACATTGTAAAGCGCAGTATTAAGGATAAATACATCTATTGTCGTTTGTAATGTTACGCTTGATAAAATCTAGGTTAGCTGAAAGATGTATGTATACTAGGAGATATATTAAATAAATAATGATGCACCTGTTTTTGCAATTATTATAAAAACAGACTTAAAACCGCAAAAAGAAGACAAAATTAAATTATATTAAAGAAGTTAGGGTATTGGGCGTTTTTTATCAAACAGTCTGTATATATAGTTTTGTAATTTTTTGTGTTTTAGTAACGAACCGTTTGAAACTAACACACCAAAGATGAAACGTCATAGACATTGAAAAAATAAAAGTGTAAAAAGAACAGCATTAATTTTTTGTAATAATTATAGTCATGATTTCAATATTTTCGGCATGATTTAAAAACATGCATATAAAAATAATTATAAAAAATAGTCGGTTTCAGAAATGTATTACGAAGAATAGTTCAAATAAGCATATATTAGATTACAATACACAAAAAAATAATAGAGATGAGTAATTTGGATAGATAATGGGATTAAATTAAAATATTAGCTTGTTTTTAAGTTTTAATATGCAAATATGGTTTATATGGAATAGACAATTCACTGCTATTGTTTTGTTAAGAATTTTCACAGCAAATTTAAATATTATTAGAGCGGTCATGCTCATTGTAGAGATGTGAACATTTTTCAACAAGAAATTGTAATTTTGTATAGTAGGGTTTCTTGTCGGCAAAATAAAGCAACTTTGTAAAAAAAATAATCAAGATATTGTTACAAAATTTTAAGATACTTTAAAGTTTTCTTTTCGGGCATCCACATACTTTTGCCAGCGATCTTGGAAGGCATCGACGGACACTTCTCGTTTAGTGCTTTTGTCATGATGGTTTCAACGGCTTCAGTGTTTGTAAAACGGGTGATCTTGATCTTCGAAAACAAAAAGACGTCTGTCGGAACTACTAGATCGGGGCTGAAACAACGTTGCCAACTTGTGCTAGAGCAGAAACCTCCCGGAGCGCAATTTGGCTTCTCTTTTCGAGAAGGGACGACCCTTCTACTTAATTTGTCTGCCCTTGTGGTGAATTCTTTGTGATCTACACCAGTCGCAGCTGGTGAATACGTTTAGGTGTAGCAATTACATAGACAAGACTAATCGTTAATTATCGATGATATAACTCCCAGACGCCGAGCATATCGTCGATAATAAACGAATCAGTCTTGTCTATTTAATTGCTTCACCAAAACGTACTCACCAGCCGCCACTGGTCTGCACCCTGGACGTCAAAGAAGACAATAAACATAGTTTTCACTTTTGATTTTTCTTGTATTCATGGCATCTTTGGCAATATCTCTTCGAGTCATTGATGGTGTTCACTTAAAGTAACAAACAGTCTTTGTGCGCTTGCTGGGAGAAATATCCTTCTTCAAAAACTAAGAAAGAAATGAAGACTGGAACAGTCTGGATACAACCTAAGTAAAACACTTAAAGAAAACACTATAATTCCTACCTATCTATCCTAACTATCAAAAATAACACGTTTTAACTTACAATATGTTGTTATTCGCTAAATGTCAGAACAGTAAAACAATATGGCCGCTACTTTTGACATAAACGTGTTGCCAACTGTCAAAAATGTAAAAGTGTAAAATTTATTGCCTGTTTACATTAATGCTTACAATTCTATAAGATAAAACATAAAATTAAAAATTCACTATATCGTCTGTTACGTCATAAATTAACATCCCGCCCCTCTTTATACTATGATATCAAAAATTAAATTGGTCAATGTTGGTCATGGAATGTAAAACGCTTGTCTTAGTTTAAATCATCCTTTTGAAATAATTCAATCATTGTCAAGCTACACTGACATTATCAATAACCTACAAATGTGTTACCTACTTAGTTCAGCTGTAAAATAATAATGAACTACAAGTTATGAAATAAATAACGTTTTTATTAACCAGAAAAACTAAATTACAATAATTGTTGGAAATGTCCCCCGTTTTGTTCAATGCACAAGTTTACAATCGTTTGTCATGTTCCATAAGAAAGCCGAATTTCTTGAGGGAGACGTTTTAAAGGTTTTGTAGGCACTTCTTCCATACGTTGACGAACGTCATTAATAACTTCTTCTGTACGGACTCTTGGTCTACCAGCACCTTTTTTATGCGTCACAGAACCAGTTTCGCGAAACACTTCAACACAATTTGAAAGGCATCCATAAAAATTGTCCGGTAACACTGCTACGTCTGGGAAGTACTTTCGAAAATTGTCCAAACACAAACGTTGACTGTATTCCCAAGTTCCATTAACTAGCACACCCGTTCGAACATAGGCTTCAATCATGTAAATTTTGTGCTCTGTGGTGAGAACCATGATTCAAAAACCGTGCAGGATTAGAAAACTTCAACACAATAACTTGACAGACTTTGACATTCAAAAAGTTATGACATATCTAAATGTACGATGCACGCTACGACAATAATTTTAAAATACATGACCACCATTGACCAATTTAATTGTTGATATCCCGGTACTTTATCGCTAACAGTTAAAATCCATTTTAAACTCGTCTAAAAATTGGTATTTAATGACAAGAATATCTGATTTACTTGGATTTTTCAAAAATTTTTAATTAGAGTTGAAATCTGAGCACTTCTTACTAAATCTCTTTCTAAGAAATGCATTTAAATATTTCAAATTTAGGTACTTCATTTTATCGATTTGCATTTAATGAACGTCCGATCTTTTAACCGTATAGAAAATATAAAACAAATCCATTCTCTTGAAATAAAACCCCATTTCTACAACATTATTTATTTTAAGCACTTACTTCTGCGATATATAATTGTCGATGTAATTTTAACACAATATAACAGGTTATGTTTACGTTCTTTAAAAATTGCCAAAAGGAATTAAATTGAATAACTAATTATCTTGAAAATTAAATGTTAGTATTATGCGTTATGATTTTTTTTTTAATAGAACGTAGTCAAGGACAAAACAGACTCGTATTTTACCAACATCGAAAACCACACATACAAATGTCGATTTATTTTTGGATGCACAACATATGTAAATGTCTTCCCGATACGTTAACAAGTCCGTGTTGTGTGTTTCATTTAATAATTAATTATTTAAAATTCCAATTAAATGTGTACACGTAAAAACTAACGAAATTTGTAATAACACAGATACTCTTGTCAAGGTTAAATTTTGTTATAAATATTGTAAGTGTTACATATTCAATTTTGTAAACCAGTAGCGATTGCGATTTATTATCCATGTTACAGGTATATATTTTTTTATTCGGCGTTAAGTATCGATTTTTAGTTCTCGGAATCATATCGGAAGATTTTAATTCGTTTGAAAATTCTAAAATATAATTGCTAAAAAATGTACTCGTGATAAATTAAGTGATAAATGACAAACAAGTATTATAATATGTGTGGTGTATTAATAAAACTTATAATTCCAAATAGAAATGTAAATTCATTGTATTTTTTAAAAAAAATACCTTGATAAAGAAATCGATTGGGGTAAAAATTAGTGGTGATAAACGCAAACTACTATAATTTAATTCCAAATAAAATATTGTTGAACTCGTTTATTTTTTAATTTAGTTTTCCGCCGTTTGGTGTTACTTGTTACCAACATTTTATAAGAATAGTTTTCAAATAAAAGTTTGTTCATATTGATGATTAAATTGCATAACATACGTTTAAAGTTACGAAATTTACTTAATTTTGTTCAAGAACTGAATCGTTAATTGCTGCCCAAATAATTTTCTGTGAAAAAACATCATCCCTTCTTTGGGGGGGCGTCCATTAATTACGTGAACTCAAATTGGGGGGAGGGGTAGAAAGTCACATCAACTTTTTAATTTAGAGAATATACATTATTATACAGATAACACTTTGTATAACAAAATCAATCCCGTTCATAGACAATATGTAATATTGGACGCAATAACACCGGCGGCGAAACTGAAATAAAGAATACATAATTCTAAAAATGATTTTATTCTTCAATATAGTCTCCATTAACTTCAATATACTTGGCCCAATTTCAACATTCAAAATCATCTGCTTCCTTACGACTAAATTTTTTTCCCTTCTGTCGCTTTCTGTCGGCGAGCTCCATAATGACAGTGAATATTGCAATAAAATATGTATATAGGTTATCACGTTATCAGAATTATAGATATAAGTATGCATACTTACTTTGAAATGCTTGAAAAAGATAATATGCGTTTTAAAAAGAACGATTTCACAGAAATTATATATAACTAAATTAAAGACAATATAAAAGTTTACGCACTACGGCAAAAACTGACAATTGACAGCAACGATTACTCATAATAGCCAAATACTTTGCATAGTACAACTTGCAACAACAAGGCAACCGGATATAAAGATGGCGTTATTAAGAGACTACTACAGATAATAAGAGATGCAATATCCCTATTAAACCTGTACTGCATAATGGGGTTGAGACTATAGTCTACTGTAAACGTTCCGGTTTGTAATTTACTACAGCTTGAAACTCCGATTTTTCAAGAACCGTTAGGAATTCGGGAGAAATGAATACAAGCACTTTTGCTTAAAATTAGTCAATGGATTCATATACGAAGTATCTCGGATGCCTCGGCGGCCACCTGTATATATATATATATGGAATTGTTTAAAATGAATTTTAACCAACATACACCACGATAAATATGTCTAATTATTAAATTAAAATCGACAATTATTATTATTTCCAAATTCATAAAAGATTTATAAAAATCCACTCTTGTGACGATACAAACGGTTCAGTGGAGAGCAGTAGACTTCTTGGAACAATTTATTATTAGATCATCACATTCCGTTGCTGCTTGAGTGTCAATTAAATGCATTTTATCAGAATTCCTTAATTATATTTAGTACGTGAGACAAAATGAATTCAATAATTCTAACATCATATTTAATAAACTCAATGTATAATTTCATTACTCATTACACATTCGTTTTTGTATGCAGAACGCAAGACTTATTAGTATTGTTGTAAAACATCGGTTCGCTCGTTATGAATAAATAAATGCCATTATTATACGGCATCGCAAAAATTATCGTGTATATAATGAATTTTATGGAAGATTCTTGAAATTAATTGAGAGTATCAGATAATATGAAATGTGCATGTAATAGTTTTTATGGAATTTCCTATATATATTATAATCAAGGCGTCTTTTGTGTAAATCGTAAGTTATTAGTTGAAGACTTCGTAAACAAGGAGATATTAAATAAATTCAACCTACATCCAATCATAAGTGTTTATCATCATCTTTTAAAGTAAAACTTCGTAGATTATAATACTAGAACAATGCCTTTATAGATATGAAAGTGAAATATATTTTATGGAAAGTAAATAATTACACAGTGATAGAAGCACAATGGTATTTATATACCTATCTTTTATTTTCTTTTTACTTTATGTGAAAAATAATTGATTGTACACATCTACTATCTATTGTGTATACCAAATATCGACCTATTACATCTAGTAATTAAGAAGATGCCGTTGATTGGTTCCAAAAGATATTCTCTAATTTGAAAAATCATGAATAAATTCCTGAAGCAGTGATATTTCGACGTACGACAATCATCGTAAAATTTGCTATGTCTCAAAATCGCTACTATACGAGACGCCTGACCTTCATGAAGTGCATCTAATACTTGTTCTTCTATTAGAAGTGTAACACGCTTTCTTGGTCTATCACTGTTAGGGTACGGAAACAACGGGGACCATCGACCCTAAACCCTCGCATAGTACCCGCGAGCCTCGCATAGTACCCTCGACCCTTTCTCCGACCCCCTCGCACGGGTGGTCACACGAGACTCGGACCACCGCGCTTATACCAATTAAGTTAAGCGAGAACGAGCGTCTAATGAACATGGATTTTTCGACATCCTCTTCTTGAGGTAAGGAAGATATTCTGAATTCCAGTGGTACCTATGTAAAGAGTGTCAAAATACGAAGATACATCTCTTAACCAAAAAAAGGATGTTCTATGGTCCGTTTTTTGACTATATGAGAATGAAAATAGAAACATTTGATTATATTTTAAAAGAATTTGGAGATAAAGTAAACAAAACACAAGTCCGATTAACTTTTCTTTGTCCATGAGCGGCGTTTTACTGCGACGTGCTCTGGTCGATGGTCAAAAAATACTATGCAGGGGGCGGTGGTCGGCGCTCCGATGTTACGACACAGATCTAATATTACTTGTTTATTATTTTTGGTGTGCGGAGCTACGATGCTATGCTATGGTCAGAGCGATGGTCGGCGCTAAGTGTGTGAAGTTGGCACCACAACTTGCGGCGCAAATGTTCTTTTTAGTGCCAAAAGTTTGCGCCTAATATGCGCCGTCGATATCTGAAGAAAAAACACCGGCGCATTAATTTGTTTCAAAGTTATAAACAAAAATATTTTTTGGTGCCAACTTCACGCGTATTTGTTTATAACTTCATAACAATTAAGTGTTTCGGTGTTTTTTCTTCAGATATCGACGACGCATGTTGTGCGCCAACGATTTGCACTAAATTGAAAGTTTGCGCCGGAAATTTTGGTCTGGTAAGAAGTTGATGCTAAATAACTATTTTTGTTTATAACTTTGTAACAAATTAATGCGCCGGTGTTTTTTCTTGAGATATCTACGGCGCATATTAGGCGCAACATTTTGGCACTAAAAAGATCATTTGCGCCGGAAGTTGAGGTGCCAACTTCACGCACCTATATAATTGTATTTGTTTATAACTTTATAACAATTAAGTGTTTCGGTGTTTTTTCTTCAGATATCGACGGCGCATGTTGTGCGCCAACGATTTGCACTAAACTGAAAGTTTGCGCCGGAAATTTTGGTCTGGTAAGAAGTTGATACTAAATAACTATTTTTGTTTATAACTTTGTAACAAATTAATGCGCCGGTGTTTTTTCTTGAGATATCTACGGCGCATATTAGGCGCAACATTTTGGCACTAAAAAGAACATTTGCGCCGGAAGTTGAGGTGCCAACTTCACGCACCTATATATTTGTATTTGTTTATAACTTTATAACAATTAAGTGTTTCGGTGTTTTTTCTTCAGATATCGACGGCGCATATTGTGCGCTAACGATTTGCACTAAATCGAAAGTTTGCGCCGGAAATTTTGGTCTGGTAAGAAGTTGATACTAAATAACTATTTTTGTTTATAACTTTGTAACAAATTAATGCGCCGGTGTTTTTTATTCAGATATCGACGGCGCAATTAAGCGCAAACTTTTGGCACTAAAAAGAGCATTTGCGCCGCAAGTTGTGGTGCTAACTTCACGCTTGAAGTTGGCACCAAAAATGTTTTTGTTTATAACTTTGTAACAAATTAATGCGCCGGTGTTTTTTATTCAGATATCGACGGCGCATATTAGGCGCAAACTTTTGGCACTAAAAATAACATTTGCGCCGCAAGTTGTGGTGCCAACTTCACGCACCTCTCGGTGCTTCGTTGTGTCCGTACACTTAGGATAATGAAGTATAAACGTGGCAGATCCCGAAGTGTCTGTTAGAGTTTATGGGAATATACACAGATATGAAGAAGGACTCGCATAAATAAACGCTCGTCACGCAAAAAAGACGCAGAAGCATAAGCATGCCACCTAATCTCAAAATTGTATAGAAACAACTGATAAGGACGAAGTCAAGAAGTCTTACGAATGATTTTGTCGAAGTGATTATCACTACTTTATGTATTTTCAATTGAAATACGAGAGCTGTCTAAAATGTTCTCGACCTAAATCAAAGGCAAAAATATTGGCGTAAAATACGTTTTCTTTTTCAATATAATCTACTAAAAGTTCAATACATTTATGTCGACGTTTTTCCAATAATTCAATACATCATTCAAGTGGGGTTCCGAAAGATCTTCATTCCTCATTTGATGTAAAACGCTTACGGATAATAGTCTGCGGGAGCTAAATCTGATGAATACGCTGGATGTTCAAACAATTTGTACTTTAATTGGTTGAATTATGTCATTGTCGAAACACTTGTGTGAGCATTGCTTTCATGAAAAATGATTTTTTTGTCCTCTTTAAAGCGTATCTGTTTCTTCGCAAATTTTCGAATCCAACTGATCCAAAAAACTACAATAATCAGAATTTATTGTTTCACATTTCTGATAGTCGTTTAACTAAACACATTTTCAATCCCAAAAAGCTGGTGCCATAACGATCTTTGTTGATGGGACCCTCCTATGCCTTCTTTGGAACACTTTCATCGGCTTCAATCGTTTGTTTTCGCTTCTAGTATCTACCAAAATATGGTTTATCTGATTTGTGGTTCATCCATCAGGACTTTGAGTGTATCTTTGTGTTGGAAGTGCGTGCATTTTTTCATATCATTGTTCATAGCAAGATAAATTAACAGTCTTCCCTTTTTAGTTTGTTTCTCTTTGTAAGCTAAATTTGCCAATCACCGGACGGTATAATGTCTTATGTCCTATTTTAGCGTTGCGTTCGCCCAATATCATATTTATATATATTTAGGGATTTTTTAATTCTTTGCGTACATTGTCATAGAATTGCTCTGTGTGTGATATGTCTTTTTCTTCCGTTGCCATATAAGTATAAGTATACATACACGAAAAATTTCGTATATGAATGCATGCCAGCTTAGGGTAGATGTCCATTCATGCATTCATATACGAAATTTTTCGTGTATCTATACTTGAGTGATTTGATAGTGTGAGAGCGCTTACTCTCCAAGAATTACTTGTTACATTGTATTGTAATAGGTACGCCACCTATGGCGTGTTCATTGAATGCACGTATATCTTCAGTTGCCCGATTAGTAGTTGTACTACGGAGGGTAACATTACCTTGCGATGTCGCGCTTGGAATCTCATGGCATTTGGTACGTAAGTTGACTATATCAGGTAATCTAAGTTTTTAAGGCATTGTGAACAACACGCTCGTGCACTGATGAGACCAATGTAAGGTCGAAACAGCTGTCTGCACGTTGTTGTTCGCAATGCCAGCTTAGGGTAGATGTGCATTCATGCATTCAAATACGAAATTTTTCATGTATGTATACTTGAGTGAGTTGCTTTCAATTTTACACTAACTATAGTTTTCTGTTGCATCTACTACTTGTAAAAAATGTGTATCCCTCTATGTCTGTTAGTACTAATATATCATTTTGTATTTTTTCAATGCTCTGATGGGCTGCTTAATTTCACCTTGCGCAAAATTACCTCTGACATTCCATGTTACTATAAACATTTCTGTGGTTATTCGGTGGTTGCCATTGTGCCTCATCCGAGTATTATCCCAGTTTAGTTGTCCTGTTCACGTTCTTGTTCATTGGTACTGTCTTTATCATCAACTACTACTATCCAACTAATTAACAGATGGTAATAAAATTTTACATGTGTTTTTCTACTTCCATACTTTAATTGTATTATTAGTACTCATTGAGGAAAAATACTATATAGACGCTGTAAAGCATCTTTGCTGTACTCTCAAAACGGGTCCATTGGGCGGGGCTAAGTGTGGGACCAATATGGCTGCCTCACCTAGTTCGGACTACACAAAATTATAATCTGTCATCCCACACCTGTCAGGCTTACACTAACCTATGAAATGCTATTCCAGACGAATTCTTCTTATCAACGCCGTCTCTGCCTTTGCAGCTACGTAGAGCACAAGAAACTATAATGTCTTTTAATATTCAACTTATATATATCTTTAATATACGATGCACTTAACAAACACTCCACTTTTACCAACACTACCTGTTTGTGACGTAAGTGTAGTATCAATATGGCGGACCTGTACCCGGTTTGATCACGTGACGCCGTCTCCCTACCTATTCTTTCTCAATGGATATACTGGACCTGTACTTCAATGTTGTCCATTAAGATACAAATTTTTCATTAAGATACAAGTTTACATCCAATAGGAATGCGACATCCCAATATTCAATCCACTATACAATATTGCCACGACTACCTATCTGACAAATCTAAAAATGAATTAACCTTTACAGTTCTCTGCAGTTTACTTGTAAATAGTTAAAATTTGTGTTTTCTTGAAAATATAAACAGTAAAAATGAGCGATAGTGACAGTAAAATGGAAAATCTGACTTCACCAGAAATTATGGAACAAGCCTGAATAGCCACGAACAATTTATTACCAGCGAAATCGGCAAAAACGTACGAAAATGTTACTCTCAATTTATGAATTGGAATATTCAAAAAATAATATTTTATTATACATTGCATACACTATAAATAGTGTATGCAACTCGCCTGCAGCTTGTGTCGTAATTTTCATACTCGTGACTTAATAGCCATCATTAAATGCTCATTGCATAATATACTATTATATAAAGCACTTTCACTACGGTTCGATTTCAGTTTTTAACGCTATCTATGTATCAAGTCGATAACCTTTCAGACTCTCCCCGTAACTAACGATAGCGGCGAAAGTAGTAATTCAAGTATAGATTCGAATGAAAAACTTTGATTTATAGTCGCCTATAAACTTACTTTTGTCATAAGTGATTGCAAATAATAAATATTATTAATTTTGGCTTTTCTTTCCGTATGACTGGAGTTTGTAATTAAATCAACCTCTGTGTGATAAAAAGCCGGTTTCAACAGGTGCGTGAAGTTGGCACCACAACTTGCGGCGCAAATGTTCTTTTTAGTGCCAAAAGTTTGCGCCTAATATGCGCCGTCGACATCTGCACCGGCGCATTAATTTGTTGCAAAGTTATAAACAAAAACAGTTTTTTGGTGCCAACTTCACGCCAGCACCACAACTTGCGGCGCAAATGTTCTTTTTAGTGCAAAAATGTTGCGCCCAATATGCGCCGTCGATATGTGAAGAAAAAACACCGGCGCATTAATTTGTTACAAAGTTATAAACAAAAACATTTTTTGGTGCCAACTTCACGCGTGAAGTTAGCACCACAACTTGCGGCGCAAATGTTAGTGCCAAAAGTTTGCACTTAATATGCGCCGTCGATATGTGAAGAAAAAACACCGGCGCATTAATTTGTTACAAAGTTATAAACAAAAATAGTTAATTAGTATCAACTTTTTACCTGACCAAAATTTCCGGCGCAAACTTTCAATATAGTGCAAATCGTTGGCACACAACATGCGCCGTCGATATCTGAAGAAAAAACACCGAAACACTTAATTGTTATAAAGTTATAAACAAATACAATTATGTAGGTGCGTGAAGTTAGCACCACAGCTTGCGGCGCAAATGTTCTTTTTAGTGCCAAAAGTTTGCGCTTAATATGCGCCGTCGATATGTGAAGAAAAAACACCGGCGCATTAATTTGTTACAAAGTTATAAACAAAAATAGTTATTTATTATCAACTACTTACCAGACCAAAATTTCCGGCGCAAACTTCCAATTTAGTGCAAATCGTTAGCTCACAACATGCGCCGTCGATATCTGAAGAAAAAACACCGAAGCACAACTTGCGGCGCAAATGTTCTTTTTAGTGCCAAAAGTTTGCGCTTAATATGCGCCGTCGATATGTGAAGAAAAAACACCGGCGCATTAATTTGTTACAAAGTTATAAACAAAAATAGTTATTTATTATCAACTACTTACCAGACCAAAATTTCCGGCGCAAACTTCCAATTTAGTGCAAATCGTTAGCTCACAACATGCGCCGTCGATATCTGAAGAAAAAACACCGAAGCACAACTTGCGGCGCAAATGTTCCTTTTAGTGCCAAAAGTTTACGTTTGATATGCGCCGTCGATATGTGAAGAAAAAACACCGGCGCATTAATTTGTTACAAAGTTATAAACAAAAATAGTTATTTATTATCAACTTACTTAGAAGTTTATTTTATTAAGAAATACAGAATTTAAAGTTTAATTTTGAACAACTTCTGTATACACATTTCGGAACGCGAAGGTCGTGTGCTGGCCACTTCTCATTGTTTTTCTTAAGTATAAGTTACATTTTAAATGTATAAGTTCTTTGTCATACATCAATATGCATACATATGTATGTCTATCATCAGGCTTCATTTCTATCGGCCAAAAGTGTCAAGTACAAACAACCATACATGTGTTTAAACTTGACACTTTTGGCCGATAGAAACGATATGTCTTGAATCTACTGCTGATGAAGGAAGCGGCAATACATTACTTTTCACTTTAAATATAAATTTGACAAAACACAAAATAAACCCGTGCTATCATAAACAATTTCAAAAGTGGAGATTACCTGTAGGATGGACCCACATATTTGCGCAAGAAATAAGGACGCAAACAAAAATCAGCTGCACAATTATTTTTAAGAAGCATGTTGTATCTAATACACACATAAAAGTAACAGGTGATTGTAAAGATTGTCCCGCATATATGAAAATGAAGTCAGAGGATAATGAGAAATGGTTTATTGAAATACAAAATGTTGACGAGGGATATCATCGTGTTCAATCTAAACGACCATTATCAAATACAAAACGATTGCAGGTAGCAAATGAACTCAAATATATCTCTGCTTATAACTGGCGACTTCAAGCAACTTCAGATTTAAATATGCAATTGGGGCAAAGTGAGCCAGATACTTTATATTCATTAAATGTTTTAAGGAAATGCAAACAAGCCGCTGTTCAAACCACTTCAAGTATGACCGAAAAGTGTCCCATAAAATGTTTGGAGAAAATGAAATTTGAAGAAACTTATGTCGGTACAATAACTTGCATTGCAATTGATAGATTTTTTGTTCACTATTGCTTACCTGAACAATTAGCAATATATAATAAATATGTTAAGACAAGAGAGTGTTCCCTACTTGCCATAGATGCAACTGGCACTATATATATTTTTCTTCACATATCGACGGCGCATATTAAGCGTAAACTTTTGGCACTAAAAGGAACATTTGCGCCGCAAGTTGTGGTGCTAACTTCACGCACCTATATAATTGTATTTGTTTACAACTTTATAACAATTAAGTGTTTCGGTGTTTTTTTCTTCAGATATCGACGGCGCATGTTGTGAGCTAACGACTTGCACTAAATTGAAAGTTTGCGCCGGAAATTTTGGTCTGGTAAGAAGTTGATAATAAATAACTACTTTTGTTTATAACTTTGTAACAAATTAATGCGCCGGTGTTTTTTCTTCACATATCGACGGCGCATATTAAGCGCAAACTTTTGGCACTAAAAACAACATTTGCGCCGCAAGTTGTGGTGCTAACTTCACGCGTGAAGTTGGCACCAAAAAATGTTTTTGTTTATAACTTTGTAACAAATTAATGCGCCGATGTTTTTTCTTCAGATATCGACGGCGCATATTGGGCGCAACATTTTTGCACTAAAAAGAACATTTGCGCCGCAAGTTGTGGTGCTGGCGTGAAGTTGGCACCAAAAAACTGTTTTTGTTTATAACTTTGCAACAAATTAATGCGCCGGTGTTTTTTCTTCAGATATCGACGGCGCATATTAGGCGCAAGCTTTTGGCACTAAAAAGAACATTTGCGCCGCAAGTTGTGGTGCCAACTTCACGCACCTGGTTTCAACTTGTTTACACATGCTCTACATGTCACTTGACACATTCTATGAACACAATAATATAACATAATCTGCTCCTTGTCAAAACTATATATGCGTTTATTGCACAAGAATTCGATAAAGTATTGCACGGGTAAGGGGATTTGAAGGCTTAGTTATAACTTTGACGTAATGCGCAACTCCTTGGGAACGAAAACACTGCAAGTAGGAAGCAGCGTACGTTAACTGTTTGAACAAGTGAATGTCAATCTTTAAACGTCAAAATTGACAGCTAGTTTGAAGAAATGTTAAACATGCAATTAGTTAATGTTACAACTGTTTTGAATTAGGATTGTTGACTCAGAATTCATCATGGAATCGTCCTACCTGACGTTAATATACACTATCTTGGTCAGCCTGTATATCATAAAATTCAATAATACATCTTCAGTCGGGTAATTCTTCGATTTATTTACGTGCATGTATGAGAGTACATATTTTCAAGGTCGTATCATCTTTTGCACGGCTTATGGTACGTCTTGTTTTGTTTAATAATAAGCATCGAAATTGGTAATGTGTGGTTTTTTCTGTAAGCGAATGTTCGTGACATGTGTGTTAAATTTTAGGAAAATTTCAAGGTTGTGACTCGCCATGACCAGTAGCTTGATTTCTAATTTAGATATTCCCATATTCATTGATATATTTTATCAGACATTTGCGCGTGATAAGGAACTTTTGAATTATTACCACTGTCTTCTGTTTTTAATAATACGTTTTTTTAATATTTCGCGCATACTTCACACGTTATTCCGTTGGTTTCCTCTTTAATCTGACATAATTGTGTTATGTGCATATTGTTTTCGCAAGAGGCAATTTGTTATCATTTGTTTGTTATTAAAAAATATCCCAATATGATAAGTTGTATTTTTGTTGTAATGTGTTATCATTTGCGGTTACTAATTAAGACTGATTATATAGTTTATAATAGTTTGATTTGAAAAAAAATTATACAACTCATTGAATTGATAATATGTAGTATATCTTTTAAATTGTAACGATATCATCAAATTCCCGCATTTTTTTTTTTACATTCAAATCCAAAGCAAGCGTACACAAATGAATTCTAGTTTATGCACATGAATTAATATATTTTCTACAATGTTGTGGTAGAAAATAGTATGTTAATTGGTTAGGAAAGTATATTTTTAGAGTACTGACGTCCTAAATCTTTTTAAATGGAAAATTTTGTTCCTTCTTCCAATAAAAACACAGTTGTTTAGTTTCAAAATCATATTGTCCACACAACATATATTTCACCACATTGTGGCTTCATCAGGTGGATGAAATATGGAATTTAAATGTACAGATTGATATACAGGATGCCCATTTTCTATCTCACTACATAGGTAACTTTCTTAATATTGAAGATACGTTAAATTAGCGAAGTTGTTAAGAAAGGTCTTTAACAGTATTTTCAAATTTAACATTTATTGTCAACTTTTGAAGATATTAAAAAAAAAAAATTAAAATCGCCGAAATTTTCAATTATACATATCTTCGTAACAATTGAAGATAGAACTGATATAAAAATGATATCTGCTAGTAATTTTTACGTAGAATTTAATAATCCTAGTTAAAAATTCATGACACACTTAATTATCAAGATATAACATAAACTAAATGACAATCATAGTTGGCAATGACTTCATAAAAATGCTTATTTTTGCTGATTTTATAGATATAAGGTTTGGTATGGTAATCTTTTTAAAATTTTCATTATATACAGTCTGGATTGAACAATAGGGAACATTTTTTATTTAGGCCTTCTCCATTCGAGCTAGATATTTGGATTGCCACGGGAAGACTCGTTCCCTCAGTTCCAGTGAAGTGCAGTTCTTGAAGGCTTTACTACTCAACATTTCTATTATAATCTATTCACCGAAAAAGCTGAGGTATATTATGTAATGAAACACTTTCCACCTCGATATGTAATATACTATTAACGCCAATTCGCTAACAACGTGAACTTGATAGAACTGTCATCTCAAACTAAACAACTATAGTTAACAGTAATGCGCACATTTCTCTGGCGTCATTATTGTTCACAATCCAAACAAACCGCACACGTCATTTTTATCACGTGTAAATTATATTGTATGAAAGTAAGAGAGAATTTCTAAGTATTTTAAGAAGAAGTGCTTACATAAATTGACTTTTTTAGTGATAGGTGTGATGTGTGAAATATGTTCTAATGATTTACTATAGTTTAACACAAAAAATACTTGTATTTTCAGATTTATAGGCAATAATACATTGTGCTTACGACAAACTGTGGCTGTTTTTTCTGAAAGATTTTATTTATATTTACCTTTAAGTAATTTAATCTTTTCACATTTAGATTCTTCAAAAGAACATGAAATTATAATTATCAAAGAATTTTACTAAACCTGTATATGCGACAATTTAAATACAATTAAATATTGTTTCTTTCCTAGAAGTGTATTGCTTTGTATTATTGATATAGTTAAACTTGTAAGTTCGTAAAGATTTTCAACATAATAATGAAGAAAATGCAGTCATTGTTTGTTCTAAGCACAAAGATATATTGCCTATAAATGCAAAATACAAGTATTTTATGTGTTAAACTATAATGAATCGTTATAATACATTTCAAATATCATACCTAACACCAAAATGGGTCAATCTATGTGCACAACTTTTATAGGATGTGACGTCAACAGAAAATAACCACATTGAATTACTGTAGACACGTACGGAACTTTCCCTGTTTCACTGTAAGCACGATGCAGTCATATAACATCCTCATGTTTTTCGAAAAGACGTCTTGCTGGTCTAAACTCTTCGAATACATTTTTAACGTTAACTTCTACGTGTTTGTGCCCATCGAAACCCTTTTTGCATGTTATCATAGCGTATTAATGGTTTTATCATTGAGACACGACCATGAAGGTTAGCATTTTTAAATCTCGATGACACCGCAGTAATAATATGTGCTTTTCCAATGGCCATTTATTTCTGCAGCGAATTCGGTCTCAGCAAGCCCTCTATTACTTTCATTTAAACGCATGCCGGCGGTATTGAATTATCTTGCAATATCTCCATATAATTTCACCACAGTAATATAGATAGGCTTTTCCCTGTCGCTATTCATTTCTGCGAGTCTTCCATAACGTTTACTTAAATGCACTGATAATATGCTTGGGCGAGATAGGAGAATACGGTTAGTTTCGCTCAGATTAGACCGACTTATGTTTTGTCGGCTCTCGGGCACCGTATTACCTACCAGTTTTCCCGAGAGCCGACAAAACACGAGTCGGTCTAGTCTGGGTGAAACTGAACCGTATTCCCCTATATCGCCCATGTATGCAGATTAGAAAGAGATGGCGCAGTCAAGCCAAATTTTTTATCCGCGTTTTGTATTGCCTGCGGGCAAATATAGATGGCGTTGACATCAAAAAATTACAGTTTTTAAAAACACTAAGCAAATAACGGGCGATTCAAAATGTATTTGGTAGCGAGAAATTCAAAATAAAGTTTATTACAAATTAGGGTTTAATATCGCAAGATCAAAAATTATATTGATAAAGGTTTGCCATGTAATGTAAAACGTCTGTCTTAAGTTATATCATTAAGAGTCATACTGTCATTAATATTTGTCATTATAAGAGAAAATATAATGACAAATATTGACAGTATGATACTTAATGATATACCTAACTTAAGACAGACGTTTTACATTCCATGGCAAACCTTTATCAATATAATTTTTGATCTCGCGGTACATGATCACAAAACTGTAATCAAATTGCGTACTATTTACTAGTTCCCGTAATAACGAGGAATCATGGCTAAGAAAAACAGTATTCAGTACGATATTCAATTACAATGTTGAAACCACACAATAACGTTTTAAAGAAAAGAATTACTTAAATAATTACACTTTAATATTGCTACGTAGAAAAGGTATAAAGTACATTTATGATTATTAATAAGTAACATTTAACACGTATGTTTTAGTGAAATTACCAGTACAAAAATAAATTAACGAACAATAGCATAATCTACCAAAAGTAGAATATTCGACTAACAAACATATTTTTAACAATAAGATAGAATTGCTGTTGAAAAGCACAAGTACCTATTCAAAATACTACAAAGTAGGTAATTAAACCCGATAAACACACAATGACTTAAGCCCATGTTTACTACCACCATTTACAAAATCTTGTATTTACATAAATGATGAACATAAAATAAACACGACATAAATAAAAATATGGATACATAAGATACCTAACAAATTTAGTAGACATCGTCAATACATAACCAAAACAGTGACAATTTGGGCTTTAAAAACACCAAATTGATTAATTTATTGTTGTTCTGAAATAAATGAAACATCCAATGATATGATGGGTGCCTTTGGTTCCGTGGGTTGCCTCATGGGGTGGAGTGTCGGCACTGCATTTCTGTTGAGGCGTACTGATTGAGGGTGCGCATAGCAGGTTGTGTCAAAATGTAGGCTGTAAAGTTTCTTTCATTCTTTCATTATACTGGCATCAATTTGCTGTTGCCAAGTTTCGCTTCTAAATAATAAAATATAATAATTACAACTGTATACTAACAAATATCAACGATAGTATAAAGGCGCGTTTTCATTATAGGAAACTGCCTAGGAAAATCATTAGAAAAAATAATAAATGCTTCTGTACCAAGAAATTTGAAGTTTGTATTAACATCGATTGATTGCTTGTGAAAAAGCGTAATATAGAAACTTAAAAGCAAGTAGTAAGTTTTTCCTGTACTTTAAAGGCTTTCTTATACACTTATATTATACTCCTAAAAATTATACTATTAATTGCCAATTACTTACTTAATTGTCATTTAAACTTTAATTGGTGTAATCGGGAACCAACAAAATCCTTGCTACAACCAAAAAAAAATCTCCAGCTCACCTTCGGGTTACATGTCAACTATTATACCGTTAGTTACTTGTTCGCATTCTCGGAAGATATGCATCGCTCTTGCTTCTTGCTTGTACGCCCCACACACAATGCACCAGCTTCTATCCATCCTTTAAGTCTAAAAATCCATTATGTCAACTTAATAAAATTATCATATTACTCTTTACAGAATTTACGGTACGATTATAACACCACTAAATAAGTAGTAATAAGAAGAATAATGTTTAGCAACACACACAAAATTTGTTGGTTGACGTTTCTACGCGTTTCCATAAAGTGACAGCGCTATAGTAGCGACATCTCAAGGTATTCGGTTAAAGTGATGATTCAAATTTATTTACAGGTCTCTTGTTTCTTAAATCGTGGCGCTATCTAATAATGCCGTACATTAGGCGGATAAAACCCCTGATTTCACTGAACAATCCGATTATCCGTGCCCATGTACAACTGATAACGGTATTCAATATTTCTGCAATATTTTCGTATAACTTCACTGCAGTAATAGAAGTATAATTTTCCCGATCGCGGGAATTTCCGACGCAGTAAACCTTCTATTACTTTTGCTTACTGTTTTTATTCGAGACCAATCTAGGCTTCGTAATACTACCTGTACATTTTATTAACGTGTTTGTCCCGCATTCTGACGTATTAGACAACAGCCTGCATGATGGAAAGCAATTATAACAACAAGTTCTTCTTAACTGTCAATCTTACAAACTAAATATTATACTACATGCACAACAGAATAGAACGAAAATACGTCACTGTGTTCACATGAATAAACTCAAGTTATTCTGCGCGCTTTTTAATTATACGGATCAAAATTGCATTCTTGCGTCTATTTTATATGTCTAACGTGCAAATTTGAGTCAGCTATTTAGTTAAAAAAAAAGACAAAGACGTGATCAGTATGTCACGTATTAAGTATATATTTTTTATTTCCTACATACGTAGTTATATGAAGTATTTTGGACAATACAATTTAAATTATACATATAATATATGTAGTTGTGCCAGTTAAAGAACTCTAAATTAGAGATAGGTACATCACAATCTTCATGCTGTCTATAAGACGGTTCAGTTTTTCATTGATTTCTAAAACCATAGCAATATATATATATATAAATATATATCCCGATCTACAAGGACTTTGTGTAATATAGGCAAATTGCGTTCCATCAGAAAATATGTGTTCATCTCCTAGCTATTTAAGAATAGTACGAAACCGATTCATATAAAATAGCAGAGATATTTAAATTATTAAATTTATTTATTTTAGTTAATTTGTCGGACTTAACAATTACACCCATTGCGTTTTTTTGCCCTCAGCTCGTTGAAAATCTGCAGCTGATGGTCAAACTCAGGTGTAATAATAAGGGGATATCGCTACGCACCGTCCTAGCTTATCGCAAAACCTCGAGATTGAGCCACTGAAGACGACCTTGAGGTGTAACCAACACCACCTAGATAAAAAAAGCCGGACAGCTATGTTGTGATGTCTTTACCAGTAAAGTATTTTGTAATGATGATATAATTGTGTTCATATCTTTCATATTTTTATAGTGATATTACAATAAAAAATGACTGTGACAGTGTATATAGCTAACTGTTAATTATTAGCAAACATTTTCATGTTAGTAAAGATTTAAACGTAACTTGGTTTTTTGTGCTTTTTTTTTTTGGTTAAAAATGATATTAATAGAAATAAATTTCCGATAATTCTCAGTACAAGCATTTATTTTAAACAGAAATACGAACATCATTCTTAATATACATAATTTCAGTCTCAAGAAAATATACAGGATGTACTACTTAAAACTCCCAGCTTAAATATCTCTGAAACGTTACTACAGTGTTTTATTATGTGAATATATAGATGGCGCTGCGATGAAAAGAATTTTTTTGATCGCCATAATCTTCATTTGTTTTTTATTTGAAAGAGTATTAAATTAATGTGGTTTAGTATTTGTGTTAGTTTTCAAAATTTAACGGTTTCATAGATATTCGTGTTTAAAGAAAGTAAGTCATTTCAACTTTTGTCTTTATTTTGTTTAAATACTTAAAAAGATCAAATATAACTAACAAAGAAGTTCAAAATTGTTATCTTCTTGATTGCTACATAACGTATATCGTCTTATTAGTTTCTGCCGCAAACATTTAACAATGTATTTACACTAATTTTTTGAACACTTGCAAAATTGTTATTATAAAGGTCGCCCATATCTGTCATCTTCCAAAAGTAGTGGTAACTCATTTTGCAGGAATTGTAAGTAGCGCACACCAGTTAAGGGGGCTTACGCAGAGGTGCAAACTAACTGCCGTGAGGTAGGACGTAAGGGGGTAACGCCACATGTGCTAATGTAAATTCTGGACTTTACAAGGTTTCGTTAAAACAATAGTACCGCTTTTATTGAAGAAATATCAAAACGAAATTTAAAACACAAATAAACAAAGGCTCAATGCATGTTTGACTGGAATTAGTTTTTAAAATAAAGTTTCTGAAACTGTGTTATGCTGTTGTAAATTTTACCAACTTTGAGAGTAAAATGTAGGAGTAAATAATTTGAATTATAAGAAAGTTCTCCCAACGAAGCCTTAATTAATCCTTTGTATTCAATTTAATGCTAAAACATAATAAGAAAAACATAAATTTCTGCTGTTTGTTTTATTTTAACGAATACCTTACATCGGCGGCATTACATTATGAATATCCGTTTAAAATTTCACACCAAACATCAACGCCAAAAACTGTTTGATTTTTTTGTTTGCCTTATCCACGTATGATTATCTTCTGACTTCAATAACGAGCGTTATGTTTATTTAAAGTACCATTGTTGTGAAAACGACATACGTCACTCCACATGTCTGATTTATAAAGTTAATGTTTTCCGCTAACATTACAGGAAATTCTGCCAAAGAATCGAGTCTGCGCTAATTATCTTCCTATTCTTAAACGGTGTACTAAATGAACTTTATACGGAAAAAAATTTCTTTTAACTCTTATTTTCTTCAAACACAAGTATCTATGAAACTGTTAAATTTTGGAAACCAACATACCAAATAATAAAACTTACATTAATTTAATCCTCTTTCAAATAAAAAACAAATGAAGATTATGGCGATCAAAAAAATTCTTTTCATAGCAGCGCCATCTATATATTCACATAATAAAACATAATTGCGGCCCTGCATTATGCCGTATTATAAGCAACAGTCATTGACAATATTCGAGACTTCACACAAGGTGCAAAAATTGCATTCTCGATACTTAATTCGTAAAGTATAAATTTGTTATTTTCCGGTTATATAGATACGGATAAAATCGACAGACAAAGAATTTATATCGTCATTTAACACCAAATATTGGGGAACATTAAATCGTGTCTATGAATGACACGCATCTAATTACCTATTACTAATTATTGTTTGTAGTAAGGAATTTGAAAATATGTTCTTTTTCATTTAAAACTTTTAAAATTAACGGTAGGGGAACATTTGCTCACAATTTTTATAAAGCAAGGAGATTATTAGCAAAGGGTGCACCTTATGACAGGGGATTACAATAGTCTGACAGTTCTAATTGGACTTTTTAAATTCTGACTTGGACGTGATGTTGCTGTAGATCTATTCGGCTTTATTATCTAGCTGGTGTTGGTACAACACTATTACGCGGGCTTTGTTGTATTAAAAATCAATAAAGCTGATATTACGTATATCTTCCACCGTTTAAATCAATATTTCGTATACGTCATTTGTTTGAAAGGATAGTTTTTGGATTGTATTATTTCCATCTATTCAGCGAATAGATCGTATAATTCCTGTAAGAATTAATGGTTGAAAATGCCATTACTATATAATAGTCTAACGCCAGTTTAAAGGTTCAGTGTAGTTCTTTAATTTATACTTAACCCTATATTGCATACTTATAAATTTATTTTGCAACGAAAATAATTTATGGTAGTTTTTTTTTTATTTACATAATTTAAAAAATACTGAAACACTTTCTTTTATTTAAAAAAATCGGGAACATTATGCGTATCAGAGACAAAGACGAATATAAAACCACAATATAATAATATCTAATTGCTCACAAATTATGCCTGGTAATTAATAAAACATTTTTCTCCCTACAGACATCAATACATCTTAGATTTTCTACAAAACATACGATCATTGCCATTGCAACCCTGCAAACGCCAACGATTGAATGCGTTGTTCAAAATCTGGGGCCAGTGATAAGTTCCATCTTTTCTGGTTTCAATTACAAGTGACTTCTTTGCATTTCCTTTTCCTGTAAATTGTGTCCGCTTAGTAGAGGTATCCGCTGAAGAAAAAATGTTCTCCTAATATGTAATTATTATTATTATTATGCGTTAACAACAACAAAATAAACAAATTACAAAAATTAACAAGACTATTAAGAAAGATGGAAAAAATTAACATAGCTTGACGTAATTTTTCTTAAGTCTACATTAAATTTTCAAATTTTTCTCCAAATTGGCAGTAAAAGCTTTAATTTTTTGCAAAAACATAACAGAACTTCTTTGTTTTGATACAATTATCGGAATTACCGTGGTCTACTATTAAGAAGTCATCACGACTGCCGGATTCTTCATGCGATACAACAATCTCAGAATTAATATCAAGGCTTTCATCTTCGTACATTAAATTCCTCATCTATAGTTAATTATGCCTCGAAATCTACACATATTTCTGCAACAATGGACAAGGGTAACTCGTTGTTAGAATCAAAATCTGTGTGCTCTTCGGAAATGTCCGAGTTTGTGAATCCTGCTCTTTTAAAATAATTTATAATGGTTGTAGGAATTACTGCACCAAAGCCTATTTAACGAAGTAAACGACATCTAAAACGTTTATAGATTTTACTAGATTCTGGTCTAATAACGGTTGACAAAGTGCTGAGGTATTGGGAGGAAGAAAATGTATCTTGATGTTACTCAATTTTATATCACGTGGATAAGAATCCAGCATTATTGAGGAAATGCCGTATTTTTCGTTTACGAAGTATATTTTTTTTGTCAAATTTATGCAAGTTTTCAGATATTGTAACGCAGGTCATCCAGCCATGCTCTCCCACATGTGTTGTTTACTTTTTTGACAATGTCTAGACAAGTAATTGCTTTCCTAGTTTCTCAGATTTGAAAATGTTGTGCCTTAGAGATGGTTGAATGTCTGCAAAAGTAGGTAGCGGCTCCATGGTTTTCATGTACCATACCACTTGTTGGTGTTGATCTTTGGATACTTTTTTTAAGATATGAACCTCTATCCTGTTATTTTCAATTCTTTTCAGTAGGAAGTTATTAACCTCTTTGGTCTTACAGTTCCTGTGCAACCAATTGAATAAAGTAGAGCGCACATATATCTGCTACCAGCGTCATGAACTCACTGATCAAGAGTAATTTGAAGGTGGACTGATGTCTAAAATGTTTTGTGGCAAATCAGTATTGCCACAAAATCGTACCTTGTCAGTTTCTTACATTTACATTTTTGAACTCCAGACTTCATACGTCAACTTACTTTTTCCACGAAATGATTGTGGATTGATGGATTTGCTACGCTCATCCATTTTGCCAATTTTGAATTTGGTTCAATTAACGCGCGATGTTCCCAAATAGACAGCTACCTAAATCAAAAATTGCTACTAAATACAAGTGACATATTAAAAACCAAAACCTAATGACCTCCAGAAGTTTGTGGGATTTTTGGGTCACAAAAGCTCGTTTTTGTACAAAAGCAACGCACTAACATAAATTTGACTTCACCTAACCTCAAAAGTATATTTACTGACACTATTAGATGCTGTGATCTATCGGCAGATAGTTCAACTTGTTAAACATTGTTCTCACGCGTAAACTAGAAGGCCGTAAAGTTTTTCATTTGATTATTAGATAATATCAGAGACTTAATTCACCGTGTTCTTAAATGGGAATAGACTGCAATATAAGGTTAAGACTAATTGCACTTTTGGGTTACGGAAATTCTCTACAATATCTTTTCTAACTGCATTTAAGAGAGACTTGCACCGTTAAATTACATCAAAAGTATCGCAAAATATATTTTATCGCCAACCGCCAATAAAGCGATGCATTACCATAGCGTTTTACGGAGGTAAACAAACATTATCGTATACTTTACCTGCCGCTAATATCGCTCAACGTAACCATGACTGATGACTTTAACACAAAACGTTTATCGCTGTCATAAAATGTTATAAGTCATTATATCTTTAATTTTTACATTACAAATTTTTGCGGTCGGCTATAAAATTTTGTATACACCACGTCAGTAAAGTGCCTTTATCGAACTCGCCTCGCTCGCTTCGCCCGCTCGGCTCATAAATAGACTCGTTTGATAAAGGATCACTTTACTGACTTGGTACATAAATAATTATTATCTGATGGAACAGCTTGACCTACTCACTGATTAATGAAAAAAGAAAAAAAATGAAATCACAATAATTTTTCCATAATTTCAATATTGGCACAAATTTTGTTCGTTGTAAATGACATAATGTACATAATGAGGATAAAAATCATTTAGAAAGATTTTATTTTGTTATCTAAAAGATAAGGGATAATGAAGCAATTAAGACATGTTAAAATGTAGATTGTTAATAGAAGAAGTACGACTTAAGTTATTAGTTTAAACCATGAAATATTACACGATTTACGAATATTGACACACGCATATGATAGCTTCTACTTCCACTGATTGCGTATATATATTTTTTAAGGCGTCGAAGGTGTGACGTAATTAACATAAGTTCATCTGTAATATAGAGATATAGTTTGATTTGTTCTTTTTTGTTTTGAAAGCGAAGTTTCTGATCAACTTATGCAATACGCAACACAAATAAAAAAAATTTAGCATAAAAAAAAATCAACTTGCAGTAATTTCACACTGTAAAGAAATGTACCGTATTTTTGAAATGCAGCAGTGTATATACAGGATGGCGCATTAATGTGGGGAAGCCCGATTTATTTGACATTATAAAGTATTCTTAAGCTTCGTATTTTAAAATTAGGTACACATATTGTAATAGTAAGGTTTCTAAATTTCAATAAAAAGAATAAAATGTCCCAAGGTTGGGCACCATATGTAATAGTAATGCCCCTTAGTTGGGTGACATATGTAATAGTACGGTCCTTTAAAATTAAATAAAAATATGGATAAAATGCCCCAAAGTGGGGTGTTCAGATGTAATAATATAAATTTAAATAATATAATTAAAATGACTCAAATAAATAAAATGACTTATTGAATGCTCCGCGTACTTTAGCTCAGTTAAATAGTTCGGTTTAGCATAAAACTCTTAATTTCAAGACGGTTCAGGTATTTAGACACTAAGATTATTGTCCTGCACGTACTATTACTTCTATTTTATATTCCAAATTTCCTATAGTAAGGTAGACTAATAATACGCAAAAGAATATTTAAACATTTCTAATATATTGATTAAAAACACCATCAACACAGATCAAGTTACAAACAAAGGTTATAGAAACAAAATATAATTCAACTGGTACAACACAATACAAATTACGCATTAATTACAACATGGGCAAATATAATTAACAACAATGCAATGACGCTTTACCTATACAGTATACCATGGATTTAATTAGATGCTAATTGAATTGTTTTATAAAAAAAAACATGCATGATATAGGCCTTTAATTCAAACAACGTTGGGTACCTGATACGATGCTTTGACGCCGCTGGGCCGCTTTCCCAGGGTAGACTGAAATCGTCGTCTTCTTTGTCTGGAGATACGGCACACACTTAATTATTAACAGAACTTATAACTTAAAACTTATAACAGTTTTCTCACTAGGCTTTTTCTTTAACTTTTGTCTAGTGCGTAGAATTACTTGTATTCGCACTGTTAGCCTGTGAGATGTCGTTCCCTTTTTTTGGTGCGGTCTAGTGTTATTCTACTTAACACGACCTGCGAACCTATTCATGCGCCGGCTAGGGAACGTCTGCTTGCCTACTCCTTGCTTAAGGCACGCCACGCCGTATTCTTCCAGGGAATTCCCCGAGCCACCTATGTGCTTTACTTTTCTGCATCACATTCAAGGTTCCACGTGTCGGTTGCACACACACTGTTTCTTATTTATGTCGCATAACTTCCTGGCTGGCTGCGATAATATTGACGCCACTTGTGTTTTTCATTCTTTCACACCGATACACCTACGCACTATTTCTTTCTTACATATACAGAATTTATATAGAAACATTTTCAACAGGAATATAATAATTTAATACAAATAAATGAATAATACATGTTTCCTGATCTGTGTTGATTTATTATCTACCATAATATCATAATACACATTACCTTAATATAAATATTTTGGATGTTATATTATATTTATATTTTATTCATTATATACAGGGCCTACCGTTACAATATACATATACCCTGTATATGTTTTTTTACACCTTTTCTTAATAAAAATTTTTCATAACTTTTATAATGTCAAATAAATCGGACTTTCCCATACTAATGCGCAACCCTGTATATCCCCGATAAATTGTAGTTCTTATACCTTGCACTTATGATACTCAAGTGAGATTGGAAACTTTGAATCAATATTAGGAATGTACAGCAGTATGTAATGTCCCTGAATTTTAAATGTAATAACTTTCTTTTAACCTTTGATATCTTAGTGTTATAGATATATATTTAAAGAGTAACTTTTATATGTATAGGTGGTTTTATAAGTTCATTACTCTATAAAATATATCTGTAAATGTACATAAACATATATTTTCGATATAACACGAAATGATGATGATGTGTATATAATTGAAGACCATTTGTAAATATTTGTATAGAATTTTTATTTTTTACAAGAAAATTTAATGTCGTCATGACTCATTGTCTATTAGAAAATGTAATGACGGGAGTTCCGTTTTTGTGGACATTACATGTGTAGTTTAAACTGTAAGAAGTATAGTTGGCAAGGTTTGTTTATATTCGGCTATTGTTATCGCACTAGTTTGTCTTTTAATAATGTGATGTCGTCATTCATGTAAAATAACCTCACTTCATATGCTAATAGTTGAGCAATGGTGGCAAATATATGATGTAAGTATTGCAATAGAGTAAATGGCGTTCACAAAATCTAGTGTGCCTTAAATTGGGCAGACCGCATTTTATACATAAACTACTTAGGAAAGGATTTAAATTGTTTGCACCCAAAATAAAATTAATACTATACAATGTAGAACGTTTTACTAGTTTCTTGTATACAGAAGGATTGTATGAAATTAGAACCTGTCTTAATTTCGTACTAAATAGTTGAATGCTGAATGATTTGTTGTGGGTATTCCACAATAACCTCACTTTTAATCTGTTTACAATGTTGTGTCAGTAAGTAATGGTTTTGATCAACTTGTGCAATAAAAACTTTATTTAAAACAAATAACGTGTTTGTACCATTAACAAAATTATGAGGATGACATAATGCAAACAGTTTGTTACGAGAAAATATTCTCTATTTATAAAATATCTTTGTTGAGCAGAAGCTTAATATTTGCTTGCATTTCAGTTAACGTCATCTACCGGTGTAGGATACAAAAACAAAGCTCACTTTGTAGAGTAAATAATGTTCTTCTAAATGAGACCAAACTTGTTAGAAATATTAGTATATATATATATAATATATATATTAGTATATAAGACTAAAAGTATTAAAGAATAAAATTCAACCATTTTCAATTTACTCTCAATTAGTAAAAACACGAAGAAATTTTTAATTTTAACATTAATCCTGACTGTTGCGCCCCCTAGCGGACATTTTGCAAACTCCAAAATAATTTCCAACATTTTCTCTTGGACACTTTTACTTGAAATTTTTTTACTTAGTAGCAATATGACTACTGGTTTCGGAGATATAGCCGGCGGCCCTTCTTTGTTGGCCACCCGGTACATATATAATAATCAATAAAAAAAACGCTCCAAATTTGTACAATATGGAGTACTAGAAACTGGTAAAACGTGTTTATATTGTATTGTAATATGTAATTTAATTTCTGGGTACAATACTATATAATAATCTAAAGTATAGAGAATATTAGAGTAAAAGTACAGTAACAATTGCATTATTACGAAACTAGACCAAATTGGTATTGGTACATTGTATTAAACCCAAGCGTATCTAATATATATTTGTTCGATAACGTTGCTGCAGCATTATTTACATTAATATAATTATCGATAGATAGCGTGAGTCACAAAGGTTAAATGGTGCGATAACTTAGCCTAATTGTATAAGTAAATACCTTCCTTGCTTTGATTTGAATTTTAATTTGATTTCGAAATCAGGGTGCTGTTAACAGTTTCGGAAGATCGAATTTGGCTGCTCTTCTGGTGTCATAGGATATGTGGTGACGCTGTTTTGACTGTGATAAAGTCCTTATCAACAATTAATTGTATGATATTGACTTCGTTCAGATGGGAGTACTATCATATATCTTTTACGTTTTATATAGGGCTGCAACCTCATATCCAGTACCTCATGAGGTATATTACCATTTTGTAAAGGACCGGATATGCTTGGTTCCACCCACGTATCTCTTGTGATAAGGGACCTTGTCACTAATATATATTTTTTTCATATATATATATATATATATAAGTATGTGTTATAAAGTTTTAATTTTTGTTTTTTTTTGAACTGTAAAAATATAAAAAAAATACTATTACTTGAATATTTAAATACAATTACATGTTATTTAATGTGTCGTTTTAATTATATCCCTGTTTTATGTGAGTATGTAGAATGAGAACATTTAGAGAATACCACATACGTCATCACAAAGCTGCGCGAATAAAAAGTGCCAGAGCCGTAGGTGATTAATAGGGCAGAGATTTTTTTAAAAACTTCATAATTGTAAACTTTAAACTAACAGATCGAATAATATAGAAATATTTTCAAGTGTCTTGATAAAGACAAATTTTTAAAGAATGTTACATTTTTTTGTATCTTATACCTTATTAGCGTTCTATAATTTTTGTTGCATTTCCTGCGAGTGACGCTGTACATTTATCTTGAATGCTTTCGCGCAGTCAGGTCACGCCTAGAATTCATCTTTTGTTTACTGTTGGAATTACGTATAATTATTTTCTGCGGGATGTGGAATTTTCATCTAATTTATTTCTATTTAATTACCTCGTGTAATTAAGTGGGTTCCTTCATTTTGAATTAAATTAAATTATTTTATTATGTTATTAGGAAGCACTAAGATTTTCCTTCCGTTTAATGTTGTTATATTCCTTACGTCGATGCATAATTATCTGCGATTATTTATATTTAATTATTTCTTTGTGTGGTTCTTATTAATCTGTCCCTTATCTTTTAAATATTTTATGTAACAATTCACCTTCAACTTGCTAGATGTCGCCTCGACACCTTGTAACCCTGCCTCGTGTTCTTGTCATTTTCATTCTTCCGATATCGATCGAACCATTTAGTTGATTTAAAAAAGCGATCCACTTACTTCAATCAGTTTTCACTGTAATTACTGGACTGTTTTGTCTATTTACCGTACAATACACACGTTAAATCGTGGATAATTAAACAGTGATAAATATAATTTTGGTAGTTAATTAGTTTTCTGCTGCAATGGTGCAGGATTTTCTTGTTGCTTGAAGTACATCATTGGATCGATAAGCTACTAAGTTTCTTAATTTCTCTTTCTCCTGACTAATGCCTTGTTTCGTAAATTTCCCCTTTTAGTTTTTTATGTTATACTGTACTGTCGATTGCATTTATGTGCGAACACGTTTTGGAATTCCGGAAGTATCGCTGCCATCACGCTAGCCTATCTTCCGCAAGCACGTGGGCGTTTTAAATATATATTGAATTTTTTTTGAACCACCACCGCCTTTGTGGGCAAATCTACATCATTTTGGACCCGGAATTGAGACATTTATACTGTGGATGCCTTATTGAAAACTGATGCCTCGTGTGGATCAAATCCACTGTCAGGATATGTCTATATAATTATTCTTATTTGGAAACCTATTTATCTGATTTGCTTTAATTAATTTCGTTAGAATACGTTGCGCTTTTATCTGTAAATTCATTTTCATTAACGTTTTGAGTAGCTTTCCAAATTGAAGCTATCTAATTTAATTGCTAGTTAATTTCCGTCAGGTCAGTAGCCTAATTTGCAGTTTTTAATTAATTTTTGTTCTCATAAGTGTTATAGCTAGTTAATTATTTGTTTTTTTTTTTTAATACACATCGACAGCATGTAATGACTGTAGAGGCTTAAATGTAAAGCGAGATCTCGTTCCCCGCCATTAATTTCTTTCGTAACACAAATAATTATTTGGGCCAGATATAATTCCAATCTTATTTAATAAACTTATTGTTGTTTATATCGTGTATGAATGTCTTACTATACCCAGTGTACCTGAGTTATTTTCGCTGTCGAAATAAGTAACTTATTGGAGTTGGCCTGAAATAGAAGACAGCTGGCGCCTAAGAGTCATCCACCTTCAGTATTATGAGTGACCCATCCTCTAAAACCGAGAGTTAGAGGCACAGGCTCCACCCCATCTTTTCCAACGCACACTAGCGAAGTAAGGTAAGGCAGGTTGAAGGTGATACACAATAAATTTCCAAAACTTTCATAAATTTAGTTGGACGATGCTACAGGTGTGAAAATCCGACAAACGGGCACATCTCTAATTTTCGATATGTGCGTCCCTTCCTGCCAGAACAATCCTAAGGCGAAGCGAGTGTAACAAGAACAATATTTTACTAAATTTAAAGAACCAACAACAAAACATAGTCACCAATACATATAACGTAATCATAATGTTATACAAACACCCCCAAAACTGGATCGGATGGGATATAATGAACTCGCCCAACTCTAGTACGTTCATAGCACATTATAACGTATGTGATATTCTCTAAATGTTTTCACTCTACTCCATGTTCTAAATGTGTATAATATATATTCTAAAGATTTATGACGGTAAGTAACATCAATTACCTACATTGTTAAGTGTTTATGGGATGTTTAAGATATTAAGGAAGTAGGTCATTAACACCAGAATACGTCCGTCGTCTGTGATATTAAATAACCTTAAAAATAGCAATATGAAAACTAACCATTCAAAATACTAAGTTAAAGTAGGTAATGAAATGAAATTTTGAATATGTTTTAAGGCTCCTCGATAGTGGATCTGTGAATAGTTGAAAAATAGCAGATTTTTGATACAAGATATTTTTGTTGATTTTAAATTTGGAGAAAACCTTTCATCGTCAACTTATAAAGAATTTAGTAATCTACCCCGCTGAATAATCACACTTAGAAAAACATTGTCTGAATAAAGAAAATTAATTAATGTGTAAAAATATTTAAAACAAGTTTTCTCAAAAATCCATTGCAGTAGATTTGTTTGCTTTATCCCGCTCTGCACTTATTTTTCGATCAACTATTCTTTACTATGTTTTAAATGTATATAAAATAAATTAAAATTAGGCAACCCACACTGCAGTGAATGCTATTTTGGTGAAAATCATTCCCACAGTTACAAATGTGTAAATATTTGATCATAAATGAATTTTTATTCGCTTAGATATTGAGTTATTATTTCAAATATTTATTATATATTCCCTATGTGTAATAGGTACTCGGACATCCATGGCTTATTAAATTATGTGCCGTGCAACCAATATTACATTTCCGATTCACTAGCGAGGACCCTTAATTGAAATAATAATAATAGCATTTATTTTCTACCATACAAGAAGAATATTGACAAAATAAATATAATAAAAGAAGATAAGAAATAAAAATGAACTAAAGTCTATGCGTATAGTGAAAAACAAAGGACTCTACTCAGAGCACAACAAGGGTTGTTCTAATTTTCCGTAGAGCCCTTTACAACTAATAAAAAATAAGTAAATCAAGAATGCCTAAAAACTAACTTAAAACTACATTCCGTCCGGATGCAACAAATATTTTACAGGTGTAAATTACTGCTGACAAAACCCATCCAAGTCCGCGAAGAATGGTTACACTTAGTTGCAAAAAAGGTTTCCACTAAAATTTCGAATATTATCAATCTCTAACACTTGGGCTTATTGTGAAGGCCAAGGAGTATTGTCTATATCAGCGATTCTTAAACTTTTTTTAACCACGGAGCACTTTTTGAACCATAAGTTTCCTGTGAAGCCCTAAGTTTATATATACAGATTGTCGTATTTAAAAGTTAATATGCATCTTCAAATACACACACATAAACATGTACCTATCTATGTATGTCTACAACAGTTCAAGAATGTGGCCCCCCACACCACCGGTCTTATGGTGGTGTGGGTAAACCGAGAGCGCGAACACCATGCGCACATGGCATTCGTTCCGTATCTTTAGAGCGTGAACTTACATTTTGTCTGAGCAAACTCGCAAATATTAAAATAAAATGCCCTTAGCTGTCGAGGAAAAAATACAGATTGTGTTATGGTATGCGAAGGATAATTCGTACAAAGACGTGCAAAATTTATTTGTATAGTTCATTATAATATTTTGTTTCGTTTTAAATGTGAGAATTTTATTTTAGTTACAATTTTTATAGTTTTGTTTCAGTTCAATGTTAATACATTATACATCAATTACCAAAACAGCGGAGCAATTCCTAAAAGCAAACGTCTGCATACTACCTTTCAACGTTTTGCACTGAAGCCTCGGTCTCGGTACCCGGTGTCCCCCCGATATGAACTCATCTGTATTCCCCTATTATCGTACCCCTCCATTTCATGTTTGCATGCACATGTGTGCGTGTCTGTGTTTCCCTATATCTACTTTTATTTCAGTCAAACGGTATATTAGGGGAGTAGGCAAATATATATGATATGAAAACTCATTTTTATAATCTATAAATTTTATTCTATATTTTCTTTTATAATAAAAATCATACAAACGTAGGTACGCTATATTAATATGTATCTACAAATAAAAAATAACACAAAGATAAAGTGTATATTAGTTGTTACCATTTAACGGGAGGTATGTAGTTGCTTTTTATTTTCGACCAACTGCTTAATGTCAGGCTTGATAGAAGAGAGTTGAATACGCATGTCAGGTTCAGCAGCCAGTCTATTACGGTATTTCGTTTTTGTAGCTGCATATGTCAAGAATCCTGTTTCACACAAGTATGTTGTTGGGAACGAAAGAAGAACAGTCAGAGCTTGTGTGGCAAGCTGTGGATATTCATCACGAATCATGCACCAAAAATTATCAAGACATTTTTTTGATTCCATGCTTGAATCTGATGTCATTTCTAAAAAGTATTCATAGATGTCGTTTGACATATTTTCTGGCTTCTGCAAATTCGGTACAAAAGGATTCTGAACCCAAGAATTCATTTTCAGTCTTTTAATTTAAAAGAAATATCAGTCATAAAGGCTTGTAATTCAGTTCTTAGTTCGAATAATCTTCTTAAGGTCTTACCCCGAGATAACCATCTAACTTCAGTGTGGAGTAGTATGTCTGCTTCTATAATCTTCACACAATATTGAAAACAATCGGGACTGAAGAGGGCGTGATTTGACGTAATTGATTATTTTTACTGCTTCATCAATAACCATTTTTAGATTTGGTGGCATCTTCTTTACGGCAAGTGCTTGTCTATGTAGGATTGAATGGCTAGAACTACATTTTGTCGCTTTACTTTTTATTAGTGATACCGCTCCAGCTGTTTTATCAGTCATTGCATTGGCCCCATCTGTACAAATATCGATACAATTGTTCCAATCGAGATTATGTGTTCCAAAAAAAGTGCCAATCGTTATAAAACTTGCATCTCCGGTACTGTTAGTCGGCAGCGATGCGTACATAAGCAAGTCTTCTTCGATTGAATGTATATATGGATATCGTACAATTATCAGGAAGATGGCCAGTCCAGCAACGTCAGTCGACTCATCCATTTTCAGAACGAATTTGTCATGTTTAAGGCGACCAGCTAGCTCTTGTTTGATGTAGCTTGCGAGGTCTCAGCAATAGTGTGCGCTTTGCCCGCTTGTGCAATGCGATAACTGAGCAAATAGGATGCCTCCGTGGCTTTTTCATTTACAGCCTGGGTCGCGTACGTCATAGTTTCTTGACTTCTTAATAATTGCTCTTTCTAACGCATAAAAAATTCTTTATTCTTGTCTTTGCAATCAGGGTGTATAGTTTCTAAATGTCGGCGCATCTTAGCAGGTACCATGGAACTATTTGGAAGTAGCTTGCTCCATAATATGCAGAGAGGCGAGCTGTTAGAATCAACAAATCCGAGATTGATGTGAGATTCGTCATATCTTCTTTTTCTCGCCTTTAGTGAGTCCTATTTAGGTATCTTACTGCTTGAAATCGCCATATTACCTTGAATCTCATCTTCTTGATGGCAACTCTTTGAGGTTGATGCAGCATTTTCCGGGCAAACCATCTTCGAACTTTCTAAACTAGATCTTGTCGAAACACCTTTAAGCCACCGCTCCACTCTATCTTTTAAAATCAACAGTTTAATTTCACAATATAAAAAACCGAATAATATCACCACAAGATATTTTACAACCGTTAATAAGAAACACAAATTAAATATACTGTGGCCCGAGAGCGGTGCGTGGATTGGAGATCCTTCGAGGCGGTTCTAGGTTTATCTGGGCGAGAGTGATGGAGGGGGGACACGTAGTCGAATGTTCGCAGCGTGTCTAGAGTCTAGATGAGTCAGCGCACAGAGAGAGTGGGAAGGCGAGAGCGTCAACATGCCACTTGTGATAAAGTAGTGACGAGTATCGAATCACTACATACCTAATCGTACAAACTAAACTCCTTTGTTTATAGTTTTTGATCGTAGCATTATCGTATATTTATTATGTTGCTTGCCGCAACTTAAGACCTTAGTTATAGTAAGTGCAGAAACGGGAATTAGGAGGTTACTAGAAGTTAAAGTATGCAAAAAGTTCATTATGAACACTATGAACATCGGACACAAGTTTATTAGAACAACATGGAAAAAATCTTATGGTCGAGAATGCATCGAAGATTCAAAAGCTCTAAAAGACATGAAACCGTTAATGTTTCACTGAATGATAATATTAGAGAACACATACATTCTTTCCAAAGAATAGAATCACTATTTGAGGGCGTAAACAACAAAAGAAAACAAATAGCTCCCTCACATTAGCTCAAATGTATAGATATTACAAGCACAGGAGGAAAATAAAGGCCAACCTGTGGCAAAGAAATGTAGGTACGTATAAGCACATTTTACCACGGAGTTTACATAACTTTCTTCCAAACCCAAGAAGATCAATGTGCCATATGGTAATCATACAAAAACTCCAATGACGAAGAGAAAATCGGCATTGCCGAATCTTACAACAAACACGTGTAGGTATACTATAAAAATAAAACTAGAAAAGAAAAAGCATTAGATGTAAAAAAGGCAAGACATGATCCTGAAATTAAGTAGCTTGCTTCTACTTCCAGGCAATTCTTCCACGTCCTGTGGAGATATATCCACTTGAATTGCTTCAATTTCACGATTTTTGAGATAAACCAAAAAATGAGCCACTCTTACTTTTGGCAAGAAGCCTTTGCTAACCGAGGCTCCAACAAAAAAAGCTACATGCTGAGTGGATATATTTCAAGATACTGCATTGAAAAGGAAGTCACATTTTATAGTGATAACTGCGTAGGGAGAAACAAAAATAAACTTTTGGTAACCATACGCAATCACTAAAATTAACATAAAATCGACCACCATTTTTGAAAATGGGACATAAACGAAATGAAGGAGGCGCAATTCACTTGGCTATAGAGCGACAGAAGAGAAGAATTGACAAAAAGCTAATCTTTTTGGAAAATCTGCTGGTAATAGAGCCTGCACCCGTTGAATGTGATATGGATACAATAGTTGATCTTTCAATATTCTCCAAACTGTGGCCTGACTAATGTTTAAATCAAACGCAATTTTTCTGGTGCTTGTTGTAGGATGTTCCTCAATTTCATTTAATACCATTTCTTCAACTTGTGGAGTTCTCACTGTAGATGGGGGCCCGCTACCAGTCGTCCGTTTTTTAAAACTTCCCGTTTCACTAAGACGTTGATGAAGACGGGCAAACATGGAATGATGCGGTATGATACGGTTCGGGTATCGTTCTGCATAAAGACGTCTAGCAGCACGCGCATTTCCATTGGCAAGACCGTAAAGGAAATGCATATCACACATCTTAGTATAATTCATTTTAGAAAACAGAAACTGGCAATAAACTGAATGAATACTCTGACACTATTGACAAATATTGAAATGACAGATAAACAATTCCAAAATACTGTACATAATCACAACACGTGCTTCTTGAGCAACTGGTAAACACCAACTGATTAGCATCGACAACGCGACCACTACGCATATTAGAGAAACAGGCACAGACTTGTTTCAGAGAAATAGAGTAGGGGAGAACGCGCTTAAAGATGCGCCAACTAAGTTAAATTGAATTCCGCCATTTTGAAGGTTGCTCACAAGCCTTACAAAAATGTTTGGAACAAATAACTTTATTTTTGGACCAGGTCCACGTTTCAACATTTTTTCCTAGCACATCTAACCACATTTTCAATGAATCACCCCGTGGAAATCTACAAATAGTGCAGAATTAATCGCGCTCTTAAAGATGCAATTCTTTCATTCTATTACGGTAATATTTATACCTAGCTCAACAATTCGCATGTAAAGTTCATTGACTTAGAAAAATGTAAACAAACTTACGTGTGAAAAGAAATGCCTTCCGGCTTAAATCTTCGACTGTTACTGCAGCCCAACACAGAGCACGACATGTTAATAACACACACAAGTCCTTTTTAATACAATTAATTAAAAATAACCTCCAAGCTTGACAATTACAACAACACAAGTGCCAATTACCCTGCAAAATGGCGACCACAATAGCGTTTGCTTAAAACTGGATGCGCACTCGTCGAAGCGCGTTCTCCCCTACTCTATTTCTCTGACTTGTTTACGAGCTTGTATTACAGTTGGGAGCGGTCATTTTCAACAGTTACTATAAGTTGATTTTGTTTTACTAATTATTTTGTTAATTTATAATAAAACCATTTATTATTTTAACTTTCTATTAAACATTGTATAACTTCTGAACTTAATTTTGTTTTACCGATTATTTTGTTTATTTATAATAAAACCATTTATTATTTTAACTTTCTATTAAACATTGTATAACTTCTGAACTAAGCGGTTTTGGACATATGTTCTTATGAACTTTTATGATCAAAATAACCCCAGGAATCAGCTCCTAAAGTTTGTCGCATATATTAAGAATCACCGTGTATATACTATTACTATATAGCACATGAGCGCATGCGCCCAATTTGGAGAATGGTATTGGTCGGTTATCGCAATATGGTGGCACACATGGTACAAATATATAAGGTATGTTCTAGCGCAGCTTCCTTATGACGTCAATTGGATGAAATTTCGTCATACCACTGATATTAAGAAAAGAAAGATTACTCTTGAATAACCACAGATGTAATAGTATATAGATAGCTATATAAAGAATAATAAAATAGACATAATATATAGCACAGTTGTTTACGAATGTGTAACTAAATTAAATTTCTTTACAAATTACCTGTTTAAAAACTCATAAAGCAAAATAATAAGATTGTATTATTGAAAAATCTCCCACTGGATATTATGTAGCACTTTGGTTTACGAAACCTGTTTTAGTCGTTTGATAATACAATTTGTAATTACTTTACTAAGTAATTTATCACAAAATAAATTTATGACTTGAAATTGTGCATTTTATGTAGTATATTGCTTTAAATTACTGATACCAATGAATATTGCAAAAGTTGAAAGTATTATAGTAAGAAAACTATTGGTTTAATATTGGATTTTCGTTTATTAATTGTTAATTGACAGGTAATAAATAAAACAACAGATATGGTTACTTTTTTTTATTGGTAAATTTTATTGTTTTTTTTTGTAATTTTCTTTTTTGTTGATAATTATTTTTATTTATCTCTTTTATACGTATGTAAGTTCTTACTCTAATATATGATTCCACAACTTCTTGTGGCAAACTAGTCTTAATATTTTGTACCAAACGCTTTATTATGTTGGTATTTTTGTTAATCGATTTCTTATGGAATTCATTAAACATTTGTTCAGCGTCTTCTGCCATTTTCTTCATAATAGCATTCGGCTGACGTAGACACCGCCTGGAGACTAATCCAATCCAGTTGCTTTCTGGGGATTCAATCTGAGTATCATCATGTAACGAGTATTTGCTTCTGAACTTATGTGCTATATATCCCGCTATATAGTATAAGCCTTGCTTCGCAATATCCCCGGTAGCAGAGGTTGCGGAATGGATTCTTTCGAATTCCGTCAGCAAGTCCATAAATTCCTCATTTATGTCATCCTCAGACACCCTGACAACATTTTCTTCAAAATCTCCAGTTTCTTGCACAAAAGGTTCCAAAACTGTAGTTAAGTTAAGTGTTGCGTCTGTAGTTAGTAACTCTACTACAGACGTATCTTCCTGTGTGTTGACATTTTCTGAAAACACAACAGATGAATGCTTCCCAAGAATGTACCATCTCAATCGATATTTGAATTGTAATGCACTAGGGTGGTCATTGGTGGATCCCATAGCTCGCATATATGAAAAAAAAATTTCTATTATATCTTGATTCAGACGTCTAGTAATTATGTACTCAATATTAAAGTTTGACCTTAAATATTGATATAAGTTTTTTAGAGAGCTGTTATTTTGTAGTATCGCTTTTTGAAAAAACATTAAACTTTTTCTTGTACCGACTCTTATATTTTGTATTAATTTAGTCATTTTTTCTATTTTATCCAGTTGGTTTTCAATATCAACACCATATGCATTGGCAGCAATATCAAATTTGGTTTGAGTATTGAACAAATCAAACCAATCGTTAATGATATTAATTATGTCACTAATTTCAGTGCATGCAATATCTGGCATTAAATTATGTTCACCACACCACCTTATCGCTAGCGCCACTGTACGTGAGAGACATTGCACAGCATATTTTACTTTCTGCCTTTGGTTGCCAATTACATCGATGTGAACCTGTGTAAGCTTATGGGCAAGTTTCAAGTCACCTTCCTGTAGGTCAACCAATTTCTGAAAGGGCTCCTTCGTGATCTTTGTATTATTTATGGTGAACCCATGATCAAAAAGATTATTTCTAATCAATTTGATTAAATGTGGCACATCAGCAAATACAAAAATCTTTTTCCCTTCATCAGATGGATGAGTGAAGGATTCACTTTCATCGACAGCTACACCAACCTTCATATTTTTCCATAATTTTCTGTTTCCAGGTCCTAGATCCGAAACAACAGCTACAACAGTGTACTGTATTACTTCTAATTTACATATAATATTTCGGAGGACTTCTACCGACATACCACAGTCGTAATCATAGTATATTACTTGCTTCCATGCCGAAAACAAGCCACGTACCATAACGGTTTGCACTGTTTTGTGCGGTCCTACAGCCTGTTCCCTTTTGCGATCGAAACATATTTCATTAGAGACGTACATCTCGTCAAAAGAAAGTACACACAATCTGTCGCGCTCGGTATACTCATTTGCCTTATATTTCATAATTAGTAAAACCTCTTCCAGAATACCTGGTTTCAATTCCAAACTTATCGCCCACTTCCTTAAGGTTGATAAGCCTGGCAGTGGATATTCTCTGGTAGTTCTTAAATATCTGTAGGCTTTAGGACTTACGCTTCGAAGCGAAATTGCCAAGGAAATATCTTCAGCAGTCCATTTTGCCTTCATTTTTGTCTTTGATTTTATTAGTCGTATTTGCCCCGGTGTAAAATATTTCTCTAAAATTCTATTGAGGTGACATATTTCTTCAGTGAGGTAGGCCACCTTTTCCTGTAAGGTCTGTATTTTCCCTTGCGATAGAAAATATTGTTCCTTCCAATGTGATAGTGTGTCTTCAGGGTTTTCGGTTGAAGTAGATGGTCTGCATTATAAAATCAAAATTAGAAATGCTCAATACATAAATCATTCGTTATACTATCTTTCACAAACTTGATTTGTTTCATTTTTAAAAAAATGCATATTAAAATATATATTACAGAATTACTGTTTTTAGCATATTCAAATTATTTATTATACACCATAATCTTAATCAATAAAGTCTACAACATTATTACTTACATAACAGCTTATGGCCAAGCATTTCAGTAAAAATGGAACATAGGTATATAGTAATATGTATCAAATAAGAAGTATATAGAATAATTAAATAAGTAAGACTGATTTGTGTACTGTTCGGGCATATGAAAATAGGTATTAATGTGAAGGTAATGATTAAAATCGATAATTTTCTTTCTGTAATTCCTTAATATCATATGTAACAATGATCATTCTCCCTTACAAATTATATTACAGACAATGAATGCTATACTTTTTTAAGTAAAATATCAAAATTTTTACTGACAAAAAGTTTTTATTCAATCAATGAATATTTGAATAATAATTTTATTGATATACAATTTTAATTTGTTTGTCTGTATATTTTGACTTTTCATGTAATGATTTTATTACATTGAATAAATATTATTATTATTATTATTATTATTATTATAAATTACATCATTAATGATATATATATATATATATTTACTTAAATGAAAAAGCTCCAGGTTTTGTAAATGCTACTTCACAATATTTTTCTGTTTCGCATGTTTGGTTTCTTCTTTCCTCGGGAACAATAGAACAACTAGAACAAATTATTAAAATTAGAATGCTTTGTTTATTAAACATGGTAAGGTAGTATTGCTAACCTTATTTATTTGTTAAAAGTATGAAACAGCAATTTCTTTAAGTATTTTTACATTGCACACCACTTCAACATTACAAGACTATTTAAAACATTTTGAGCTTTTAATTTGACAGCTTATTTGAATACAACTCTTTTCATAATAACTATGCTTTGACAACTCCACTAACGAGTTAAATTTTTCCTTACCTTGTTGAGGAATCTTCTTTTGGCATAGAGAATGTTACTTCTGTATCTTCTACAGTTGGAGGTAACAGGTCGATTTCTTCCGATGGATTGATGGAATAACTGTAATAATTCATTAAATAGGTAATACTTTTTACATTGGCATATAATACATAGGTTATTATTAGGTTCATTGCTTCATACAAACAAATTTATTTGTATTTTTTTAAATACAGTATAAGTAGTGATTATATGAAGGTACGTATTACAGATTAACATTCTTCCTCTGCAACATCCTACTCTGTATACTAAATAATTTAAAAGTAAGTACACTCATGCGTTATTTCATATCTGTTACCTTGATGTTGATGGTTGTAAAGTCGAGTAATTTACAGCAGCTTCACTATGTGTATGTATATACAATGTGGGAACAGCTGTTTTATGAAGTATTTGGTACGATTTTATATATTTCTCTCTCATCTGTCGATTATCTAAATACCACTTCTCATATGCGTCTCTTGCAAAATGAAGTGAACATATATAATCTGTAAATAATAACATCATTAAAAGGTACACAAATACGTCCAAATACAAAACCTACGATTTCTTGTGTTTTTTATCCTTCTACCACAGGCTTGTATCCACTGCTGAGATAAGTTTCGATCTTTAGGAAAACGAAAATATTTAATATTCCTTCCTCGAGTGTTTTCTGACCTGCTTTTGCAGCTCAAGACACAGCAGCTTACCATATTAGATGAGCTAAAGGTAGAGGCAAATGTATTGCTTTATAATACAATATTTAATAAACTCATTACCTTCTATGTTATAACCTCTTCTTAAGTTCTAAATAAATCAAATTAAAAGTCTTTGGCTTAATGAAAATATTCACAAATCTTAATAACTACACTAAACATATAAAATAATAATTATAATGACACAAAATACGATATAATCGGATATAACTCTTCGAAATCTAAATATAAACAAAGCACAAACTCAAAACTACAAACATGTGATGGATGACGCAACACATATGACGAAATTGCATCCAGCGCAGAAATAGACGAATTTGAGTCAAAGTTGTAGCATACCTTATATATTTGTACCATGGTGGCACATTACGTTGACCGAACGCTTCCGTTTTTGTAAGGTTTAAGGCTACATTTTTGAGAAAGTATCATATTCGTTTTCTAAAAAGCAAGTATGCCAAGACAAACAGTGTTTTTTGTGCAATAAATCCCGAGAAAAGCCGCGTTCTTTGCATGGGTATGTATAGTAATAGTAGTATATGTTGAGCACTTGTGAAATATAGAATTAATAATAAAATAAAATAAAACACCTTTTTCACAAAAATATAGTTTAATAACTAGATGTTACATACATAGTAAATCAAGAAATTGTTTTAATATCTCGGTATGATAAATACATATATTGCAGATTTCCAAAGGATCCCGAAACACGTGCGTTGTGGATACAAGCATGTAATTTAGAAGAAAGTGACGATGTTTCACATATCAAGCTCTGCTGCAACCATTTTGTTTGTGAGGATTTTGTAGATATTAATGCAAAGGCACATGGTGGTCGTATTAAATTAAAATCGAAATCCATTCCAAGAAAGCTTGTACCTAATATTAACAGCGCGCGCCACTAAAAGTGTCGCTACAATTAATCCAGCAGATTCTACACGTGCAAGCCAACAAGGTAGGTATATATTAAAAGTTAATTTAAGGATATTCTGAATATACTTTTTTACTTACTTAATCTATCATCTTCTACCTTACAGTGTAGAGGTTACATAAGACTAATGTAGATGTAGAAATCTAATGTCATTTGTAATATTTAGTGGTTCTAAGAATGCAAAAAAATCTGAATGAGGTTTTTTATAGGTAATCAAGATGTTGAAGCATCGACTATCCATCCTGGAAATTTTTATTTTGAAAGGGTACAAGTGCCAAAGTCGGGTTGAAAGTGTAAGCGTGCTTCTTTTTTTTAAACGTTTATTGAACAAGAAATTGCAGTGTAAACATGGAAGTTGTGCAAGAAAAGACTAAAGGAAGGTTTATAGAACAGCAGAGAATGAAGAAGAATGCTGGGAAGGCATATGTTAATAGGAAGAAGAGAGAAATTCGTCCGAAAAAATCCACCTAATCAAGGGGTAAATTGTAGTATATGGGTGCAACCGATTTTTGACAAAATGACTAGTGTGCCTTATAGAGGACCTCTAATTGAACAACTTTTGCTTATAAATTAATCGGTGCAAACTTACAGGAACGAAGATAATTAATAATTAAGGTGCTCACTGAGTGAATTTTCCATGTCACATTTTTAGTCGTATCTGTTATGCACACCTTTGAAATTATGAAAATCGTAAAAAATGATGTTTATTTCACTTTATCACACCACAATTAAGTCTAATTCTTATGTTTTTTAATAACTTTTCAGCGCTTTTAAAATTATAACCTAAACAGAACGGCCCTGCCCAGCGCTCGCGGGGAAGGGCCGTTCTTCCTGGTAGTGACAAATGCTGCATTTCATATGATCTCCAACAAGTTTTATTTGTTCCTACGTTGACACATTCAGATATGTTTTATCTGTCTCAACTATCTTGTTACAACCTGGGAGTACATTTGTCGGACTCTAACCATGCTTTTATGCGTATGTGGCATGAAGGTGTTAGTGGACGTGGAGGCAATGAGGTAGCATCTACCCTCCTCAAACTTTTAAATTCCGGTTGAAGAAAGGAAAAACCACTGAAGATCTAAGATCTGCAGAAATAAAACTTTTACCACCTGAGAATAAGATCACTGCTAATAAAAGAAAATCTCCATCGTCCATGATTCCTAACCTGGAAAATCCTGAACACAAAATATTTTATAGAGAACTTCTTAATTTAGACGAAGAAAGATTGGGGCCAAGCAGCAGCTCGACTCACCTTTAATTAGTACTTATAACCTTTAGATTGTGAGGTACTTAAGACAAAATTTTGGTTTTTGCTTATAACCTTTGTAGGAATCATAGTTTGGCACTTACGCTCTCAGTTTTAGTTCTAAACAAACTTCAATATTTTATTTTTTTGATAGAAACATTAAGTTTGTGTTCTACCAGTTACTATTTCTAGATGCTAGGAATCGTTTTAAAATGTTTATAATAGAAAAAATAAAAAAATGTTGCTTTCTAAAGTTGTTCTCTTAATTATCTCTGATTATGAATATGGCACTTAGTTTTCAAACCTGAAATTCATTTGTCTACCTATACAGTATTATTATAATAATACTTAATCGGTTAATTTGTGGATGTATTGGCTTAATAAATAAATGAACTATTCCAATTATTTATGTGACTTATTATATAAAGAATTAATTATTAATCTATGGTGGTGTAGAACTTGAGGAACTTGAATCAGAGATGAACGACTGTCCTGAATCTGCCAGCCTATGAAAATAGAGCAATTAGTATGAAACAATTTAAATCATCATTACCTAAAGTTGGTAGAACACAAACTTTAATTGCAAGAATGCTTCTTAATTCATTAAAAGATATATGTATATATAAATAATACTACTTTAAAACCACAGTAATTTTTTAATAAATTTTTCTTTCGTGATGGTCCGTGAGACACTCGTAAAAATCTTACTGGCTAGCTGGCTACTAGAGATACATTGTTTTCTTACCTATCGAAAAATCCTTCTTGAAGAAAATTCTCTTTATCTCCTGGCGATGCAAATCTGATTACAAATAAGTCCACACCATTAATGAGGTCATGTTTTAGTGTAACACTATCGACTGATTGAATGTTTATCACAGTGGTATCTTTCAGATACAAATGTAAGTGGGTTTTGTGATGGAATTCCATTAGTAAAACTCTTAATCTTTTAATAGTTTCAAAAGTAATTTCGCATAATTCTTCTACTTCATTATTAATTGAACAGCGACATTATACAATGAATGAGAATTTGTTGATAGGATTAAACATGGTTGATGCTGATTTTATCATGTCATGACGGAAGAGGAAAAAGTGTATGGTACGAATATCCGATATTGGAAACATGTAATTTTAATGATCAACATTCATGTTTTGACATTAAGATGGTGCAAATAACAGTAGTGTAAAATTGCAAGAGTTAATTTTAGTGCTTTTTTTTAACTTATTTTACTAACAATTAGAAATGTACTTTTTATTCTCTTCAAGCTTTCTGTTATTCAATGTAATGTTTTGTGAAATAAAAATACTTGTTCACGTTTACATGTTTTTATTAATAAGTATTCAATGATGCTTATTGCTTCTATTATAGATATTATACTTATTAAAGATATTTCTTTTGAGGTATTTGACACTTTATCTTTACACTGCAATTAAATACTGTGTATATCCATATACAATAGCTGCAATAATCAACTACAAAATATTAATTGCAACACAGGTAAAAGTTTAAAATTTTCATGGTTCGTGTTGTGCCATAAAGCTTCGTTCTTGATTTTGCTTGACTTTCTTTCTAAGCTCATATTTTTTTTTATATTTACCAGGAGATACCATAAACATAAATTGATTTTGTTTTACATAATATTTCTTAAATATAATATAAAAGCTTATGCAAAATTATGAAAAGTCTTTGTCAACTTTGCCTTTTTTCCTGCAGCTCGTGTCAGAACAAGTCTCATAACCAGAAAACATTCTGAAAAGTGCGCTATTATATACTTAATCTGATAATCATTTTAATTAATTTATTACATTTTAGTGCTCTCATTTTCCTATCTAATCTTGGTCTAATGGGATCATCCGATCAAGCTCTTTCCTTTTCAGAACCTAATGAAGGCACTTCATGTGTTCCTGCTAACGATTCATCAGTGAGATTTTGTCCACCAGCAAAACTAATTCTTGAAACTTCATCTACAGCAGATGTTTCCAGTATTATTTTCAAAGATGCTACAGCATTGTTACACAATCAAAATCGCTGGTGTTCCATTGGCATAATCTTCATCTCTGAAATGTTCTGAAAAAATATATTTATTCTCTGACCATAGCCAATCAGTTGCTATATTCAAAGCTTTCAAGCATATCGGTAACAAGCCACCTTCTGAAAATCTGAAATACTTTTGATATTTCAACAAATTTAAAATGATCTTGCCATCAAACCTGTGAAAACGTTATCCTTCAGGTTTAAACCTCTTAATCTTGGGACAGCTTTTAGCACTGCACGACATGTTTATATGAATATTTACGTATTTAATATCTCAAAGATTTATACAATAATGAAACTACACACTTGAGCACATGAAACAAATATTACTTCCACAGCTACTTTTTCCACACGATTCATCAGAAACAAGTATGTCTGAGAACTACATTTAAATTTCAAAAACAAGGACACTAGTTTATTAATACACCACAAAAACAAACATAACCTAAATGAACATAAACAAAAACACTCATGACATACCTGGGTCAAAATGGCGGCGATCATTGCGTCGCGTAAAAATTAGATGCACAGTGCAGTGGTTCAAGAGCATTCTCCCCTCTATATCTCTGATTCAAGTGGCGTATGCAAATATGGATATTTGTTATTTCTAGTACCCATAAAATCCAGTGGCGGCTGGTGAGTCCGTTTTGGTGGGGCAATTACATAGACAAGACTTATTCGTTTATTATCCGTGATATGCTACGTATCTGAGAGTATATTGCCGATAATAACCGAATCAGGCTTGTCTATTTTGCCCACCAAAACGCACTCACCAGCCGCCACTGATAAAAGCTGAAATAAGTGAACACTAATTTAAAGATCAAAAAAACTTAATATCCTGTATAGGAGACGTATGTATATACGTCCACACTATTACTTTTTATGGCCCTGTGGTGCCAGCTGCTGTTTTTATGTTATGTATCTGGGATTTTAAATATTTCGCACGAATTATTTTTAATTATAGTAAGTAATTGAAATTATATAGTATAAAATTACCGTTTAAAGAATTTCGAGATATTAGCACCATCTATACTATAAGTGCTACACTCTAATTTATCGTAAATGTAATAGATATCTGTAAAAAGTTATCCCATTGCATTACACACATATGTTTAATGGCCAATGTACGTGGCGCATTTTATGTTGTTTGCAACTATTTGGAAACGAGATAATATACACAAAACTTGAAAAATAATATAACAAAACAAAAGATAATAAAAAGTAAAGAAGAAGAACGTAAAGAGGCAATAAATTTTAATTCCTGAATTCTTTCGACCTTCGCTTGATGTAATCCATGTTCAAATTAAAATAAAACAGACACTAGGATGTTTGAAAATTTACACTATGTTACTAAAATAAAAACACTACAGCTGTTTCGCTACAAAGTAGTTTCTTCAAGTGATGTCTTTAAACTAAAATATTAACTATAATATATCACGCATTACACACAAAATTGGAAATTGTCAGAACTATTAACTAAATTGCTATTTGTAAACATAACTATATTTAGTTTGTGGGGGTTACAAATTTTACAATTGAACATAACTACCTGAGAAAACCCTACTCAGAGACTAAACATATTTAATAATGGGGATGAATTAAGGTATTATTTGTCATTTAATATTATATCTGAATTTTTGAGTTTGTTAATTTCTAGTGACTCAAGTTATTTATTTTCTACATGGAGAATATCAAATTGTTAATTGAATTCATGGTCATTCTTTATTAAATGGTTAGCGTAGGTAGAATCACTTTATTGCACGAAAGGAATAGTAATGATCTGTGATACGTTTTTTAAAAGTTCTTCCTGGTTGGACAATATATGTTTTAGTACATGATCCACAAGATAGCTTAGAGACTCCTGTTTAGTCATGTAAAAAATGTTGTATGTATTACATATTACTATATATTTACAAATTAACCGAATTAATACCGCGCGATCATTTAAATTCTAAATTAGAGGAGGCTGTGAAATTTAAATTAAGTTGGTATATAAGTATACTAATTTACAATTTGAATTGTCAAAGTGACGTTTCAAAATGTTAATTAATCAATAATTGACATTCTGGACAACCTAATAAAAAAAAATCCCGCCTGCTATAATTTAGAATTTAAATGATCGCGTGGTATTAGAACCATTAAATTTCTTTTATACGAAGGCGGGTCAATATGTCTGTGACTTTTTGAATGAAACAGGTTTTTGGATATAAAATCAATTTATTTTTCAACATAATCTCTTTTGAGCTCTATACACTTTGTCCAACGTTTCTCCAATTTTTTTTATCCCTTTTAAAAAATAAGATTTGTCGAGGTCATCAAAATAGGTATTTGTGAGACGTCTTTGGCGCCGATTCACCCCGAGAAACCCACTGTTGTGTCTCTGGTGTGTTGTGGTGGATCCACGTGTGTCTAGTTTGACATTGGGTTGCAAGACGCCTCGCACTTATATCGGGATTCTCTTCCACCATATCGAGAATATTTGTTTCAAGTTCCACATCTAAGTCGCGATCCCTTTCAGAAACAATTTTTGCACTTGGAAACATTCCTCTTTCTCCAGCAATTGCAAATACAATTTGAGACACTTTTCTTTTTAGAATTCTTCGAGCCGAAAAGCGTCATCGATATTCATCCACTACATTAGTTGCGTTAGCATTACAATAACCATAAACGAAAACCATGTCGGCATTCTCTTTATGACTAAATGTTTGTGGCACTGTTTGCTTCTAATCGTCTATAGAAGTTGTATTATGTCAATTAAGTTTAAATGACTAAGTAAACGTCTAACTAAATTGTCAAACGTTAACAAATATTATTTCAATGCTACAATGATTAAAAAATAGGAAGTAAATTATTTCTGTAATGGTTAAAAATCGGACTTAAATATATAAGTTTATTTTACTTATTTTGACCTTCTGAATATACTCTTCAAGTACTTCCTTTCTTCTTGAAACACCCTGTATGTAGTAAACATGTATAATAATAATTTAAAACTACACGTTTTGACAACAGTTTATAACAAACATTTGTAGTGACAAGTGATACAAATTGCGATGAAGACTCTTACTTTTTTTTTCTCTAACAATTACCGATAAATTTCGATTAACACAGCACTCTCCATTTCAGATAGAATTTGTTACCAACACCTTGGTCGATTGGATCATGATCGCTTTAAATTACGAAATGGCGACAGCACAAGACAAGGCCTGCTATAAGATTAGACCCATCAAGTGCGGTGTGAAACTGGCCGAGTGGTGCTGTCACAGTGAGGATTTCATACGTCTTCTTTGGGAGAAGAAGTTCTACATTTCGGACGAGCTGATCGATCTGTACCCAGTGTTGCCAACCAGAGGGATTTTTCCCGAAATCGGGATTTTTCAGGTACTAGAGGGAGAAAGGGATTTTTTAAAGAATTTCGGGAAAAATTGAAATTATTTTGAATTTTAATTACAAATTTTGATATTTACAAAATTGACAATATTTTTTTTCAAATATTGCATGAATAAAATGATTAAAATACAGCAGACTAATAATAACAAATTTTAATATTTTAAAATGCGCGGTCTTTTAGCTTGTCAAATAATTGTAGGGTTTTTTGTTTATTCACCAATTCAGTAATCAGCATTTTCTATGAAATAATAAAGGTCAAATGTGGCTGGATTGACTTTTAGACACCTACACCACAGCAGCGTTGCCAACGTAGCTTAATTGAAGTCTTCAACTGTTAACCTCAAAATTCTTCAGATTTCTTCAGACTTACGGACTTACCTTTACAAACGTGCCTTTGCTAATTTTTTTTCATTACTTATAAAAGATTAAAACAGTCGGGAACTGAGGGTCAAAAATTTAATGAAAATTTATTCAAAGTTACAAACAAAATGAACATATTTGCAATGGGAATACATAAACATATTAAAAAAAATAATAATTCTGAAAAAAAAACGTTTAACACACTATAAATACTATCAAAAAAAGACATAAACATATTAAAAAAAATAATAATTCTGAAAAAAAAAACGTTTAACACACTATAAATACTATCAAAATAAAGACTAGTCATACATTTTCACGTTATGTTTTGCAATTAAATTATCACAAATTGTAACATCATAACAATTATTGCTACCAATAAATGCTTTGGTATATAAAATACCAGCAAGAACATCTGTTGAGAGACGATTTCTGGTTTTAGTTTTATTTAAATTTATAGCAGAAAAAATCCGCTCTACATTGGCACTGCTATGAGGCAAAATAAGTAAATTCAGACTAAACTGAATTAGGGCCCCATACATTTCTGATCCATCAGCATTTTTTTTCAGTTTTAATTTGACCCAAAAATCCACATCACTTCCAACAAAATTTTCTAAATGATTGTCATTCCTTAGCAAACGCCACTGACGATCCAGTTCGTCAATATCATTTACTAAATGTTGGAAATGTCTGGCTAAAGGCACTACTGAAGGAGGTTTATTATTACGAATATAATCAGGATCAATATAATTTAAATATTTTAATTTATCCATTTCTTTAAAAGGAAAGCGTTTAGCTATCTGTACAGCCCCTGAAATATAGAAATTAAGACAGTTAATTTTGATGTTGTGTATATCTGCTCCACTCAAATTTTGCCCTAAAAGCATCTCAGTAACTTTAGGACCAAAGTAAACTTGGTCTATATCTAAAAAATGTTTAGGATTTTGAATTTCAATATCCAACACAGTGGTCTTTTTTAAGCATTCAGGTTTAATATAAAAATCAAGAAGCGTGCAGTACGTATGCAGTACTTTTTCATACAATTTATGTATTTTGGGTTCTTCACACTGAAATTCCCTATTTATATGAGTAAACGTAGGTAAGATAAAACTAAGAAATTGTAAATATATTTGATAAACAGGATTCTCAAGTTTCTTATGAATACTTTCAACTGTTTTATCACGTTTATCTAAATATTGTGAACGGAAATATAATTTTAGGGCTAGGATCCGATCTACCACAGAAGAAAGTGATAACCATCTAACCTGATGATGATAAAGTATCTTATGAAGTTTAGTTTCAGTAAATTTTTGAAATTGTTGAAACTCGGTCAATCTTTTAAAACTAAAATTCATGTGAGTATAAATGTCTCTAGTTAAGACTTCAACTTCATCAGGAATATTTTTTGTTGCGTACGCAGCACATAAAGCAAATGAGTGGCATATGCACTTAAAAATAAATAATTCTGGTATATCCCTCTTAAGTAAAACAGATGCAGAGTTATTACTCCCCATCATTGTTGCTGCCCCATCAGCAGCAAATCCTATTAAATTGGTTTGATATGGAACATTGTTTTCATCAAAAAACATTTTTATAGTATTATGTAAATTTGCTGCCGTACCATCACTAACTGGTATAAGTGATAAAAATGAATCACGAATTAGACCCTTATTGAAATACCTTGCTACTAACGCCAAATGTTTTATGGAACTTCTATCGGTTGACTCATCAATGATGAGTGAAAATTTATTAGTTTTCAAATCTTCTAAACCTTCATTTTTTTGGTAATTGCCTGTTACTCCAGTGATAATGTTTGTGCACTTTGTGCGGTTGCAGGTCATTTTCTTAATTACTTCTTTGTTGAGATTAAGACTTCGAAGTAACAACATGAAATGATCCACTATATTTACTGGGAGGTTGTGTTCAGCTATAAAACATGCTATCTTGATTTCATTTTTCTTGATTTCAGTGTCTAATGAACTAAACATTTGCATATTTGTCAACTTTTGTCTGCTGCCATATTCTGCTGCGTTCTTAGAATGTTTTTTCGAATTTAAGTGTCTGATTAGCTCAGAGAAATAGAGTAGGGGAGAACGCGCTTCGACGAGTGCGCATCCAGTTTTAAGCAAACGCTATAGTGGTCGCCATTTTGCAGGAAGGCATTTCGTTTCACACGTAAGTTTGTTTACATTTTTCTAAGTCAATGAACTTTACATGCGAATTGTTGAGCTAGGTATAAATATAACCTTCAAAATGGCGGAATTCAATTTAACTTAGTTGGCGCATCTTTAAGCGCGTTCTCCCCTACTCTATTTCTCTGGATTAGCTCTGCCTTTCCACACTTATAATGGTTACAACAGAAGTCGCAATAAAAATAGAATTCTCCTTTATTGCTGGGTCTTATCCATCGTTTGTAATTATCATGCTGTTCCCAGCATACTTGGTATTTATGCCGATAACGTTTGCTGACTGTCGTCTTTGGTTTAGAAGAAAATTCGACTGGAATTTCATCGCTGACGTCTGTAGTGTCTGAATCCATATTATTAGAATATTAGATGACCGTGATCTAAAAACCAATCGTAACAAGTGATAATATGGTCAATTTATTTCATTAAACATACCACGAACCAGACAAAAAAACCACATAAAAACGTGAAATTTGGCGCAAACTGTGTGGTGAAACCATAGAAAGGTGAAACTGTGCACCCAAAATGTCACTTATTCATTACGTCAGAGGCAAATGGTGACATTAGCATTACCAACATCTAATTCAAAACACACTAAACATTAGTAGATACGACAGTTGTCAGAAAATTTAAAAAATAATGTACTTCTCTCATTATGAGTGCATTTAACAGAAGTCTTCAAAATCAAAGACGATTTCTTCAAATCTTCAAATTTCTCAATTAGTAATGCAATTTCTTCAAATATGAAGAAATTTCTCCAGCATTGGCAACACTGCACCACAGTATAAACATATCCAGTAGTTGCAGTCGTTGTCGACACCTTTGATCTTTAGAAACCAAGTTGTATGTTCGCGCATTGTAAGGCGCAATGTCGCATAGCGGAGAGATCGGAAAGTTCTTTAACAAGCAAGTCCGGATCTAGCCCTATTTTAAAATAGTCGGGGCCGGATTAACTAAATTTGTTGATAAATGAATGTATTGAAATTAGTAATATTAAAACAATAATTATGTACGTCATGCATATTATTGTCTTAGATTTGAAACCTGTGGCCGATTTAACAAATTTTACGAAATGTTGAAAACTATTTTGGAAAACAGTCTACTACATAGATGGAATAAAATGATTTGGAAGAAAATTATACATTTTAATGTTAGTTTGACTATATGAGTTACATTTAAATGTTACAATATTTGATTTATTTTGTAAATGTTGCAAAATAACTTTAAATTAAAAACTATCTTGGAAGAAAAGTCTCATAGATGGAATAAAGTTATATATTTTAATGCTAGTTACATTTAAATTTTACAATACTTGACATATTTTATAAATCTTGCAAAATTACTTAAAATTAAAAACCATCGTGGCAAAAAGTCTCATAGATGAAATAAAATTATATATTTTAATGCTAGTTACATTTAAATTTTACAATACTTGATATATTTTATAAATGTTGCAAAATTACTTAAAATTAAAAACCATCGTGGCAAAAAATCTCATAGATGGAATAAAATTATATATTTTAATGCTAGTTACATTTAAATTTTACAATACTTGACATATTTTATAAATGTTGCAAAATTACTTAAAATTAAAAACCATCGTGGCAAAAAGTCTCATAGATGGAATAAAATTATATATTTTAATGCTAGTTACATTTAAATTTCACAATATTTGACATATTTTATAAATGTTGCAAAATAACTTAAAATTAAAAACCATCTTGGAAAAAAATGTTTTTGTAGTAGTGTCATGAAAGCCTATTATTTCATCTTTAGATCTATTATAAAAAAGAAATGTCTTTAATGACATTTCGTCAATACACATCACACAATGCTTCGCTTCTTCACTCATCACTTCAACTTTTCTTCCTATTACCATAAAAAGAAAGTTATTCAACCCCACTGTTATGTTCCATTTACTGGTTAATCTGCATGGAGTTGCAGATAAAAATCTATAAACTTTAGGACCGAGAAAATATATAGTCAACGCAAACTGTATAAATTCATTTGTATATCTGAAACCATTTATTTTACTTGATAATTTTTGCTGCATTTTAAACAGATTTACCGTGGCTTCATTGAAATGGCTTTCACAAAATATAATAAAATCTGCATCAGAAATTGGATTTTCTTTCTCTGTCACAGTAGAAACCTTCCCTTCCGCTCTCTTTAGAACACCTATTAAATACTGAATCTCAGTTTTTAATTTGCACTTCCTGGGACTTGTAGCTAACAGGCTTTGCGGTGTTTGCACATAAATGCTAGCTAAACATAAGAAATATAATTTAATAATATTATATAAAACATCAAAAACTGTTATTACCTGAATGAGTTTCAGTATGTTGATCATATTAACATCTTTACTTGTGCCTGGTAGGGGATTATCTTTTAACACAGGTGTACATCTGTACATTCTGTAAAATAGAATCATCATATAAAAAAAAAGGTGTATGTGATCTTGGTTGTTAGAAAAATCACAAAGGCATCAAAATTAAATAAATATAGCAAAGCTAGTTGCAATCAAGGTATTTGTAATTAATTTGATATAATCATCCTTTAAAAGCATTTCTAATTAATAAAAAGATTAATTTCAAAAAATAAATAGATGATTTTATAAGTTTATCTAACCTTGGGCTTACCTGTAAGAAATAAAGTGGGCACCGCAGTAATTTCTAGCCTGTTCTTCACTACATTTTTGAAGTAACACTCTTCAAAATGAATGCTACAAACTTTGGCATTTTTCTTTACAGAACTTGTTTCTCCAATTCAAGCAATCCATTCCTTACGCCTAGTGCAGAAAAAATTACTAATCATATGCAACTATTATTATATACAAGTATGCTTGAATGATGTAGCAATTTAACCATTAATAATTTACGTCAATATTTGTCTTATATTTTACAATAACTTTTTATAAATTCTATAATCCTTTATGTCGTTCATGTATATCTAAATGTTTATTTGAATTTTGCGCTTACCTTATTTCCTCAGATGAAATATTAAAAAAACTAATGTCTTTTATGTCCTTTGAATACGCACTTTTACATTGCGGTACACAACACTTTATACTCATTGTGCTCAATTAATTTAACACACTAAATGAAACAAATCCTTCGCAATTATACACATAAACCTGATTCACTTTAAAAATGGTTGGTTATGTTCAAACGTTCAAAGATCTGTTGGCAAACAAGATATAAACAAGTCTAATTCTGTTTCTTACCGTCACTGCGACACTGCGCAATACAATGCGCAACAAACTACTTGGTCTCAATCAGAGAAATAGAGTAGGGGAGAACGCGCTTAAAGATGCGCCAACTAAGTTAAATTGAATTCCGCCATTTTGAAGGTTGCTCACAAGCGGGAATTACGAATAGGAAAGGGAATACATAATGAAGTGTAAATTTCAAAAAATCACACGCACTTGTACAAAATATTTATTGATGATTGAACAATATCAACTTATTCAACTTTTGTCGAATCAATGGCCCTTGTAAAATTGAGGTATATCGTTTTCCAAGGTTGAAAAATCTTATTCTAGAATAAATGCTAACAATTGTCTTTACCAAAATATGCGCATGGTTGTCAAGTACTGGCGTTTCTGAGAAATGATCAGCCAGAGTTGGAAACAGATTGTCAGCTTTACCATACAATAGTTGAGCAACCGCTGTGGAAAAAAAATTGAACAAGTCTGCTCCGTGTGGTAAATGGTAATCAGTGAACGAAACTAGTCTTTTAAGTTCACATTCTGTTTTCATACAGATTGTCACAACTCCAGATGATGGAACGGTTAACCCACCTAAACATATGATTAAGAATCTAACATTTTTTCATGAACAAAAAAATATTTACCTCTGTTTTTAAAAAATATTAATTCATAATGCATAGGATTTCCCAGCACCGTTTCAGAGGTAATGCCACACAAGATGCAATTCTTTCATTCTATTACGGTAATATTTATACCTAGCTCAACAATTCGCATGTAAAGTTCATTGACTTAGAAAAATGTAAACAAACTTACGTGTGAAAAGAAATGCCTTCCGGCTTAAATCTTCGACTGTTACTGCAGCCCAACACAGAGCACGACATGTTAATAACACACACAAGTCCTTTTTAATACAATTAATTAAAAATAACCTCCAAGCTTGACAATTACAACAACACAAGTGCCAATTACCCTGCAAAATGGCGACCACAATAGCGTTTGCTTAAAACTGGATGCGCACTCGTCGAAGCGCGTTCTCCCCTACTCTATTTCTCTGGTCTCAATAAATTTTGCGAGTGCAACTACTGGAAAGGTTTATACTGTGCCTACACCGTGTACCATCGACAAAATAAATGACAAATTAAGTAATGGCAATGGCTTCTTCAGACGAAGACTATGGTGAGATGGAGAATCAACTAAGCCCGAAGAAAAAGAAGATTTATAGCAAACAAAAGGTTTTCAAGGATTATTGGCTAACAGAAAGGAATTTTAAGAATTGGCTGTTGGTAGGGAAGACTCCCTATGAAGCCGTGTAAGTAGTAAAATAAATTAACATTAAATATCGAAACACAGTTATTTAATCAAGTCTTTGTAGTTGCAAAATATGCAATGTAACGATGAATGCTGGTAAATCAGAGTTGGTGAGACATTCTCAAACAGCGCAACATCTTAGAAAATCCAAAAGTATTCAAAGTTCTTGTGACATTCGACAACTGATTGATAACCAGAATGATCCTCATTTAGAAAACGTAAAGAAAGCTGAGATAAAATTGACTGCTTTTTTTGCCAGTAATAACATAGCTATCCACTTAATAGACCAGTTAGAACCTTTATTAAAACACATTTTTTTTGATAGTAAAATATGTAAAGATCTATCAATCAAGCGTACTAAATGTACAGAGATTTTAAAGAACGTCTTATGTGAAAAAGAAACTCAAAGTCTAGTTACACATCTACAACAAAATAAATTTTCGATACTAGTTGATGAGTCAACTGATTTGACAGATACGAAAACTTTAGCTGTTCTCACGCGCTATATTAGTAATGCTAAAGTTGAAACTCGCTTATTGAAATTGGTCGAATTGGATTCGCGGGAGCTAGGAGCAACAGAGCTTTTTAATAAAATTCACTCATGTCTAGACAGTTTCGGCATACCTATAAATAATATTGTAGGTAAGTATATTGAATATTTTCCTAATAATGGTATCTTTAAAATTAATTATTCTAGGATTCGCCTCGGACGGGGCTAGTGTCATGGTAGGGAAAAACCATTCAGTTTTTCAGTTGCTGAAAAAACAAGTACCACATGTCATTCTACAGCGCTGTATTTGTCATTCAGCAGCTTTAGTCGCTTCCAAGGCTTGCTCAATCCTTCCTCAAGAACTAGAAGAAGTGATTAAAGGAATCTACAGTTATATATCGGGAAGTACGAAGCGGACTGCACAATTTCGTGAAATTCAAGAATTCTTCAATTTACAACAGCTTAAGATACTTAAGTTGTCCAACACACGTTGGCTCAGTCGGCATGAATGTGTTACTCGAATATTAAAGAACTGGACAGCTATACAGCATTTTTTTATCATGGCAGTTCATGAAGATCGTACCAAAACCGCTGAATTTATTTTAAGCGAGCTACAAAAACCTGCCACCAAAGCGTATCTAACATTTTTAAAATACATTTTAAATATTTTCAATTCATTTAACAGGTTATTCCAAAATAAAAAGCCCCTGATTCATGTATTGTACAGAGAATGCATGTCGCTAATGATGCAGCTTTGTAAAAATTACATGGATCCAGCTGTTTTGTTTCAGAACAGTCTTGCATCTTTAGACTTAGCATACCCAAGACATTTTCTACCAATAGAAAAATTGTTCGTTGGTCCTGAGTGTGATACTGAAATACAAAAAATGTCCAAAGAAGACAAGCATTACTTTCTCCTAAATTGTCAAAAATTTTATATAGCTGCAGCAGTAGATTTACAGAAACGCTTACCAGACGAAATTTTCAACGAAGTGCGATTTCTCGACCCAGAAATAACATTTTCACAAAAAGAATCAGAAAGGATTGTAAACTTCTTCATCCTATGTGATAAATTTTCAGGAGTTTTTGAATTTGATATGACTGAAAACGCTCTTGAATGGCGAAAGTTGCCTGATACTTTTAGTTCCTCAAAAATTGAAAACTTAAAAAATCTACCCATTGATGAAATGTGGATGGAAATTACCAATAATCACACATACGACAATACTTTGGCTTTTCCGCACTTGAAAAAACTGGTCAGTCTTATACTCATACAACCACATTCAAATGCGGACACGGAAAGGATATTCTCGATTGTAACCGATGCTAAAACGAAAAAACGGAATAGATTGGGAGAAACTAGCTTAAACGCAATATGGGTTTTCAAGAGCATGCTACAAGCAACGAACCAAAGTGTAGTGGATTTTAAGGTAGATGAAGCACATTTAAAACTATTTAAAAAATCTATGTATTCCTTCACAAAAACATGTCAAAATTGATAATTTTTATTCTTTATTTTTTTCTGCAAATAATGTATTTTTTTTTAATAAATGTTTATTTTCTGTTTGCGGGATTTTTTATTCAAAAAGGGATTTTTTGAAGTCGCTCGAGGGAATTTTAAAGTGAAATGGTTGGCAACACTGTCTGTACCAGCGGGAGTACATGGCTCTTTCCATAAAGTTGATGATATTACGTTCCCTGGACAAGTACTTGCAAAGCAAGCACGCCATCGAGGGCTTCATCTCCGGCAATTACGAGAATAAACAGAACGGTTTGTTCCTTTGTATTTCTCACTTGTCGTTTATTAATTGTCGGTTGTTTCAAATAAATGGGTACAAATATATGATTTTATCGCTTTGGAAAACGATATCAACTTTAGACATTTTATCTGTCAAGTTACATAACCTACAAAAGCCATTTCAAGATTGTCATAAATAATAATATTAATACACCATTTGACATTTCTCATAATTACATTTTGTAACTCTTCACATTTTCTCTTTTATAAATTTCACTTTTTTTGCATTACATCTTGTTAGCCATTGAAATTTTTTAGATAACAGCTTACTGTCAAATTGTTATTTTATAGTGCCTCTACACTACGAGAAATAATCACTTTTAATACATTTCTAGTATATTCGGCAAATAATTTTGATATATTTTCTTAATAGCATGCTAATATTTAAGGGGGTTATTCTTGGATCCATTTTAGGAAAAAAACTTCAATTGAAAATATGTCCTAAATGTCTTAACTTATGAACTGTAGGGGGTGCTAAAGTTTAAAAAAAAAAATCAGTCATGTGCATCTCGCTAGAGCTAGACTACTTATGAGAAAAAACCATTTATGTAACTTTGAACAAGAATTTATTTAAGAGAATAACGTAATGTACATACATTTTGAAATGGTAACAGTAATTTATCCTGAACGCACAAAGAAATGCATTAAATCAGATATTGGAAAAGTTCACCTCTTGCTAGTAAGCATGAGTTTGCTCTTTTTCTCATGGACTCATACACTCTTTGGAAAATGCCAGGAGTGTTTCTAATTGTTTCGCAAGATTGTTCCACAAGAAACTATGATGCGATTTCTCAACTGCTCTTCAGTATGAATTGGTGTGCTGTAAACCAATGTTTTCAGATGGCCCCATAGAAAATCTAATCTATTGAGGTCCGGGGACCTAGGTGGCCATGCCTGTGGTCCGCCGCGACCTATCCAGCGATTATTGTAATTTTTGTTTAAATATTCACGCGCCAGAACACTAATGCGCTCGTGCCCGTCATGCATAAACCATAGTCGCTTTCTTACTAAAATGGGAACATCGTCCATCAAAAATGGTAATTCTTCTTCGAGAAACGTCCGGTAATTATACCCATTCAACCTATCATGAAGGAAATATTGTCCAATTAAATAATCACCGCATATTCCAGCCCACACGTTAACGGAAAACTGCTCCTGGTGATGAGATTCCAAAATTGCATGTATGGGTTTGCTTCAGCCCAATAATGATTGTTGTGGAAGTTTTGGATTAAGGAAATATTGTCCAATTAAATAATCACCGCATATTCCAGCCCACACGTTAACGGAAAACTGCTCCTGGTGATGAGATTCCAAAATTGCATGTATGGGTTTGCTTCAGCCCAATAATGATTGTTGTGGAAGTTTTGGATGGAGTTTCTAGAGAAATTGGCTTCATCGGTGAATAAAATTTCAGTTTGAAATAATGGATTTTCAATCAGTTTGTGAAGAAACCAAAAGTTTACCCGTAATGGAAAGTCGCGGTGTACTATAGCCTGAACCCGTTGGATATGATAGGGATATAATAAAAAATCATGGAGAATTTTCCAAACAAGAATACGTGAGATATTCAAATTGTTCCCAATTATTTGTGTACTTAATCCTCAACTAAACTCAAAACCGCCACCTCAATTTCTGGGGTTCTTACTGTACGTTGAACTTCTTTTAGATGATTATGTAGTTCAAAACTTCCCTTTTCGCCAAAGTTAAAATGTTTTTATCGAGCGTCGTGTTTGGTTCAGGTACCCCCCTCTTTGACTTATATTTTGATTGGGTTGAAAAACCGATCGCCTCGGAAATGGGTAAGAAGTGGCTACCGATGGGTTTTAGAGTCTTCTGAATGCATTTCATATACTATAGACGTGATAAAACGGTCTTTTGCCAAAGTTGAAATTTTTATCGAGCGTCGTGTTTGGTTCAGGTACCCCCCTCTTTGACTTATATTTTGATTGGGTTGAAAAACCGATCGCCTCGGAAATGGGTAAGAGGTGGCTACCGATGGGTTTTAGAGTCTTCCGAATGCATTTCATATACTATAGACGTGATAAAACGGTCTTTTGCCAAAGTTGAAATTTTTATCGAGCGTCGTGTTTGGTTCAGGTACCCCCCTCTTTGACTTATATTTTGATTGGGTTGAAAAACCGATCGCCTCGGAAATGGGTAAGAAGTGGCTACCGATGGGTTTTAGAGTCTTCTGAATGCATTTCATATACTATAGACGTGATAAAACGGTCTTTTGCCAAAGTTGAAATTTTTATCGAGCGTCGTGTTTGGTTCAGGTACCCCCCTCTTTGACTTATATTTTGATTGGGTTGAAAAACCGATCGCCTCGGAAATGGGTAAGAGGTGGCTACCGATGGGTTTTAGAGTCTTCCGAATGCATTTCATATACTATAGACGTGATAAAACGGTCTTTTGCCAAAGTTGAAATTTTTATCGAGCGTCGTGTTTGGTTCAGGTACCCCCCTCTTTGACTTATATTTTGATTGGGTTGAAAAACCGATCGCCTCGGAAATGGGTAAGAGGTGGCTACCGATGGGTTTTAGAGTCTTCCGAATGCATTTCATATACTATAGACGTGATAAAACGGTCTTTTGCCAAAGTTGAAATTTTTATCGAGCGTCGTGTTTGGTTCAGGTACCCCCCTCTTTGACTTATATTTTGATTGGGTTGAAAAACCGATCGCCTCGGAAATGGGTAAGAGGTGGCTACCGATGGGTTTTAGAGTCTTCTGAATGCATTTCATATACTATAGACGTGATAAAACGGTCTTTTGCCAAAGTTGAAATTTTTATCGAGCGTCGTGTTTGGTTCAGGTACCCCCCTCTTTGACTTATATTTTGATTGGGTTGAAAAACCGATCGCCTCGGAGGTGGCTACCGATGGGTTTTAGAGTCTTCCGAATGCATTTCATATACTATAGACGTGATAAAACGGTCTTTTGCCAAAGTTGAAATTTTTATCGAGCGTCGTGTTTGGTTCAGGTACCCCCCTCTTTGACTTATATTTTGATTGGGTTGAAAAACCGATCGCCTCGGAAATGGGTAAGAGGTGGCTACCGATGGGTTTTAGAGTCTTCTGAATGCATTTCATATACTATAGACGTGATAAAACGGTCTTTTGCCAAAGTTGAAATTTTTATCGAGCGTCGTGTTTGGTTCAGGTACCCCCCTCTTTGACTTATATTTTGATTGGGTTGAAAAACCGATCGCCTCGGAAATGGGTAAGAGGTGGCTACCGATGGGTTTTAGAGTCTTCCGAATGCATTTCATATACTATAGACGTGATAAAACGGTCTTTTGCCAAAGTTGAAATTTTTATCGAGCGTCGTGTTTGGTTCAGGTACCCCCCTCTTTGACTTATATTTTGATTGGGTTGAAAAACCGATCGCCTCGGAAATGGGTAAGAGGTGGCTACCGATGGGTTTTAGAGTCTTCTGAATGCATTTCATATACTATAGACGTGATAAAACGGTCTTTTGCCAAAGTTGAAATTTTTATCGAGCGTCGTGTTTGGTTCAGGTACCCCCCTCTTTGACTTATATTTTGATTGGGTTGAAAAACCGATCGCCTCGGAAATGGGTAAGAGGTGGCTACCGATGGGTTTTAGAGTCTTCTGAATGCATTTCATATACTATAGACGTGATAAAACGGTCTTTTGCCAAAGTTGAAATTTTTATCGAGCGTCGTGTTTGGTTCAGGTACCCCCCTCTTTGACTTATATTTTGATTGGGTTGAAAAACCGATCGCCTCGGAAATGGGTAAGAAGTGGCTACAGATGGGTTTTAGAGTCTTCTGAATGCATTTCATATACTATAGACGTGATAAAACGGTCTTTTGCCAAAGTTGAAATTTTTATCGAGCGTCGTGTTTGGTTCAGGTACCCCCTCTTTGACTTATATTTTGATTGGGTTGAAAAACCGATCGCCTCGGAAATGGGTAAGAGGTGGCTACCGATGGGTTTTAGAGTCTTCCGAATGCATTTCATATACTATAGACGTGATAAAACGGTCTTTTGCCAAAGTTGAAATTTTTATCGAGCGTCGTGTTTGGTTCAGGTACCCCCCTCTTTGACTTATATTTTGATTGGGTTGAAAAACCGATCGCCTCGGAAATGGGTAAGAGGTGGCTACCGATGGGTTTTAGAGTCTTCCGAATGCATTTCATATACTATAGACGTGATAAAACGGTCTTTTGCCAAAGTTGAAATTTTTATCGAGCGTCGTGTTTGGTTCAGGTACCCCCCTCTTTGACTTATATTTTGATTGGGTTGAAAAACCGATCGCCTCGGAAATGGGTAAGAAGTGGCTACAGATGGGTTTTAGAGTCTTCTGAATGCATTTCATATACTATAGACGTGATAAAACGGTCTTTTGCCAAAGTTGAAATTTTTATCGAGCGTCGTGTTTGGTTCAGGTACCCCCCTCTTTGACTTATATTTTGATTGGGTTGAAAAACCGATCGCCTCGGAAATGGGTAAGAGGTGGCTACCGATGGGTTTTAGAGTCTTCTGAATGCATTTCATATACTATAGACGTGATAAAACGGTCTTTTGCCAAAGTTGAAATTTTTATCGAGCGTCGTGTTTGGTTCAGGTACCCCCCTCTTTGACTTATATTTTGATTGGGTTGAAAAACCGATCGCCTCGGAAATGGGTAAGAAGTGGCTACAGATGGGTTTTAGAGTCTTCTGAATGCATTTCATATACTATAGACGTGATAAAACGGTCTTTTGCCAAAGTTGAAATTTTTATCGAGCGTCGTGTTTGGTTCAGGTACCCCCCTCTTTGACTTATATTTTGATTGGGTTGAAAAACCGATCGCCTCGGAAATGGGTAAGAGGTGGCTACCGATGGGTTTTAGAGTCTTCCGAATGCATTTCATATACTATAGACGTGATAAAACGGTCTTTTGCCAAAGTTGAAATTTTTATCGAGCGTCGTGTTTGGTTCAGGTACCCCCCTCTTTGACTTATATTTTGATTGGGTTGAAAAACCGATCGCCTCGGAAATGGGTAAGAGGTGGCTACCGATGGGTTTTAGAGTCTTCTGAATGCATTTCATATACTATAGACGTGATAAAACGGTCTTTTGCCAAAGTTGAAATTTTTATCGAGCGTCGTGTTTGGTTCAGGTACCCCCCTCTTTGACTTATATTTTGATTGGGTTGAAAAACCGATCGCCTCGGAAATGGGTAAGAAGTGGCTACCGATGGGTTTTAGAGTCTTCTGAATGCATTTCATATACTATAGACGTGATAAAACGGTCTTTTGCCAAAGTTGAAATTTTTATCGAGCGTCGTGTTTGGTTCAGGTACCCCCCTCTTTGACTTATATTTTGATTGGGTTGAAAAACCGATCGCCTCGGAAATGGGTAAGAAGTGGCTACAGATGGGTTTTAGAGTCTTCTGAATGCATTTCATATACTATAGACGTGATAAAACGGTCTTTTGCCAAAGTTGAAATTTTTATCGAGCGTCGTGTTTGGTTCAGGTACCCCCCTCTTTGACTTATATTTTGATTGGGTTGAAAAACCGATCGCCTCGGAAATGGGTAAGAGGTGGCTACCGATGGGTTTTAGAGTCTTCCGAATGCATTTCATATACTATAGACGTGATAAAACGGTCTTTTGCCAAAGTTGAAATTTTTATCGAGCGTCGTGTTTGGTTCAGGTACCCCCCTCTTTGACTTATATTTTGATTGGGTTGAAAAACCGATCGCCTCGGAAATGGGTAAGAGGTGGCTACCGATGGGTTTTAGAGTCTTCTGAATGCATTTCATATACTATAGACGTGATAAAACGGTCTTTTGCCAAAGTTGAAATTTTTATCGAGCGTCGTGTTTGGTTCAGGTACCCCCCTCTTTGACTTATATTTTGATTGGGTTGAAAAACCGATCGCCTCGGAAATGGGTAAGAGGTGGCTACCGATGGGTTTTAGAGTCTTCCGAATGCATTTCATATACTATAGACGTGATAAAACGGTCTTTTGCCAAAGTTGAAATTTTTATCGAGCGTCGTGTTTGGTTCAGGTACCCCCCTCTTTGACTTATATTTTGATTGGGTTGAAAAACCGATCGCCTCGGAAATGGGTAAGAGCTGGCTACCGATGGGTTTTAGAGTCTTCTGAATGCATTTCATATACTATAGACGTGATAAAACGGTCTTTTGCCAAAGTTGAAATTTTTATCGAGCGTCGTGTTTGGTTCAGGTACCCCCCTCTTTGACTTATATTTTGATTGGGTTGAAAAACCGATCGCCTCGGAAATGGGTAAGAAGTGGCTACCGATGGGTTTTAGAGTCTTCTGAATGCATTTCATATACTATAGACGTGATAAAACGGTCTTTTGCCAAAGTTGAAATTTTTATCGAGCGTCGTGTTTGGTTCAGGTACCCCCCCTCTTTGACTTATATTTTGATTGGGTTGAAAAACCGATCGCCTCGGAAATGGGTAAGAAGTGGCTACAGATGGGTTTTAGAGTCTTCTGAATGCATTTCATATACTATAGACGTGATAAAACGGTCTTTTGCCAAAGTTGAAATTTTTATCGAGCGTCGTGTTTGGTTCAGGTACCCCCCCTCTTTGACTTATATTTTGATTGGGTTGAAAAACCGATCGCCTCGGAAATGGGTAAGAGGTGGCTACCGATGGGTTTTAGAGTCTTCCGAATGCATTTCATATACTATAGACGTGATAAAACGGTCTTTTGCCAAAGTTGAAATTTTTATCGAGCGTCGTGTTTGGTTCAGGTACCCCCCTCTTTGACTTATATTTTGATTGGGTTGAAAAACCGATCGCCTCGGAAATGGGTAAGAGGTGGCTACCGATGGGTTTTAGAGTCTTCCTGAATGCATTTCATATACTATAGACGTGATAAAACGGTCTTTTGCCAAAGTTGAAATTTTTATCGAGCGTCGTGTTTGGTTCAGGTACCCCCCTCTTTGACTTATATTTTGATTGGGTTGAAAAACCGATCGCCTCGGAAATGGGTAAGAAGTGGCTACAGATGGGTTTTAGAGTCTTCTGAATGCATTTCATATACTATAGACGTGATAAAACGGTCTTTTGCCAAAGTTGAAATTTTTATCGAGCGTCGTGTTTGGTTCAGGTACCCCCCTCTTTGACTTATATTTTGATTGGGTTGAAAAACCGATCGCCTCGGAAATGGGTAAGAGGTGGCTACCGATGGGTTTTAGAGTCTTCTGAATGCATTTCATATACTATAGACGTGATAAAACGGTCTTTTGCCAAAGTTGAAATTTTTATCGAGCGTCGTGTTTGGTTCAGGTACCCCCCTCTTTGACTTATATTTTGATTGGGTTGAAAAACCGATCGCCTCGGAAATGGGTAAGAAGTGGCTACAGATGGGTTTTAGAGTCTTCTGAATGCATTTCATATACTATAGACGTGATAAAACGGTCTTTTGCCAAAGTTGAAATTTTTATCGAGCGTCGTGTTTGGTTCAGGTACCCCCCTCTTTGACTTATATTTTGATTGGGTTGAAAAACCGATCGCCTCGGAAATGGGTAAGAGGTGGCTACCGATGGGTTTTAGAGTCTTCTGAATGCATTTCATATACTATAGACGTGATAAAACGGTCTTTTGCCAAAGTTGAAATTTTTATCGAGCGTCGTGTTTGGTTCAGGTACCCCCCTCTTTGACTTATATTTTGATTGGGTTGAAAAACCGATCGCCTCGGAAATGGGTAAGAAGTGGCTACCGATGGGTTTTAGAGTCTTCTGAATGCATTTCATATACTATAGACGTGATAAAACGGTCTTTTGCCAAAGTTGAAATTTTTATCGAGCGTCGTGTTTGGTTCAGGTACCCCCCTCTTTGACTTATATTTTGATTGGGTTGAAAAACCGATCGCCTCGGAAATGGGTAAGAAGTGGCTACCGATGGGTTTTAGAGTCTTCCGAATGCATTTCATATACTATAGACGTGATAAAACGGTCTTTTGCCAAAGTTGAAATTTTTATCGAGCGTCGTGTTTGGTTCAGGTACCCCCCTCTTTGACTTATATTTTGATTGGGTTGAAAAACCGATCGCCTCGGAAATGGGTAAGAGGTGGCTACCGATGGGTTTTAGAGTCTTCTGAATGCATTTCATATACTATAGACGTGATAAAACGGTCTTTTGCCAAAGTTGAAATTTTTATCGAGCGTCGTGTTTGGTTCAGGTATTGACCCTCTCTATTTTTGATTGGGTTGAAAAACCGATCGCCTCGGAAATGGGTAAGAGGTGGCTACCGATGGGTTTTAGAGTCTTCCGAATGCATTTCATATACTATAGACGTGATAAAACGGTCTTTTGCCAAAGTTGAAATTTTTATCGAGCGTCGTGTTTGGTTCAGGTACCCCCCTCTTTGACTTATATTTTGATTGGGTTGAAAAACCGATCGCCTCGGAAATGGGTAAGAGGTGGCTACCGATGGGTTTTAGAGTCTTCTGAATGCATTTCATATACTATAGACGTGATAAAACGGTCTTTTGCCAAAGTTGAAATTTTTATCGAGCGTCGTGTTT